>OY743224.1:47098874-47733593 GCA_963555765.1 Orthonevra nobilis | reverse complement strand
TCCAGCCTATCAAATAAAAAGTGGGTTTTGCAAATTGTTGGACATTTTTCTGATTTCATAGAAGCATATTCCAGTTAACGTAAAGGAAATCATTTGAGCCCATCATTTTTGAATTGGTGTAAATGCAACCGTCTTGAACTTAACTTCTCTAAATGAAAGATTTTAAATGCAACAAGATAACGTAGTTCTTTAAGCTTTAATTATAAATTTGTCGATCATGCTTTGCTTAGGGTTAACCAAGTAAAAGATCTTGGAGCTATTTTCGACGTCAAACTGGTGTTTAAAGCCCACATTGACTACGTTGTCTCCAAAGGAATCTCCATGTTGGGCTTTCTGAAACGCAATTCGGGTAATTTCAAAGATGATAATCCATTAAAAGCATTTTATTCTTCATTTGTACTTCCGATTCTGGAGGATTCAGAATTAATTGTTTTATGTTCCGTCTCATAGAAGGAATCAAGCCCAAATTGAGTCTCTTACTTGCTCTTTAATGTTATTTTTTTTAATTTCTGATTAAGTTTACATTTGTATGAATAGTTCACTTAAAAAAATCAGTACAAAAAAAATTTTCATTATTGCCTTAAATTAAACTTAAGTTTTTTGTAACCAGCCGATTTTGTAAATCCATTGGTGAAATAAATTTATAAATAAATAATATTGTAAAGAGTTAAAGTTTGTAAGCTTGTATGTAGGAGTTAATATTCAAGGCTACATATTCGATTTAAAAAATTCGTTCATCAGGAATAAAAGGGAATTACGTGGCGACCAATTATGTTTCTTATTTATTTATTTTTTTTTTTCGATTAATAAGTACAGGAAAACGTAGTCTTTTTGTGTACAAAGCCTAGATATTTAAGATGTAGTTATTGCATAAGTATATAATACAAAACCAAAAACAAAAACTTAAATATAAAAATATAACAAATAATATAATTTAATATAATTTTATTTTATTACAAAATAATTAAATTTATGGTTAAGGAGAAAAAGATAGATAGAGGAAAATAGGAGGAGTGAGAAAAAGTTAACGAAGAGAAAAAAGATAAAGAAGCACTCCATATCTTTACAGCATGAATACAAAAAAGGCGAGAAGAGTTAAGATAGCGGTACGGTTGACTTACGAGATGGCGTGTTCTGTTTGATCGAGCATCATCTGATTTGGTAGTTATTCTAAACGGAGCAACTGAGGACATTTTTAGAGTATTCCGAAACATGATCATATCGAGTTTAACTGATAGATATATCTGAAAGCCTCATTAAATGCTACCTGAATCTTAAGTAGAGATTCGGAATCATGTTTACAAAAATAGATTTCAGAACACTTCAAAATTGGGACTATTAGCGTCTTCATTTATTTCAACCTGGTATCTACTGGAGAAAAGTATCCTGAAATCCATAATTAGCGGAGACATCTGTAGATTCGTCCAACGATTGATTTAGCATGATGGTTACCAGGTGAGATTGGAGTTAATTGAATAGCCTAACATCGTTACGTGTTCAACAAGTATCAGTATAGTATCAAACAATTTAATTTCGGGTATATGATCGTTGCTTACTGATTGGCGAGATATAAGCAAGACTTTAGATTTGTCGGGGTTTAAAAGCAGCAAATCCGTGTTTAAAAGCGCGGTAAGGTCTCCAATTTCAAATCTAGGACGGAATATTAAAGCTGAACAATAACAGCATACATATGAAAAGAGACATTTCTTCATACAGAAGGAAGATCGTTAATAAATATAAAGAAAAGTATCGGGCCAAGTATAGAGCCTTGAAGAACACCCATGCTAACGAACTTGAATGCAGACATTTTCTCTCCGACCACAACTCTTTGGAACCTGTCAGATAGATAACTTCTAACAAGTTTTACTGCAGCCTTAAAGAAGAAAACAGATTTTTTAAAACCGAGGAGAGTAATGAATCCTCTATCATGATCTCGTTAGCCAGAATTTTCTCAAAGACTTTTGATAAGCTTGGGAGAATACTGATGTAACTGGTAAATATCATACGGAATTCCATTTTCACATCTAGATCAACATAAACTGTCAAAATACCAAATCTAAGCCACTTTTTACTTCTTTAAACTTCCTTCTGTCAAAACATCTTCTTTCACAACTTCCTTAATGTTTGATGTGGAAGGATTGATCTGTATAATAAAAATGTAAATGTAAATTTAGTTTCTTTTTGATCCAGTTTTGTTTTGCAAATCATTTATTGTTTTAAGAGAAACTTTAGTCTATGAAAAAAGTGTTGGGGCAATGGATTTTTTACGAATGCCGTCTTAACGTTAGGAGATAATTCATTGATTTCCGCAGAAAAGTCGTAGAGCTCAAAAAGTTCTTTAAAAGAGTGCTTTATGATGAGGTTATACACAAATCGTTAAAAAACTAATTGAAAAATGAATTTATAATTAATTTTAATCGATCAGAGTTTATTGAAGTACAAAATGTTAATTTTGTTTACACAACATTGTTTGGACACTAACTAAGTTTTGTTGTCAGCGGGCGGAGAATAGGCATTTTCGAGCTCTACAAATTTTCTACGTACAAGAAATCTACACTGAAAAGTCGCAGCCAACCCTAGCGGTCAATAAATGTAAGATATACGAATATTCCTGACACTTTTATTACATTTTCTTTATTCCTTATTCGCGGTGACGACATGTGCTTACCGTCTCGAAGGATGCAGATATTTTAAAGTTGAGTCTTTAGGGTCTTGAGGGTCTGATCCTTATACCTCATTTCGCTTCATATTCAAAGATCGGATGGATGTGTCTCTCCATTCTGGGCCTGCATATTTTAGGGAGTCATTTAAAACTGAATCTTTGTCATGATTTAGTGACACCTAAGAATTTCAAAGAATACAGATACTGGTTAAGACTCATCACTATACATTTGACTTTTAGAAGTTCATTTTCGATGCTATAGCACGGTCATGAGGGAAAATTGTAATTTGAACCAGAAGAGCAACAGCATCATGAGCAATATTTCAATGAGCATGTTGTAGTAGTTACAGAAGACCGCTATTGAGATATTTTGGAAAACATTATCGCCCCCAAATGGGATCAATAAGACCTACAGAACATGTTGTTACAACAAGAAAGTGCCCCTCACACCTCACAGCTCGTGCCCCGAAGCAAATTAGACAGATTTTTTTTTTCATAAAATGGTCATTTCGATTGACATAAGTTTCGCTAATTGTAATTGAAGAACAAGGTGTACATCGAAAAACCTTTCACAACCCCCCATGTTTTTTGATAACATTTGAAATGAATTTTGCTGAAATTTAAGCCCTTTCCTTTCAATATTCAATATATCTTAAGCCTATTTCTTTCTAACCAGTCACTGATTTTCAGTAGGAAGATATAAAAAATAGTATATCAAATCTCTGCATGTAAAATGTGCGGTTGCAGACCACTTGTATATTTTGTATGCCAAATAAAAATGCTAAATATTATATTTTAGCATTTATATTAAAACTTATCAATATTTAAACATTTTATAGCAAATATTTTCGGGCCTCTTTCTGCAATAATGATTTTTCAGCTTAGCATTCTATGTAAATATCTGCAAAGATGTTGATTGGCACCCGCTCTTAAAAATCCACTAACAACTGCTTCATTAGTCGCATTGCTGAAAGCCCCTGCCTAAAGGCAAGTCAACAATTCTATAAAAGTGTTCTCCTTGTTAAAGCAATTACCAAATCTTCCCATGTTTACTTTGCAAAATGCATTCGGGCCACAAATAAAATGGCATGTCCACAATGCGATGCATCACAAACTATGTACAGATTCGAGGACTGGTGTAGTATCCGAGAACAAAAGCCAATTAAAGCATTTTGTTGGGATTTCCCCATTCACCGCAAGTGGCTAAATTATCCATTCACTGATTTAATTATGTACCAGTTGCTGGGCATGCAATGTTGCAGCCCCAACTCAATCGAGATCATAAACAATTTCCTTTTGTGATTTCACTTGGTTGTAATGTAACAGTCTCACCGTTACATTGTGATGATAAAAAAGAGATTAGTGCCCGACAAGCAGGGCGTGAGAATTTATCTTCAATTGAAGTATCTAAACCAGTTTACTTACCGCCTTTTCTTTATTTTTTTTTTTTTAACTTCTTTTTGCAATCTTTCTTACTCCAACAATTATTGTTTTTAAAAAACATTAAAAAAAAAATATCATGGTAACCCTACACCAAGTATGAAGTAGCGTCGCGTTGGGCCGAATGCAGCTTGAGGCAAGTGGACAGACTACTCCACGATTTCTTACAGGGTGAATTGAACTTTTCGGCTGAGGAATAAATTCTGTTGACCGCAAAAACGGTTTCGAGTTACTTGGAAAAACAAACCCTTGCTTGCCAGAGGGAGGACAACAATGCTGACGTCTGCGACTTACAAGTTGGTTAGCTTGGTCGTCGTCAATTTGCCACAACGATTAGGGGAACAGTGCGACTGGAAAATTCTGTGCATATGCAGGCTTCAGTGATGTCAAGTGGAAAATTTCTAGTTATTGGATCATCATCATTCTCACTAATTACTTTTGTGACCATATATTTACTTGGTGACTTGTATCCACAATTTACCTGAGAACTGGATATGGGGGGGGGGGGGGTACACGAAACTTGGGTCTTTTGCAAGGCGTTACTCTATTTGGGGGGTTGTCGCATCAGTTTCCTAGGTTCGAGTCGTTTTTATGGTTTCGCGGTGTTCCTAATAATGCCGATGTTAAAAACTAAAATTCTACTCTTATGGCGGTTAGCTTAGCTTCGCCGCCGATTGTGGGGGAGGAAGGCAGACCTGTGATTTGTTAATGGTTATTTTAACGAAGCTCTTTCACTTTGATTGGTAGAAAATATTCATGCAAATGGGAAACTTAAACAAAAAAATATCAAAAGCCGTCCATCATGCTGTTCATTTTTATTTGAGATACATATAATTACTTTGAGATACATATAATTTTTATTTTATGAGCTAGCATTATAATATTGTAGACCTGCTCCCGCACAATTTACGATACAGGGATATGATACACATAAAAGTGATGGCTTACGCAAGTGACAAATTTATAAGGATAAATTCTCGTTAATTCTTTACAGCTTAAAAAAGCACAAAGTCAATTCAAACTTAATTCTATAAACATACAAATAATTTACAGATTCAGTTTAAAAATTGATTATGCATTGTGGATTTTCACAGATATATAATAAAGAAATTATAACAAAATATATAAATGACTAATTTAATAAATAAATAAAAAAATATATAATAACGTAAGTTATTATAAAAATTAATAATTAAATAAACAAATAAATATAAAAACAAACAAATATTGAAAAAAAATAAACATAAATCGAATTAACAATAAAAAAACAAATAAAATAGTTCCATTAAAACAATAGTTTTTGTTGCTTTGTTACATTTTTTATTGTGCTTATGTTATTCCCATCGAATATTTATTTCAAGTCAAGATAAATG
Source organism: Orthonevra nobilis (assembly GCA_963555765.1). NCBI lineage: Eukaryota > Metazoa > Arthropoda > Insecta > Diptera > Syrphidae > Orthonevra > Orthonevra nobilis. Next base: position 47,728,118 of record OY743224.1, on the reverse strand, counting down.
CACACACTGAGCTCCGTGTAAAATAAATGATAACAAGGTTTTCTTTTTCTATTTAAAAATATGGCTTTAGATACTTGACGTTTTTTTTATTTTCCAAGTTTTATACTGGTTCGCAAGATTTAAATGTGTCTCAATCACTAGACAATATCTATGCGACGAAAAAATTACTTAGTCCTCATAGCATATTGCCGACTCTGACTCGCGCCCAGATAATTTTGGAAAATTAGATGTAAAATTATTGTAAAAATCGGGAGAAGAGAAGACCATCATTAAAAAATATAGAATTTAAGTAGCTGGTATTGACATACACTTTGAAACAAGTCGGAGACCGAAAGGTCCCTTGTAAATTCGAAGAGACCGCCTTAATGTGCGAACTTGTTCGAAATATGTTTGTTGGTTTGTGTTTAGTTTACATATCCGTTGAAGAACCAGCCAGGATACAAATGAGCACAATCATATTGGAATTTACATTCGCAAAAGAATTCAAAGAATTCAATGAACATTTTCAAATCGTCAAATTGAATGCAGCGCCTAAGGATTGTATGAATTCTTTTACATTCATTTGCAGTCTTTGCCATGTTTTGATTTGTTTGAAAATTATGAAAAATTAAAAAATGTTGGATGAAAACAAATTTCATATTTTTTTATGAATAAAAGTTCGGAATATATAATCACCTGGGATCAGATCCTTTTTTCAATCAGTCTCCAATATTCGATATTTATATCAGTACAATCCATTCCCGGAAAGTGTTGCTTCAAATAAAATATTCGTAGATATAATTCACTTATTGTACATCGCTGATGGTAAAAAATGAAGTTTGGATTATGGTGCTTTGCTTTGAATGACTTTTTAACGTTATAAAACAATGTTCCACATTATGTCGAGACAATAGAAGACCTAAATTTTGAAATTTAGGTGAGTAAAAACCCCTTTTATTGTACAATTAAATAATGCTGATTGTACACCAAGTCATAGTATTCAACGAGAAGTATATCCTTAACCTTGCACCTTGACAACCAGGCTCACTTTACCGCTCTTTGAGAAATAAAGTCTCGGTATAGGCCTATTCATTTCAGAGTGTTTCTAGATGTAGTTACACGGAATATTTATAGATATATGCGTAGGCAGGCTTGATAGGATGAATTATGTCTCGCAGATATCATCAAGCAATCCTCAGAATTGGCTTACCGCGGCAAGATCCGGTATTCAAGAGTTGAGATGGATAGCCCCAGCAATATAAGTTATTCCTTGATGCTACCAAATCAAATTGTGCTGGCGACTTAAGTGCGATGGTCGGCATACAATAGAAAATAAAATGAAATAGGAAACAACAGCCTTCATAATAACAACCTGGAACTCAAATAGATATCGCTGCGGATTTTCCTCCTGCTGGGCTATTTAAAGTAGTTGGAGATTATAAGGTAAAGTTTATTAATCATATCTTCACCAAACTATGGTAGGTTGAAGGCAAGCCCAAATGGAATCTCAGTAAGATTCTAAGCTCTCTTAACGGATGAATTCTAAAAAACACTAGTCGACAAACTGATATCTTGGGTTACACCTTAATAAAGCCCTTATTGACGATGTCATTCAAAAGTAACCGTCACAATAAAAAAAACTCTGCCATTTATTTATTAGAGGTTCAAACTGAGTGAAGAGTGTTGGTATTATTTAAGGTGATTTTTCATGCAATTGTGTTTTACGGCTCACCAGTCTGGGGAACTGCGCTTGAAGCCACATTGCAAGTCATACAAAATAAACTTTTAAAAATTATTTACTATTTAAAGTTGAAAATTCAATCGGATTTGTGGTATATCCAAGATCAGAATTAGCTATTTAAGTTGTAATTTATTTTTCTACTTATTTGTTTATTTAGCTTATTATAACTTAACACATTTATTTATATTTTTCTTAAATTTTGTTTCTTGTTTCGCTATTTATTTGATTATCAATTTGTCATTGTCATATATTATAAAACTTTTTAAATTATATTCATGTATTACTTATTTATAATTTAATTGTCATTTGTTTTTTATTTATTAAAACTTTATTTCTTTTTTACGTATAATATTTTATTTGTATTCATTTTATTATTTATTTTTTTGACTATTTATTTAATTTATACTTATTTGTACCTGTTTTTAACCTCAATGTCACCAAGAATGCAGCGAAATGTTTAGGTTTCCTAAGCTGGTGCAAGAAATACTTTACCCCTTCTGACTTAGCTACAATTTATAAGGTTTTTATTCGGCCAAAAATGGAGTACAACGCTCATATCTGGGCAGATGCACCCAAGACCACTTTGCACCTGCTAGATAGAATCCAAAAGCGTGCGTCAAAACTTATAAACGACAGCAACATAACAAAATCAATACACTCGCTGGAACATCGAAGAAATGTTTCCTGTCTGTCGCTCTTTTATCACTTTTACGCTCAATGCTCCGAAGAAATAGCCAATTGCATTCCGCCAATCCAACAATTCACTCGCAACACCCGCACATCATTGAATGCTCATCAGTTTACCCTTAAGCCTATTTTCGGTCGTACTGTGAAATTTAGGGAGCCTTTTATAGGCCGAACATTGCGCATGTGGAATGCGTTACCTCGCTCTACTTTTCCTCTGCACTGCAACCTACATCTATTTAAGACCAATGTGCACCGCTACCTTCTTTCTCTCCCTTCTAACTTTCCTTCTGCTCGTGCTATGTAAACTCACTATAAGGGTCCAATCAATCCCTTGAGCACGTGCATTAATTAAAAAACAAAAAAAATTGTAATGCACATCAATATCGGTAAAGCTGTTTAGACATCTTTGCAAAACCGTCTACTCTCACTTGTTAGAGAGTATATTAAAACTAGTTTGTCATGACGGGTTTTTATTTATAGTTTTCCTCTTTATTTTGTTGAAATTGTTTTATTTTTCTTATATATCCATAGACCTCTGTTTACACTTTTTCAGTTGCAAAGTAGCTTTGTACTTTATCTCTGCACTTCCTGCAATATATTGTTCTTATCAAAAGCTGCAAATCTTGAGGATTGGTCTTACATTAGATGCCAAGGAAGCGCTAAGACCAGGCGACACGGTGTTGTGCGATTTTTAAGCCTCATTCAAAAACTCACATGCCAAACCACAGACTCAATCTTTCATATATCTATCCAGCTACTTGTATATGCAGAGTCCGTTGACATATTTTAGATCATTCAATACGACGCCGAAACGAAAAAACGACAAAAAAGCACACACCATCGACCCACTGGTCACGAAAGACTGGTATAGCTTCGAGGAACATAGTAAGGGACTTCGGATCCCCAATGAATTGAAATGATTTCAAAGGAAAAATCACTCCTTCCAGCCACTGTTTATTTGGGCCTTAAAATGAGGAAAAAAAAGGGATGTGAATGGAATATGGAAGGGTCCGGGTCCAACGACTAGAGCGGAAACTTCAAACTTTAGCTTAACTTCAATCCATTGTCACCCTAGCAATCGAATTGAAGCTGAATGCAGCGCTGCATAGCGTATGCATCCTTTCATACTTCCTACCTTCAAATAGTCTTATCGGTATTGTACCCATGATAGAAAAATTAAGGAAGCAGAATGTTTTGAATGAAAAGCAGTATCTGTTCCAGCAAGAACCCAGAGGAGTCTTATGTTATTCAGTAACCAAGAGTTTTAACAAATTTTATAGGGATACCGCAAGGCTCAACGCTGATCCGATTACTGTTCGAACTTTTTTTTACAAACGAGCTTCTTCGCATATTTGAGCAAGGAACGGCTTTTGCACACGCAGACTTAGTTGGAGATCGTTGTCAAGTATAAATGTCTTGCTTCTGAAAAACTCAATTCAGCGAGAAGAGAGTGATTGTTTGTCATTCCAAAACTAAAGTGATCCATACCCGAATCCCGTCGCGTTCGAAGATTTCAGTACTTGTTTGGTTGCGAGGCAAAGAATGTACCTTGAAAATCTCAAATTGAAGAACTCAAAGACATTGACTGCTTTGATTCATTATCTTTGATCACTTCCTGTAGCACAAACACATACTATAAACACGTCAAGATCATTTCTTACCTCAAAAGATTTTCGAAAGGAAGTGTATGTGGAAAGTGTGAACCAAAAGACAGGCATAAGATCTCCTGGGACTCGAAAACATATTAAAGAAAACATTTCTAGCGGTAACAACTATCCTCACTAACAATCCGCAATACACAGAGCGAGAAGAAGTTACTCGTAGTTTAGTTTATTTTGCTTCATGGTTGGAGTCCAAATAAGAACATAGAATTAGCTATCAACTTATTTGCACTCGCTCAGTTCGCAGTATTTTGTTCGCAAGTTGTGGTCGACCATTCCAGTTCGCCGTTCGCAGCTATACACGTTCTTAGTTTTGATTTCCAGAAGCGTCCCTCGAAATCACATTCGAGTAAACGTGAAACCGATTTATATTCAAATTAAAAAGTAAAACACTCACTGTCGCAGCTAGCAAATCGAACGCAATTGGTGTTGCCTGCCAGCCATCGCTGCCTTCATTTTGAGCGAGAACAAATGACATCCGACATAAGGACATCACCATAAATTTCCAAATCAAATTCCTGACAGGCAGCTCCCATCACCGGCGTGTTTGACTGGCATGCATACAAGTGCGAAAGTGTGTGAGTAAATACGATTTCATGTTTAAATTATTATGCCTAACACTCTGGTATGCAAACAAGGTGGAAGTTCCATTTAAATGGAAAACAACCCCCTAGCTGTAATTCGGCTTTCGAGGGGTGCTGCAGCAGTCCTTGAAAACTTCAATCATGTCGCCAGCAACCATAGAAAAGCCTCCAATCCACAAAATGCCTCCCCATGCAGTTAGTAAGTCAATCAAAATGGCACCATCAAGCCTAGTGAACAGGTGTGGGTACGAGGAATAGTGTCAAGTCCTTGTATTCACGCCTGTCAACATTGCTCGGCCTGGGGTGCGCGACAAAATACTAGCAGTAGTTGTGAAACTACCTCCCCCACATTTACGGATTAACTTGATTCAAGTGACCGCAAACCGAACACCCACCACCCACTTACACAAATACTCAACCGCATTATCCTTGGCTGATAGGGCAGAATGGATTTGGAAGCCCAGCACATTGCATATACGACAGAATCGAGCGACAGTAAGCGCACTTAATTCCCCAAATGTTCACCTCAATGGAGAACGATTGTCACATCATTGCCTGCTGTCGGGGAGGATATGACTCGGATCAGGACTCAACAGCAGTCACCACCGACAACAACAACTTACGTTAGATGGCAGGCAGCGGTCGACCACTTCATCAGTCACCCGGGCTGACGGAAGAGACCGATGGCGGTGGAAAAGGAACTGACAAGCTTACTTCCCATACACCCCCTCCGCACTGTGCTCGAGTGCTTGTCATCGTTATAGAAGGGCGGTATCATTTAAATATAAATTACATTTTGGGTTCGATTTTGTCCTTAGGTTTTGGCGTTCGACAGAACGTGCGATGGATGTGGATTTGAATAACCTTATTGGGGGTTGGAGCGCTGCTGGGGGACATGGCTTCCCGAATGGTTCCGAATTAGAGGTCCATTTTTGGGCAAAAATTATTGAGATGAAACTTTGACAAGAAAAAGGTGACAGAAGCTTATGGCCTGAAAAGGTTCGAGCACTTCAAGGCTCACAAATCAACGGTCATTTAAGAACTAAATCGAGGGTTTCTGCTGCAATTTTTAAAAACAATTAACGTTCTTACTTTAAAAGTTTAGGGTGGATCTTGACATCAAATTAGAAGCCTCGATAATAAGCTGACTTCAATTGCGAAAATATGAAGACTCCTTTCTTTGATGGGTTGTCCTTCTGGTCCTTAGCTTTCCATACTCCTAAGCCGTCGAAACCTTCTTGCTAGATGCGTATTATTGGACAGCCCATACAGACACCCCAAAGGTTTCAAGATCAAAAATCCCTCGAAGGATTTGTCTCTTGAGTCGACCAAAAGCATTTTCAACTAAAAAATAAAACCGGGACCAAAAGATCAATCTAAATTGACAATTTCTTTGCTCGGGCAAAGAAACAGGGATTAGGTGGAGTTATTCTTGGGTAGTTACTCGAATTCCCAGTGGATCCTAGGGCCAAGCCGTGACCACTTCGAAGTTATGTCTGTTCTTCGTGTCGTTTTGTCCCTTACGACGATGTTGTGTATTCTTTTTTCTGACAGCGTTAATTCTAGACGAAATCTTCTACAAAGGTTAAATCCTTAACTTTTAAGAGGTCCCGCGTCAAACGATGCCGAGGTTCTATTCATTTGGCAAACCTACTTGCGACCAAATTTTGAAGATAATTTAATAATTCAACTGGCGTGCTTAGCGCCTTCCTAGTTTAGATATCGCCATATCGTAAAACACATCGCACCGTGTAGAAGAGGAATTGCAAACAACTGCGTTTATTTCAGAAATTACTGTATACACCGCCAGTTGCGTCAGAGGGACAGCTTTCGAACCAACTTGTATATCCCAACTCTAGTTTTCTTGATTAAAAAGATCTTGAATGAGTAGAAGTCAAAACGGCCCACGGAAATATAAACCATCTTGATTGATTCGACAATCTACCCGTGGTGGAAAAAAAGATGGAAGAAGTAGTTGTGAATCGCATAAACGACTTCATAAAAAAAGTATCATAAAAGAGGAAGGATTTTGGGTTCGTGGATTCTCGCAAGGCCTCTTGAGGAACCCCAAACATCCTGCAGAAATTCATACTCCAATCTATCTTGCAAATTCTTTTTGATTAAAGCTTATTTCTAGCGTACTTGAGGAATGATTGTATTAACTGAAAGCATCAAATACAGGGTGATCCAAAAAAAATCAATTAATGTTGTTTTGAACCAACAATTTGCGTTCTAAATTGCATCACGGAGAACTTCTGGCGACAAGTTCGACCCCATCGAAAGAAGCCTGGGATCAACCAGTGCAAGTTGCCAAAACAAGGAAACATAGAAAAACACATCAATTTTCGTCAATAAAAATGGTCTCCTCAAAAATATAAGGCCCGATGGCTTCTCCGACATAAATGACGCACCACGCAGTTATTATGAGTGGACGAACTAGCTCTTTGCTCAGACGCACAAATTCAGCTTGTTTTCGTACCCGTTCTGGCAGAAATGGATCTCGTTGCTCGAGCGATGATCGGACAAAAATTTGCTGAAGGGAAAAACATATTTTGGCCAATTGCATGGAACGAAGTCTAATTAACGCACATTTGGCTGAAAAGGCCTTGCGGTGACTCTTATGTCAGTGAGTGACTGCGATGGTATCTGCGCCGAAATTCATGTTGAGAGAAAATCACTGACAAATTCCACGGCTAATCGAAATATTTCTGCTGCTGCTCATTTCAAAAATATCGATCGAAACAGAGTTGATAGTGGTTCATGACAATTTTCCTTAAGCACTTTTTTCGGATCAAATCGATCGTGAAACTGAATTGATCTTTTTTAGGACCTTATTCATATAAGACACTTAAAATAAAATAAAAAATAATTAACAGCTCAACTCGAGTTCAATGTCGCGGTCATTTGCCATTGCATGAAAGTGAGAATTGCATTTATGAATCTTGTTTAACGATGGTTGCCTCGTGTCGTCGCTCCTCACAGCCATCCAAAGGTTAATTCTGATCAAGACAGCCACATCCATCAAGAGTTCCTTTTTTTTCATTCCACAATTCCTTAACATTTACCCTTCACATTCGGTTTTCGGTTAAGAAATCGAATGGAAACCACAGAAAAGTGTGAATTGGTCAGTAATGGCATTTGGCACTTTGAGAAATGAACACTTGGAAGCGTTTGCACCTTTCGTCATTCGGGAATGAGCAGTTGATTAATTACCAGGCAATCGATATCAGTGGCTCTGTGCTGGTGAGATTAAATTCCTCCTGCTTTCTGTATTCGTTTTATTTTTTTCATTTTTTTGTTTCTTTAAATTAATTTGTCGGTCGCAGGTGTATTTCAGAAATTAAGTGTTTTGGGTTTAAGGCGGTTGTGAGGCAGGAAACTAATGCTATCGTTCATTTGCCCGATGAGATGGTATACATGTCAACTGGGTGAAAACAACTAATTACAGCTTCGAAATGAGCATTCGAATAAATGAGGTAGGATATATTATATTACTTGTAATTATAAGGTGGATTAATGTTATGTTAAAAGTAGATGTGTAATTTCATTTTCTTCAAATTCGAAACTAGGAAAGTGACAAATGCCGAAAAGAAATTTGTCATCAAAGCTTCAACATTCCCGCATTGGCTCAATAAGTCAGTACAGTATACTCAGCTTCATTCATTAATTTTTTTAACACTATCAGTGCTGCTTATAAAACCAGCATTGTAAGTGACAGTGTTACTCATAGAGTAATATCCATCTTGTCACAGTCATCATTTAGCGTGGTGTTAGTTGTTAGTAGACATAAACAAATAAAGGCTAACACCATACACAAATACAAAGTTTAACAAATATTAAAAAAAGAATATATATTTTAATTACAAATGTTAATAATAAAATAAATACAAATAAAAACAAGAGTATTGAAAAAATACGTAGCATGCACATTAAGAATTGACACGTCCAAAAAGTTTTTGTTTGAGTGCCAGTTTACTGGATACAAAATCGATTTATCAGGATGCTGGTGTGCTAATCAACATACTTCAGACTAGAAGTTTAACTAACTGAATAAATGAGGTCGTTCATCAAAAAATTGCTTCCTTCTTTTGTTGAAATTTATAGTGTTTCAGTCAATTGCAAATTAAATGGACTTGTTTTGATTAAAAAAACACATGTTCAAAATTTGATATTTCGTTTTTAGCCTCACTTTAGTGTGGAACTTCAAGTTTTTCCATAAAAAGAAATTGAGAGGAAGCAAGTCGAAACCACAACTCCTCGATATTATGCATTTGATCTTCTTGCAAAATTTGTGTAGCACAAACTTTGTTTGGTGTCTAATTAACGCATTTCGAGCGTATGAATGTATTCAATATATCCGCACACGTCGGCTTTCCAAGCTCTTTGGTGTATCAATTGAGGGTTTGCGGGGTTCAATAATGATTATTCTGTTTTTTATCAATATCAGTCAAGTCGAAATATACCTCACCGTGAATAATGATATTTTTGCTAGAAAAGGTCTATACTGATCTGCTATGCTGCCGTTCATGAGCGTTTTCCTGAAACTGCCTTGCCAATTTAATTTACTACTATCGCTCTTTACGTTGGTGAATAGGTGCTTTCATAATATTTTGAGAATTTACTGGCCGAATTGTATCTCGAATAACGAACTTTATCAGAGGAAGACACAAGTATACAACGACGAAAGTGGCAATAGAATGGTCACTATCTCCGAAAAGGTGACAGCTCCAAAGCAAACCACGATACGCAATGGAACCCCCTAATGCAATTGAAGAATACGCGGCGGCTCATGAATTACATGGCGAAGAACAGTCGAGAAAGAATCACGGCAACTAAGAAAGAGTTGCTGAGGCACTTTGCTCGAAACCGCACCCGATGGCGGTTTGGCTTTATAGAGACCCTAGGACTCTGCTTTGAACATTCTCAACAAACTTGATGGAGACTTGGAAAAAGGGAGTACCCGAAGTGAATTTAGAAACTCGCTTACAAACAAGATCCCGAGTTGCACCCCAACAAACATTTCAATAGCACGGTAAGTACCTCATCATCAAAAAGAAATCAGTTTATGAATAGGAGTTAAAAAAATGATCTTCGGATGAATATGGTTTAAATCCTTCAGACAGTTGAAGGAAGAAACGAAAATTATCTTAAAAAGTAACCTTTACCCTTGGAAAATTACCATTTTGGAAGACAATAAATCAAACACTGTTAATGTCTTATCATTCTTGGCAACATCGAAGTAAATTACGTATAGCTCTGTTATTCATAGACAAGATCAATATCAGAAAGATTAATACAACGGATAAAGTGGTGGAACAAGATTTCACAAAACGCATTCAAAATCCGTATAAAATAATCAAAACCGGAGTAAAAACCGAAGCCAATGTATTACGGCGTCTCAGAAACGACTGTGCTTCTTCACGTTTATTGCAATCAACCATAAGATACGACCTTTGTAAGTCTATCACACGCGCCTTCCAGCAGTAAGCCCTGAATAACAGAGTTGTAAGAGAATGCAATCATTTAAGAATGAAAACTTTTTTGTATTGACTTCAGTCAAAGAATTCAATATCAAACTTTGTAGGAAATAAAAGGCGATCATTTAAGAACACATAGATTTATTGTTAATAGCGGCCGTGTCCAACGAGGGCAAAAGAAATTACAAAAAAAGGGAAGAAAAGAATGCGTTTGACATTTCGTCTTTTGACAGCGGGTTTTGTGACAGTTGATAGTGTTGCCATATCTTCCGTTTCTTCTACAAACTTTAACTTCAGAATAAAAAATCACCATTAATTTTGAAATCATAAATTGGTCTTACATTTTGGTTAATTCGAAATTGCATTCAAATGAAAGGGATCTTCATAGTTTTCAGTGCAATCACTGAAGTCATCGAAGTCAATTCGGAGTTACGGGACCATTGAAGTCATTTTTGAGTCATTGAGATCATTTTGAAGACTTTTGAATCCAGTTGTGTTAATTCCAAATAAAAATATACGTAAACACTTTAAAGCAATTTACTTAACGTTATGAGACTTACAAAAGAAAACAATTTAAAACTGATGATTGTACTGATTTTTTTTTTTGTGTATATATTAAACAAATCTCCGCAAAATACTATTTCGGGTCAATACCAATGTATTCCATATTCCTGCGGAATAGCTACAAAGGTATTTATAATTTTATTTGGTAGATATATGTTACAACCAACTTTTTTAGAATTTCTGAATTCGTCCATAAAAAATTACCAGCCTTTAATGGCAACAATTCTTCAAAATTAGCATGTGAAAGTGCTATAAGTGAAAATAAGCACTCCACTGCTGTGGATGAAGGTATTTACCAGAAAATACTTTGATCCATCACATCCAATAACGGGGATGATTTGATAGGTATTCAAAAACCATGCTTCCTACAGAGGAGTTTGCTGCATTGGGTGATTCTCGTGGCTTATCTAACAGACGATTCGAAAATATTTTGAAATTCATTAAAAATGCGAAAAATATATATGTGCGTAGGTTAAGATTATTGCTGAACCATCTGCGACAGTTATTTCCAGAGTCGGGCTCTTAACAATGATCGCGTACCTGTTGAATATTATTTTTAAACTTGAGAACTTAAAAATAGTTATCGGAAACACCAATCCTGAGTTCACTTAGAAAACAGAATTTCGAAATATTTTTTTGTGAATATATGTACATACATATATTTAACATTAACATTATGTTTCCTAATGCTTATTTTCATATTAATGTAATATAAAAGTTTCTCTTTGGCATCAAACAAATTCTGGAAATTTCGATTATGATTTGGTCCCAAAATGGGAGTCAAACATTTTTTTTTTTAATCTGATGCTTCTTAAGAAAATATTTATCTTTCTCATATTCTGAAAAATTTAAATATTCAGACATTTTTAAGTCATATAACAATTTCTGTATTAACCTAATAAAGGCGTCGCTAACTTTTTGAGACTTTTTTGAGTTCAATAAGCTATCTACATAAAGCAAATATCTCTTGCGGGAGCGTTTGTAGACTTAAGGGAGACTTTGTCCTTAAAATTTTCAAAAAATCAATTTTTTAAGTAAGTAAAAACAAATCTGTCGAGACGTTTCCCGGATTTCGAACGTTTACGATATTTTAAACGCTTTTGAAATTGACACCGTCAGCGCGCTCTGACCATTCACGGGACAGAGCAAGCATCAAGCGCGCGGAGAGGCAGTTGACCGACGCAGCAAAAAAAGGCCCGAATTGAGCAGCGGGAGATATTAGCGGCTCAACATGAGCAGCGGGAAGAAGAGGAGGGTTGCCTCTATGGATCAGACATTGCCGATAAGTGATAATAATAAACCCATTACGAAACTTTAATCGCGTTTTTCTCCAAACCACGTTTTTTTTTTAAATGGCTGACCACTATAATTGACATATCGACCTGAAATTTTGACGCATACTCAGTAAATTTGTCTTCACGGAATGAAGTTTCGTTTTTTTCGAGAGTGACACTTTTGCATTTATTATTTTTCTTTTTATGGGGGAAAAAAAGCGAAAATTCGATTTTTTTCTAATTGCAGCCATTTTCCGAAATTTGTACTGAACGAAAAACCCATCCGTCATTCCCTCACCAAAGGGTCACAGATTGATAATATGCTTTGTTTTTGTGTTTCAGATCAACAAAGGGGGGGTAGTGATGTCAGTCGAATACCTCCCATAATTTCAGGACCTTTTTTCACAGAGCTACAAAAGCCACCATTTTGTTTTTGTTTTTTTTAAAAAAAAAAAAAAACGTTCTGTATGTCATGAACAAAAGCAAGAAAAACACCGCACTCAAAAAGCTTTGATCGTTTCCTTTAAAAAAAAAATAAAATGTAAACATCTGAAATATGGCACTCCAAGGACTCCCTTAAGTTGCAAAATTGGTCGCCACAAAAGGCTTCATCTATGCTCGGATGAGTTGTTTCGAAAATCACCTCCTCATAATAAGAGAAGTTGTAAAATATGAAACTTATTTGATTAATTACGAAATATTAATTTTTTTATTTAAGAATGTTTTGTTTGAATGAATTGATTTGAATGCAATCTTTGAATTGACTTGAATGAATAGTGATTTCATATTTTGAATTTGATTTATTTAAGTGAAGTCATGATTTATATATTTTTGGAGATAAACCAAATGAGTTAAATGCTTTCAATGACTCAATTCCCTTACAAGTTTGCAACCATCAAACACCTTTTCTGCAAAAGGGGCACAGGTCTTTTAATGACAAAGCAGCGAGCGAAAATTATCCAATCCTTTTTATGTTCTCGCAGCTTCAAAGTTTCGTTAAATTATGTCCTTTCAAACATTTTCCATATTCCAGATGGAGCTCCTCAACGATCAGTGCTAAGTCCTGTTCTCTACAATGTGTATACCTCTGATTTCCCTCACCTGAGTAACTGTGATTTTGTGCTTTTTGCAGACGATACCTGCATATTTTCGTCAGATGTAATTGGTCTTAATATTGAAACCAACCTACAATCTGCCTTAAATACAGTCCAAGCGTACTATAACAATTGGAAAATCAATAGACGGTACCCAAGTCGAGTGGAAATTGCGAGCGAAGTTACTTGGAGTTCACTTGGACAAACGCTTGACATATAATCTCCACATACAAGAAGTCGTTAACAAGGTTAACATCACTATTAAGACTCTTTATCCTTTTATCAACAGAAAATCTAAGCTCGGCAACGAGAACAAATTACTGATTTTGAAAGCAATTTTTGAACAATTATGTTTTATGGATCCCCTGTATGGAGCAAAGACACATACTATATACGTAAATTACAAGTCGCGCAGAACGAGACAATAAAAATGATCTACCGGGCGCAAATTGAAACTGTGGAAGCGAGAATTGCAAAACTCGCCGCTAAATACAACATTTCTTGTTTATCAGCTGATAACGACTTGATTTCAAATCTAGCTTTGTAAGACTTTTATCATCTAGTCTATATATATATTCCTAATCAATTTTTTGCTATATTGTCTATTTATTTAATATATATTTATTTATTTGTTCACTTTTTATTTATTTATTTATTTAAACGTATATTTATTAATTCATTTATTTATTTATTTATTTATTTATTTATTTATTTATTTGTTTATTTATTTATTTATTTATTTTTATATTTATTTATTTATTTTCCAACTTTGTGATTGGAATCAAGTTCTACTTATCTCAGCAACTGATCTGAATCCTCTTCTCTCTTGCCCTGGGCAACTTAAATGTGATGGAGGTTTTTCTAGTGGCTTTTCCTTCAAAACTATTATTCTGTGATATATATTTAAGCTTTATACAAATATTTTAGTTGTAAGGTATGTAAACCAAATCCTCTAACATACTATATTTTGTAAGAAAAATCAAATTGTACTTACTTTGGCCACAATAAAATATCTAATCTCATCTAATCTAAATTTTTCATAAAAAACATGAGAAGAATGTTCAAAAACTAGGGTATTGCGAAGAGTTTAAGAAATTTCCCAAAAAACACGTCTTATGAGTGCTCACAAAAATGCTAGTATCGCTTATTTTGCTGTGCTCGTTTCTCGCTTGTTCAAGTTTTGATATTAAACGTTTAGCAAATCGGGGCTGGAGTTGAAAACAAGCGTAATTTATGTGTTGGAAGAGTAGAAAAAAAAACAGGTCGTCCTAAAATTCATGATTACAAACCACACCCAACGAAGAATATTACAGCTTCTGTCCAAAGTAAGTATATTAAAAAGGGAACCTTACCCTTTGGAAGAAATCAGCAACTGAACTGAACAGCATCAGCCTGTGGAGGTAAGATTCAATCATCACAGGATTTGAAGAGAGAGGAAGCGATAAATGAGCGCTTCTCTGTTTGGGTTTAAGATCAGCTCGAAATGGACAACAAATTTACTCTAAAAATCATCTCCACAGACGAGTTACATTTCTTTCTCGATGGCTACGTGAACAAGCGAATTTAGCATTTTGGGGCCGAAAAATCCATGCCTCGCAAGATAAGCCTGTGTATCCTGAAAGTGCGACTATTTGCTACGGCATTTGATGTGGCGGCGTTACAAGCCCAAAATCACAACAACGTCAGGGGCGATGGAAAATTATAATTAACGCTTTTTAAAGGGCCAGAAATGTTTATTTAGAGGGCTACGCTTTTACCAAGGTTGGGCTGCCACACAAGCCACCCAATAAATGACCTGTTGCACTTATTGTAAAGTTGCTTGCGAAAAATTCCAAAAAAATTATGCCACTGAAGAACAATATTGGTCAATCTACTCGAGCCATTAAACAAGTGCTATCTTTTTAGTAACAAAACATCGGGACATAAAAAGAATCTAGGATGGCAAATGAAGCCATGGTCAAACAATCCGTGATAAAAACAACATGTTTCAATCAGGATCAGAACTTCCTCAAACAAATCCCAATTCTCCATTACCACAAATCGATGGTTCGATCAAAAAACATTCACATCTTAACAGCCTACAATCTCTAGATTCTTCATCAGTACATCTTCGAAGACCATCAAAAAGTATTAGGAAACCCATGAAAGGAAACGCTCATCCATTGGTTCGTCGTTTATGTCACATAATTTGGAATTGAAAAACTCTATTTCCTCACATCGACAACAACAAAAGAACCACCTAAACAAATAATTTTGAGTGAATGCAAAGATGTTAGAATCCTCTGGCGCTACTTCTTTTGTTCTTTACTCGATACGCGTTACAAATTGGGCGACAATGGCCGGAAATTAAGATCCGATTGATTTTAATGTTGCGACTTAATCGGATTGCGGTCACTGTATCCCACTGCGGATAAAGGAATAAGGGCATTGAATGTCTTTATTTTACATTTTGTTGGGCCGAATGTCTTCATTGACGAACAAATCATCAGTTTTGGGATTTTTAAGGGATTTAAATTAACATACGCTTTAGGCCATGAAATGGAGTTTTTTTTTATTTCA
The DNA here is from genome assembly GCA_963555765.1 of Orthonevra nobilis. Lineage (NCBI taxonomy): Eukaryota > Metazoa > Arthropoda > Insecta > Diptera > Syrphidae > Orthonevra > Orthonevra nobilis. The sequence continues at coordinate 47,712,498 of OY743224.1, read as the reverse complement.
AATGCAGTTGTAGCAGTTAACTTAGCTTGATTCTGTAAAACATATACATACAGAGATCTGACAAGTCATCGACTATATTTGAGTTTTTGACTTTACTGTAAGCCTTAAAGAGATTTACCATTGCATTGTTTGTGTGACTTTTTGATGGAGCAGCGGAGTTAGAATGAATTCGAAATCTATTCTTCGATTCATTCTTAATTGAAGTGATTCTCTTCAGGTGTAGAACTCTTATTAAAAAACAAAAGCTCGCAAATTTTATGGCATATGGCCTCGCAGTTCGTTCTTAGGGCCAACCAATTGGTCCATTTTTGTGTCAGTAATATTTCGTCCATAACATATCGTATGTTGGCTACTAAGTCGGTTACTCTAACTGGATAATAACGAGTGACTCCGTACAAGAAGCAGTCCAAAGGAGTCCATTCACATTACTAAGGCTCAAAATGCTTCGTTCACCAAATCTTTGTCCCACTGTATTGCACGTTGCGTGTTGTTCAACGATTCTTATAGGCTGAGTAATTCAAACACTCGCAAGTCATAAGAGTGAAGAAAAGTTGGCTCCATCCTCAGATTTGAAAAATAAAATGCACCAAAAATGGATCGCGGCAAGTAACGACTTGCATGTCAACATGGAATGGTGAATGGATGATTGGGCTCTGACAGTGTTGGATATCTTGTTTTCACCGAGTGTATTATGGATAAATTTAAGTGCTGCATGGTTAACCTTCTTTTAAGTGCCTTAAAAGGATAAGTTAAAGTTTCGCACATCATTTATTGTAAAAGAATGGTTGCTTTACAATGGCAGAAGTCAAATAAAACATCCTGCTCAGTCTCTAGTTCTCAACTTAATTAAGAATCTGTGGGACACTTGAACAAAAAAAAAACATTGTCAGTATTAAAAAACAAACAGAATCGACCTTAAATTAATCTTACTTGAGGGCTGAGCTGTTAGTAAGATCTCAGAGACGTCGAAGAAATGATTCTATTTGTTCGACGTCTCTGAGACTCATTCTTTTATCCGAATGATTTAACGATGGCCTTCCATAGATACATTTCGGCTATGGGCACAATGGACCCATGGAGCCAAGTGAGTAGCAGGAAACTCATACTAACCTTACCTAACCTAAGGAACGATCTGTCTTTCACACAGCATCGCTGCACGGTAGACAGGAGTCATTGTCAGTCAGTCTTTTTATTTTTGGGTAATATCTAAGAGGCAAAGGCTTCTTCTGAAAGTCAGTTTGAATGCTAAGGTCTTCGTTGTTGAGATCGAGTATCAGTATGGGGGGGGAAAAATTGTTTGACGGTCTTCATTGTTCTAAGTTCGTCCAGTAGTTGGCAAGACATACAAATTTTTTAGAGTTGATTCTTACTCAAAAGAATTCCATGAAGATGATTCGGCCCTATGAATGGGTGACAAGCCCCTTCTTTTACAGGGCAGTTTACCCTCATGTATCAAGGCAACATCTACTCTGTTATTTTTGCCCAGTTGGTCACAAATAAGACCCAACCTAGTACAAGTCGAAAATGCGAGCGCCATGGACTCGGCTTCGTACAATACAAGTAAATATAGTAATGGTATAAAACTCTCCCTAAAAGACCTTAGAAGATTGGTTGATTTTTGAAGATTTTTTCCAAGGACTCAAGCATCAGTCTTTTCACTATCGAATGACGGCAGGTACTGCCAAGAATAAAAGCTTAGAACTAGCGTTTATGTCATCCTGAAACCGATTTTATATTTCTAGATGCCTTGAAGAATTCTTGTTTTAAAATTGAATACATTTAGAAGCCTGGGAGAACTCAAACCTGCTTTAGTATGGAAATGATAAAGAAGGAAAGCTGAATCCCAGTGATACATAAACAAATGATACATCCACTAAGCTAATGCTGCTTAAGTTATAATTGGAATCATTATCGCGTTATATATTCTGAAGCCTTGTTCTATTTTCGTACTCCAGGTTTAATCATAAAGCCAAATGGGCATTGCCATGTTGCCGTATTGGTTACTTGTTTGAGGTGTGTATTTTTGAATTTTTTTTTGTGTATATTTATTTATTTATTTTTGTATATTTTGCTTCCTTTTTTGGAGAATTGTACCAGGCCAGTTTTGGAGGGACTAATTTTAAGTTGATTTGGCAGCATTTTTAGATAATTTTATGGTCCTTTGCATCTTGTCCAGTGGGACTGCTTGTAGTTCAGCTCCTTCCCAAGGCTTAAGCGATGGAACCGTGTTTATGGCAAAGTCGAAGGAAGTTTGATCCTTGTAATCAAGGATACTGATGCCGTGTCTCCTCCATGTCGAACTGAAAATAAGTGAAACATGGCCTTTATCCTGGCGAATGTGCACGAAAGTCGCCATGTCTAGAGCCTGCACGATTTTCTTACCTTGTTCGAAGAAGCAATGTGAACTTCAAGTCGCCTCACTGCCAATTTAATTTGGTCTTTTGGATTGACGATTGTCCTCTTCTTGCGATCAGTTCCTCTTGGAGGTGAATTCGTCTGGATTGGACATGGATGTTGAACTGGTGTAATAGTTTCCGTTCTACTTAATTTTGCCATGGTCCACCGTAAAGCCTCGATTTTCCTTCCAAGCGTTTCTTCACTCCTCAAGAAATCACCTTATAGGTGTAGGCTCTTTGCGATGTGGCCGCTATTTTCTTTCTTTCATATCGGCTTCGGCCCTACGCTTTGTGGCCATGATGTTTTTAAACTTAATAGGAGGGTTTCTCAGTGCGAGATCGAATCTTACGAGCATAAAAATCTGAGGACAATCTGAGGTTTTTAAAAGTATTAACATGCGAACAAATATGGTATCCAATCCAAGACTCAGAGAGTTGGTGAAGATCAATTTCTAATGTCCTTAAAACAATAACATTGCATTTTTCGCGATGAAGCAGTAAGGACAGTTGCTTTAGACCGGAGCCATGTAAAACTACTTATAACACGAATGTCCTTAATACTGAAAAAAATTACTGCGTTTGTTCCTTATTCAACGCCTTTTTACACTTCAGAGTGGAAAGAATCTTGAAGCGACAACTTCAAGACTTTAACTAACAAAACGCCTAGATTAATAAATGTGTCACACTCTTAAAAATCAGGAAACAAAAAGCTAGTAGCAATTAGAGCTTGGTCCCTGTGGTCCACAACCACTGTGCGTTGAAAGGTCGATTTCTCTCTCATGGAACACAAATTACACTCAAAAAGGAAGCGACAATGTACTGCAACTGCAACGTAAACCCGTGCACTTTTGTTTCACCGATTCTCGGGTTTCATGTCAAGAATCCCACTCTCTCTCTCTCCACTGCTGCCTCTGGCTCTAGCTTCGATCACAATGCAATCAATTAGTAGTGTACTCCATATGTAGACACGTACACCAGCGGAGTCTTTTCGTATGAAATTTACGCTCGAATTGGCCACAAATATGCGGCCAAGACAATTGCGGACATGGCTGCCAGGTAAAAGGGTATAATTAGAGCCTCCGGACAGATGCAGGGTGGTGCAAGTTCTTTTAATTTGCAAATCGATACGACTGACATCGATGTGGACGTCGACATGGCTGGTGATCATTAATGCGTGTCTCTATACAAGAGAATGTCACATTTGTTTTGAGCCCAAACGAAGAATTGCACTCGTAGGAGTCATTGGAATTTCTCAAGATCATATTGGATTACTAGAAATTATATCAGATTAGCAGATTGGTTACTCTTAGGGTTTTTACTCAGCCGATCAAGCGTTTAGTCAGGAGTTCATATCAAGTGCAGATTACATGAACGGATGTTGTATCTCAGTATGAATGGACAATTATATTCAAAGATAGAAATATAGATTTAGGTGCTGACTTTTAAGGCCTCAGAAATCTGTATCATATTCCATTGATAGAAATCAAATTGACTGTCGGCAGTAATTTTGGGACTCCCTAAAATATAGCATTTTGCTTTTGCGCCTGAGATTCATTCATTAAAACAAATACCAATGAGGGAAGGATCTGGAGACTCTTATGGCGACCATCTTGAGATGAATGTGCTTCTTAATTGGACTACCGGTTGAAAATGTCGTTGTTGCAGACATCTTCATATCTATTACTCTGAGGTGAATTTTGACCATGACAGCTGTCACATCAGAAACTTCATGTCATTGTCTAATTATTTCAGTATAGGTTATTGGTCATTAGTTAAAACACACAAGTTTTTGTAAAGCCGTAAAATGTCTACATTCGTGCCATCAAAACAACATTTGCGGGAAGTTTTAATATGCTTCTTTCATTTAAAGAAAAAAGCAACCGAAGCTTACCCGGACTATACTATAGACGTTAGTATGTGTCAGCGGTGGTTTAAGCGGTTCAAAGATGGTGATTTCGACACCAAAGACAGGTGAAAAAGTTTGAAGACCATGAATTGGAGGCATTGCTCGATCAAGATCCGTCACAAACGCAAGAAGAATTTGCAAAATCACTTGGCGTCGCTCAGCAAACCATTTCCGATCGTTTGAAAGCAATGGAAATGATCCGAAAGGTAGGACATTGGGTGCCGTATGAATTGTAGCCACGAGACGTCGAACGCAGATTTTGCATGTCCGAAATGCTGCTTGAACGCCACAAAAAGAAGTCTTTTTTGCATCGAATCGTCACTAGTGATGAAAAGTGGGTACATTACGATAATCCAAAACTACGGGCAACGTATGGATACCCTGGACATGCCTCAACATCGACGGCCGCTCAGAATATTCATGGCGTGAAGGTTATGGTGTGCAGTTGATGGGACCCGAAGGGTGTTGTGTACTATGAGCTGCTTAAACCGAATGAAACAATCACAAGCGAAGCCTACCGACGACAATTGATGCGTTTGAGCTGAGAACTGAAGGAAAAACGGCCGGAAACGGTCGCAAGATACGATAAAATAATTTTACAACCTGACAATGCTCGGCCACATGTTGCAAATGTCGTCAAAACTCACCTTGAAACGCTCAACCGGTAGTCCTATTACATAATAATTTTCCACCCTTCCTATGTTAAATCGTTCAAAGTTTCTTGTCATATCGTTGCTTCAGAGTGTATGTTAATAATAGTCCCTCAAATTTATTAAACTTCATGACGGCTTGCCCCAAGGTGCAGTTCTTTCTCCAGATCTGTATAATTTGTTTATGTTGGATTTTCCAAAACTGCCAGGATGCGCAGGCAATGTACGCTGATGATATTGCGATATTTGCATTGCATGAAATCGGTCTCAATATCGAGACGATACTTAATCATGCGATCAATATCGTGAATAAATATTACAAAAAGTGGAAAATTAAAATAAATGTGGAAAAGACCGCAACCCATCTTTTTCTCTCATTTCATTAAATTTTAATTTAATACTAAATGGAACGCTAATCAAATGAGAATCCTCCGTCAAATATCAAATAAAGCTATAAAAATGTTGTATCCGTTAAAAAACAGAAAATCGCAACTATCAAATAAAAACAATGTGATAATTACCAAGTAATGAGAGAGCCGATGATGGGAGACTTTCCCCTCACTACATGCAGTTAAGGCTATTATATCAAGGTGAACCAGTCTGACGTATTGCTAGACTAGCGGCAGAAGGCACAGGACACTGGCCGATTGGAGATCGTGCCGTTAAGCAAAGCATCCCACACAATTCACACTGTCGCAGCTGAAAAAAACACAAAACAGAGGGAAACCCTAACACGCTTCTTTTGCGCCTGTCCTGCCCTTGCTAGAGCTAGACAGCGAGCGCTTGCTAGACACTTCTTCAATTCAATTTGTGAGATTTCTGCTAAGGACATTAAGCAACTAAAGTCCTTCTTAAATACCTCAGGCTGGATAAAGAGATATTTCAAATGCACCCTTATAAATAAGGTAACAGAGCTGTGGCATTAAAACGGCATATAGTGCTAATTAGGTTTTCGTTGAACCACCACTTTTAGCTTTCTTCTTATTTTGGAAGTTCATTAACAGCAGGAACAAATCTGATGGCTATCCTTCAACACTTTCATGCTTGAATTGTTCTAGCAAAAAGCCAGATGATATTTGCAACTTTTTTTCATCTTTTTTCACTTCACCATATGATTCAGAAAATTCTACACACGACCCAAAAGAGTTCACCCACCTCGAATGCCTTCACCCCAGTTCCATGTGTCCAATATCAATAACCTCTGATGACGTGAATTACCATCTCGCTCGACTTGCAAATGACACTACTTGTGGCTCTGATGGATTTTAAAGAACTGCGGCAGTGTTTTGGCAGGGCCCCTTGCTTTCATATTCCAGGCATCCGTTCACCAAAGAGTTTTCCCATAGTTATGGAAAAATGGTTTCATAATTCCGGTACACAAAAAAGGTTGCCGGGATGATGTTACTAATTATATACTTATAACTAAGCTATCTTGTTTGCCTGAACTCTTAAAGGCTATCATTTTTGACAGTTTTTACTTTAGTTGCAAGCCTTTCCTCACTGACAAACAGCATGGTTCTGTAAAAAACAAATCCAGTGACTTGTTTTACTTATAAAGCATTAGAAGAAGGGGGTCAAGTCGACTGCATTTACAACGACTTCAGTAAGGCATTTGATAAGCTTTCCCATAAACTAATAGCTTTTAAAATGAAAGCCCTTGATTTTCCTGCATTCTTTGTGGAATGAATATGCTCGTATCTTGACGGGCGAACCTATCAAGTCTTGTTTAGGGGGTCAACATCTAAATCAATTTAGGCTAACTCAGGTGTGCCTCTGGGTAGCCACCTAGGTCCTATGTTATTCATTATATCGGGTTTTTCAATAAGAGCGCTACAAAAGTTTTTTTTTAAATAAAACAAAAAAGGCTTTGGATATCAATGAAATTCTATATTCCTGTGAAAGTACCATGCCATTGCTGGTCTTGATCATCACGGAAGAAGTTCGGCCCAATGACGCCGCCGGCCCATAAACCACACCAAACCGTCCTTTTTTGGAGATGCCATGATGACTCATGGAGTACGTGTGGATTGCTGCCTGACCAATACCGCATATTTTGTTTATTAACGGAGCCATTCAGCCCGAAATGAGCCTCATCGTTGAAGATGATTTTTCGATGAAAATCCGAATCATTTTCAAGTTGTTGCTCAGCCCAATTCACGAACATACGACGCTTCTGGTGGTCAAGCGGCTTCAGTTCTTGCGTCAATTAAATCTTGTAAGGATGAAGGCAAAGATCTTTTCGCAAAATTTGCCACAACGACGTCACAGAGAAGCCCAACGCTTGAGAACGACATGTGAGAGACACATTTGGGCTTTCTGCAACTGAAACCTCAGCGGCAGCAATATTCTCGACACTACGGGCACTTCTTTGTCTCACTGGCACGGGAACATTTTGTACTGTGCCTGTGGATTCAAATTTTTCCACTAGACGCTCAATTGTTGATCTGCTACGACGATTATGACGACCATAAATTGGACGTAGCGCTCTTAACGCTGAGGCCACTGACTCCGAATTTCGGTAGTAAATTTTAATAATTTCGACTCGTTGTCTTTATATCATGAAATAGCAAACCTTATTGAAGAGAAATGTCAAAAGAGCGGCAAGAAATATGGCGTCATTTGCTGTCCCTGTCGCTCTATTTTCGTAGCGTCCCTGTTGAAAACCCCGTTATCTATAAACGATGTTGTAAGTGTGCTTAAGAACTCTAGAGTTCTTATTTATGCCGACGACATAAAAATATTTAACGGAATTAACAATCTTTCAGGCTGCTGGCCTTAATTCTTTCGCAAAATGGTGTTCCAATTATAGCCTATCATTAAACATTTCTAAATGTTTAACATGTCCTTTTCTTAAAAACTTAATCCTCTGACCTATACGTACACCTGAAATAGTTCTGCGCTGGTCAAAGTTAACCTGACAAGGGACTTAGGTGTACAATTCTATGATGATGACTGAGACAAGATGGGTATTACTTTATGAGTAACACTGTCACTTACAAAGATTGTTTTATGAGCAATACTGATAGTTTTCTTACCTTTATCCTTGAACAAACGACTTTTCGCTTGGCTCACCTCAGACAATCGTCTACGTTCTAAATTATTCTACATTTATTAATCGAAACCATTTGGCCCATATTCGCAATTCAACTCAGAATCATATTTTCATCTACTCATAGTCTACGAATTTTGGATACTCAATCTTCAATAAAAAAAAACTCAAAGTGATGATCGTGAGATTTAGATTGCGACCAAGTTGACTCCCAAGAGCTGATACTGTCAATCATTTTCGACTATTAAGACCAATTGTCAACTGCCCACGTTCATACAAAATGTACCTTGCGTCGCAAAAATCAATCAAAGCTCGAGTGAACAAATCAATTCTTCTTCAGTAATTGCACTCGAGCCACAAGTGTAAACATTTGGACCTTAAGACTCCTTTGCCAAGACAAAGAACCACTTCGCTGTCAACACCGCTGTCGCACCGCTCGTACTTAACCTTTATAAAAAGTTTTCCAAATCCACAAGCAAACACACGTTAATGTTTGCTAAACCGTTACTGACGGATCTTCGTCAATGACCTACAAATTCAATTTGACACACACAAACGCCGCAACTTTGCCAAATGGCCAGTCTTTAACGCCGACATTTATATCCGTCAGCCGAAACGTTTCTTAATTAAAAAACAAAAAAAAAAGATTGTTCACCGCAACAAGATTCGAATTCACATCATTAAGGTTCCATTAATTCGGCGCGTACAGAGCAGCATCTGCAGGCAAATAGATGAACAAAATCGGGACCGGTACCGGTACCGGGACCGGGGGCTGGACGGATGGATTTGCCGCTTTGCCAAGTCATCCACAAATGGTTATTTAGCATATTCCCACTCGAAATCGATTCGTTTCAATGAAGAGGTTGACCCTATTGTTGAACTTTCGCAAGAGCGAACGGAACGCGACCGAGACGACGCCGATGACGATGGTAACGAACGGCAGCAACAGCGGCACCGGCAATCGAAACCATCAGAAATCAATAGTGACAGTTGGCGAGGAGGAGCGCTCACTCAGCTTGCGTAAGCGCGATATTTTACTTACCCACCTAGACTCTCACTCTAATGGACTGGAGGCCACAGAGACTGATGGTCTTGACGCGTCCCAAGCGAAGAGGAATCACGAAAATAATTTGGGCGTCATCTTGATTGAAGTGCCGGTTGCTCATTTTAACCCAACACAAGTAGCAAGTAATTACAATCCGGGAGCATGATTGAGGTGCTATTCACAGGTCTTAAATCAAATTGAACATCGAGGGCCCCTGAGAACACTTGAGCATCTTCGATATCGATTGTCATCTTAAATGAGGCTGTCGATTCGCTTTGGCGGCATCCGATGTTCATTCATTACCTCGAGGATTAGTGACGAGTTTAAATTGTTTTTCTTATTCTTACGTTCTTCCTCTTTAATTTTTTTTGTTTTTTTTTTTTGCTTCGTCTTCATTTTCTTCCATCTCTTTTGCGTGTCCCGTTTAAGTTTTTTTTTTTTTGTTTTTATTATTTTTATAAAAAAAAAAAACATTAACATTAACACAATTAATCGAGCGGGCATTTAGGGAAATTTCTTTTTGACAACAGTTGGTGTTGCTTGTCAGAGTTACTCGTACTCAACGACGCACCTGTCCTTGTCGAGTTGATTACGTGAATGACAAGCGCTGCAAATTGAGCGTAACCAGAGAGTCCAAGAGTAACCAGGAGGCAGCTTCGTGTTTTGCAAAAACAAAACAGAAAAAAGGCATTTGCAGCTAAGGGGTTAGACAACCCCCTTCTTGGAACGTAATTATCGTGTCAATTCGCACGCAAATCGCAAACATTACGTGCAATTTGTGGTGTGGCTAGTAAACGTTTTTAAATACTCTCACATGTGTGCGGGCACTAGTTAGTTCAGTCAGCCTGCAAGCCTTGAGTCTCTTCTACGCATATGGGGAATCAAATGAATACATGCCATGCTTCTGCCTACAGAATGGTGTTACTGAATTTCAGCTGAGTTTGTAGATGACATTTGGAATAAGAATAAAAATAAATCATAAAACTATTCAAGGTGCAATCGTATTGGTCCTTTTAATCTTCATCCAAGCGAAAAATTCAAATCGCTACTGAACATCTACTCGGACATCAAAAATGGACAAGAAGTGGCCATCAACAAGGGAAGCCTTCGAGATCGTTTGGAAAATGGGCCTCATTTAAACAATGAAAGTAAACGGATTTAAGCAACATTTTCTAAGTATACGCTTAAACATGGCAAATTTATCCCATTTTTATATCGAATGCTGATCTCCTAGGCATCTTCGAATCACTGAAGAAAAAGTTCGATGATGAGAATCGACGGAAAATCGAACATTATGCTTAAACACCTGTAAACAGAAGCGATAATTATTGACACTATCCTTTTCAACAATGCATATTATCCAACGCACTGTAAGACGGCAGTTGTGCAACCCATTCCTAAAAGGGGCTAAGATATCTCCAATCCGGAAAATCTCCGGTCCATAAGTCTTCTTCCGAACATAAGTAAGGTTTTTGAGAAAGAAATGAGCTCTGCTTCATTGGGTTAAGAACAAAAATATTATTCCCGATAATCAATTTGTTTTCAAGGAACAAAAGTAAGAAACAATGCACTGGTGCCTTCCTGGTCGACCTGGAGGAGGCTTTCGAAACCGTATGGTAAGAAGGACTCTTTTACAAGTAAAGTTGCCTGGGCATCAGTAAACCACTGTTGTATAGTATATGCTTGTCAATAAACAGTTTATTGTGAAAAATGCCAATAGAACTTCTAATGGGTTATTTAAATTAATAAATGGTCTGCAACAGGGGGCCGTCATTCCGCCGATCGTCTTCAATGTATTCACCAGTGAAATTTGTTCGATTGTATTTATTTTGAAAATTCTTTATTTATTCTTCCAAATCAATTTCATCCCCTTCAAAGTAATCCCCTCCCGATGCAATGCATTTATGCCAACGGATTTTCCAATCTTTGAAACACTGGTTGTAGTCACTTTCCGGGATGGCCTTCAGTTCCGTCTTCGCTGCGGCTTGAATCTCCTCTATCGTATCAAAACGGTGTCCCCGGAACGGCCTTTTGAGCTTGTTGAACAGCCAGAAGTCGCACAGCGCCAGATCAGGTGAATACGGTGGTTGCGGAACGATATGGGTTGAGTTTTTGGCGAAATGATCACGAATTAAGAGTGCGGTATGGGATGGTGCATTATCGTGGTGTAAAAACCAAGAATTGTCTTTCCACAATTCCGGCCTTTTTAGGCGGATAGCGTTACGCAAACGACGCATAACGTTCAAATAATATTCCTTGTTGACTGTGTGGCCGGTTGGAAGGAATTCATAAAGAACAACACCACGATAATCGAAGAAAACAGTCAACATGACCTTGATTTTTGAGCGACTTTGGCGCGGTTTTTTTGGTCTCGGCTCTCCTTTGGCACGATATTCGCTCGATTGATCGGTTGTTTCGGGGTCGTAAGTTATAATGCGTTTCATGATATCCTAGTAGTCGGAAAGCATTGTTTCACACACTTCAACGCGACGCCTTTTTTCCAAAAAATTCAATGTTTTCGGTACCAGTCGAGATTTGACGCGCTTGAGGCCCAAAGCATCCTTCAAAATGGTATTGACTGAGCCTTTCGATAAGCCAACTTCATAAGCAAGGTCTCTAATTGTTAATCGATGGTTTTTCAACACCAAGTCTTTGATTTGTTGGACGTGAGCTTCATCGGTTGAGGTTGATGGTCGCCCAGAACGCTCTTCGTCTTCGACACGTTCACGGCCGGCTTTGAAATCACTATACCACTTGTTAACATTTTTTTAGACATAGCCTCATCATCAAAGGCTTTCTGCACCATCCTCAACGTATCCGCAGCAGAAAATTGATTCCGCAAACAAAATTTAATGCAAATTCTTTGCTCAATAAATTTCGACATCGCAAAAAACGAAAAACTCACTTTTAGCAGCTCACAAAACGACGCGTATTTCTATACTATGAATATATTTTGACAGTACTACCAACGAAGAAAAACGAAAGAAAAATTTTAAAATCCTTCGACGCGCGCAGTTTAAATTCATATGTCACCTTATTTTTTGGACACAGTAGAAGTCATTAGAAATCTCTTGCAGCGTGACTTCGATGAGACTCAGCGATATTCCGATGACTGAAGGTTGAAGATCAACTTTCGGAAATGCGAAATTTGACAGTTGTCTGAGGCCTCTAGGGATACCATAAAGAATTAGCGAAAGCTGTCAATCGTGGGACCACACAGACAGCGATTTGTGAGTCGAAGTGATATCCGATATATCAATATTAAGCTAGACCAATTTCTATATTTAAAAAAAAAAATTAAATGCTCATCTGAACGGTCGCTTTTGCCTAAACAAAGAGACTGTTTTATAGCCAGCAACTCGATGCCAGGCTAATAGTAATCTGCTACATGTGGTTCAACGTGGGAGTAAGCTTAATGGAAACGATTCGATTGCTTGAAAGGTAAAGTCTTAGGACTTGCTTGCACTCATGCGTTACTTCAGAGTCTGAGTACAGAAAATTCTTTCACAACGGATGTGCCCCCCAAAGGCCTTCTCCACCTATACTCGATAGGTCTGATCCAGGACAGATAAGCGATACAGTCAATCTTCCACATTACCCTAAAATCTGTGCATAAGTGACTTAACTACGAGCGAGACGTCGCCAACAGTTCCGCGGAGATATAGAACGTCAGCATCGACAATTCTGGTGTTTTACAGAAGACATGGAGGGAACTCTTGCATCGTATTCTTCCATCGATGAGTAGCCCATTAGGGCAATGGCCGTAAGAGTGGTGGCTGACTTAAATAGGTTAAAGCCCTTTGGTTAATTAAGATATACAAGTGTATGTGCAAGAAAGGGTCTCGTTCTCTTGCACTCTCTAACAGAAAAATTATTTTCGTCCAAAAAGTGGACAAGATGTCAACTTTTTTCAGATGACCGCTGACTTATTCTCTTCAACTTCCTCACAGCGGATTTACCGCTCATAGACGCTCGGACGAAGTAAATGTATATCCTTTGATATCTACTAGATAATGGTGTAGGAATAGGCACACCAAATTTCAAGGCAATCGGCTCAGTAGTTTTCGAGAAATTCTGGGTTCTGATTTGAAAAACGTAGTTTCGAGAAAAACGCTTTTGAAAATTTAGGAATGAATGACTAGTGCAGGTCTTCTACGGTCGACGGAATGCTCATGGCTTGGCTTCCAAATGTTGTTGTCGGCGCCGTATTCGACCTTCTTTTGTTGGTAACTGCGCTTGCATCTCGGTTTTCGATATGCGAATTCTATCTTCTTGCACAGCGTATAAATGCGGTCCTGAACCAACCGATATTCCTACCACGTTCATAATTTCCTATCAAAAATACAGCGATATTAACAATTTTGGATCTGCTGCTCATCGTTTTTGGAGCTATCTTCCAAATTAATTGATTGAAGCTCTCATTACAGTTTTCAGTATATCCGCCCACACAGCGTTCCAGCAATTTGTCATTGCTGTCTGACACCACTGATGGCAATTCAGCATACAGAATTTTTAACTTGTTTTTCTCCTTTCCCTTGCTAGCACTTGCACCACGATTCGGGGGGCCTTTAGAACAGAAATGATGTTGAGGATTCCTGTCTGTTGAGCTGTAATAATAGAATGTTGCCATATCGCTTCTTGCATCTCATCAGTAAACGCTCAGTTTATCTATAAGCTTTGCCGTCAATTTGTTTTTGCCGCGGATTCCAGGGTTGTTTTTCTTGCATTGGTGAAAACGGGCTCTCATTCGCTTTTGGACGTGGCCCCCACATTCTTTTTTAAAAATTTCGAATTCATTTTCGAAAATCTACGACTTTTCATGTAAAGTGACGAATGAGAACAGCAACTCCATATAATGAGGTAAAACCAAGTTCGTTTTCGCCACGTCCTATCTCCTGAAACGGTCAGTTTTATGATATCAGCACTCGGATTTTCTTTTCTTTTGTTCTTCTTTCACAGCTTGTTTTAACACCAACTGAACAATACTTGAAGCAGTATATCATATAGTACGTCGTTGGCGAAGCGGAGTTGCTAAATCTATGAGTCCACAAAATTTCATCGCTCAATGCAAACCAATTCCCAATAAACGCATGACAAAAAAAATCTTGTATTTGTTTCGTAGGCCGTGTGGATGTACGGGCACACGCAGGAATGAAAGTCGAATTGCACGATGAACACGATATTACAATTTTAAAACCGAGTCCTCGAGTGTTTTTTTTATAGAGAACAGAACATCACTATCACAATTTCTAAATCCGATGTTTGGATCTTCTGGTGCGTATGTCTTACGTTCAGTCTTCAGTTTTTTGACATTGGAACTAATATTCGCGTTGGAAAGTTGTTCGGCAGAATATCGAATTTTAGGGCTACTATTTTTTTTAAGGCTACGATCTTTGCGAAAAAATCCAGATCGATGACATTCTCGAGAACTTTTTCTTCTCGGATCCATTTTTATTTTCAATTAAAGTGTCGGCGACGACCCGTTCACGTTTCACGTTTTATCGAGATATTGCCTTGCCGTTTTGAGACCTCAAACTTGAAGAAAATGCAAAAAATATTTTAAAACTCCCAGGAGGCAATTTTTTCGGCTTCCTAGGTGTAAATGTCCCCTTAAACGTTTTTTAAATTTATTTCGTACCCAAATAATTGAAATGAATGAAAAGCGGAATCAAATTTGAAGTTTTAAAACGTACATTTCTTTAAAAGAAAATCTGTTGTCATTGGAAGAATTCTTGGTTAAGCTCCTAATACAGTAAGGACACCTTTTTATTTGATCGAGATGCTGATCAAATAAGAGGATGTGCTAAGACCGCTACACTACTTCAATCGAAACAAAAAAACAAAATGGGAAGTTCGCTTATGGAAGAAGCAAATAGATATATTTCTGAAAGATTTTACGTTCACAGTGCAAACGTCTGCCTTTTGCAAATAAAGAAATAAAATTAAGAATTTCCAAAACAGTAGGTCCGCTCAAGTGACTAAAAATATATTCTGATACTCTTTTTCCGGAACTTGAACAAAAAGAAGCTTCAACTAGTGACCGACCGAAAACTCGTTTTCGGTTTCGATTTCGGCCAGTTTCGGCCAAAAAATTGGTTTCGGCAAACAGTCGTTTTCACCAGTTTTCCAGGTTAAGTAACAGTGGCTTCCACAAGGCACAAAGCGTTTTGTCCCATTGTGATATGACGAAGGTTATATGGATTAACGTATCTTCCTATGTTCGGAAGGCAATGGGTTATGAGAGGGTTTCCTTCTGGTTGGTGAAGAAGGTGAAGATGGAAGGAACTAGTTTGTTTCTCTTATAAACCGGGCGAGACCTTTTGGGTTTGCTTTAGCAAGTTGGTGCAAAGCTATGAAGATTTCTTTGTCTTGATATTGCTATGATCGGGGCATTTGGTAAGGGGATGAGTGACATTATCCTTATGCAGTTTCTGCAGAAATAATTTGACTGCACGTGTGTCCGTCAATTCTTTCTGGTGTTCTCTTTGTTTAGGTTTCAGGTTTCTCTGGTGATGTTGCAAAATGGTCGATATATTTATTTTTAATGCTTAGTTTGACAAAGCTTCTTCCTTGAGCGATTTCTTGACAAGCTTAGATGTAGTGTTAAGCCCAGGAAGAGATTTTATGGTAGCTTGGCTGCCGGCGAAAATTAATACTTCCATTGCAGAAATGCTATTATACAGAAGCCACTTTGCGGTCGTTGTAAAGCGTGAAAGGAAAGTTCTAGACTACTTTAAAAAAAAAAAAATGGTGACTCGACAGGTCTTTCTAAAACCAGGGCATGTTATATATTCCATTAAGGACGGGGCTGACTCCAAACGACCGCA
The DNA here is from genome assembly GCA_963555765.1 of Orthonevra nobilis. Taxonomy (NCBI): domain Eukaryota; kingdom Metazoa; phylum Arthropoda; class Insecta; order Diptera; family Syrphidae; genus Orthonevra; species Orthonevra nobilis. Next base: position 47,696,625 of record OY743224.1, on the reverse strand, counting down.
TCTCGACAGATGTACTCATCGGAGGATTGTCAGTCACTTGCGAGTTGCTTAGGCGAAATGTCAGATGGTCTGACCCGGATTTGAGCCTGGGTCCTCACGCTTAACAGCTATTGTACTTACCACTAAGCTACGGCCACCCACAAGGGAACACGGTTTTCGAAGTTGAAGTAGAATTTTGTTGTTGAGACCTGATTGACTTAAGCTGTTACAGCGGGGATATTTTCTCCAAAGATTGTGGAGTGACCAAAATCAATTCTGGTGCATAGTGTGTATAAAAATACACTAAATTGATACAATATCAATTCCAACATGTCCAAATAAGTTTCAGTGTCCGTTTCGGCCGAAACTGGGACAGAGGACGAAGGTTCGGTTACGGTTTCGGTTTGGGCTGAAAATCCTGGGTTCAACAAACAAACAAACAAACGTCAAAGTATCGAGAGACCACAGAGAGGATCTTAGTGAGAAGCTACCACATTATTCGAAAAAACAAACAAGTCGATTCTCTCCATTTTATTACCGACTTCAAAACCGAATATGACTTCATTCATTGTACTTGACAAAGTAAATTCGTCCTCTCTACATACGAAGCCTTGGTGGATAGCCGATGAAGACTCATCCAAGGAAATCCATGCTACTTCGGTTTGTTCAAGCATGGGAAACTTGTGCTCTACGAAAAGCTTACCTGTCTAGGCAAGCGAGCAGAAAAAATGAAAGGAAAAATTCTCCGTCGAGCAAAAAGACCATCCTGTTTGCAACGAGGACTACGAATAAAGAAGATTATGAACTTCGAACTCTTTCAGCTGGATAATGTACACAAATCCATCCACTGAAATGTATCGGCACCAGAAAACAACATCTTAAAATCCCGCCCACAGGTACACCGAAGTCCTGCCCGGTTACAAGACCAAACGGATAATAGGAAGCTTCGTCAAAACAACTGGTAAGTAGATGACAAACCTCAATTGTCACAATTCCATTGTCGGGGCCAGCACCATTCCCGTAAGTCACAATCATCGAGGGCCCCCTCATCGTCGGTCAGTCGCACCTGAACCGCAACAATGTTTATGAAATGTTAATTCGTGTTCCGGGGCCGTTGTCGATTTTTCGGACGAAAACGAAACCAGAAAAACAAAAAACAAAAACATGCAATTAAAATGGGAAAGGAAGAAAAATTACCACTATCACGTTTCCTGTCTTTTGAAGAGTGTGTTGGAACACATTTACGCTTTGCTAGACTCACTGCACAGCGCTAAAACTAATTTAGCCGCCGTATTAGCATATTTTGTCACGAATTTTCGACTCAGCCCGAATCGCACCGATGTCATGAAACAATTGAGGTATTTAATTAGCTATATGTTCGAGTATGTTTTAATGTATGAATGTAACTGGGTATGCCTTGGCTTTGTTGGGCCAATAAATACGGTTCGGTGCGGTATTAATCTAAACTTTCTGCAAGCGGGAACTTCATACATAAGTAGAGTGAACAGCGGCCGTGACTCGATGGCTAATCCCATGAAATGGTAATTAGTGTAAACTCGCCATTGAGCAAACCATCGAGCGGTCCTGTCCTGACTGAGCTCTCTCAGTGTTGCTGTTGCTGTTGACGTCGTCGGAAAGTGATATAATTTCCTTTTGTTGCTCGGAATTTGAATACCGGATTTATGGTACGCATGGTACATAATGAGATTCAGTATTTCTCACTGTTTTTTATAGAGTGCCTGGTTGAACTAGGCTCGAATGGCTGTAGTGATTCAAATTAGGGAAGATGTATCTAGATACTTATGAATAATTTGGATTTTTAATTGCTTCGAGATAATTAGATACAGGATGTTATGTAATTACGTGAAAGTGCGTGACAATTTAAAGCATAAGTAATGTGGAATGTGAAGCTTTCATTTTCTTACGTTTGAAGTCTGGGTTTGGTGGTTTTTTCTCAAATCATTTAAAAGTGCATTTTCATTCACCGGACTTCATATCTTGTGCTATGTCAGTTTGTTCTTTCCAGATGGGGCTGTATAACGCAATTCCCTTCGTAGGCCATAGAAATTTGCGATTCATTTATCACCTGATGTGATTATCCAAGATAGCAAGTAGATGGACAGATTTATTTGAGGCTCGACGTCGAGGGCCCGCGTTGTGTTTCAAACAAGTCGTTAAAATATCGCGTCGCCTTGTGTAACTGGTTCTTAATGATCGTTGGGATCATCCCGCAGAATAGGATGCCAAAACTTAACAGATCGAATTTACAAACTACACAATTCACAATTTAATCTTTATTGCTCAGATATATTTTTGATGCAAAATTTTTCAATATCAGCATCTTCGAGGACATCATTACTATAGAAGTGACGGGTTTCTGGATTTCGGTGCAGACCTGTGCAGTAACGAAGTGCTTTTCGCTCGATGATTTGAATTTTCTTCATTAAGCTTGGACTTATCGTGAACCATATTGGGAAACAACATTCCATGATTCGACGGATTAGTTGCTTGTATAGCAAGAGTTTGGTTCTTGTATCCAAACCGTTCCTTATTATCATCAGTGCGAGGATTAGGGAAACCGCAGGGTTGGCCGTTTTTTAGAGTGGCTATCGCATGGAAATTGAACCTGAATCTTTCTTCGAAGTGAATTCCTAGGTATTTGACTTTTTGTTTTGGTCGAATGATCGAGTTATCGGGCATGGTCAAGGCAAGGTTCTTGCACTTGGTGGCTGAACCATTGAATGTGGCGGTCCTGTAGCAGATTAGTTCGGTTTTGGTCGTGTTTATTTTGATTCTCCATTTTCGATAGTAGTCACAGGGTTTAAGGATATGTTCCTCAATATTGCGGAGAGCTACAGAGGGAAGAAGAATACGTGACTGAGTCATTGTTGTTTTCTCACAATTTCGTGGTCGGTCATGGGTATGGAAATTGAATAGGGGCGGACCAAGCTTTGTACCTTGCGCTTCTCCTGCATGAGTTTCAAAGCCCGGTGAAGTAGATGTTCCTACACGAACGTAGAACCTATGACCCATAAGGAAACTGTGTATGATTTTAATAATAGTTTGATGAAAATTCAGTCTCATTAGTTCGTATACCAAACCATTGAATCGAACGCCTCTTCTATGTCAAGAATGCAGGCAAGCAACGGATGAAAAGTGGAGTGGGTTAGTTTGAACCCCCAAATTGATTTTGTTGGATTAAACCAATCGTTTCACAGACTGATTCGAATTTCTTTAGTATCAGCATTTCCAGAAGAATCTATCAAATACTGTCAGACGCAGCCTTGAGTCGTTGAGTCGATTGTGAATATCAATTTCGAAATCACATGCTATTGGTACTTCTTGCACGCTCAAAAATTGACAAAATATCAGTATTTTTTTTATGGTACGAAATGGAACAACCTTGGCCTTGAACAACTTTGAGTAATATTGCAAAGCTACTTCTAAGGTAGATGTTGTGCGTATTCCGATATAAACAGTATTACATTGTTCACTGTAGATGTTGCCAAAAGTAGGTTAACCTTAAAGTGCGCTCAGTAATTGAAAACCAGTGACACCAGAAAAATCTTGTTCAATTTTCTTTTCCGGATTGTTTGGGGGCTAAAAAATAAGCAAAATTTCTGTTATCCGACCTATTACGGCTCAAAAGATACAGCCCGTGAACAGAAAGACGAATGGACAGAGAACGAATAGGGTTCCGTTAGCGGTTTTGAGGTATGGGACCCTTAAAAAACGAAAAAGTGTTGTCGAGGCTTGATAATTGAATTTTTATAGGTAGAAATGGAGGCTTTTGGGGGATGCCCAATCCAGAGATGATTCTCAAGATTTTTGAAAAAGAGGCCGAAACCTCCGAAATTTTTTGGAAAAATTTGGTAATATGTGATCTCAAGCGGCAATGGCCTGCGAGGAAGCTCACGAGTTTACTAATGCTCTCCTTGTTTAGTTTAGAGAGAGGACTGATCAATAATTTTAATTGCCTAAGCCATGGTTAATTTCTCCAGTAGGCAATACGGAGCTTGTTTTCCAATTGATTGACCAGTATAGTGTACTTTCATATCATCTAACACCTCGCCTAATAATGGCAATTACGGAACACGACATAAACGATCACTAAACCAAATGCGATGGCGCCACACAAAACAAAAATTTTCAAGAATAAAACAGAATTATTTTGACTAGCAATCGTCTTGTTTCTCTCTATGGCAATAACTTTGGCGTATTGAGCCTGACTCCCTTTCCTTTCTTATTGACTCGTGTTCTGGCAAACTTCTTTGGCATAACTGCCTTGCCTGTTACACTGATCAGATATTCTTTAATCCTCCACGTATTTTTAATCCTTTTTCATACATAATATCCTTGCATGGCGATCCTGCTATCATATCCTTACACCAGTCTACGTCACAGAAAGCTTCCGGACCATGGAACGAAGTTTTCGAACCAGCAATGGCTAGTTCATCCGCAATTTCATTACTGTCGTTTCCCTAACGACCTAGAAGTCATCCAAACCTAACCTTGTTATGTTGGGCTAGGGAATGTTAGGCGTCGTAGCAGCTTCTGACATATTTGGAGTCCATTCGATTTTTATGCTTTTAAATAAAGCAACAAGAGAGTTGGGCCTTCACAGCAAAGCGAATGGCATAATCTTAAAAAACAATTATTATGACAAAAATGACTCCAGAATAACTCCAGCAATCACCATCCGCTTACCAATGCAGTGATATCATCAATAATTTGATCCCAATCGAATATCGTGGCCACCAAATCAAAACACTTAAGAATCTTGGACTCGTGCCTAGAAACTATCATTTTAACTTACTGCGCAAGTGCAAAAAAGGAGCAGCACATCCATCACTCCATCTGAAACAGAAAATTCCAATCCAAAAATACAGCACTTGATCATACTTTAATTTATAATTTATTTTATTTATCATATCTCCTTCTTAATAACTTCTTAGCTACATTAAAAAATATTATACTAGAACGCTTATAAACAAATGACAAAGAATAACTAAAAACTATTCATTCTCAATATATTTATTCTTTAAATAAATCCACTTGAATACACATTGTTTTTTTTTGTTTTTTAAGTTGTTTTAATCGATCTCGAACATTATAACAAATAATAAAATACATCATTTTTAAATATACATTTTATATATTTTTTTTTAATCTTAAATCAACTGTACAAAAAAAATAATAAAACAATAATACAAATAAATACAGACTGGAAGGGGGAGAAAATAAAATTAAAAATATATTTATGTATATATCTATTTATTGAACATTTAATTAAAAAAATTTGTTTCATTTATAAATCACTTGACATTTTGTAGAAATAATCTCCGTATCTGAGGAAGTCTATGCAAATGGAACTTAGAGCCGAAATACATTTACAACTTGACATCCACTGGACTTGTTTTTGATAAAAATACATTGTTTTTTTTACTTGTTTTTTTTTAATTTTCTTACGCGATGCTAGTTTGTTAAATTTTGTACAAAAATTTACATTACATTGTTGGCAACTCTTTCATATTTTTTTTGTTTATATATAAGTGATAGAAAATGAACAATTTTACATAACTTTCAAAATGAAAAATTTTATTTATTTCGTGTGCAGGGTTTTTGGGAAAAAAGGATACGTTTACACTTGTTTTTTTTTAATTTGTGCCATAATCGTTTTTTCTTGTTAATTTAAATAAATAAGCTACTTAACTGTACACAGAGTATAAATATACATACATAAATATTTTTTTGAAAACTCAAACTTGAATTGTATCATCATCGTCACTGGGCGGTCGACTGCTTTCCGAACGTCCTGGAGGACTGCCAGGATTTAACGTGGGACTGGGCGAACGTCGCGCACTACTGCTATTGTTAATACTGATGTTGTTGTTATTATTATTATTGCTACTACTATTGTTATTATTGTTGCTATTGGTCTGATAATAACTACTTAACGATGACAGAGAACTAGATGCCGATAGGTGTGGAAATGGGGCTGTAGCTGGACCCGGGAGTCCACCGAGACTTCCCAGAGCGGCTGGAACACCAGGATACAAACGATATGGTAGGGGTTTTTGTAATGCAGCTGCCGCCGCTTGGCGGTAATACAAATCGGCAGCAGATGGCGGGGTACCATGCGGTGACTGGGCGGGATATGGCCACGCGCCTAGATATGGTGGGCCACCGTATAGTCTCTGGAATGCTGCATAGTTGCCAGCTTCGGCGAGAAGCTCCAAGCCCACTGCTGTCTGGCGCTTCCATTTTGTTCTGAAATGAAGAAAAGAAAATAGAATATATTTTTTAGTTTGGAATTATTTTTGAATTTATTTGTTAATGGTTAATGGAAGGAGGCGTTTCTGCAGGAGAGGAGCCAACCAATTGTATACATAAAAGTTCATCGCAGACATCAAGAATACCTCAATGGTAGTCCTACAAAAGCTTCGCTGGAAAAAGTTTAAAGGTTCGAAAGAAAACTGAAAACTTTCTAGCCTGTAAATAGCCTTCGGGAAAAGGTGAAGTCATGTGTTTCTTTTTGTGTAAAAGTAAGTTGTGTCTGAAGTGGATGAAAAGGTAAGTCAGATCCGCAATTACAATTTTGGGGTGAATCATGGTCAGAAGCGATAAGGCCATTTCATGAACACTGCGGCTAAGACTCAGCAAAAATAAGTCGAGCAGTCGAGTTCGCATTGAATCAGTCTTCTTCACATGTCCAAAAGTTAAAAACTACACCTGAAGAAGCTGCGTTTTTGATGATGAAAATGGGAGCATCAACCCATTCCTGTGGCAGTCTTCAGGCTAATATAACTGCCGACTTCATGAACAGGGCAAAAGTAATTAAGTGACAAGCAGAGAACGAAGATGAACAACTATGTCAAGCTCGTTAAAAGCATCAATTAGTTCATGAACTAATTCGTAAAATGGATTTTTTAAGGTACGACTGCAACGAAACCGAAAAAACTAACGTTAGCAATCAAAAAATACATGTTCAATTTAAAAGAAGTCATATTTAAATACTATTTTGAATTAACTCAGCTATTTGTGGAAACCAGTCATGAAAAAAACCGTACAAAATCTCTTAACCATCTTTCTCCATAATCAATCTCTCCGACTAATCGCTAAAACATGATTCAACCTCTAGGGCTTCAGCTAAAACTTTTCTAAAATACCAATAACAGCATCACAATAAGATTTGTCTGATTCCCAGTCCTGCAGTTCAAATTACACGCTCAAACCTATTACCCAGTGAACTATGGAACCGAATCGATTGCATCCAATTTACAGCGTCCATTTTGGCCATTCGATAAATTCCCAATTAGTGCAATTTTACCCAGCGAAACGATTCAAAATGCCGAAACCGATACAACTCGCCCAAGAATGGTTACCCAGAAAGGCCTCCCACTTAAGTTGTATGTGCACCCGTCGAATACCCCCTCCCCCCCACTGTGATCAAAGTCGTTATCGAAAATTTTCAACTATTAGCATGTTTCTGCCCTCTCGCTATATGAAGGCCTTCACACAATGCGGCCAGACTCAAGACTCAAACTTAAGACAACTGCCAATTAGGCGATGCAAAAGTAGCGAATGATGGCGGCCAAGTTGCAAAGCTCTCCATCTAATGATCCACTTCTGTGGTAGCCTGCTGCACGAGAAATTCAAATCATGCTCTAAAGAGCCAATTTCCTTCCCGCCCCACCATGCATCCTTCCACCTCCCACACACACATACCCTTGCCAACTGGCCTGATCATCATCATTGCCGGCATTAAGTACCAACCAAGGTGCAGCTGCATTAAATGCATCGTTTTGAAGTTTCCTTTTTTGTTTTTTTTTATTTGGTTTTTTATGCTCACAAATCACGCCAGGCAGCAGCAGCACCGGACTATAACTCGCGCCCGCGACTGCCGATGATTCTGTGGCAAGGGCAATTGTGGCCGCCGCGTTGAATTGCCACAGTCAGCCTCGGGGTGAAAATTGTGCTGCCAGCAAAAACGATACACTTGAAGAAACCCTTCAAAAGGACAATTATTGTGCAACGAAAAAAAAAAAACAACAGAACAGAAGGTATCCTGATGGAGCCTGGAAGTGATTGCGAATGAAGACGAAAAGGCTACCTACCATCTTCGGGGAGTCATAAAACCGTTCACGAAGTGGTTAGGCTTGATGGCCACGAATGACTTGTGGAATCTACTGCGTGGCAGAAGATCTTCATGGTGGAAGAGTCCTCGGGGGAAAGTGCGTAGTAAAAAAAAAGTTTATGGCGACTTGATGTCAGTTTTTAAAACTTGATTATGTTTTGCTTTGTTTTCGAAGTGAACTACTTTTATTGAGCATTGTTAAAAGCGGTTATGAACTCGAATTTTGAAGGCAATAAAATGTTAGGTTGTTGTTTTTTTTGTTAATATTCTGCATAAATCAAAACAATGGTAATTTTTTTAGTAAATCAATAAGACAACATTGAAACCGAATTTGGAAATATCTGAAATAATCCTTTTGAAAGAATAAAAACTCAACTGATGTTGTTTTTCTGCATCTTTAGAATTCAATGACGTAATTTCATACTTTTGAATGTTATTGTTGACTGCGACTTAAAGGTTATTTTGCCGCCATTTTTTATGGTTATTTAGGATCTTTTTACAATATTTGCATTCGTTTTAACGAGAACTTTGGGCGATGTGATTACACACTATTGTCAGATATTCTGTTCAAGGGCATTTCGAGCCGGGACTTCCAAAAAGCCTCAAAGAAAAAAATCTGGAAAAAAAACGCTACAATGCAACATAAGGCGACCCCGACGTGCATTTTTCCTTTTCCTCCAGTCCCAATTTAACTTCTAACGGCGATAGCCTCGTCAACACGAGCAATATGAGGCCTTCTAACACATCGTCTGTCACTCGTGGTGAACTGCATAACCAGTTTTCGAGCAGTTTTAGCAGAATTTTTTCGTAAAAAAAAGGTATTAAGGGGATTTTAAGGAATATAGCGTTTCTACTTTCACTTCACCAAAAACGTCACAAATAAAATGGAATCAGGTAATTATGGTACAGACAATGAGGACGAATGACCATAAAAAGAAGAAAGTAGATAAAATCATTATACTCAAAATATTCAAAAAAGTTGCTGACCTTCTAGAAGTCCATGCAGTTGGAAGACGAGGCGAAACCAGAGTCCGAACTGGCAAACAATCAATTGACTGTTTACTTTGAAATCAACTATGATATCAATGTTCGAAATCAGGCTGCATTTGAGGTTGTGACGGAGGATGATATTTTGGTATCATAACAATGCTATCGGTGAAGATGGAGTTCCCTTAAAATTTATAAAAATAATTTTGCCACACATTTGGTATCACCTAACTCATATCATTAAGTCGTGCATAATGTCATCAACTTTTCCACAAGCTTGGAAATACCAATTGCAAAAAAGTCGAATGCCAACGTTCCCAGTGACTACAGACCTATAAGCATTCTGATGTGGTTTGCGAAGGTCTTTGAAAGAGTGCTGGCGAAGCAGATTCAAAACCATCTCACTATCAATTCTTTATTAAGCCCGTTTCAATCTGGTTTTAAGAAAGGTCATAGCTGTTCGTCCCCATTGGTTAATATCTTGGATGGTATTCGGAAGGACTTTGATAGGGGATGCGTTACCTTGCTTTGCCTTCTGGACTTTTCAAAGGCCTTCGACAAAGTCAACCACCGTATACGTTGCTGTAAACTGAAGCATTTGTTTGATTTCAGTGAAAGAGCGGTTGAACTTATAAAAAGTTTTTTATCTGACAGGTGGCAAAGAGTCGATGTTGATGGTAAGTACTCGACTCTAAAACGTCTTACTAAAGGTGTGCCACAGGGCTCAATCCTAGGGCCAATATTGTTTTGCATATTTATTAACGATCTACATTTGGTATGTAAGCATGTGCGGATTCATTTATATGCAGACGATGTTCAACTCTTTCTGTCCGGTCACCTGAGTAAGATAAATGAGGTGGTAGCCTGTCCTAACGAAGACTTGACAGCCATAAAAAAATGGACTACTCATAAACCCAACGAAATCTAAGGTGATACCAATATCCCAAAGATCTTTTAGTTTGAACGCTATTCCAGACATTGGGCTCTCTGACAATAAGTCAGTAAGTAAGTTGTTGAAACAAATACACCCTTAGGATTTGTCGTTAGCCGGAGCCTGTCTCGACACAACCACGTCAACTGGGTGATAGGTCACATCTATGTATGCTTACGCAAACTGTGGTTTACTGCTAGCTTTGCTCCGATTGAGACTCGACGACGACTTGTACGTGCACTTATCGTCCCAAAAATTACATACTCGGAAGTCGTTTACGGAAACCTCGATTCATTGTCCCAGCATAAATTGCAGGTAGCTTTCAATGATGCAGTACGATATGTTCAAGGCCTTCGGAGATACGACCGAATATCATTTTTTGCTACAAGCCTACAGCAGTACCTTAAGGCGACGGCATGTATTTACCTTCAGGCATCCACCGCCATCAGTCATGGTTATGAGGAGTGTTTCTCAACCAATGCCATTTAGATACAGAATATTTATGTAACATTCGCTCCAAGCTGGAATAAAACTTCCACATATGGATAGATGCTCTCAAGACCATCTCGACCCTGATAGATAGTGGGACAAAGCTTGTGGGGAGTAAAATGTTGCAAAGTCAATTGACCCGCTCCAGTTTTGATGCAAGAAACGAGAGAATCCTTTTGAGGCTTTTGGAAATAACCCCCAAGGATATGACTTCACAACTGAAAAATTAAATAAATGTTTATTGGAATGGGAATTTCGTTCAAATTTTTGGGGAATAATGGGATGTAATTTTGGGGACTTATTTCATCGTTGTTCCCAACAAATGCGGACATTTTTCATCAATCGGTTAGGGTGTTATTTAAATCATATTTGTGGGGACTAATTTCAATTTGACTTAATTCATAATGGAACTTCTTCATTTCCTTCCTTCCTTTGACAAAGCCCCCTTTTGAAGAATCAGAGGCTTCTTGCACTTGCTACATTCATATGCAAGGAACGCTGTGCTATGACATCAACTTAGCTGCTGAGCAAAAGTTCTTTTGAGTTGATTTATGCTCCTTTGGTCCTGGCCAAAGCAGTATTTAAATATATAAATTTTAAAATAAGCATACTGATCCTGTCAGAAGCTGAGGAGGCAACGATTTGGCTAGCCACCGGTTGCCTTCGAAATTGAATGATCCAGAACCTTCCCGCCTCTTTCGTGGATATTCACAGAGGAGGACAGGAGAATGTTTTGGAAGTTGAGGCTATTCTGAAAAATGTTACTAACCAAATCTCATGTGTCCAAAAAGCCTGCAAAAGAAAACCTAATCTGATATAATCAGTTATCACGTAAAGCTTTTTATAATCTTCAGTTGTTCCTTTAAAGTTTACTTTGAGCAGTGAAAAAACAAAATTTAATCGAACGCTGTTACCAAGCAGCTGTGTCTAAATGCCTACGCAACTTGAATTGAGACATTCATAAACTCTTGCCTGCCAACCACTATGCCAACCGCAAGCGTCATTCCAGCTTGTGCAACCTCACAACATTCCAAACATACAAGTACTCGTAAATCCTTTCCATAGTGTTTTTTTTTCCTATGCAAATCGCAGTTGTTTTATTACCCGTTTGATTTATGAGTGCTTTTAGCAGACTGCTGATACCGAAGCCTATCCACTAAAAAAAAAATCTATCTACGCACCATTCGAGTACATAAATCTAAGATCAACTACGAAATGGCGCTCACCACTCAAAGTGCCATAAGAATCTGAGGAATGAAAATTCGTGTGCGCACTCGTGTGTCCGACTGTCCGTTCACCTGTCGTTACAACCTAATCCACCAATTAAGTAATTTGTATCCCATTACCCATAAACTCATTCATTAAGAGCACCAATTAAGCGCGCGCAGTCTTTGAAGAGCGCAACCTTAGTTCTTCTTTTCGATTCTCCACCAAGTGACAGGTACTTCCAAGTTCACCTTTTCAATCGAAGGCGTTGCCCGAATCACGTTAACCCAATCTTGCACAGTCGGCTTCTTTCAGTGTTTAGGGAAAAATTTAAATATTGAGGCTGCAGCATTCTATAATAGCCCATCCGGAGACCAGGGTCCAAATCGACAACATTTACGTTCGAGTATTATCTTTTCCGCTCGTCATGTTCGTTCGTCAAATTTACGCCCTACGATGGCAGAGGCTGTTGGCGCCACTGACCAAGACGATGCCGCCACAGCCGCCACGCCGACAACGTACGGACGTCAAAGAGTGTTCAGGTTGTTGCTGTTGCTTCTGTTGGACTGCTGCAGTTCGTTGATCATTAATTTTATTTTGTGTCGAAGAGTTTTGTGAAAGTCCATAAAAGGTTGCCCTGCCGCTGTTTAACTAATTCCATCAATTAAAATATTTCTTCCATCTATCCTTGTTGCCTGAGAGGAAATCCCCCGGATTGTTTAGAGAGAGATCAATTACCTGGTCAGCTTGACCGACCACCATCATCTCCATGTCAAGGTGACAGAATAAAACAATAGGAAGCAACAACAAAAAAGGTCTAATGCCATCCGGGATTATTGGAAGAAAGGTGTGCAATTATGGGCGGATCGCAACAATTAAATAAATGGATTCGTACGAGTTAGGGAATAGAAGTTTGCATACAAGTACTCTCGTCGTCCCATAGACAGGTTTAATGAGATTTGCGAAATGTTGACGCCGCCGGCCAGCAGTAACCTTTTCTCTGCTGTTTTTTTTTGCGATCCGTAATCCTATTAAAATATCATCACCCTTCGGTGGATAAAATTTATTTTTCTCTCATTTCTAAAACCGGAACGAAGCGTTGTGGATTCTTTTTTTTTTTTGAGGTTTTTAAACAGTCACGGTGTAGAGCCAAAACGAATTGGAACTCGTGTAGCTTGCGAAAAAAAGGGAACAAATACAGAGGGAAATTTGAGATACTTTTTCACGGAGAGAGGGTTATTCTTTCAAGGATATAAGAAGCATTTAATTTCGTATTTGAATATATTTTTTGAAAGCAGTACTCTGCTTAGGGGAAAACATTTTTTTTTGTTTTTTATAATTCGCTAACTTTCAAGGGTTTATGACCACCCTTAAGATGCTCAAGGGTGTGCAATGCAAGCACTTTCGAAACGTATTTAATCCTGACTCTGTTTTTTTTCTCTTATTGGTGACGTTTTTATTTCAAGAAACTGAAATGTCAACTAAAAGAAAGAAAGGGGGGAGGGGCGATGTTTGTGAGATTTTTTCAGACGAAATTAGACAAGAAATTCCGACGCCTTCAAAAACCAATTTTACAAAATTTTTTTTTAAAAATATCAAAATCTGTTTTTTGGACAAACTTCAGATCCCAAATATTCTAAAAGCTTTTAATGGTGGCAGATTTTTAAAATAATGTATGCTTGAAGCGGCCAATTTTTCATTTCATCACAGAGAGAAAGCTGAAGAATTGGCTAAGCGAACTCTTGATAAGAAAACAGCAGCCACTAGATTCGAGGAAAGCAAATCAAATGATCCCATTTATCTAGCAATTAGTCGCAAAAGTATTCGACCCGCATCGGATATACTTTTTAGCCACTTTCCCATTGGTATCCATGCGGAATAACTCAGTATGCCGGCTTTTGCAAAAGGTTCAGTAAGTTATCGGCTACCCGGACAACTTATAAGTAAAGCAACAATATTTTTTGGGGTTGGTACTTTGAAAATATCTATTGTGATAGCAACACTGAAGGCTGGAAAAGTTGATTCATACAGCTAAAGACCAATAAGTGTAAATAGTGTAAAAAAATTGATCGAAAAATTATTATCAAAAATTAAAATCCTTTCACGCAAGTGTCAATAAGAAAATGAAAATCGACAAAGATGATACTTCTTCATATTGTCAAGGCATTTGTCACGGTTCGGTCGTAGTTTTATGTAGTTGTCAATAGTCTATCTCTTGCCTCATTCGATTTATTCAAGCAGTCCCACAGGGGTTTGTCCTGTGGCCCATTAATATAACTTGTTAACATTCCATTTCGACTGACTAACTTTAAATCAGCCCATTGGTCCTTGTTATTAGTTCAGCTAGTGTAAGATGGTGTTTCGAACCCGGTTTTCAAAAAGGGTTTCATGTTTCTTGGAACGAGTACATATCTATCTTGGCATACTTGTATAATTTTAGCAGCTCCTTGTTTTTGGGAGTTTTTCCTTGAGATATCATATAACAGGTCCTTATAAAAGGTAGGATAGTTAGTCCTTTGGAAGCAAAAGTGATTTTTTAACTAAAATCTCTTTGGAATTCTTTCCTAAATTACGATGGGATATTTCCAAGTTCTTCGATATGGTTAACTTGGCTGGGAGAGTTGGAATATGAAATGAAATTAAAAATTATTTATTCTTAATTGGTTCTCAAAAAAAATGGCATCTAGTGTTAGAAAACAATATAAGACTAATGAGGGTTATCCTAATAGGTAAATATTCAAAAACTATTCCTGATAAAGACAGGTTTATTTCAGTATCAAAGCGTTGAAAGTTCACTTCATGTTCATCAACTGACAGACAGCCAATCGACATATCTTGAGAAGATTCACTCTCGAGATAATTGTACCGATAAAGTAAGTTCAAGACCCAATGTTTGGCATGTTACTTCGTACTTGCAAAAACATGTCAATTGTTATGTTAAGCTTGATGTGTCATTCACCACTAACTAATTAGTTAAAGAATGATACTAATATTCAATTCAATTTATTTTTGTTAAATAGTTTTAAGATTATGAACTGAATATATGAACAAACTAAAAACTAAAACTAAAATTTGTCAGAGACTATATCATCATTAGCCTTTAGCACTTGCCATGGTATGTTGGCTCCATCTTAAGGTCCAGTATGCAAACAGCAACAATAAGTTACATTAAATAGATCTTCGAGACTATCGCGAGGATTCCAAAAATTACAGTCTTGCTTGATAACGCATAATATGATTTTATAGTAAAGGCTCTCCAGCCTCTCAGCCTATTCATCGTATGCACGATGTAAGCAACGGTCAAGTGGTTTAAAACTCTACACGAGTTAGACATTATACAGGCGCAGGTAATCCTTCCTCCAAATTACAAATATACTTCATTGAAATATAAGTAGACAAAAATCGTTTCATAATGCGGCGTATAAGGTGTTTAAAGGATCTATAAGTTTGGCGCATAGAAAGTGAATTATCGGAAAATAAAATCCTCGATTTCTAAACTTGGGGAGAGTACGATAACTTGGGCGCGAAAAATTGATAACGGTTTTTTTGTAGAGGGATCAAAAACAAGCATTTTTTACTATGGCAGGCGGGGGTCTATCTCGCACCGTTTAGGAGGTAGGAGCAATTTAAAAAAAAATGACTTAAAATGAAAAAAAAAATAAAAACAGCAACAACGGCAACACTAACAATAAAGTACTATACCGGCTTTGAAAGCCACAAACATGTTCTTTAATCCTGGGTTTAAATTAAATAGCAAACTTTAACAGTTTTTGAAAAATTCGCATGCAAACTCAAAATTTTGATAAAAAAATTTAAAAAAACAAGTTTAGACCAATTTTTTCAAAATTGAGAAATTAAGTGCTTAATTTGCTTTTTGAAGTCAATGCTTGTATTGATTATGAATAGAACACAAAAAACCGAATGGTTTTATGTCTTCTAGTTTTTGAGAAAATTGAGATCTACTAAAACTATTTTTTGTTTTTTGGTATTTGCGGTGATACTTTTGGTATAAATGTTAATGATAGGTTCATCTTTGTTCATATAGCGTTATCCAGAATGCATCATCTTCTAAAATAGCGATGCTCTTTTCGTTGGTCGATACTAAATCCCCGAACGAACAAAATACCGAAAAGTTATTTAGTTTAGGATGGATTAGAGGATGATTAGTCGCCTTTGCTTATTCACAAAAAACAACACTCGATTCGCACTATCGTTATCATACTCGTGCCCTAAACTTTATTTAGGGTGTGTGTCTTTGCAAGGAAATTTGCCAAAGTAAATTGAACATAAATGTCAAAGGTCTAGTCTTGCAGCTGGTTTAACACAAAAGCTTATTAGAAATTCTTCACTTCTAAAAAATATCCTTTCCTTTAGAATTAAGAAAAGTTTTACAATTTGCAACAATTATATAAAGGGTCCGCCAAATAAATTTTTTTTTTTTGAAAATGCTATAAAAAAAACTGCTGAACATTTTCTCAAATTTCTTTTTTTATTTGAAAGTACAGTCCTTCCGGTTAATACTGGAAATTAATTTCATTCAAATGACTGCCTCGGCTGGCCATGCAGTAGCCTAGACGATCGGTGCAATTTTTAAGCACATTATCGATTGTGTGCAGCTGTATTTCACCAATGGCTTCACGAATATTGTCCTTTAAAGCGTCAATTGTCTCTGGCTTGTCGGCGTAACACTTATCTTTGAGAGCACCCCACAAATAATAGTCCAACGGTGTCAAATCGCAGCTCCGTGGTGGCCAAACGACATCAGCTCTGCGGCTGATAATGCGATCTTCAAAAACAGGGCGCAAAACAACGAGTGCAGCTTCGGCTGTGTGGCACGCAGCGCCGTCCTGTTAAAACAAATGTTGCCAATATCCTCCTCTTCAATTTTTGTGAACAAAAATTCGTTCAACATGCCCCGATAACGATCGCCATTGACTGTAACGGTCACTCCTTGCTCATTTTCGAAGAAAAATGGCCCAATTATGCCTCTGGACCAAAATCCGCACCAAACAGTGACTCGTTTTGGGTGCATCGACTTTTCAATGTATGCGTGCGGGTTTTCTGTGCCCCAAATGCGACAATTTTGCTTGTTTACATACCCGCCAAGATCTGAATGAGCTTCATCTGAAAAGATGATTTTTTTTTTTTGGCAAAATCGGCATCTTCTGTAAGTCGATCGCAGGCCCACTTAGCGAAGCGAAAACGCATTGGATGGTCAGTTGGCTTCAACTCCTGAACCAAGGTCTTTATGCAAAATACGTCTCAATGATGTCTCCGAAATGTTCAACTGTTGAGAACGACGGTGAATTTATGTTGATGGCGCTTCACGCATACTTTCTGCCACAGCAGCAAAATTCTCGGGTATACCCACTGTTTTTGGCTTTTCACGCTTTGGTTTATCGATGAGGATGCCAGTTTCTTTCACTTTTTTCACAAGATAACGAACATACGGAGCTGATGGTGCTTTTCTTCTTCCGAAATCCGTACGCAATTTTCGCACACATTCTTCAACATTACCATGATTTTCAAAGTAATGTCGCAATATTTCCCAGCGTTGTTCAAGCGTATACACAACCATATTCGTTCAGCGGAAGGACAAAACTAATTATGAGCTTAGTGTTACCATTCACGAAATAAGCACAAGTTTAAAAAAAATATCGTTAGATGGCGGACCCGTTATAAAACTGTTTTTCGAGCTCATTTATGTCATCCACATTCCTTTAATAAAAATATTCTGAAATCCTTTATTTTTTTCTTCGAACCTTACTTAAGCATTTTGCAGAGTAGACTCTCTAC
The DNA here is from genome assembly GCA_963555765.1 of Orthonevra nobilis. Lineage (NCBI taxonomy): Eukaryota > Metazoa > Arthropoda > Insecta > Diptera > Syrphidae > Orthonevra > Orthonevra nobilis. The sequence continues at coordinate 47,679,100 of OY743224.1, read as the reverse complement.
CTTTAATTGCATTCGCTTCAATGTGTTGATAAATCGCTGATTGAGGCTGCATAAGTGACCACATTAAATGGACTTTGAACACAGTAATAATCAAACTTCAATTTCGCTCACTTAAACTATGCCATTATCGTGCCTATTTTATTCTCAACTCGACCATTTATATCGAGAACAATTACTTTATCTCAAGACCCCACTCACATAAGCTCTCCTCCAACCAATGCTCGCAACAACGATTCACATCAATCTTATTGCAGTAGTCGCTTAAAGAAAAGTATCTTGTATCTTTCTTATTCCTTTTCACTGCCATTAAAGAGAAATTCGATCGAACGACCAGGTACTGACTGCTAACTGAAGGCAACTTAATGAGGTGATCATTAAACGCCAATCCGCCTGTTTATTTGCGGAACCACATTTACAATTATAATTATTGTGCTACAAATGAAAATAACATGCGGTACGAGTATCTTACGAGTACTTGTATCTGCAACAAAAGCCACCAATGTGAAACCAAAATAAATATTTGCAAAACTCTTTAATTACACAGGAAAAACTCTTTTTTTTTTTACTCTCAAATGCATTTTAACTTTTAATTAATTTGATTTAACAAAAAAAAAACAGGAACAAATCAAACTACAAAACAACAAATTACGAGCTAAGCGCTCGTGTAATTAACTTAACCCGATGGGATGTTCACACACAAAACGCGACCTGAAAACAATTTCAAATTTCAAGCGAGAAGCCGACCAACGCCGACGCCAATGCCGACGCAACAAACGAGATTCTTTTGGCTAAAATATTGAAAACGGACCACAGTTTAACCACATTTTAATGTGCTAGATAATTTTTATTAATGTGATTTAAATGGTCCCCGAAAAGATAGAGGAACCTTCACCTGGTCCGGGGATACACAGCTGAAGGAGAAATTACCGTGTTACCTCATTTGGAAAACGAGAATTTAGAATTATTGCCGCTCATATTGTTTGATTAATTTGATGATAAATAGACGTATTAATTCTAGTTTCTAAATTGTAAATAGTCAGTGCTCGATTACGAGCATCGCAGCAATCTAATTATTACTTTTGAAGCAGAGTTTCTTCTACTTTTTTTTGTTGAATTTGTGTTCGGTCTAGCATAGATACAAAGTGGTGCAAAGCCTATAATTATTCTAACGAATGCGCGGACAGGAAGTAAGCAGATTCTGAATACACGTACACGCGTAAGCCGTACAATAATACATTACAATGCGAATAATTAATCATTAACAAATTATAGTTTGCAATTTGACAATTATTATGGGATGCGACGAGTACACCACGGAAAGAGTTCAGCTTCCACTTGAGTGAATCGTACAAGCGTATAAATGTACAATCGGATGAGATACATTTGTATCTTTATTACTAATTTATGCTAATTGCAGATGCGTTTAGAATTCTACAAATGCATTGTGGTGGAAATATTTAAATTCTTAAAAGGAATTGATGTATTTTATTGCCACACATCGTTAATCATTTTGTAAGTGTGGTGTTGAGAAGTTTGAAACGAAATAATAATAAAAAAAAAACATACTATAGACTCCTGTTTTCAGTTGGGTCGAGGCGATGCGATAATTTGTTTCAGTTGGTTGTATTTTTATTTTTTTACGTCGTGAGAAGTGATAAGATTTTTTATGTCCGAGTAAATTAACCCATTCTGACAAATTGTTTCTGGAGTAATTTTGAAATCGTTAAATCGCTGCAGACGTTTTTTTTTTGTTTTTTAGATGACTCAGTCAAGATTGAATCGAAGGTCTTAAATTCGAAGTAGAAAGAAGAGCGAACTCAAGGCATAAACCGAATAGCAGCAAAAAAAAATTTGACCACAATTTATGACAATTTTAATGAAAAATTTTTTTTTCTTGCCAAAGAAGTTTGCATATTATTCCGGTTTAATAAATCCTGAAACTTTAATGTTTATCGCTAAGGTTTGCACCTCAAAAAATCTTTGCAATTCGAATTCAAAGAAGGAGCTTCAACGATGAAAAAGAATTCAAGTTCCTTAGGCCTTGTTGGTCGAAGAGCAATACGAAAACTTTTTTGGTATCTCAAAACAAAGTCAAGAAACTAGATTGAGGATAAGCACCAGAATATCAATGGACAAGTCGAATGTCTTATGGACGAAAGAAAATACATTTTGAAATTTTTTGGACAAGAAATGAGAGTGAAAGTTCGGCAGTTTTCAGAAATTTCTTCAGTATTAAATTAAATATAAACAAAAATATTCCAAACTTTTTTTTTGAACTGAAGAACAATTAACTATTCAAATAGTCCCACGTTTTCCTTACACAGAGATGCACACCGCAAACTGATAATTTCCAGGCGGTTGAACCGTCAACGAAATCGACAATGTCCTGATTGACACAAGAGACTTGTCAAATATTCTGGATTTGTGAATAATCAGTGAGACTTCTGTCGAATCCGAGCTGCCTAACTTTTCAATTCTAGAAAGTTGCATCAATACAAAGGCTCTCAAATGAGACGTTGTCCACCTGCAACATCAACAATAAATGTTCACTTAAGCGCACTATGATATCAATAAGACCACCAGCTTCTGCTGCCGCGTTTGAAATGCGTACCCTCCGTAATTTTAAAGGAAATCTTGTTGCTTAGAGAGTGATGAGGTATAAAGACAACCCAACTCCAGTCGATGAATTAATTCTCCCACCCACTCTAGAAACCAGTGAAGTCCTCAAATTGCTTATAAACAGTATCAAAGCCTGAATGCATTCATCGGTGATGATCGTATTCGGGATCCAGAGAAAACTGATCCGTGACTTCTTCTCGAATTACAAATTCTATGCCACTTCTCCTTGGCGGAGAAAATTTAAGGTAAACGATCATTTTTTGCGAATCCATCGACTTCAAAACCTCAGCCACATCGTTCTCCAGCTCAAAGTGTCCCAGGATAACGGAGACGGTATAACCATGCCTCTTAAGAATAAGGAACTCGCGAAAGCTTGTTAGCTTGATCAACTCAACTTGAAGCAACTTGCTTCTTACTGTAAAGGTTGGACAGAAGCTGTAACTGATCCTCCATTGATCGATGATCTGCAAGATCAGATCGATTCTTTTTGTAGTAAAATCGTTGGAAAATATTGAAGAACTTAGTTTAATGTTTACCAAATTAGTAAGCAAACGGAAAGATCTGATAATCAAAACTGGCAGCACGCAAAAATATTGTGTTCCTAATCGAGTTATAAAATAGACATTTTTTTTAAGATATAATTGTCCAATTGTTTTCTACTCACAGATTAAAATTTGACATCGCTTTTGTCACACGAAACCCTGCCATAATTGTTAAAAAAAAAAAAACAACAACAACAACAACATGTTTCATCTCACTTTAAGAGACAGTTCACCAACACACTTCACTCAAGACAAGTGATTCCATGTGAACCTTCAAACTGTCAATGATTCTTTAAAAAAAAAGGCAAAGAGACTTGTTTGAGTTGTTGGATTTACCCCCATCCATTCTGTGCTTCAATTTGAACTCATAATCCCATAAACAAATATCTCAACGATAAACCGATTTAAACGCCCCATTCTTGGTAAGCGTCTGTCGTTAAAGAAAAAAAAACCCAACCCCACCCCACCCCGCCTCGCCACGCTCGCTTCGTCCTCAACACAACACAACACAATTTCTTAATTTTATTTCATTTGTTATTTATTTATTCATCTTAATTTTCACTTCCTCAAGAAGTTGTTTTAACAATTCCATTCTCCTCCTCTGCGTTCTACAAGCTACACAAAAAACAGAAGTCAAAGTAGAAGCAAACACTCACCTCTCGATCGTCTCGATCGTTTCCGATCGTTAGACAGAGTGACACATTCAAAATCATCGAATCAAAGTCGTGTGTTTGTTTGTTATCTTTTTTTTTTGCCTCTTGTGGGCTTAAATGCGCGTAATTCGGTCAATTCATTCGAAAACCAAAAAAAACCAAACTACATACACGTCCGAATCTATTCAGCGTCTGTCTGCCTAACGAGATATCGAATTGAAAATTCATCTTTTTTTTTTGTTCGACTCGAGATACTCTTTAATCTCTAATAGACTATTATTGGGGGATTTTGCCGATCATCGATAATTACAGTGTATCTGTCTCTGTGTGTGTGTGTTTGTGTATAGATACAGAGATACATTTTGTATCTTTGAGTTGCTATTGCTGATCGTTTGCTACTTTGCTGCTTTGATGCGTAATTAATGTTAAGTGATTCATCGGCATCCAGGTAGACGTCTAATCGAGTCTAGAGTCGATCATCAAGGCGCGATCATTGATCATCAGCATCGAGGAATGCAGTTGTCAGGCCAACCTCCTGGATGAATGCACTCAAAAGCACAAAGATACTGCCATAAATCTATTAATAAATTATAAACAATGTGTATCGTTTTTGGAAAGTCTTCAACTCGATTATTGTAATTTTCGGTTGGCTTTTACTTCGTCGACTATTTTAATATCGTGATGGCTGGAGGCGTTTTGGCTACTGAATTCGAAGCTGTTTTTTTTTATTTTTGATTTTGGAAAAAAATCAAAACGTATAAATGAGGCTGCCTGCGGGCAGGTTATGTATACACACGGTAATTAAGTACACTTTTTGGGGGGGAAAAAAATGTTTCAAGATTTATTTTTCTATGTTTAATTCAGGGAGCAAAGCTCCGGAGGGGGTGTAACGATGCTTTGTATAGTGACGGGATTTCTTGACGAAGTTAACAAATGTTTATCTGGTTTCGTTAAGTGTTTTCAACTCGAAACTGCCAAGGCTTAATGACTTGTACGTGTATCTGGCGGCTTTTCCTTTTGGGTGGTCAGGAGAATCACGGTAAGCCGGTTATATAATTAAGAAAGTCATATTTTTGCCGCAAAAAAAAAATAACACGCTTAGCTTTTGTTGAAACAAGGGAATCGTTTAGAAACGCCTATTTTTTAATGGTGTAACAGTAGCCAAAGGAGATGAAGCAAATGATTGGGCATTACCATAAGTCGTACCGATATGATGAGGCATTGAATTTTTAATTGGATAAAAATAAAACCGGCAGTTCGTTGAAATTAAATGTTGCCTTCTGCATCAAATTACAAACAACAAACAATTGTAATTTCAAATGGTCTAAATTGTCAATTAAATATTTAAGGCAACCTTAAGCTGTCAAAATCTCGATAGATATATGAGAATTATTTCATTCCAGTTTTATTGTGTGAAACGAGGAACTTTTATTTCCTTAAGGATAAAGTTAAATCTTTTAATCCGTCACGATACTGATTCATTTCATACAGGAACATTTGGTCCTTCGAGCAAGATTAATCTTTTCATCTTGGGGACAAATCCGAAGGGAGCGTAAAAAATATATGACCTCAGGTCCGCTGATGTTTCACCAGAAACACAGGAATAAATTCGTTTTATCACTTCTCTTGGATTTTGAGATTTTTCACAACAACTAAAATTGTTAAGTGGTTAATTTACAGACTGACTTCGAAGACTCAAGGCTGGCCATTTTGGCGAAATGTAGCTGCCTCGAAGGCTAATTTTGATGAATATCTTAGGACAGGATTACTGCATTACGAATTTTGAGTCATTAAGAGTATTTTTTTTAGAAAACAGCTCGATGGATTCCGAATATTTTGAATAAAGAGACGATAGAGGCTCCTGCTCCTGGGAAAGTTTGAAAATGGTAGGTCAAACTTCACAAATAAGATTTTTGAAGAAGTTTTTTAAATACGACCAAGGCGATAATGGTTGCCGTCATCTGAGCGAGCGTCACAAGTTTCCCCAGATTTGCTACGACGCACATAGGAGATTGCTATGGAAAATCGAAAAAGTGTTAGAGTCTTCCTTCTCAGGAAGAAGTGCAGCTTAATATCGTATTCAAAGAAAGAGACCAAAGGAAAGGCAACAAAATTCTGATATCTCATGTGACATTATTTCAAGCTTGCTCTATTAAGTGATTGCCATTGTTCATTGGTAACAAGTAGTTTTACTGTTGCGTATTGAAAGTTTTATATTTTTTTTATCTTTGCCATGAATTTCTTCGAGCGAGTTTCGCCAAATTGCAAAAAATAACGAATGACGTCTAAGGCACTTATACTTTTTAAATAAATGAGTAAGACACTGCTTGTATGAGATATAAAAACAAGTGTCAATATCTTAAAATTCATAATAACAAAATAAATTCAAAATAACATGCACCCCGTTGTATAATTTTCTAATTTGTATATACCACTTTTGACGCGGCCTGAAGTAAATGAAAAAATAGCCACTCACACCACTGTGCAGTGTAATTATCTGAGAATTGTTATTCTTTGAAAATTTTGTATGTAAAATTAACTAAAATGACAATTAAGTGTATGTTACGCGAATTAGTTTAGAAAATCGACGGTTTGAATAACTCATAAAGAATCTCCTCGGAAAAAGTTTTATGAAGACATGCTTAGTCATTTGTTGCTATTATCATAACCATTTACTTATATCAAGCATGCAAAGAAGTCTTGGAGCTGATAGTACCTCCAAATATAACCATTCCATTGAAATCAGAGTCAAATGATTCCGAAACAGATTTACCTTCATAGACTATGCAACCAAAAAAATTAAAAAAAAAAGAACAACATTATTAAGCTGATAAAAGTTTTTAACATTTCTTGATTTTGACCCGACACCAAAATAAAAATAACTTCATCGATTTGTATAACACGGCAATGCGAATGTGTGCCAAAATAAATACAAAAACTGAGGCGCAAGGTTTTCAAATCTTATCATCTTATCATGATATCCAGTATTTACATGGAGAATTTAAAAAAAAGATGTCATTATACTATAACTAAACATTGTATTGTTTTATAAACTATTGGACATTATTCAAGTCCCTACGCATAACAATTTTTTTTTTATTTTGTGGATTTAATAAGCCAGAAATACTGCTGTGATTGGTGTTCAAATAGTATCTTTTAAACGAACATATTTCAGGTTTGTTTTATCCTAACCCTGGGTATTTCAGAAGTTGTATGGTAAGTGGACATATTCCGCCGGAGGCATTCTTGTACCTGGATGCTAATGGCTATTATATCGGACCTCCCGAACGTACAATAGATCATTTTTCTAGAAGGGCAACAGACAAGCGTATTCTCTATGAGACTTTTAACTCTGTGGATGGACATGCAAACCTCAGATACTGCGTAAGTGTGCCTGAAAAAGAGAAGCTTTATAAAGTAAAATATTGGTGGCTAGATTGATTTGTGGCTAACGGTTACTGACATGCTGAACTCTGACATGTTATATCTAAGCCTCTTGAATAATGAGCTGGTTAAGATAATTATAATATCTTATCATGCTCATATATTTACGACCTGAGAATTACATGACAGGATTCGGTCTTAGTGTAAGTTAGTAAGTAGGGTTCATTTAGGTTAAGTAAGTGTAGTAGTATTTAGTCTTATTATTCTAAGAACATTAAAAATTATACCATTGTATAAGGTTTTTTTTCACCACGTTTTCCTTCCAAACAAAAAGAATAAATAAATCGTGAACAATTCAAATAAAAAGAAATATGTAATATTGTTTGATTATTCTAATTGTATCATAAAGACTGTAATGAGAGCCGATCTGGCCATTTACTTAAACAACTATCATAGATATTAAGTAGTTTTAAGTTTATTTAAACTACAGAAAAAGATGTTATTCCAAAGTATCTTTTAAGCTTGAAATAACCAGTAACATTGGTAACACCCACAAGGGTTAAGGGTTCATTTTCAGTGCCAATACAACTCAGTTTTCGGCGTTGCTGACGAAATCCATCTGACGATCGCCAAATGAACTCTCTTTAAGGTTACCATTAAATGCATCCCTTGTTCGTAGTGCTAAAGTGGTTAATTTTCAAATGTTTTCTATAAAAAGTGTCCCACAATGAAAGGAGAACTTTTGATAAGATTAAAGGACATTCCAAAGTAAAGTAGGTGTTTACTTAATCTGTTTCTTTTTCATTATGAAAGTTCATGCAGTAGCCTGCTAGCCATCTCGCTTTTTAACAGTCAATATTTTAGTCATGATGCGAATTTTAATAGATATTTAGATATATCCAAAGTTCTCCTAGCCAATTAATTTGTTTCCTTCGACATTCCAATATCGATAAGTGCCTTGTTGGAGTAAAAAAAAAACTTTTTTTAGTGCACTGCTGAGTGCTAAGACTTCTGAGATTGAGGTAATGGGATTGACCAACCTGAGTTGCAATTTTAGCCTAAAAATGTCTTTTCTATAACCGAATCGCTTTGAAAGATATTTGCTCCTATATCCTTATCCGCCTTTGTGTAGTTTAAATTAGTTTATGGTATCCTTTATTCTGATGAAGAGTTCCTTGCTGATGATTCTATTTCTTGTAATTTGTGGTGGGAAACTTGAAAGAGTCTGCAATCTATAAAATCATTTTTACAGATCATTGAAACTTGGAAGTCACAGAAGAGTTTAAAACTTAGCATTCGATACACAAGTAGATTTTGGGATACTAACAGAAGACAAGAGGCAAGATTTAAGCGAATTGAGTGAATGAATTGAAGAAAAGTTGAATAAAAACCCATAAGCCCAAAAGGTCTTCGGATCTTGTTCAGAAAAATTTCACTTTCACTGGCGCATATAAGTTGAAGGGAGTCTAAGAATCGAGTTATCTCGAGAAACTTGTTGAGGTTTGAAATGCAAAGCTTGGTCAAATTACTCCTCTTATAAAAGATACAAGAAAAATCGCCTTTGAATTGAATACAGATATTGCAAAGATTTTACGTTGAAGAAATCGGAGAAAATAATAGAAGTCAGACTCTCCACGATATGTGGCAATCTACAAAAAAGCCGCTCAAAGGAAGCGTTATATTCAAGAGATTCGTTTGGCAAAAGTTCTTTGCAGTTAAGTACCAAAAGTTTTTCCAAGATCATTATATTCACAGGTGCAATAATCAAGATGGTATTCTTGCACTTATTTGGAGCGGCGTGACAAGTTATCCAAAGGACAAAAAACATTTTTTTTAAAATAAACATCTTTTCTCGGCTCCAAAAAGTGGCTTTATTCGTTACCAAACTTTGGTCACACTTCAGATTAAAAATTTGCTGTAGGATCTTGGTCTCTTAGTTTCTCCAACTGGTCGGGTTCAGATATCGACAAATTGAACTCAAAACATTAAGCGTTCATTGACTAATTTTGTAAAAAAAAATTAAACTTCAATTCTGATTTAAGATTGTCGAATCAGACTTTCTCCACTAGCTTTCAATTCTCCTCATAAAAGAAACAATTAGCCATTAAAATAAGCACTCATTGCTCAAGCTGTCTGTACCCTATACTACAAGCATTCCCACGTAATAATTCGAAATAATATAATTAACGCGTTTCCACAAAGCAAACAAGCAAAAAATTTAGACCGAGCTTGGAAGGCTGCCTGCCAAGTGATAAAGACATTTAGCTAAGACAATGTACTTCGTACTCGATTGTATGCTCCCAAATCACACATAAAAACCTGCATACTTGCACATCAGGCAAATAATTCATTTAATTAAAGTCTTTCACGTGAATTGTTTTTATTTTCCAACTATCGCGAATGCATTCGTCTGCAACTACTGGCAATTAATTGCTGCACTAGCTGCGCCTGCGCTACTCCCCTTTTTTTTCGATTAATAATAATACGTGTAGGCACGTTGTATTTTCAAAGTTCGTTGCACATTTCAAGAAATGATAAAACGTCTAGGAAAACGTAATTACTTATTTCTAATGACCGATAACGATAGCGTTTCAATTATCTCATACTTACGTTTTGCATTACGTTTAAAACAAAAAAAAAAACGTTTAATTGAACAGGAAAACGAATTGCAAAGAGGATAGATACTCGAAGACTGGGAAGTTGGGTGGTGGAAGAATGAGTTCAAATTAATTGATTCAATAGCTTGTAACCCGGAACTGGATGGGCGAAATATTTAAGACAGGCTTCGTGGAACGCAATGTTTATTTTTTTCAAGCATGCGATAAATTTTCCAAAGACCGTCCTAGTCTGTCTTATAATAAAGGATTATGTCACTAGTCAAAAATGGTATACTATCATCACGAAAAAGGAACTTTAACGAGGACATAGTATTTTATTGCTTACGTATCATCAAGCCACTTTCACGATCTGTCAATGTGAAAACATCAGCAAAGGCGTACACTTTTATCATGGTGAAGCTCAAGAGCCTACAACATTTGAAAATTATTAAAAATTACTGATGAAATTTCGCGTCGGTGGTTGCATTTGTGATCAAATTCAACATTTCAGTCGCGGTAATCGTCCTTCTTGAAAGACAGACTTGGAGCCAACATGTTCGCTTTTCCTGTTCCAGCAAAATGAACTTCCTCAGTCCGCATTGTGCCAATAAGCTTAAGAAATTGTTCCCCAGGGGTAGGGTTATCTTTTTCGACATGATTTACTGTCCCCAGCTCAATCGGCAGTGTTTTAAGAAGCTCAAATTTAATGACAAAATTCGTTTTTTGAGATGAGGTGTATTTCAAACTCCTCGGCTCCGTACATAGTAATAGAGGAGCCAATGCTTCCAAGAAATAAAGAAGACATTAGAACCAACTTTTTATGACCTTAAGCTATGGTCGAAGCGAGACAGGTCACGTGCTACAAAAGTCGCTCCAAAATGTTTTTATTGCACTCAATATTCATTTTTCATCAGTCTTTTTACTCAAGTTTGGCATGAAACTTGGCCAACACGGAGGTATGATATGAGTCCGTTGGCAGTTTTTAATGGACTACCATTAAAGATCGATGAAAAAAATACTGGGTAGATTCAAGTACCTACTCAAAAAAAAGTAATTTAACTTAAAATGTCCCGCAAAAAATGTGAAAAGTTTTGTCTGAAAGTACTTAGGCTAACTTAACAAATTAATTTTAAGATTGTTATAGATAAGGACCAAGCTCTCGCATAGCTATAAATTGGACATCATTGAAAACCGAATAATTTCTTTAAAACACACGGCGAAATGGGAGTCGGACTCACGCAACAAAGTTGATCGATCACGTGAATCGATTCTCAGATTTTTTCGGCATTTGTTTGAAGTACTGCTAAGATTTTTTATTGCTTAGAGCGTTTCAAAATAGGCGGCATTACTGCACATTTTTGCAGTTTTAAATTTCACACACATATGAGAATTCATGTCACTTCTAAGTTTGAACATAGCCTCGTAGTTTCGGAGTTTCGTAGTGCATTGAAATGAACGCCCTATACTAGATGTTTCGTAGTTGTGCCCGTGTAGGTAGGTACATATCTGTAACATTTCTTGATTGATTTTAATGTTTCAAGTTTGCTCTGCTGAACAAAAAGTAAGTGAAAAGAGCAGAAATGCCACACAAAAGTGAAAATCAAAAATTATTGGACGTCAATAAAAGTGTTATTGCCATGCTTAAACTCCACACGATTTTGTTACTGACTGCAAGTTCAAAACTACGAAAATACGCACATCCGATTTATGAAGCTTTTTACCATCATAGTAAAGTAGAAATTTCGTAGTTCATGTATGAAAATGAGGTTTCAGAAACTACGAACACTTCGAATGAACTATGAAGGCAGGAATACCCCTATTGTCTTCTTGGCGTAAAATTTAGTTGAGAATTTTTACCCCTACTGGTGTATAACGACATTGCTTATTGCTCATAGGTTTGATTCCCCTTGCAAGTATCAAAATATGCTGCACATACATTCATATCTTTTGACTTTGATTCTTTTGAGGATGCAGTTGTCAGTATTTGGCAATTATTAATAACTTGATAACTCCACGAGTTCCTCAGAAAAAAGACGGTGACAGATCCTATAAGGGTTCAGTTTTTCCTTTTGAGGTACGGAACCTTAAAAAGTATACTTTAACTTTCGTGTTAAATGCGACTGAATTTTCGTTAGCTATTCGACATAAGAAATAAATAGCTAAGGTCTCAAGTTTATTTATAGTCATTTGAGGGTCTCTACTATTTTTTTAGTGTCCATATATTTTAGAACTGGGAAAAAGGGGAAATCAACTTACTACATCCTCAGAATTCCATTTTTTTGGAGATTCACTCTACTAGTAGCATAAATTGGTTAGATCTTACAAAAATTGTGTATTGTACACAGATGTGGTATGAAACTACCTTACTATGAAAAGAATATGATTTTTTAAGCAAGCGAAAATATTTTACATAAACTTGGTTTGAAGAGAAAAGCTACTTGACAAAAAACCTTCCTGCAAATGAAAAAAAAGAAATATCACAGATTCGAATTTGACTGTTGGAAGATAACAGAAAAAGATTACGTGTTTACAACAAAATTTCCAAGCAAATAAAAAAATATAATTAGTAAATATAAGCAATACCGAAATATTATTTTAAATATATGAACAAACAATAAATAAAATCAAAAATTTTACTCAGAATCAATAATATAACTACTTAAATATAGACAAAAGCAAATATATATGTAAATAAATCTATATAAATAACAACTACAATAACAAATAAATAATAGTAAATTTTGTAATAATAAATAAATAAATAAATAAATAAATTAATAAATAAATAAATAAATAATACTATAAGGACTATTAAAAAAATATAAATCAGATAAGATAATCATTAGTTAACCAGGTCTGTTATTAAACTATTATCGGAAAAACTACATGTTATTAAAAATCTTTCTTTTAGTTCAAAAAATCTATCACAAACTGGTTCTATTTTTGCCAAGTCATGGAGGAGGATGGTCGAGAAGTGCCATGGTATTTTAAAAATAATTTTAAGAATTTTATTCTGTTTATTTAATTCCAGTGGGAATTGCGTTATTTGTAGCATTTAATAAGCATTTTTACTGAATAACAATGACCCTTTTCTGTGGTAACTCTATAGAATAATTTAAAAAAAAAAATGTAAAGAATTTATTTTGCCAGCAAATTTTAAGTCACTCTCCAGAGTCCTAAAAATATAACAATCGAGTCGGGATGAGAAAGACACTCAAATATTTTGTAAAAATAATCAAATTCAATTTATTTTTTTTTTGCAGAAGAACATATGAAATTTGAATACTCTAAAATAACTCCAATTAAAATTACAGAAAGTTATTCGATTTTATGACGAAAAACTATCAAAAGCTGTGCCTAAAAAAAATATGCAAGATATCCAAACAGTTAAGTACTTTTAAGGGTAATAAGAACAAGGAATATCCATTCCAGGAAAAGTAATTTAAGCTTACAAAATTAATAGCATCGAAGTTGGGTGCACTCTTTCCTCTGATACGAGATTAATTGCAAATAAATTTTATGACTATTTCCAATGAGAAATAGTTGCAGTGCTTCATTCAATTTGTTTGACCTCTTTCAATTATCTTTCTTTCTTATTTAATTCCTTAAGCAATGTTATTTGCTGGATCAAAGTCTTGGAAAAACTTAATCTGCACTTGCAATGATTTCAAAATAATATTTGAGAAAAGACGTTTAATCTTGTATGGTTTCATGCTTGAAGAAAAAACACAATTTGTATCCTCGTACTTCGTCCTAATTCAGTCGCCTAAAGGAATAAAAAATCTTGAGTATCTTTAAGTTGATTGCTGCTGTTTGTTAAAAAATGATGTCCCTCAGGTATGTATACTTAGTCCCATAACATTTTTAGTTCCGCCATAATGCAAGTATTGCATAAACTGCTCAGTGACAAAGAAAAATTCCTTGTAAGTTGAAATCTACCATTCAAGTGCATTAACTGTTCCCCAGTATCCACCATCGCTATCGCTAGATGAGTGTTTCATCGACCTTATGTCGTCTTAGGTAGATGGACCTAGGTTTTAAACGAATAAAGCAAGCACTATCACTTAAAAGATTCCACTGAAATTTCCCAGCTAACCAAATCACAGTGAACAAAAAAACAATTCTTCCTCAAGCTACTGCCACTTGAGAACAGTTTTTCTCAGAGCGAATCAATCAAACTATTCCACCGGAACCAAATCAACTGCTCAACAGAAGCAAGCTTTCAATCGCTCTCTAAAATGTCTCGATCTTCAAGCATACACTCGTACCATCCACAAACAATTGACAGGAAATTCTATAAAACGTAATGGAAAACCTCTTTGCTCGCCTTGAATACAACCATAATTTCTCATTTATGGTTCTTTTTAACCATGATGTGTAACCCTGTTGAATGGAATTCCGTCTGCCAACAGCTAACTGCCGGCATTCAAAAGTGATTCCCCCACGGCCCACTCACACCGGAATTCCAGAACAATCATCATGGAAACACTTCAGATGCAATAATGATGATGGAAACGATCGTTTGTGAGTGCTCCTCAGACAAGTTCTCATCGATCATTTAGGTCTTCTTACACATTTAAATGAGACTCACCTTCGGTTTTGGTACCAAGTTTTCACTTGTGTGTCACTAAGTCCTAGTTTATTGGCTAATTCCATGCGATCCTGCACACTGAGATACTTTTGTCTTTCGAATGATTTTTCCAGCGTCTGGAGTTGATGGTCGGTGAATGCGGTTCGCGCCTTACGTTGCTTTTTACTTAAGCCAGACGAACTGCCGAAGCCCATACCGCTCTTTATGCTATTTCCATCTTCATCTTTGGCACCTATAAAAAAAAAAATAGAAAAATTTTTATGTCAAATCATCGAATTTCAAGGACTTCAAAGTATTGTCAACAATTCCACGAACTAAAGCCAATTGAGAACTATTGAGTGAGCATACACGTACCTACCAATTACGTGGTTAGATACGAATAGACGCAGACTCGCCTCCCATAAACAAGCTGCAATAAAAAGAATTGCATTTCCAAAGCAACCGCAGACTAATTCATAACATTTAGCCAAACCATGTTACAGCGCAATGCGTTCGGATTATACAATTTGCCATTCGCAATTGACAATTCGCCATAATAATAATAATACTATATATTATATTACTTAGCGCGCATGTATCTGTTAGATACTAAAGCTACCGGACTCCCTCTCAAGTTTGACAGGGGCGATAGACCTGCTGCAGTACCTATGATACAACAACGCAACATTTCGA
Source organism: Orthonevra nobilis (assembly GCA_963555765.1). Classification (NCBI taxonomy): domain Eukaryota; kingdom Metazoa; phylum Arthropoda; class Insecta; order Diptera; family Syrphidae; genus Orthonevra; species Orthonevra nobilis. Next base: position 47,664,042 of record OY743224.1, on the reverse strand, counting down.
CTAGATACATTTCACGGATTGGTAATTATTGAGTGAAAGTCTATGAGCTGCCAGGAGTCGGAATATTAAATATTATTTATTTTTACGATGGCGGTAGACAGCAGCTACAAAAAACAGCGAACGAGTGCATCGAGCCGAAAAGTCTTTTAACGTATCATTGCTGTTGATGGACAAGTTAATTGCATGGCAGTAGCCACGTAAATGCATTTAGCACATGTGTACAATTTTTTTTTTTTTTAATAATTTTTGTGCAGTTGTGCAAGTTGCAGGGGAGGCGGCAATTCAGGAAGTAGGAAACGAACGTATTTAATCGCGTTCGTAAGCACAAGTCAGCCCAGTTCGTTGATTGTAGTTTAATTGAGTTTAAATTTTTGTTTAAATGTTTAACAAGCTCAAAGTTAATTTAAAGATTTGTACAAGTAGGTATTTGATTAGAACTTAAGTTTATTCAGAGTACTTCAGTATTGGAACCTCAAATCACATCCAAGAATCCAATTGAATCTGTAAAAGAGGCCAATGGTAACGTAAGCGCCTGTTTTTCGATTGGATCAATTGAAAGGTCCCAAGTTCGAATCATAAAGAAATCTAGTTTTCGAATCTGGTCTTGTCACCGTTTGCTATCGGGAACAAATCATTGGTGCTATCACTGGAGTGGTGCTATCAGTGGACCAATGCTTATAGTCGTCTAACCAAGTGGTTAGTCCATCGGCTCTCGGAATTCTTAGTTCGTGCTGTCAAAAATAATGGGTTGTGTAGGTTATTAGTACTATATTTCACTCCGATGTGGAGTCATAATACTGGCAGCAAGGTGTATTCCAAACTTTCTCATATATCTCATGTTGAATAAAAACCTGCGAATTATGCGATGCTAATAAGTTGATATCAAATTCTCCGTCTAAGTTAAGACTTCACCCATTGAAATCAAAATATATCTGAGTTTCAAACCATTATACAATTAATCTTTCTATTTTTCATTATATGAGTAGGCGAAACCTCTTGAGAGCGAGCAAATAACGAAAAAAAATGTGTTAGTCCTTATACCAAAGGAAGTGAGGTCCTTACTCCCTTGGAACTTGAGTATATTATCATGTTTCGCGTTTGCGATGAAACCTTCCAGAAAAAAAGACTGCATGCGATACAGTTTCTTAACTGCTAATACACATTAGACTTGTTGTGTCCACAATGTCAAGAAAAGTAGCGCCCATGAAGGCGCATGCTCAACTCGCGAGCAAAGTTTCTTGTTTCATCCTTTTCATTATTTCATTATTATTTCATTATGTTTCATTATTTTTCATGCAACGATATCACGGGTATTTAAAAGCACTTTACTTTTGTTAACTATGTTAATCTTATTTCAACCTTATCTTAAAGGAGTTCCAGATGGCTTAATCTTTTAACTGACTCAACTTTAGTATCGACTGTATTATTCTAATTTCGGGCTGCTCTCCGGATAGTAATAGGAGTAAACAAGAGTACATCCCAATATAGTACTATAGTGTTTTAAAACCAAGTGTTCGTATTTTCCAAACGCACTGTTGTCATTATCAAAACAACAACATGATCGTGCGTTCTTCCCGCAACATTTTTCGGCCCACTGAATCACATCTCGAGTTACTTTTCTTATATAAAATTGAGTGTACACTTTGATTTAAAGGAGTCCAACCTTCTCAATAAAGTCCATGATGTGCAAAGCTGCGATACTGTAATTTGATTTATTTCCTGTTCTCTCGCACAGGTTTTCCCTTCAGTAGACAATTGTGCCGGAAGAACTTGGAATAGCTTATACCTTATACCACACTTTGGCCAAGCCTTGAGAGACATTAAAAAAGACAACTCTATATTTATTGTTCAAATCAAGCTATTTGGTTTTGAGCAATGAGGTGGTTTTCTTTAATATTAACTTTCAAGGTGATTGACAAAAGCGTTATAGATCAGTATCGGTTGATGACTTTCCCGGTTTTGAACCATTATCACTTTCATTTGCCTGCGACGTCATGGAACCTTAGCATTTATCGTACTGCAGCTTTTCCTGACAGCTCTTTGAGGACATGTTCGGTTATTGAGATTTCAAAATTCTATTTTCGACCATTGTCATTTTTTAAGGTACGCTTCATAGTGTTCCATAGGGAGTACCTACCTTAAACTTTCTTTTGAAATCAGTTTTTGAAAGTTCGTAAAAGAATCGCGGTTTTTGACATCTCGAAGCATGTCGTAATCTGTTATGGTGGACAAGTTCTTATGAACCTCTCACTTGATGAGATAAACCCACAATTCATGGTGGTTACAGATGCGTTTTTTTTCATGTTTAACCTCTTAGCGTTCTCGAATGATCACTTAGTTTGCACATCTTTCTTAGGAGATTTCCGCCTACTGCAATCAAAAGTCGGCAATATCAGGCCAGGTTTCCTCCAAAAATGTCTGTTTTCGAATTGAAATAAAAAATTTTACCACAATGGATTCGAAGATATTCAAGACGTTTTTTTTCCTCAGCTTTCATCCAGCAGACAATAAAGGGTGGGAAATCCGTTTAGCTCCTTTAAACTCATTTTTTAATTTGATACTGACAAATCATATGTGCTCTAAAAACTCAGTGTAACTCGGGGTTCTTCTTTCAGGATACGACTGATTAACGTCAGCAAATATTGCAAAATTACCTGCGTTTTCGAAACAGTCCGAAATTTGATAAGGAATTTCGGCCGATGTTATTCAACTCTTACAGATCGTTTACGCAAGTTTTTGAAGAAAGTTCGTGAGACTGTTTTGCTGATTGATAACCGAACCCATGTTCGTTATGTGCATTCAACGGAATGATAGTCACACTAGCTTGAGAAAAATTTTGCAAAAAGTACTCGGTTTATTCATCGACAAGGTCCAATTTATTTAAGAATTTAAGATTTGGTGCACACTTGGTTCACATATCGTGAAATCAGTTTTGTTGATGTTCCTTTGACACCACCGAGATAAGATTTGATGCCGTTGCTATGCGAACGTTCCGCGGCGTTTCAAGCATTCAAAAGCAATACTGGACATGCTATTCCTGAGGCAGTGATTGGAAGGTTTCCCATTAGCAATTCGATAAGATATTGAACAGTGCACTTTTATAAAAAGAAAACGACATTCAAACGCTCTGTTGTATATTTTTGTGGAAATCCAACAGCATAAAGGTTCTTCGCTTCCTGTTTCAAAATTACACATTTTATCATTCGCAGTGTATCGGGGTGTTAACAAACAAAATTCAGCAGATACCAAAATTCAAAATAACCGAGGCATGTTAAAATGTTGACCCATTTCCGCTCGAAAATGTGCATTTTTTTATTTTTTTAATTCCGATTTTTAAATGCCACTTAACGACTTAACAATCATCATCACGTCACATCAAGGCTACCCCAGTTAAAGTTAACGCAATATCCAAGTCTGTGTGGTGTTGTGTGGTTGAGTTTGTTTTTTTTTTTAATTTTCCGCAAAAATATTCGAGATACAAAGCAAACGTTCGGTTTAGCAATTAACTGCCATCTCAGGCGTAACGTTTGCATTGCATAATTGATTGCACTCGAGTTGAAATTGTTTTTGTTGTTGTTGTACGTTTTTTGACAACGTTTATAGTTGTGCCTTGAGCTCCTGAAAATGTGTAATTTGTTCCTGTCTTACCGAACCGTTGCGTTGCGTTGAGCTGACCGGTAGGTAACAATTAAAATTAAAATTCATTATGTCCATTCTGCGGCTGCGAGTTCTTTTCACACAAGTCATGCTGTATTTCGATGGGGGGCCGGGGCGGCTAAGCAGTGAAAATTGCTCAAAAAATAGCCACCAGTTATAAAAGATAGTAATCTCTCTTTTTGTCTGTTGTTGGTCGACTAACATTGGGAAAACGACGTGGAAACCAAACGCGCTCGAGTGTGATAAAGTGTCATGCGGCAGCGGCAGTGTTGTGTATATTTTTTTTGTTGTAAAGCATTTAAATGGGAACGATTTCCCTAGAGCTAGAAAACAAAACAATATAAATTGTTTAGAGTCTCCTCGGAACAGGTTACACTACTTGACACATAGCAAACGTCAGTGGGGTAGGTAAAACGAAATTAAATTCAAATTAGATACAAGTCCACAATAAGAGTGAGCACACATTTATTGAGAGGACGAGATGTATCTATAGGAATTGTCAGTTTAACACCTAAATGCAGAGCTCATTAAAATCTATCTGAGTTGAGGTAATACAACAACAACAAGAATGTGGAATCACTCAACCTATAAGTTTGTCCTCAGAGGAGTCATTTGTCCGTAGGTTGATATCTAGATAAGGAACCCACGCTAAACTTTTATCTATGTCATCAATTTGGTTTAAAAGTCCCGCCAAAATGGTATAAAAAGAAAAAAAAAAGAATTCAATTTAAAGCATCCAACTTGGTGACCACTAAAAAGGCACACCTTACGTTACGAGAGCATTTAAAAGGTTATGTTCAGATAATTACCTTTTTTTTCCATCACGTTTTTGTACTCTCGTCTTCTATTCTTTGGTTTAATGTGTTCCATTCGTTCGGTGTTTTTCTTATTTTTTTTTATTTAGTACTTAATTAAGCTATTAAGAGGTCTAATTTATGAGGATGAATGGTGTAGGTAATTGGTGATCTCGAATGTCGTCGACTCGGGGACTTCAGGAGGCTTGTACCTTCAACCGGAGATTTGTATTCGTTTATGATCATGACAGAGAGTGAGTACTCTCTGTCCATCCGTCCACTTAAAGTCGTTTGGTGGTAAAACATATTTTATTAAGGTCGCTATGTGCCATCAATTAAACGTCACATTGGAATTCCACAAATAATGGAATGTGATGAATCCTTAACTTTTGATTGACATTGAAAGAGACTTGGTTTTTTTTCGATTTTTTGAGAAAGTCGTGCAGCTATCTTTCATCGCATATGGTGGCAATTCTGTGATTGCCCTTAGGGAATATTTCATTACGAAAAGGGTGAAGTGATGTTCTTGCATGGAATTCGTGTTTAAAAATGTGAAAGGAAAGTGTGTTCAGCTGAAATGGCTAGTTTGCGTGTTTGTTTAGTCAAAGTTCAGCTCTCGCTTTGGCTGTCATGGAAAAGCAAGTAGATTCTACCGACCTGTGTACTTTATTTGTGGAACGTTTAAAAAAAAACGATAAAGAAAAACGGTTTTCGTTTATCCTTAGGAGATGTTTAAACAGGTGAGCATTTTTTCAGTACGGATCAAGCAGACTTGCCAATAAATGAGAGATCAAAAAGTCCCAGCATATTAACGGTCGAATCTCATAGTTTAAACTTGGCAGAAAATGCGCTCATTGATTGCGTACTTTTTCTAGCATTCGGTTTGCGTCTTTTTTTATACTTCGCCTTTGATTGGAAATGCCATTCTTTTATGGCATGTCTTACATCGAAAGCATTTTGCTCTTCGTCAAGCCGATGAAGGTGTCGAAACTGAATGCTTGCAGTTGGAGACTTTCATCGAGTTGAGAGGGTTGGATGGTTCATCTTATCACCTGTCAAACATCTTTTGAAGATCATCCACACATTTGCTTATCAATACTCTTTCGTTTGCCAACAGAACGCTCCACGGAGTAGGCTCTTGCGTTTCAGATAAGATATTTTAATTCCATTGAATGTGAAAAAAAGCCTCGGGTGATGATCCAGGAGACACCAGCCCACGATAAAGTAGACTGCCGATATAAGAGAAGCTTTATTTGTTTTAATATATTTTTTCCTATGTAATTTTTAAAACATTTGGAAAATTTATTAAATGTCAAAACTAAGACAAATAATCTTGTTAAATAAAACATTGTAAATTAAGCAATAGAAAACTTTCGGGCCCTCTTTGTTGAGCCCACAGTAATTTTATTGTAAGACAAATTTACTAAAGTTTACTTTCATTCGTACATTACAAGTTATTTTTAAAAAATTGACAATAACAAAATAAATCTTAATCTATTCAAGTTTCTAATTTTTTGATCACTTTTTTAGATATATTTGGTAATTTTTTGTGCGTACTGACTGAAGTAATGGAACGCAGTGGTATGAAAACAGTCACGTGAAATATTAATACTATCGGGTATTATTAAATTTACATCATCAAAACGAACGACAAATGATTTTAATACTTTAAAGTACTTTTTAAAAATAATTGTAAAGTATTATAATACTTATTTAAGAACGTATTAATAGTAGACTACGATGGAAAAGATTTCTAGAAGAGTATTCTACAATTGAATTAGGTTCATAATTGGGTTGAGTCATATTGAAATAGATTTCACGTAAGCTGGTTATACCGATTGGACACCTGTGGTGGAATAACAACGCGTAACAACGTGTGTATGTAAATCAATAATAAAAAGAAAAATGTACATCCTTGCACAACTAAAATATTTTTCTATGCTTCAGTATGACTGTAAAGTGAAATATGATAGTCAATAATTTAGCCCAAAGTACTTGAACTCCTTAAGGACATTTCTCTAGTTTTAGAATCAACTTTTGCTAAGCCATAAGCCATATTTATATCTAAAATAATATCTTTATCACTATCCGAGCCGCAATTGCATCAACCATCAAGTGCAAATGCTCTAAGATAAGACTTTTCGGAGATTTTTTTTATAAATATAAAATATGGGTCCAAAAATAGAGCCTTGACGCACACCCATTTTATAATACCCAAAATAAGTTTTAATCATCTAGATTTATTTGATTTCCTTCTAAGTAGACCACTTCTCTTCCGAAATACTACAGTCAATTATCAAAACAGCATCAGTGTTTAAAATAACACTTTTTTTTTGGAATGTACTTCATGCGCCATTTCGGTTTCGGTTTTGTTGAATGACGCAATTCCGAAGCTTGCTGATTCGTAAGCCCATATACCATCACCAGTAACAATGTCTTTTATGAATGTTCGGTCGGAATTGAATGGTTTTGGGAGACTTTTAAACGATTGAATTATTGCAGAAAATTCAGCTCTTTCAGCACTTATCGAGCGACTACGCGTTATATGCCCAAACAATCCTCAAAATAGTACGAGTTGACTCTTAAGATATTCTCACAGACTTACAGGACGATTTCAGTCACCATTTGCTTTACTTTACCGAAGTAAATGTCACTTGAAGACGTTTGTGGAAAAAGAGTGTTTCTTATTTTTTGAAAGATTCTGCTGATCGAAAGGCCGAACATCTACATTATTTTAACATACATAAGAAAAATTTCATGTGAAAGTCGTCATCATTGTTATATGAGGGGTGCTAACTCTTCGAACCTTTACATGATGAGGATGATTTTATCTAACTTCGGACGTCTGTTTGGTCTCTTCCCAGTTTCTTTGCTTTTCACTGAACAATGTTATCTTGAGCAATTTCAACACACAGTGCATCTCGAGAAATATTTAGTTCTAAGCTTTTAATATTGCCAAAGTATTCTTCGCTGTAATCAACTTCTGACCACAATCCTCTCCAATCTTTTTGAAAATAATGATCAAAGACCCTTAAAAACAAATTTCCACCTCACGATATTCAAAAAAAGTCCCTTTAATCATTTTAAGCAAGTTATTCAGTGGATGTTACAGAAGTGTAAATTTTTGATTCGAAGGTCATTGCGATTCCCGTGGAGGAGTTTTACATTTTACACAACTTTTCGTCAAGAACCACATTATGTATATGTTTGTAAGTTATAATAATATAGTTATAATATAAAAGCTGTATTACTATGCTTTCGTTAACAATCACGCCGGATCGAATAATCACGTTGTTAGATTTCACCCTGTTCTGATCGTTCGTGAGAAGCGTACATGCTATTTTAAAGTGTGAAATAAATGTTAAAGTTAATTTATGTGTTTCGTGTTTCCCTATAATTTATTTTACTACATACGGCAGTTTTAAAAAATTCATCAGCTTTAATCGTAAATCGCTCCCATTAGATGACGTCAATCGTTTAAAATTAATATCACCGTTAAACGCTTAAAATTAATTAGAAATCGTTTTTATCATGAATTCGTGTATTATAATCGAGTAGCTCGACTATCATGTAATTATTTTGGAACGGAAAGGTTTTAAATTTTTTTTTGTAAATATTAATCGCACTCCAACAAAGTTGTTGAATATCAATCCTCCATTATTTGATTTGCAATATTTGACTGTGAAAAATACTTGTACTAGAATAAAAGAAGTCGTCTTTGACAGCGAAAAGAGTCTTAAAAGCAATAAACAAACAAAACGAAACCGTGAATTTTTTTTCCCTAATCCAAAAATTTGAGAAGCGAAAAGAAGGCCATGAAACGAATTTAAAGCCATAATTGTTATCGTCTCTTTTTACATAAACGTTGAGGTGTTTTGACAGACAGACAATCATAAACAATCTTTTTGACTACAGAGAGCTAGAGAACATAAAAAGAATTTGTCAAACACTTCGACAAATGGTACAAGGCTTCTACTTTGTGAAAAATCCTGAAGGAGTTGCCAAAGGAAGAAGAGGCAAAATTGTCGAACATAATTATTGCCACACTATGATTGCAATACAATACTTGGAAAATTAATAAAAATAAATTGTCATACAGACTGAAATGGCTTTTGCCAATTATTGTATGTCAAAAGTGAATCATCGAAGAAAAGAGTTTCGTTACTGATCATCAATTTGGTTTCACGATCCAGCCTTCGATGATTTCAAACAAAAGAAACGAAAGCAAAAAAACAATATATTAAATACCGAAAACTTTACTTTGCATTTTAAGAGGCTAGAGCAAGAGTTCCACAAGGGAGTGGTTTTGATCCGGTATCTTTTGGGCTTATTGATCTTTTAGGAGAAGGCACTGTAAAGGCAACGTTTGCAGACGACATTTCTATTTTAAATATCAAGTAAGAAAGAAATTGGATACAAAATTCTTGGAGTCAAATTTTCATATGGAAAAAGACTTGACAACGCACCGCAATCGAGACAAAGTCAAAGACCAACGAATGTCAACTTTACGTATAAAAAAAAATATTTTTTTTTTAACTTGGTACGAATTCCATTTGCGAACGAAGCTTTGTATCGAGACCGCCGCCGGAGGACGATGGAAGTAAAAAGGACAGCGAGTGTTTATAAGAGGGTTCTCATTAAGTATATGAAGATTTTTACATATCCATGTGACCCAAAAAAAATTATAGGGTGGTCCTTTGTTCTTTTTTTAGAGGCTTAAAAACACTGCTGCATATTTTTCATCAATTATTGTGTTATTGAAATGAATAAACCTTCATAATACTCATGGAATATTAATGAACATTGGCCGAGTTTGCAGTAGGCTAATCGGTCAATAAAATTTTTCAATGTATTTTCGATAGTTTAAGCCCTTGTTTCACAAACAGTTTGAAACCAAAAAAGGAAGTTCATATCCGAAATTAAAACAAAAAAATCAAATTTCAACTCATTTTCATTGAAACGAAAAAAAACTCTATAATTAACGGAGTTTCATTTGCCTATTTAAAAATCTTACAGAATTTTGAATATTTTTTATACACATTTAAATTTAGCCACCAAGTATTTTTTTTTGCATTATAAACATTTTGCTATTTCTAGAAGATTAAACCGAAATGTCAATTCCCAATCACTCAAATTATGATTGGCGATTTCCAAACCACTTCTTTCATATACAAAAATAACGTCAAATCCTATAATTTCAAAGTCATTCATCTCCAATAAGACACCCAACTAACATTCTCTTCAAAAAAAAAAATCCTTCATCCTCCTTGTCTGCCCGAATTCCATTTCAAGGCTTTAAAATTCAACTTACGGAAGGAAAAAAAAAAACACCCGGACGATAATAATTCCTGACCAAGTGGTAGCCATTTTCTGCATGATCGTTTCTATTTTCCTGTTTTCGCACTTCAAAAAAAAAAATATAAAATCAGAACGAAAAAGTTATTTTTAACAAAAAAAAAAAAAAAAAATCTATCTCACACCCAAACACATACCTACCCACAAGCAAATTCACTCGCTAAACACATCGAAGCAACCCAATCAGCCGCCAAGAAACGATTTCCCCCACTTTCCGCTTCATTTGGCAACCTCTTAGAAAACACAAAAAGTATCTAGATACGGCACAAACGGTTTACCAGGCGAACGCCATTGCGCACACGTTAAATTTCCAGTTTGTCGTTTCTCCTTCTCACTTCGCGACACTATATCGTATTCGACTCTTGAGCATTAGAGGCGTGGTCACGGAAGCGTGCCTGCATCTTTCAATTTGTAAAAGATACAAAATTTTGGTCCACAAACTCTGAGAGCGAAAGTTAATTGTGTAGCCTCCTCACTCACACACACTCGAATTCGAAAAGTATCTATCAAGTCAACTACCTATACTTGCGCAACATCCGGTCTAGACGGGTTTAGCACGAATTTGGCCCTGGTGAATATTGTCGTTTCTTCATCTTTTGTTGGGCGCCAACGACATCGTGGTGAGTTCCAGACTCAAGATTTTCCAGATGTAAAAATGGATTTGTATTTGAATCTTTTCGGGGAGATGTCTACGCCCATTTTTTTTTTTTTTTTTTTTGTTTTGTTATGGGATGTTAAACGGGCGGATTGGTGGATGTGAAAAAGTATCTAGATATATTCGCAGTTAAACTTACAAATACATTGAAGACGTTTTTTACGTTTTTCTGTGATTTGATTTCTTTTTGTTTTGTGTTTTTTTCGTTTGTTGTTGTTTTTATTGTGATTTCATGGTAAGTTTCGTTTTCTACATGAAATCGGATGACAAAGGGAATACACAACAAGCAACTGTAGATACACTCACTTGCGTGCAAGGCAAACAATTTAAGTTGAAATCATTTTTTTTTTCTTTTTTTATTGGTTCACAGATAAAAGTGTGAGGCTGTTTATGTTTAGGTATTCCAAAGCTGTATCTGAGTATTGATTTTTCAATGCAGATAATACATTTATCGATTTTGCTGTTGAGCAATTCTACCTCTTGTTTTAAAAATGTAAAGCAAATGTTTTTGTCAACATTGAGGGTCTTAAAATAGAAAGAAACTTTAAAACTGTAGCTACCACAGGCGCAAAAGTAAATGTAGGTTCTCATAGAAACATTTTTATCTTTAGTAGGTTCAAACTTGCGACAGTATATGAATTATTTTACACCATAAAGAAGGTGTTTAAGGGATCTTAAACTTTTTCCAAAAGCAGTAGTTTTTAAGATAAAAAAAGATGGGGAAGCTGGCTCTTAAGCTTGAATACTTTTTTTTTTAACAAGATAGAATTTATGAGATTAGAAATGACGACAAAAACTTGATATCAAAATTACTTAAAATCTCTCAGACAAGAGAATTAAAATTCTGTAGATTGTACATAAAGATTGTAAGAACATAAAATTCGTGGGACTACGAGGGGTGCCTACTTGACAACTGTGAAGTGCTTGTTTTTCACAAAAATCGCGGTGGATTGTTAAGCAGACTCCAAACAATCGCAGACTCTAAACCACTTCAAAAGACGGGGACGTTTAATTCAATTTATTTTGTTAATTTCATGCTTTTTTGCCGCCTCAAAATATGATGCGACTTTACGAAATACGATCATACAATGCCAAGCAATTAAGAGACCTATTTTTGCAATTACATGACTTGAAAATGAGAGGTTTTACTTGTGACTCTAAGAGGGCATGATAGAAAGGTTCGCGGAAAAATCTTAGTGTTTGACATTGACATGAAAAATGTCATAAGGATTCACTCTTTAGAAGTAGATATTGATTGATTTATTTAAATGCCTCCGGTTGTGCATTTAGTGGTATGGAATAACTGACATGAGACTTGACTGTGATATGTGATAATAGGGCGCAATCCAACCATAGACATCCACAATATTATTTTCGATTTTGATCCCACTTTCTGGTGAACGATTTGTTGTACGCGTAGAAATTTTAACGTAAGCTTTGCATCCAGAATTACTCCTGGCTGAAATAAAGGTTTTTTCATCTTATTTTTCGACCGGTTTTGCTCAGAAGGACAATACTTGTGGCAAACGTGTTATTTCGCTGGACACTCAAGTCCAGATAAAAAAAAAAAAATCAAATAAAGTTGAAGTTTTAAAAGCATATTTTAAATATAAGAAGAAAAAAAAAATGCCTTTTTATATTGTTCACTCGCAGCAACATCGTTTTCGAAAAATGATGGCCAAATGAAAATGACAGCACCAAACTGTCACTGGTTGTGGATGGAGGATTTTTCCAACTTTTTCTCTTCGGTTTTTCAAGCGCCAGATGCGGTTATTTTGTTTTGCTTACGTACACGGATAAATGAAATTGAGCCTTAACACTCAGAATAAGATTGAGTACCAAGTGAGTGCGCGGCCAGTTGGCTTAAATTCTACTTTTAGCTGAGCCTTTGAAATGCAAAATGCGGTAGCGAAAAATTGTCACAATTTCTGTGATCATCACGGAATTGAAACATGTGGGTTTTCAGTCTCACTCTCAGTTTGTTTTTTTCGGTTTTTCACACTGTAGGACTCATGCGTTAAAGTCCCCACATCGCCAAACTTCAAATCGATCAAATTACCTACAACTGTGCAAGTTGGTTTCTATGTTTGAATTTTTATACCTTCTTCATTTTACTTATCAAAAGAATTGAAAGCTTTCTGTGAACAGCTCATCAATGGAGCAAAATTAAAAATGATACCAGTTGTCAGATAACTAGAGTTGGTGTGCTCTTCTTGACAACCAATGACCAGGAACTTCTTGTAGATAGTAAGGATCGCTACTGACATGTCTGTAGCTATCTTCGATTATGGTACATCCAATAGTTTCGTTTTATCCAAATCGGTTGAAAGACATTATCTTCGTGCATTCAAGAAGAAGCAGGAAAAAAAGTCCTTTATAAATTGGGTTGGCAACTAAGTAAATGCGAATTTCACTTACAAATGGCTCGGATCGTCACCGTACACGTGAGATTGCAGAGAAGCTTCATGTATGACATAAATGCATTGAAAATCGCTTAAAACAACTTTACTATGTACGAAAACTCAATATATGGGTTCCTCATGAACTGAAAGAAAATCATTTAACACTACGCATTAACATATGCAATTTGTTAAAGAAACGTAAAGAAAATTATCCATTTTTAAAACGATTGATAACTGGTGGTGAAAAATGGGTTGTTTACAACTATGTCAATCGGAAAAGATCGTGGAGCAAGCCAGGTGAACCACCTCAAACAACATCAAAAGCTGATATTCATCAAAAGAAAGTTATGTTATCAGTTTGGTAAGATTACAAAGGAATTGTCTACTTTGAACTTTAACCACCCAACCGAATGATGAACTAGATGTGTGTTTTAAAAAAACTGAACAATGCAGTTGAAAAAAAACGGTCCGAATAGACAAATCGAAAAGCTTTTGTATTCCATCATGACAATGCAAGACCACACACATCTATGGTCACTCGGCAAAAATTATTGGAGCTTGGTTGGCCACATCTACCATATACTCCTGACCTTGCACCATCTGATTACTTTTTATTTGCGATCTTTGCAAATCTCCTTGAATGGTAAAAATTTCAATAATAATGATGATGATGTCAAATCGTACCTGGTTCAGTTTTTTGCTGTAAAAAACCAGAAGTTTTATGAACGTGGAATAAAGATGCTGCCTGAGAGATGGCAAAAGGTCATTTCTCAAAATGGGCAATACATTACAGAATAAAGTTATTTCGTTCCATGAAAAAATTGTCTTTTCCGCAATTCCTTAGTTGCCAACCTTATAGATTGAGCGGGTTTTTTGTCCTTAAAGAGCCCTTTCAATTTTATTGTTTACCAGTAAAACAAAGTTCATTGTTGAATGCTTGATTTACAATAATTGTTGCTAATCATTTAATATCTTTCTTCTTTTTGTATTACTAGCCAGATAACTGAGTTGTTACTCGAATTTTATTCAGAACTTTCTAACTAATATTCAGAAAGCGTATAATGTGTTAAACTAATAATTAAAGTTTAAACAGCCAATTATCCCAACGGCGTTTTTTGTGTAGATTAAATATATTTAAAGGAAAGGGTTCGAATAAACTACTACGACTACCTACTTCTATAAATAAGTAAAAATCGGTGTTCAAATAAAGCATTACTGCAACACATCGTTTCTTAAATCGTAAGAATATAAGTTCTGGTTCAAATAATTGTAAAATGCAAGCATAAATTGTTTTCTCAGACTTTGATTGTGTTGATCACACATTGATTAGTTCAAAAAAATAATTATTTGGTTAGAACTTCCCTCATCTGGTCATATTTGTCCAATCGGATTCAGGTTGTGACACTCATACAGAATAAAAATTGTTCTACCCGTTTGTCAGTTCCTCATGTATCTGTACTCAGTCCACTTCTGTTTATGTGTTCAAGAAATAACTAAAGGCCCCGTCAAACGTTGTCCTGTCCGAACGTTGGTTTGAGTTCAACAAACGTTTTTGCAATTTAAGAATGTTCGGAAAACGTAAGTCTAATTTTCTAATTTTGAAAGATTTTTTTTTAAATCTCAATCTCCAGCTCATCTTTAAACAGTCAATAGGAAAAAGAGAAATCCTATTTTTAAAAAGAGCCACATTTTTACAATCACTGCAAAATTATTCGGACAAACACAATTCTGATAGTAAACGTCTCTGAATCCTGAAAAAGCTGTATTTTATTTGCGCACGAATTAACTTTTACTTTAACTACAACTATCTGTTATGTTGGACTACCGCCTCTCGCAACAATTACCTCCAAGAGGACTGAATTGATTTTTTTATACACCACGCCGCACTGTGGCATTTCACGCTCATACGAAGTTTGATATTCTCAATTAAACTGAGGATCGGCGACATCTGTTTGCATAAATTCCGAATCGTTTAAATTTGTGCACTAGCGTGTGGAAGCATTAAATTATTTCCAAAAAAGAGTTGACTTACAACTATTGTCACATAATTTAAAATTTCCACATAATGTGATCTTTCGATCAAGCGAATGATAATGTCGAATAGACCGAATTGAGGTCTGATTTATCTTTTCTTTTGGTCAGAATAATAGTATTTATTACCATGAGTATCTTTGAACACAAAGTCTCATCTTTCAGAATGGTAACTTGCTTATATTTTCGCGAATTCCAAACGAAGTCGTTGATATTTGGGGCTTATGTGAAGAAAGGAAACGCCTTTTTCAGACGTATCCCTTCGCCTGCCAATCGCATTTTTGACTCTGATATTTCTTAAATATAACAGCTTTGAAGTTAACATCTGTAGCGTTTCAAAATTCACGAAAGCGGCGCTCTTTTCTGCTGACAATTCCCTCTTACCTAAAACGAAGCGGATGTTTTCCAAAAACAAAAAAAGGATGTCACTTTTGGTTAACTAATCGACCTTAGTCCCAAAGTCACAAAAAGAGACAGCTGATCCTTTCACTTATTGTTTTACAAATTTCTCAACTCAATATAAGTTTACAAAGCCGGTTAAATATATTTCCACACGCGGTTATAATGCATGAAAAAAGAAAACAGTTTGTAAGAAAACAGAGTGTTACGAGTGTTTTTTTTTTAAATCCAGCATTTATAAATGAAAAAAAAAATCAGCGCCAAATATAAGCATTGTTAAGAATTGTTCTCAGAATGTTAATTCTTGCCTTTTCAGAGGTTAAATCGGTTAAATATTCATTAAAAAAACATTGGCAGACAAACACAAAAGTTTTCATCAAAATCGGTCCACTCATTTAGGAGGAGTTCAGTGACTAACAAACTAAAACCAATTACATAAAAATGTGTTCCCAAAGTGTACAAATTTCAAATCAATGTTTCAATTGGGATGCATACCCCAAGCGTTGTTTACGGTCTCCTCGGTGGCTTAAGCCAACAGATACTTGGTATCTGTCTTCTTTTTAACTTATTATCTGTTTTGTTTTGTCCACATTCAAAAACGAACTTTGAGTCAACAAAACAAATGCAATTAAATAAATAAAAATATTAATAACCACGCAGTTAAAATAAATCAGAATAATTGTTAAACAAAAGAATCTAAACAATCCGAATGCGAACTCAGAAAAACACAAGCAACAATGTACCTATCTGGGGTTTAGGTGTGAATGATTTAATCGTATCTAGATAAATTGAAAGAAATATTAACTCATGAATCTAAGAAGAAGAAACAAAAACAAAAGAATCCATGATAGACAACAAAACATAAAGAAACTGAGGTTGGTTGAGAAAAGAACTCAATTTTCCGCAATGGTGGAGAGCGGGCCTGTTTTAGTGGTAAATGGTAATACCAAACCTTACCTCTTCGTTTGGCGTTTCGTGTAGCAGTAACGTTGTTGTTATGTATCCATCCGCTGCCGCTGCCGTCATCGCCGACGAGTTGTATATCGCGCGTTTATCTGCACATCTGGCGGTTAAATGAAATGCGCATGTTTAATGAGCTTCAAATCGTATTTTAGATTTCCTTAGAGCCGCGCAGCAGCGCAAACAATTTACGCCATGCTACGGATGCTCGACTCTTACTGTTGTTGTTAGTGTTGTTGTTGTGTTTTTTTTGTGTTGTTTATAATCAAACACTCCTCGAATAGGAAATAATTAGTTATGTATGTCTTGCATTTAGCAGACCGCATACGGTGATCTAGGAAGTAATTTAGTGCGCTTTGTTGTGTGTTTTGGGGCAATTTACGGTAGAACTAAGCCTGACTTTGCGTGTAATCAGTCGGGGTTTTCTTCTCGCTGCGCGTCGCCTCGGCCCCTTTTCGAAGCAATCTTTTCATTTTTTATTATTATTTTTTTTTTCACCAGCTTTGTGGTATACATTTGAAGGTTTTGCGGTGGTGTATAGTCAGGTTAACAATTGATTCACATCATTTAAGCCTGATGAGTGTCTTTGAAGAAGTGTTTTAGAAATAGGCTGTTGAAGCTGAGCTGTGCACGGGACAATCGTACTGGAATCTTGAGGTTTAAATTGTTATTTACCTAGTGGGAAAGGACATTAGTAAGACACTTCTTGTTGACTGAACTATTGTGACATTGAAGTAGCAGTGACAGTTGAAATTTGGCGCCATTTTTGAAGTGTTTTTTCGATGGCTTTTGATAAGTTGGTACCGCTTACAAAAATGATAAATCGAAAAATGTGATCGTCTCTAAAAATTTGTTTTCGTCTGGCAAGGTGAGCTGAACGCTTCTATTTAATCCAAGAATTGAAACCACCTGTCATTTCGGTGATTGAGCGACAGAAATGAGTGGACATTTCCATTTTCCTCGATCGAAAATGTCCAAAAGAAAAAGTGGTATAACCCTGCCATCTCAAATGAGTGTCAGTTTGATTCTGTTTTTAAGGGGGTATTCTAGTCTAGAAATTTAAAAAAATCTATTTGTTTTTTTTTTTATATTTTCAAAGTCTAACTATTCAAGAATATATTTACAAGAGGATATTTCAAAATTCAAATTATTTTCGGAGATATTGGTATTTTGCTGACCGGAACTAATCGAACAAAAGACTTACGTCCAGCTGCTAACAGTTGAATTCTAACATCAAACCACGGGGACGTACATATTCATTCTGGACCTAAGATGATTGAGATAGCGACATTTATTGCTATATGTATTTTTAATGAAGGCTTCATTCCTATTTTAAAAATGATGGAGCTTAGTGGAATTAAAATTGGCCCGGAAGCTCATTCATTTGCTGTGAAAGGAGACAACGCACGGATTGACCGCTCCGGATTGAGCATCCAACGCATCAAAGGAATTTTTTCGAAGTCAAGGAAGGTCCGATTAATGAAGCAGGAATGGCAGATTGAATAAATGTAAGTCTTCAATATCATTTCATGACTTAGACTGCGAAAAACTCTACGCAAAACTTTAAACGCGTTTTTCTCGAAACTGTCATTTTCGAAACAATACCCACGATTTCTCAGGTTCAACTGGACCGATTTACCTGAAATTTTTAAAGAGTCTTCTTTGTAGACTTGTCTATGGAACTATCCCCATCCCGATATTTCTTTTACTTTTTTTTTTAAATTGCAAACAGTCAAAAAAAGTGTTACAAATTTTTTTTTATTTTTTTCGGCAGTCGCCATTTTGTGAAAAAAAATCTTTCCGTCGTTCCAGACATTGCGACAATATTCACTATTAACAATCTTTTATTTTTTGGTTTCAGATTGCTCGGAGGGTTGAAATCGTGGGTATGGTTACGCGCCAATTTTTTGAGACCCCCTCTTCACCAACGGCTAATTTTCTTTTTGTCTGTATTCTTGTAATGTTAATAAATAACAAGTAAAAAAATGGATGGTTAAAATATTTATTGCCTTTTTTTTATGACACTTCAAGTATTACATGAAATTCATACCTCTAGACTATAATACCCCCCTTAAGGTTCGCGGTTTCATTGGACCATATTTTCTTTCGGAAACGAAATCGGTGCAACCATTTCATTACATGAATTACAAAACCGAATGATGTTCGATTAGATTGATGCTAGACGCCCCCGCATTTCGCTCAAAATGGAAAAAAAATTAAGATGTCCATCGGACATCGGACTATCCATTTTCTTTAGGGCTGTTTTAGAAAAAAAATATAGGCATAAATTCCATCTACCGGCTTCCGAACCGTAACAAGTATCTGCCTGAGACACGAAGCCTTCCAGTGTCTTTGATGCTCAAGCTGTTTGCAGTTTTCAAGATCAAGCGCTCTGGCCTCCGCGATAGCTGGATCCACTTTGCTGGAACATTATTGTCCGTTAATACGATGCGGACGAGCCAAGGTAGTCGAAGCAAGCCTTGGGATAGCTTAAAGAAATTATGGTTGTAGCTCTTCCATTCGCCCTCTGCACTTAGAGGATCGAATATTCGGCGGAATTTTTTCTCTTCTTTCTTGGTCAGCTGTCAGGATCAGGACTTTGTATAGAATGGATCTCGTCAATCGGTTTAGGAGCTTTGAATCCATTGTTTCGGTTATCTGAGGCAGTAGAAGTTACCCAGAGTAAGTCTCTGCTGAAGCCAAGCGGAAGTTGTAAACTCCTGAACCACTTCGATGTCACGATCATTACTTTTTTTGTTTGAGCAACCAATGAAAACGATCTGCACGTTCCAGCACCTCTTGCAGAAATCTTCCATAATAACAACCCGCCCTGCCTCATGCGGCACAGCTGGATTAGTTCTGCCCGGATCTCGAATTCGGCCATCGCCTTCAAGATCTAAAGTCGAGGAATTCTTTCAAATTCTTGACCAAATCATCTCGATCAAAAGAACATATGAAGCTGAAAATCCATTTACCCAAACTTAGGAGCAGAGAGAGCTTCTCCATTGACACAATTCGCGGATGTTCTTCGTGGGATGTTGTCCACGAAGAAGCTTCTGAAAATCTACTATATTCTACATTGGCTAGGTTTGTTTCATTGTTTCAGAGAGCCGTCATTCCAGACTTGAAACCATTCAAAAAAAAAAAAAAAACCTCCGGAAATTTTTTCGAAGTCGTTAAGCTAGAAGACTGCTTCTAATTTTATTGCTTCTATCATCAGCTGCCTTTTTGATGATGTTACAAAACTGGTGCCACAAATTATACGACTACACTGGGCACTACGCTCGCTGTATGCGCTTCGTACTTCAGTTTATGAAAAGCCATCCAACATTTTCAGTGTTAAAAATTAACTTTTGTTCCAAATACTTTGAACAATCCAGGCTCAATAGCCTTCTTCGACTCAATTCATTCCAAAGTTGTTATTCATTCCCAATCAAAAAGATTACCTCCAGACTTCAAGCATTAACGTCAGCTACAATTAAGCATAAGTTGCTGCCGTTTTATGACTTGGACGGTCCCGTCTTTTTTTTCACCCAGATGAATACATCTCACAGAGGCTTGTTCTTAGGAGCCTTTTATTCTCTTCTTATTCTTAATAATATCCGCAAGTCAAACCAAAGAAAAAATAAAAAAAAAACCAAAGAACAATCGTTAAAACGCTCTTTCACGGTTCGTTAACGAAGCACGAACAAAACAAACCATGGAAAGCGCGCGCAGTTAACTTAAGTAACAAGTGTACGTTATTTAGCAGTTGCTACATAGTAGTTAATTACTTATGGAGTCACATCAAGACTTCATCATCAGCCGTACTAGAGATGGCCACTGAGCCTCCACACTTAAGCCTCATACAACAAAGGCAAACCAAGTGGCGTAGCCGTGCAACATTTGTATCTGAAGTTAATGCGCCCCTCCTGACGGATGAACTCGTAGGAATTTGAATACAACACCCCGCATGGGTGGATTAATACATTTTAATAATTTTGCAAACAATGAAACGGTTTCTTGTTTCCGAGGTGATGCCTCTAAATGGTTTATTCATGCAACCACCGGAGGCAACTTTGAAGGCGGAAAATTGAAAATTGCAATTTAATTGTTTTTTTTCATTCGCATCTCAGAAGAAACTGGTGAGTTGGAGCGCTGCTTCCTTGTATCGAAATTGACATTGTTTTCGTTTTTAACGAGTGAACAGAAGTACGAGAAAATGAAGGTTGTTTCCATATGGTTATCCGTCCTGCAACTATCTTCGAACATGGATTATTCTGTTAATTGGAAGCCCTTAATTTAGGCGTACCATGGGGGGTTTTGTTTGATCTACAGTTTGATTAGTGTGAGCATGTGCGGATGATCTAGCCTGCTGGACTTCCAAACTATCTCTGGTCTTTGAAATAGTGTTTCCCGCTCCAAATTCGGCACAAGATGGCAAATTGTAGTTCAGATTCAGAGGGTTCTTCATTCTGTATCCTGTGCCAGCAACTATTTCAGGATCGAGTTAATAACGCATTTTAAATACCTAGGCGTCTTTACTGACCAAAATCTAATTGGTTCAATCACATCTCGTCAGTGGAACAGTATCTGCGCTCATCAATCCTGTATCTTTTTCATTTTCGGAAATTAAGTGAGGAAAAGACTTGAAGAATTGTCTGCTTTGAGTATTTGAGCATTTCACTCTAACAGTATCAGTTGTTTCGGAGGCGCATTGTTCCCTAAAGTCCTTTAGTAAAAGTGTGCTTTTAATCTCCCAGAAGCGAGCGAGGAGAATTTTGCAGATCTCGGACGATTCACTTGACTTAGGGATTGAAGCAAATTAACCACTCGTTTGGACTTAAGAGCAGCTCGAAATTGACGTCGATTTTGGTCACAATCTCGGGGAATTCGTAAACAATCAAAATTGCGATATTTGAAACTTGGAAAATTGAATTGATGATTGTTTGGTGTGGGCGAATTTTTGGCCCGAGACTTAATAACCAAATCATAGGCGAATCAGGAACTCAAAATCGGAATTGATCGAGCTTTCAGTGAAATAGAGGCCGAAGCTATAAAAAATGTTTGGGTTGTGAGGAAGACGTATGTTTCATAATAAGTCGGAAATGTACTCTTGTCAATAAAGTGACAATATTTGAAAAATATTGAAAAGTGTACGGCCAATATTGTTCTGCATATTTATTAAGCATATTCATTTATATGCAGACAGAAACAGACGATTTGGAAGCCCGTCTTAACGAAGATTTGGCAACCATCAACTAACTGGAATACTCATTAGCCCAACAAAATCCATGGTGTTACCTATTTCACAAAGATCTTCAAATTTGAATCTTGTTCTGGACAAATGGTTCATTGACAACAGATTAGATTGGTATTTCCTTAGGCTTTGTCGTTAAACCTAGAATGTCTGAATAAAACCACGTCCAGACTCTGGGCAGACTCTGACTTCAAAAGAATTGAAGATTTACCTATCGACACAATGATTATGTTGATACGTTGTCCCAGCATAGTTGCGATAAGTTCATGGGCTTCAACCGAATTGTTGTTTTTTGCAACGAACCTATTGGGTTGCACCTTAAAACAATATTTAAGGGCCACGGCTTGTCTGGGATTTTTAAGTTTGTATGTACCTATGAGGTTATCTCCAAAACTACCAACTGATTTCAAAGTGTTTTTCGCCAGTACAATGAACTCAAGAAAATGAATCGTGGCGACCAATTCTATTTGTCAAGTCGTTGAAAAAGCGGCAGCGTTTATTGCTAGAGTAAGAGACATTTTCGTGCTTTGTATAAAAAAAGCTTAAGAGCTAAAAAGCTTCTATAAAAAAATTCCGCAATGATATATTTCTACATGTTAAATTTAATACACAAATTATTTTTACAATTATAAAAATTTTTTTTAAAAATTTATTTCAATTTTTCACGATAATACTGAAAAGCAGGCAGGATAATTTGTAACATTTTAAAGACAATCAGTTCGCTTTGGTGTCACAGGGGGGACTTTCGCAGACGTATTTCTAAGTCGCCACATCATTTGTTTCACAAGATGGAAATCTTACAATCCCGCAGGATACTAAGCCTTAACCCTTGAAGGCATATGAGGTGCCAGCGCGTATCCCTCTTCAAAAACTAAGCGGTTACACTTTACCAAGCAATTGCTATTATTTTCATAAACAGCATTGACTTCTTTTTTGTTTATCATTAGTGAAAGTTACCCAATTTATTTTCCCTCTCCGTATTGAAAATAATTAAAAAGTTTAAAATTTATCTATTTTCTGAGAGAGGCGTCTCAAAATATGGATAAAAGTGGCATGAGGCTGCTTCAAAAGCGATGTGGATGAAAAATACGGCATTAATAGTCGTATCTTCTGACTGCTTGGATTTAGAAGTTTAATTTTTTACAGCTTTAAAAGAACGGCGGTTATTAATATTTGGTATTTGTTTCAAAAAGTGTGCTGACCAACACACGGACAACGAAATGATTTGACAAGTGTTCCGTTTATCGTTCAGAGGTACGGCACCTTAAAAAACACAACAACCTTACAGTCATTTGAAATGGAATATAGAAAAAGTGCTTAAAGATTTCGCAGAAAGCTCTATTGGAAGAGAGAGGTAAATTTACCCTGACCTGCGATGGTCAGTAGTGTGTAACAGCTGCCTTAATATGAACAGGAAACAGCATTTAAAATATACCGGTATTGAATATAAAACCAAACTTAAATTTTGCAACAATAGAGTTCAATGAGATGTATTTTATTGGTATTTTTGCAACACCTTAAAATCGCAACAAACCGCAACAAATAAGTCCACCCTTATTTGTTTTTGTTTTTTCATTATTAAAGCGTTGAATTTCAATCCATTTTTTTGTTCTTGTGTTAATTAAGTAAATAACTATACCACTCATAAAAAAAAATCTATTTCTTGAACTTAAACTGCATGTTTTATCTTTCCAAAGTACTGGGATGCAAAGGAACCCCATATGAGTACGCATTCACGCCATGAGGTTAATTAACGCTCTACCGTTGAGAGTTTAAGTTACAATTTCAATCACAAACTTAAAAATCGGGATATTTAATCATTTTTTTGATACACTCAAGTTTCATTTTCTTCACTCCCTTCCATTTTCTAATGCTGCCTTTCTCGATTAAGACCTTTATTGTAATTACTTATTTTTGTCTAAGTTCTTTCAAAGACACTGTCTTAATGTTTAAAACCAATTTGTTATGATTGAAAATTGAGTTGAATTGTGTATTTTATGTCCTTTTTACGCATTCGGTTAAGCGTCCCCCTACAATGCAA
Source organism: Orthonevra nobilis (assembly GCA_963555765.1). NCBI lineage: Eukaryota > Metazoa > Arthropoda > Insecta > Diptera > Syrphidae > Orthonevra > Orthonevra nobilis. Next base: position 47,640,509 of record OY743224.1, on the reverse strand, counting down.
AATAATCAATTTGAGATTTACCAAACAACAGTCTGACTTAGCGAGTGGCCATTCTGTAGTGATACAGGGGTTTCATATTAGTGTCTTCTGAAAATTATGTCACTGGTTCTACTATTGACGAAAGAGTGATGAGACAAAACAAAAAATGAACTTTATGAATATCAATCAGCGCTGAATTAAAATACTGCGAATTTGGTGAATGTAAATAATTTTGCTTCTCAATTCAGAATCCATCTTCTTTGATAGTATATAAATTACACTAGCGGCAAGCCTGTAACTTCGACCGCGTAGATATTTTAAGTCACATTTTCAGCTCAGTACAGCCACCGAATGCCGACTCTGTTTGGAAGACGACGAAACGCCTGTACATATTCTTTGTAAATGTCCAGCTCTAATTTGGTTAAGAAGGCGTATCTTCCTCAAAGAGATATGCTCCCCATTAGCCAATCCAATGCTAAAGACATTCTGACTTTCGTCAGAAGGATGTAATTGCTGTTAGCCTAAACAAACTCCCCAAGATACAAAAGGCCTGTTCCTTCCGCAGTGTCCGCCACTTGGGCAGGGGCAGATATTTAAAAAAAAATATCATATTTTAAATAAATTTAATATTTTTTGTGTATTAACCTTACAATAAATAATTAATACATTTTTTATAGCATTTTTTGAGTTGTACAAATTATGTACAGAAAGGTGCGTTCCGAAAAAACGCATTCGCTCAACCGTTTTTTCATCGACTTTAGCTACAAAATTGGTCGTCACGAAAAGCCCCTTTTTCAAAAAGCGATAAAATAGAGAATATGTTCATCCTGAAAGTCCATTTTAAATACTAGTGGAAAATTTACAATTTTTACAAACTTTACATCAAAAAAGAAAGTCAGTTGCCGAGTGAGCTAAAAAATTATGGAACTGAAACCACACTTATTCAATCTTCTGCGAAAAGCATTGAAAGGTTTCCATTCCGGAAACATTTAGTACAGAAAATAAAAACCAAAAAAAAAAATCATCCACTATACCTTCTCCTTTGAGTTTTTGTCACCTCTGCATGGCTCATTGCCTCCTGGCATAATTGATATCCCTTCAAACGGCCGAACGCATGCCGCACGAATACCAAGCAATTCCTCTCGAAAGTCTCCACTTGCCTATTCAATTGACCACAGGAGCCGCATAACCTACTGCCGTACCACCATCAGGCTCCACGTTTGTCGTAAGTCTTCTATGGAGTAGGCAGTTAGATCGATCATTCAATGCTTTTGTCGGCATCTCTGTAGATTCAGATTCTTTTCTAAACAGCACTTTGCACCAATTGCTCTTTGAGTGGTTTCCACTTTAAAGCCCATGAACTTCATCTATTCATTTCGACTCTGTTTTAACCCTTCCTTCTCCATCTACTTCTACTAAGTGTAGTTTAGAATTGCTCGTTGTGGTCCCGTTTTCCGTCATTTCCCATTGTTAAAAAAAACGATTCAAATAGTCCCACATTGCGATGCACATTGTGCAGATACTTGGATTGGATTACCTGCTCAAGGTACGAATATCTGCACATCTAGCCGAGCAGTTAATTAGTCCATTTCATACGACCACTTTTAATTATTCAAATGGAATTCTTTACAGAATCACCTCGATTCCAAAAATTTCGGCTGCCGGGATGAGTTATGCGAGTCAACACATCTACTGTATGTTTTAACACCTTCTTTTTTTTATAATCGCAGAGATTTATTGCCCTAAAATTATGTACGTGCATAATAATAATCTTAATGATTCTCTGGGCAAATTAAATTCAGAAGAGAAGAAGAATTTCAAGCTAGCAGGTGGATTTGGGGTTCATTTGTATCTAATTTATTCAAAGATATGAACAAGTATCTGCAGCAGCAGTGTGAACATAAAAATAAAAATTTCTTCGATGCGGTTATCTTTACATTCGTTTTTCTAATCTAAGGGTAGCCGTAATTTCATGCATCGATGGATGTGTGGCTTGAGGTTGAAGTTGTGCACCAATTTTGTGTACTTCGTTCGGGAATACTTTTATGGCTCAGGTAAGAGGGACTGTTTGTATTTTTTTTTAAAGAATTGCGTTTTTCTTATCAGATCTTATGTCAGTCGAATTGATTGATGGCTTGGATAGTTGAGAATTATTTCTGACTTACTTGCTCAACCAACTAACTATCTCTGATTCTTCAACAGAAAACTCGAACTTTATGACTAGGCCGAGTAGTCAACAGATTTTTGCGTTCCGGGCTTGATCTCGCAGAGTTCACGGTTGAACCAACTCCTCCATTCACTCTACAGGACCGTATATTCTTTCAAAGGACTCAGCCATGCCGTCTACGTTAATTTTATCCTTGTCTAGGTGAATGACCATATGATGGCTCCTTGGCCACGAGCTGGACGGACAGATATCGCCTCCCATGTTGTCACCTGACAAATCAATATAATGTGCCTCTACCTGCTGGAAACTGGTGCAGGTCTTGAATAGCTCGAAGGATCTTGGTCCAAATTGCAGAATACATCGCATCTTTTCGAGTTTTGTGTTACATAATTTAGTTTTCGCTTTTTTCGGGAACCCAAACTCGAACATCGTTTTGCTTAGTTCAGTGCGATGAATGTTGTCAAATGCGTTGTGAGTATCGACTCGAAATTCCTTGATTTTTTCTAAGATTCAGAGCAGTCGGCTTCAGTAATTCACAGAATTGACTTGAAAACTACTGCAAGCAGGAAGAAAATATTATTTAAAAGACATGGAAAATTTTTTTGTAAATGATTCTGCCAACCCTGACAGATGATCTGGAGCCTGCTTTTCACCAGAATAACTTCACCATATTTAAAAAGTTCAGCATGCATCTGAGCTCTCAGATTTGTTGTCCTTAAGCTTTTTAAGGGCCTCACCATGGAGCATTTCTTCAGAATCTGGAGTCGAATTCTGCTCATTCACCTCTTGGTCAGCGTAGTTTACAAGCTGCTGAAAATGCTGCTTGATTACATACACAATTCCTGCGAATGGGTGACAAGAGAGACTTTCTGCCTGTTTTGTAGCCAGGAAACTGTTTTTGTGGAAACTAGATTCTATTTCTGTTCCTAGGTTTTTCGACATCCTTGAGCTGGACACTACTTATGCTGTTTCCTTTTTTTGAAGTAACTTTTGCTCATCTACTTGTTGCGAGAGTTCCTCCTTTCTGGGTCTGCTTAGTCCTCTCATCATTTTCTACCTCACATCTTTTGTGTTTGATAGCCCAAAGTGGTCTTGGCTGTTCTGTTCTGTCCGGAGTTCCAGTGCAGCACTGTGAGCATATTTTTTTAAGCGTTTGGCCTGATGCACTGAATCTAGGATCAAAAAGTCAGACGCTCAATTGAGCTGTTAAAGTCAAAATAAGCCCCTCAAAATCAGAGGCTGTACTCGGAACCACTCCGCTAAAGAGGTATTCTTTATCGAATCTGGCGACTTTTATTTCTTACTTCGAACAGACTCTGTAGTCTCCGCCCAAGACTCTTCTTACATTCCATCAATATCATCTTCGTTTTTAGTTTCGTATTCGTGTCCGACGCAGTTGTGTTGGTTTTGCAAATCAGGGACAAATTGAATTGTTCAGACAGGCAGGAATCTTGACAACCTTGACAACTTTACTCTTTTTCAATTGAAGGAGGTGAATTTTTCAAGCCGGTGGAGAACGTTGGTGAAGCCTTCTTGAAGGTTACTGGGACACAAAGGCGAATTGGAAAGTACGTGCCCTTAACTTCAGATGCTATCATTTACGTGAAAAAAAAGCACGTCCGCTGTCATTATTGCCAAATTTGTTGAGTTGCTATTCGTCTTCCTTATGTTCACCTCAAAAGATTTCCCGGTGGAAGGAAACTGAGGTCGAATGGATGAGGTAATCTCCGCCAAAAATGCCAAATTTACGAAGTGCGTGAAATGTAATTTTTTGAAACGGTTAACAAAGTTGGAAAATTTGAGTAGAAACAGTCAGATCCGTCCTCAATTTTCTCTGTCTAAAAAAAATGTCTGCAAGCCTTCTCGATAGAAATGCTCTTTTCTTCCTTATTCTGTCTTTTCACGCTTCTATAAGGATCTCAGGAGGGGTATAACATCTGGAAGGACGTCAGGAAACGAAGAAAATATGAACAGAAGTGTAGATCTTGTGTCAGCTGACCAAAGACTGATCATCAGATATTTAGTTGATGTCACACTGACCTCATATGCAAGCATTCGTTGTTTCCTTCGCAGCCAACGATTAATTGAACAGGGTGTCGACGAAGAAGCAAAAGAAATCAAATCAACAAAAAAAGGAAACACAAGATCAAAGCAACGGACAAAACATCATAATTGACAAATTCAATCTTGAAGTAGCCAAGAACTTCTCAAGATCCAGTAAAGATACCGACCAGCGGCTAAAATTAAACAAAGAATCACTCGTGTGGAGGTGGTTTGGATTCTCATCAACAGTCAGGTTAAAAAAATCTTTGAGTCTACACTAGAGCGGGCCCACGGTTTAGGGTGACCTAACCAAACATAACTGGAAGTGGAGTGGGTGTACGTTGAAACTTAAGACTCCAATAGTCTAACCCTGATTATATGCCCGCCTTATTGAATAAGTAAGTCAGTAGATAAGCATGGTACTTTTCCATCTACCCTTCTTTAACTCGCTTATTTCATCAGAAAAGAAGAAAACAACTACCTTTTAAAAAATGCGAAGTCTTTAAAAAAATCAAGACTTCGAAACGTAGCATTTGACTCAGAAAATGTAACCAGCAAGGAGGATATAGACCAAATTCCGGAAACTAATCTGATTCTCAGCTCGGTTGATTTGTGCGTACATAAAGAAAGTAACGCTTATCACGTCACAGTCTTTCCAGGTATTGTTCCCGAAAAGGGCCAGTGGCAAAGGTATCGTTGCCTGTCAATTAAATCTCAGTTGCATCTCATCTCAGCTGAACAATCGAATTGTCGCAGATATTTAGAAACTTCAATAGAAAACAGAATGCCCTGAGCAAAAGCGAAAAACCATTCTGGAATATTGTAAAAATTATGAAAAATAAAATTGAGAAAATTACAAGCCGCAAAAATACAGCTGGTGTTTTATATTCGGATGCGGAGGCCTACGCGTTTGCAGTGACTTTCGCTAAAAATTATGATGTTACTCAAAACATTTCGGAGCCATCTTAAATATTCCTCTAAATAATGTTGTCAGAAACATCACAAAACGTTTATGTTTCTCTAGAATATGTGACTGGCATTGGGAGAAGCTTACGACTTAAAAAAGCACGTGGAATAGATGGAGTTAAAAATATTTAAGGCATCAACATCAAGCTGGCTAACGATTCCTTAAATTTCTCTTAAATGCGTGCCTTGAAATAAAATACTTTTCCCATGCATAGGTGGTACCTATTTTAAAACATGACAAGGTTAGGGAATCTCCAAACAGCAACAGACCTATAAGTCTCTTGAATTGCTTACGCAAAGTCCTTGATAGTGTGTTAAAAGATAAGCTTATGGAATAAATTGATGAAAACTCCATATATCCATATGAACAATTCGGAATTAGACTAGACTATGTCAGCATATAAAAAAAAACCACATGGTATTCTTAGGCGTTTGACAACATGTTTAACTTCGGATTTCCGCCTTATTTATTGATATGAATTTGCATAATGCCTTCAAAGTGTTGAACAATCAAACTTAACGCACTTGAAAAATGCAAATTATATTTTTTTTTAGCATAAAAAGAAAGCATTGTTTCGTTCCAAGCAGTTCCTTTAATTTGAACGAGGTCTACAAACACCGGGATAAATAGCGTCAAACACCTTGGATTCCATCTCGATAAGAGACTTAACATACTTTTAAATACCATGTGGCCAAAGTTCTTCAAAGGAGTAACGTTGCCACCAAAAATGCTCTACCCTTTGGCCAATTATTTAGTACTACTATCTGTATAACACCGTGTTAATCAATTTAATTATTTATTATTTAGTTATTTCTTCTTATTTATTATGCATACGTATTAAAAAATTTATTTATTAATTTTCATGCGTATAATTTTTATATTTTATTTACTATACATACTTATTTATTTATTATTTCGTTTTGTCTATATACGTTAACACAATCCGAATCGCATTGCGATAACACAAACTGCAGATCATGCGCATGCAAAATGATCTTCATAAGCACCTTGAACTTCCCACTGATCTTCAACTGTTCGTGCGATGAATTATTTTTCCACAGCTTGCCGACTTGCTCGTGCATCTGAGCTGACTCTTCACACACGCGCTCGATTCAAACAGGTGAGCTTCCGTCGATAAGGATTTCGCTGATGCTGGGGTAATACCATCACCAGAGAGTCAACGTATGGGAACCTTGCATAAGATAAGTTCTAAGCACATAGCGTAGCGGTTAAGAACTAAAAATTGTAATTTCGTGGAATAAAGTTCGTTTTGTAAAAATGTAAAAAAGTAGTCTTTTCCTCAGGCTGTGGCTTTGCATGATTAAATAATTTTTTAAAATACAGCGGAGCAAAAATCGATAAGTGGCGCCCGAGCAGGGACCGGTAGAAAAATCACTTCTTCTTTCTTACGATCAGTTGTCTTTAAATATAGGACCAAGGTTTAGTACGCTCATTCGAGTGAACGGTGCAGTGAAACTAAAAAAAACCAAAGACAGCACCCATTCTTACTTCTTGCAATTTCCGCAATCGGATAAGAGTTAAGATTGTGAAATTGTTCGTGTCCTAGTAGGTTCTGATCTTATAGAAAGCCAAAAACGACCAAAGAGGATAACCCGGAACTGCTCAGCGGTCTAAGATATTTCCGTAAGAATCTTTTCTCCAAAGATAACCTGAATTAAAACTGAAAGAAAAAAGCTGGGAAAAACGAGGACGAAATCGGAAGATTAATTTAAAGGCAAATTGAAGAAAAAGTTTTAGCCTCAAATAACAGGGTAAGTTTGAAAGCAGAGAACCATAACAAGAGATGTTATGATAAAAAAAAATTGCGAAGCATCATATAAAAAATTAGAAAATCACGAATATACTTTAAATGAGAGTTCTCTTCCCCTTCTTTTTTTTTGATTACTTGTGCTCGTTGTGCTTATTGTAAAAATAATTTTTTTTAAATACTGCGGAGCAGAAATCGATGAGTTATATCCTTTTATTTATCTATTTATTTTATTACTTTTTTTACTTCATTGTTTATTTTTTTTATCTTATTTATTATACATGTAAATTTATTTATTTTCATGCCTATTATTTATTATAGATGCTTATTTATCTATTTTCTAGTTTTGTCCCTTTATGTTTTTATTTACTTATTTATTTAATTACTTCTTTATTTACTCCTTTGCTTGTTTTTTTTATCTTATTTATATTTTAATAAATATATTTTAATTTAAGACAAAACCTTATATCATTGACGGTTTTTCTTGTAAATTTCCTTCAGATTCTTGATGATTTTTCCAGTATTATTGCATGTTTGTAAAAAAAAGAATATATTACAGTTCACATGCATAATATGTGTTCATATATCAAGTCTCTGCGACTGTGTCCACCTCATGGTGGGAAAGTGTACTTGAAGCTTTCAGTTGTTAATAAAGACACCAAAAAGATTTCGACAATAAAACATAAATAGCAAACAGTTTATCTGAAATCAATATTCTTTACAACTGATTCGCAATAAATAAATAATATCCCCGAATCACTTGTGGCTCTGTATAATGATGAAAGTCGTTACAATCTCATAAAACAGGTGCACGAGTGAAAACCAGCTTTGCGTTTTGTACTCGTTAAACTTGATATTCCTGACAAAGTGTAGCCGTCAACAGATCGATTTAATCGTTCCCACTTCACATAAAAACGATGAATATTAAGAATTACATGATTTTTATGACAAATTCCACACCTCGGTGGTGCGGCGGCATACCTAATTGTACCCTCGACGGCAGTTTTGCAGCCATAAAATGTTGTCTAAGTACGTACTTATGGATGGCAAACTAAAGCATTCACACTTTCGAAACCAGTGAATGCATTATTGATATGCAAATTGCTGCTAAATGCGATAATGGCACCAATTATTAGCGAACACAGTGTGACTCACAACTCATAGATACACTTTGATGGCGATTGACTTCATGTTTTTGTTGCAGTTTGGTTGTCCTTTTGCCAATAACTGTGTGCCAACTAAATGAATAATGTTGAGGTTTATCGACTGTTCGTACAGTATCTGCAGCTGGTTTTGTTTTTTATTCGCATTTTTAGGCGAAAGAGAACGATTTTGGTGTCACAAATAAATTGATGAATGAAATAAGCAAACACATCCTCGATGTAAACTGGTTAATTATTTGCAACACTGGCTGGCTGGCCAATATTCGTTCACTTATTAATTGCCCGTATCGTTGTTTACATTCAGGTTTATCTTTGGCGCGTCTCTCCCACCGAAAGCCATGAGTCAAGGTGCGAAGCGGCGATAAAAAGCCAACACATACTCGCGAGCACACGCGGTTTAATTGAGATCGAGCGTGAGTCTGAAGTCGCGTCAGTCTTTCGGCCATCGTGCGAGCCCGTAATATTTTGTAGAACAAAAAACCATGTCCTGTGGTAGTCCACCACAAAATATACTCGTATCTGTTGGACACAATAAATTCCGCACTAGAGTAGGAGGAGGCAGTATCGGTATCTTGTGTTTTGCGATATAAATTTCTTTGGAACATGGATTTTACATTTGGCAATTATTTGCACCCCTCAAGTTGATCTTGCTGCGTATCTATGGGCGTTTTATTGTTTCTACATAAGTCGTTTGACATATTAATTGCCACTTGGATAGCAAAGGACTTGAAAAAATAGCAAAAGATACACACGGCATAATTCTGTTTAGGTAAATCTGATGCCACAAATATTTAGTGCTTAATCGATCAATATGTGCAGTTGCATTAAGCTTGACTTGACTTATACAGTGTGTGTATGTATTTCTTCACCTCGGAATTAGTGATCAAGGACTTTGTTGCATCGAGCTGGCAGCATCCCAGCATAACATCAACAATTTTGTGCAACAAATTATCGATCGTGAGAGAGATTAAAACGATATCAACGTCATTTTTATTAAGAACCTTTATAAGACCATCGTGGAATGGGAATCATAAGGCGAGAGAGAGCTCCTTGCTTCTTGCCACCACCTTTATGATCAATTCGGGCGATCGCTGATATGCCTAAGACATTAATCCCGTAATCAGATTATGAGAGCAGTTTTTCTTGACTTTTGTCGTTTTTCCTTTTTTTTTTTTTTTGTTTTGTTCGTTGTTTGTATTTTGTTTTATTTTCCTGTTTGTGTTTGCGTCATTTCTTGAATTTATTTTTTTTTTCGTTTTGTGGACATTTGTGGATTGCAGGTAGACGAGAGTTAAATTAGGCAAATGTCAACGACATCGTTGCTGACAAAGTTTAAGATACGTTTGTTTTTTTTTTTCTTTGAAATCAATCTGACGAAAGATTGACATGTCCCTGGTTCGACATGCGGATGGGGATGGCTAACATTTTATTTAATTGAATTCAAAATTGATTGTCAGTTTAGAGGTGTTCATTGATTCAAATGAGAATGTGCAGTTATAATCACATTAGGATTTGTGTTATGCAATTCAAATGGGAACGTTCCGTGTTTGAATTGGATTCGTCGCGTGTAGGATGGACTTTGGGGGAACAAATTTGGGACCTTTTGCTAAGCGCTCTGTGCTTTCCTTAAGGGGGGATTTCAATATGGCTGTCATTGAGCCTGATCGCTGTTTTACCTTCGTTGAAAACGGAAACAATAGAACCGATTCAAATACACCATGTTGGTATAAGAACGACAGAGATGGAGACATTCGCTGGGTTCACTGAATTGTACGATTATTAAAATTAAGTTATTTAAGGAACTTTTTATTGAGCTTGTGGTTCCTCCAATTTATGAATTAAACCCTCAACCTTCATCGACGTCCAAATCTTCTCTTGTAATTCCTATTTCCAAGTCTGGAAATGAGAGTAATTTATCAAACTATAGAGCGAGCGTGATAAAGAAAATTTTTGAAACGATATAGACCGAGAGCCTGTCGTGTACCACGTCTTTTATAGCCGCTTCACAACATGGTTAAATAAAGCGTTAATCCATTTTAATAAATCTACTTGAATTCTTTTACGTCATTTTTGCAGACTTTTCCTAAGCCTTTGACTGTTTGCTTCATAAAACAAAAATCATATTGAATGGATTGTGCCTCTCCATTTTAAATTTCATGAATAAGGTACAAATTTCCGTTTCTTCAGGCAAATAGTTCGAATGAAAGTATGAAAAATCAATCGCGTGGGATTCAAAATGACTTTGACAAAATATATTAGTGAACTTGATGGTAACCCAAAAAGCAAGATAGCTCTAATGGCATCAATCGAAATCTCCAAATTTCCGAATTCGTTGTTTTGACATCAATCGAACCTGGTTTTGGTAACAAAAACTGCAGATCTCGGATTTTAGAAAATCAAACCGTCTTTTGAGCTTCTGCGCTCGTCAAAGCGCCATGGATCGCGATTCAAAGTTATTCGGTTGTTGTTTTTTTGGGAAGGTCATTCACACAATGGATCAGAGAGTACTTGTCTCAAAATTAAGAATATGTCTAGCCTTAGCCAATCTCAGCTAATTAAACGAGCTCAAGGCGTTTATGCAGAAGGACGTCAATCAAACTTTATCGAGCTTATGATCTTCCGCAGATTGTAATGGCTCCGAAATTATTTGTGGTCGTGAAGAAGAAACCAAACGGACCCTAAACACGGAGTTCAGCAACATTGTCCGAAGTGTTAAGCCTCAAACGCATTCATCATGTCTCGGACAAATTGCTGAAAACAAAAATACGCCTCATAAATTTGAATTGATGGAGTTTTCAACTTCGTAACGTAAAATAGTGTCTATACAACTAAGGTACACTTGGACACACTTTGAGCGCAAGTTTTTTGTTGGCTTAGTCAGATAGAGGATTTCCATTTTCCTGCATAAAAGCAATGTTTTCAAATTTCACGTAAGTTCAATTAATTGTTTCATTTTTTATCTTTAATTACTAATGATCTTGTTTTGGATTTCAGAATATATTTTTGATAATTTGAAGATAATTTCTGCAGCTTGCAAGGTGGATTTGAGTTCGGGCTGAAAGACGCTGTCTTATTCTGAAAAAAAACCTTGACACAAGTCTAAGAGTCATCTTAGTTCCACAAGGAAAGAAGGCCAGATCGGCTTTGGAGCTGACTGTAGCCTCATAACATTTCGTTCTTCCACGACCAAACCGAGCTGAATTTAATCCATTTACATCATTCACTTTCGGACATTCCATTGCGTTGTATAGACGCTTGCCCAATGGGATTCATCCATGTCTATCCATAGACCTTGACGTCAACTTCAAGGCTTTATAGATTCCGTCGATATCGATCGGTTTTAGAATCAGCATTTTTTTTGTTCTCATTTCCTTGTCACTTAATATATATTTTTTTTAACAAAGCATTGAGTAAATTGGTTTGCATTAAACGTCTTACAGTTGAAGAACTTTTCCCTTATGAACTAATTAAAGATCAAACGTTTGTCGAATTTTGCCAATTATTATTAAGCTTTTGGTTTGAAGGCTATCATCCGTCCAGTTTGAAGACACTCATCAAATCCGTCCAGTTTGAGTTTGAGTATATTGGGTAAACATGGGCAAATGACATCCAAATCCGCCGATTTACGGGGGCTGCAATATGATGTATCTTATTTCACTTTGTCGACTGTAAGGATTTTGTCTGAAAGCCTTTACAAAAGGTACCTCAGAAGTTTTTTCATAGAAAAAGTGAACATGTTTCCTCTAGAGTATAGTTTGATAAGTGAACCGATCCTGTTCGATTGTTTTTTGCAAAAACAGAACCAAAATGCTGATTTTAAAGATTTTTTGAAACAATTGTTCTTTCTCGAAAATGTATTTTTGTCTTGAGGGTATCTGGTATGTTGCTACAAAATTTTGGTTGCAAGAGAAGTGCTTTTTCCTTTTATATTCCTCTTAAATGTCTGTCATAATTTTCTGAATGCGTCTGTCCTTTTTATGAATAATTTAATAATTTTGCTCACTCAGAGGTAAGCTTGTTTAAAATAATCCTTGGTTGAGGTAACCTCTGATGGAAATGCAGTTTTTAAAAAATGATTTTTGAATACATTTTGGACTATAAGCCGTTTTTATTTTTTACTTTACTTACGACTGAGAAGCACACGGTTCACTGACTTCTAGTGTAGTTTATGCCTTTCTCAGATTATTCATTTCAAATTTGCCAGTCAAATAATTGATCTATAAGGAAAGGTTAAACTTTATTAATCCAGCATCTAGATAATGATTTAAAATTACACCTAAGTTCCGTGAGCAAATTTACGCATAACTTTCCAAATGTCAACTCTTCTGACGTGCCCAAATGGCTTTTTGTCATAAGCCTCTTTATATAGTTTTCGAAAACCTGTTTAGAATTTGGTGCTTTGCTGTTTTTGCAAACTTTCCCGCCATAACCGATCTGGGCCTACTTTTGTGCTTTTGTTTCAATTCATTAAGTCATTATCAGAAAAAAATGTGACTGGATCTGGCGACGATTATGCAAATTCTAAACAATTTAAAACAAATCCGAAAAAAGGCATGGCCCCGCGGTTGTTTTGGGACAACGTTTTTTATCCCCAAAATCACTTTTTTTTCGCTTTTGTATGTCGTAAAATTAATTCCTTGAAATTCGATTTGTCAGTTTGCTTGATTGCTGCGATCTTAACAGGGTGTCATGGCATTTTTGCTACGAAAACCTTTTAAAAATACTTTGCAGATTGTTGGACTAGATGCGGATTGATGTTAACGATCGTTTTTTTGGCTCATTTTGTAAACAACATTCCGTGGGTGTTCTTTTGCTAATTAAGATTCGCATTTTGAATTAAGTTTTAAATAAAATTAGTTTTTTGAGATGGTGAGACAGTGAAGTTGAAAATTGCTCCTTAGAAAATTCTTATAGGACTTCTTATTGGCTCTAATTTGGTAATAAGATGGAGAATCGGAACTTTCCTGTGCTAACGACCCTTACCCTACTCAAACAATTATTGAGCTTGAATGTGCAAGTTAGAATATTTTGAACCATCAAAAGGAAACAGGGATACGAGATAGAATTTTTTTGCTAAACAAATCGAAGCGAATATCAATTCATTGGAACATGGATCCAACGAAGGACATTAAACTTCTTTTTTCACAAAAATACAAAACTTTTACGCTTACACTTTTTTGAAATGTTTAAGCAATTCTTTCTCTAAATTCATGCATCAAATAAAAAAGTGGTCAAAGTGGCCTTTGAAGAACTTTTGTTTATGAGTATTTCCTTCTAACCTGACAGGTCCTGGGTCCTCAAACAAACAAATCTTCATATTGCGGCAGATTTTGGAAAAAAAAGGGTTTCAATTTCACTTGTGCATCAATTTTAATAATTTTAAGCTTAAAAGAACCATGCTAAGTTTTTGCATTCCTGCTTAACTTGTCCGATTGTGTAAGATGACATTGGAGAACAGGCTCTATTTTTGTTTATAGACGAAGAGACGCGCTGTCATATATCATTCGAAGCTCTTATGTATGAGAAGAAGGCAATCAACGCGGACTTTTGCAACTTTTTTGATAACTTTTCACACAGGCTTTTCAATTCTATTCTTTGAACTGAAATCACTCGGTTCCTGAGCCTTTTGTTGAGTGGATAAACTTTTATCTTGACGGATGAACCTATTAATCAGGCGTACCTCAGGGCAGACATCTGTGCCCACTTCTATTCATAATAGCAGTCAACTACCTTGACTTGAATGATTTCTTACGTCTTCCATTTTGTGAAGACCGCCTTCTTCTTCGCGGCCTTCACTCTCTGGAAAAACGATGAGAAATTGAGATATCGTATTTTTGCATAAGCTTATCGCTAGTTAAATCCGCCGCGAATCCGCCAACTCTTCCCAATTTGGTTAACTTCAATGTTAAGTGATTACGATTAAGTCAGGTACGATCTATCAGAAATCTGTCCAGCTACTTCCGTAAGGGGACGTTGGTCAAACTTCGAGCGAAATGTGATGCTAGATGGATCGGGGGCTATACAAAGTTGTTTTTTAAAATTACATCTTTACAACTATGTCTGTCATAGTGGAAGTTTGAAATTGATATTCAAGCAAACGTCAAAGCGAGGAAAAAACTAGATGAATAACCTACTGACTTAGCAAACTATCAAACCTTGGAAGATCCAAGTCTGAGTTTTAGTTGCTTTTCTTCCGAGAGAGCGAGTCCTTGTTTTATATTCATCCATTTGAATGTTGCAGCGAAAGATGATTCGCATTGTTTTTTTTTGCAATTTTTTGTAAGTCTTCTGGTTCACACTGGCGACACAACCACACATATTCACTGTGGTCTTTAAAGTTCTAATTGCTGTCGGTAATTACTCCTACGTATTTTATTTGATCTACCATTTCAATATCACGGCCTTCGATCTGGATGCTTAAACTTGGAAATCTCATTACCATTGCTGTCGTTTTGTTTTTAAATTATTTTGTGTTAGCCTATTTTCTATTTGTCCTAAGTCCTCTTGAAATTTGAAGTAACACTCCTTAGTGGTTCCTCTAGTAATATATATTAACGTATCGTCGGCGAAAAGTATCACTCGGCAATGTTTAAGTACATATTTTATTTCGTTTATGTACACCAAGAAGAGTATTGTACCAAGAACTGATCCCTGAGGTACTCCAAAGTTAACATCTCCGGTTTCTGAAAATGTATCACCAAACTTTACTCTTTGTTTTCTGTGCTTTAAACCATTCGTTTTCGCGTATGGTTTATTCTAGCTCGTTATCGCGTATTCTATATTTATCTATGTATGTATGTCTACTTTTTGAATGCCTTAAAACACTGCAATTATTCCATTCCCTTCTTCGATTACTTGTTTCCATTTTATTATCAGCCAATACAATGTTGTTTCACAGGCATGTTCTTTTCTGAAACCTGATTGCTCATCCAATAAAAGTCCATTGAATTCCAAATAATAATTAAAATAATATTGAACCTTCTTCTCAAGTGCTCTCAACTATTACCGAAATTATGAAATTGCATAATGACCAATTTTATTCAACGTTTGTCAGAGACAATGGCCCATTTAAGAGTCCTTCGGTTGAACGCTCTCTCTGAAGGCTCTAACCATTTGTGCTATGCTGAGGCGTCTATAATTGAGCTTCTAAAAAAGGGTTTTGAAAAATACCAGATGGTAACACCAACAAATTTAACGAACTCCCAATTGAATGTAGAAGTCTGTCGAAATATGGAATTCTTGGTTAATTAAAATAAGGGTTTGTCCCGTAGACGAAAAATTTAGGATGAATATCATTTATTTTGAAATTATTCCGAAAAATTGACATCAGAAACAGTGTGACCATACTTTTCAAAGTATTGAGACGATCTGAATTGTGCAAAGAAAAGAATCGCGTATGCTAAAGAAAAGTATAAATTTGCGAACTTAGTAAATGAGAATACTCGTAAATCAATGTAACTTAAAAAACATATTACAGTATTCAAATCTTTGTTAGAATCAAAAAAAACGAATTAAAATTTTGATATGTGCTTGAAAGTCATAGAACATTAGTCTGAACCTGCCGAAAATACCCATAAATGGGGCCACGTGTCTCGATTCTTTTTAAAGATTAAGGCTGAACTGGACTCGCTGAATGGGAGGCCTCTTACAGGAAAGAAGAAGAAAACTTCGCTTAAAAGTCAAAGCAAAGTAGGACAACACACCGGCTGGAAGTGTCCGGAAGCCACCACTCAATGAAGTCAAGTCCTGAGTCCTGAGAAACTGCTTTGTCAAAGATGAATTTTAAAAATCAATACACTTTGAACCTTCGAAAAGTGCTTAAAAATTATGTCATACGTTTTCCAGTCTTCTTTTCAACTTATTGATTTTACCAATTTTTCTAAAACATCTTATGCACTCGAGTGTGTATTTGAAAATCAGTTCAGCTGGCTAAAAATAAATTGCTTGGAAATAAGCTGGCAGTAAAACTTTTACAACAATTTAGCTGATTCACAGAAATTGTTTCCTATTCAAACTACAGCTATTTCCTGTGGAATAGAAACTAAAAAGTGGCGTGTAAACTGTTCAGTGAGCACGACATCAATTTTCCAAACGATCATACATAGTTCGTGCGTTATTCCATGTAGTCAGTAAGTTTTTTTTTTCAAATTAGAGAACAATTTAGACGAATTAACTGGACAAACATTTAACTAATTTAAGTGTTGGTAGAATTTTGCTTGAACAAAAGTGTTGCCAGGCTTTGCTTTTATTTAGTTTTGAATTGAAACAGAAAATATCAGAATGACATGAGGACTAATCATGTTCGTTTGAACAATCAGTTTTCAGTTCAGATCATGAGACTTTGTGTAGCAACCAGCAAAATACTAAAATCACTGAAAAAAGTGAAAAAAAGTCACCGGAGACTCAGAAATTAATGAAAACATGAAAATAATTATTTATTTTTTAGTGGTTACGAAAGTATAAGTCTTCTTAATACCCGCAAGTTCCTCGGCATAAATAAAATTAAAACATGGTACAATCGATACATACGACTTTGTTAAATGGGTAGTTGAAGAGTCGACTTAGAAAGACAGCTAAAAAAAAGGCAAAGCTCGTTCTTTGTACCAAGAAGTAAATTGATTGTCAGAAGGTTTAGATTTTGGTTCCACTTTAGACGCAAAGCGAGGAATAAGACTATTTTCATGGTCAAGAATCGGCTTAGCAATATCGGAGTGTAGATATCAATACCGCAAGCAAGTTTGAAGGTAAGGCTGATCTTCCCTGTCATTAACTAGCCCTTTAAAAAGTCCTCGGGATGACGATGAATATGTAGCCAGAAAAAAGTGTAGTAGAAAAAATAAAAAAGGAACTAAGTTTTCTCCCAGGGAGCCAACTACCTGGCAGATGACTTGAGGCACGGAACGAAACAGTGAAACAATCCTTATCCCCGAAGCTCACATAATAGGAGATGTGTTTAAGCAGTTAGTCAAAGTCATCCTTCTCGCAGTTCCCAAGAGAAGAGCAGCGGAAGGTTGTGAGCTCTCGACAAAGATGTTCTAGTAAGAATGCTCCTCTTCATCATTCCTCATCAATCTTCAAGAAAGTCGTTCTCATGTCTTGTAAAAACGTTCGAGAGAAATCCTTGCTTAACGTCGCATGAAAAAAAAAAGTACTTTGTGAACTTCGATGGCCTTTTTTACTTGATCTTGATCGCGGCTCATTATTCTGTCTTCAGGCTTAAAGCTGCATATGATTCCCTTCCTCGTCTTGAACTTTTAAATTCGATTTTCGGAAAAACAGACGTTATATACAATTCACAATCGGATGCCGAAGGGTTCCAAACATTCTGCAGATTCCGGCAAGAAGATCGATAATCAGGATGAGTTGGTCTTAAAGAAAAATAGATTTTCGGCGAAGACTCTGGTATACCTCAGGTTTGGCGAAACAAATGAGTTCAAAACTCCAAAGCATGCTCAACAAAATGAATAGAAATAAAGTATGCGTCCTGGAAAATAAACAGGATAACAGAGCAAATTTCAATGACGAGAGAAAAATTCTTCGTCGAGTGCGAATGGAGGAGTTCAGCTGACTTCATTGTCCTGTTCGGTGGACAGTCATGGTCCCTTTTATTGGATCTTCAAATCATAGCCGCCATTTCTTCTGAAGCATCTAAGATCTATCATAGCATGTCTGAGATCGAAGAGAGTAGAACCCGGGCGTGCTTTAAACAGAGAATTCAAGAGGTGGACAGAATTTATGTGCGTTTTTTAAGATTTTTAGAACAGATAAAAAAAAATCAATCAAAAAATTTATTACAAGGGAAAACATATTGAACATGGCAACTCCGTGTATGCGCCTCTATGCCTGCAAACCCTAACGACATGAGTTTTTGTCGAAAATTGGCGAATCATCTCGAATCTCGGATGATGAAACATTGAGGCCAACCGACAGACCTGGCTCCAGCCTAGCCCTAGGTCTTGGTTGGCTTTTATGGTCACACAATATCATTTTCACGCATTTTAAAGGCATTAATTGCGCATGGAAAAATTGAACACCAGAGCGGGTCGCGTCCAACACACTACAACAAATCACATTATTGTCACAATTGTCAAAGGGGGAGCATCTATCTGTGGGCACTACTAACGAGGCTTGTTGCGCGATGTTTTCGATGTGCCTTAACGTCTTCATACGCATTGATCGTCGAACAATAGAAATTGTATTATTGAACGGATTGTGGATGGGTCCGGTGTCGGACCCCCGCACCATGCCATGGATCTTTTGTGGTGGCAGTGATCAGTAAATTAGTTTTGGTCGCATTTAATGCGATTTCGTCAATTATAGGCATTGTTGTCGATTTAGAAACGGTTAAGCGTAGTCTGCTAACGACATAACGAAGGCGCTTTGCCTCATGAATGAAACTGGTTACAGTGTTTTTCTTTACAGATACATAGATACAAATGTGTGTCCTCCTCTCTGCTGTATTTAAGTTTGAAATCGGACAACAATTTGGGCAATGATTACACTTGATTGTGTATACGAATGCGTGTTTGAAACGAAGGTGAGGAGAAGAAAATATTCCAAGCGCTATAAGTATTTTTTTTTTCACAGATACACAATTACAAATGTACGAATGTGTGAGTGTTTGTTAATGAGTTGGAGGAAGGAAGCATAGCCAAAGTGAAATTATTATGACTATAGAAATGATTAAGTGAAGGTGACAACCGATTAGATACTTTTCGATAAGCCACAGCCAAATGGGAAGGACACATGCAACGGAAAGTCGTTTTTATTTATTTTTTTCGATGCAAAGATATGATGTCTTTGAGATAAGAAAAAATGAGATATAATAAAATTTTCTAAACGACAGCTTGCATTTGCACCTCTGACGCACTTGCCTGTAATTTGTATTGTAAATTTGCATGTTGTCATGTTGGATACTATCGGAAAGACTCGTTTATTACAGCAAAGAACAATGACCCAAGAAGATTGCTTCTTTAATGTGTCTATTAATCGATTTTGATCGGTGATATCACTCATCACTCCTAAAGCATCGCTCGGCACGTTTCTCAATTAACTAACCGCATCATCAAACCTTGTAACAACAAGTAGAAAAAGGCTCAACAACTAGGGCTAAAAGTAATCGTTTTAAGAAGTTTTCATTAGTATCTGTGGCACAGGCGGAATCCTTACGACATTTAACTTTCCCGAATGGGAAAATTTGCAATGACGAGGTTTAATTAATACATTTTTAAAGCTACCGCTGGCGCTGTAGCGTATTTCGGCAAAAGATTCCTGGCATTATCGTTTTTCAAAGATAGTCAGACAAGCACAGGATAGTGGAAGAAACTGATGAGCTCGCAAAGATGTGAAGCAGGTCATATCGCATAAGTGTGATATAAAATCAATCGCATTCAGAAAGGGGAACAGTAAGGTAACGTAAAGATGCATATAATTTCAATCGTCCAATTTGGCAAAGAATAAACTACAAAAGATCAAGGAAAAGAACGACAGAAGGTATCTTATCAAGCCAAAGGCAAAAATCTGGGATGAATTGACACTTGTTAAGAAGCTAAGTTTACGTAGAATTGGATGAGCAATGACAAGTCGCAATTTAGACAAATTCTAAATGGAAGCGGAATATTTTGAGGAAGACGCTCCGGTAAAGCTTTCTTCAACGAATAATGAGCAAGTGAACATGATATGGCTTTATATGTGTTGTTTGTCATGTATACTTAAAAAGCGCTGCCTATACAACCTTTGAAAGCCAATTTAAAAATAAAAAAATTGTTACACAAACTCTTCGTTTTGTCCATTTTTTCAACAGTTTTTGAGAATATAAAAAAAGGTTCAAAACGGTTATATTACAAAAGAAAAATAACTAAGACATTCAATTAAATTTTGATCAGACAACAGTGGTGATCTTCGAGATTATCGCAGACTTTGTCTTAGTTCTACATTAACACCGCATTCCGTAGTCAGTCTTTTTCGGAGACTAGATCTTATATATAAGGCTTGAAGGAGTTGGTTCTTATCAAGACATGATTATTCCAATTTTGTAATATGAAAAAAAATCAATGCAGTAAACAGACGTCAGAAAAAAGTGTTTATGTAAAGTATTACAAGGTTGGCGACTGACACGTCCCAGAATACGTTCATATGAATTATAAAATAAAGTGTATTTTCTAAATAAATATTTTTGTGTTTTTTTTTTAAGAGTGTATTCATTTTAGTGTTATCATTTGCCTTCTACTAAAAAAAAAAGCTTAGCCTTGTGTAGTAAGTGATAAATGTGTGGAAGAGTTTTTGTTGTTAAAACAGACTCACTTTATTTTTGGTTAAAATATTTCTGATGTCTAAAATATTAAAATTAAATACAAACAAATCGGGAAAATTAGAAACTTTTGAAATAAATGAGCTACAAAAATAACAAATATGATTAACAAATAAATAGCGTCATACTGGTGACAATCAATGTCAAAAAATAATCAGATTTAATATTTCGTTTCATATTTGAAAAATACTTTACTTTGATTATTTCAAAACTTTCCTTAAAAAAATAACACACCTTCTTCAGACCGCGTATGACAACTTTTTATCAGGCTAAGGTGTTCCAAGGATCGCTGGTCTTATTGAGTTCCTTTTTCGGCCACTCACGTCACACTGAACTGTCATCCTAGACTCTTCATATTTTTGTTTAGGTTTGTTATTTAATAATATGAATTGTTTAAGAATCGTGCATTTGAACGTTCAAAAAACAGTAAGAAAAAGGGAAGAGACTAAAGATGTTTTTAGGCTGTACAGAAAATGTTGCTACAGTTAATGAAAGTGTTGAAGAAGATCTAAATCTATCGATTTCACGGCGAACACAGTATTTGCGCACATATTAAAGAATCAAAACCAGCTGACTCCGGGATGGGTAAAACACACGCCGAATGGGTACTTGAACATCAGCTTTTGAAGGTCTAGTTTTCTCAAATGAATGTTCCTCAGCGATGTGGCTCATTTTTCACACGGTGGTGTCAATATTCATGCTTCTTGTAACAATGACTGTCAACTCACACCGCTAAAGACATACCCAATCAGTCCATAAGAAATCTTCTAAATATTTTGGGAAACAACGGACATTATTTTTGTTCATATTCAATTTTGATTCGTTTTTACTAAAGTCTAAGTTGTCTTTTGTTTAAAAAAAAAAAATTGTTAAAGAATATACCAATAATAAATATTTGAAAATATTCAACACTCAATCTATGAATCAGAGTTTATATTGCAAAAAATTTACAGAGTCGCAGAGTGGGAAAAGAGCTCATTCCAAACGTATCTTATTGTTATGGAATGGAGAACGATATCAAGCAAGGCTTTTTCTTCAATGTACATTGTACATTCTAAGTCTTGGAATTGATTTTCGAAAGTCGTGCCGAAAGTTGCTTACTTCCGTACTCTTAAATGGGGTCACTGTATTTTCGCCTTGATTGGCAGTTAAAAGATTGGCTATAGGTCTGATTGTTCTCAAACAAAAATTTCCTTCTAAATATTTACTTATATATATATGTATGCATTTACAAAGAATTCGGTTTGAAATACATCGTTTATAGTATAACTCAAGAACGGCTGAAACGGTTTTTGTGATCTTTTAAATCATAAGAAAATGTCACGAAGAAAATTTATTTCATCGGCAGTTTTGGTGATATCTTCAGAGCGGATTGACGGGTTTCGATGACTTTTTTCAGTCACGGGGGAGTTTTAACCTGATCCAGCCGCGCACTGCTTTCATTGCAACGCTGTGCAGACATGTTCTGCGATTTATTAGCATTATTATAAAGTTTTCAGAAATTGTCATTCAGTATTCATTGGTCAACTCGAATACGATCGAAATGCATTTAACCAACCAGTTCGAACAAATGTGCCACTGTTGAATCCGCAACAGAAGAAAGTGTACGATAAATTTATGAAAGCGATTGATGACGGAAATGGTTGCTTATTTTATCTCGATGCACGTAGTGGAAAGTAATTGATTTAAACCACTCTGAAATTGCTGAAGCACTTGCTACTCTCTGTGATATCGGCTACCTTGTTCATAAACCTTCAAGCGACTGAAAAACTGACTCAGGAATGGCCGAAGTTTTGAAAGCAAGTAAAATCAACATCTGGGATGATTACCTAATGTAGAATTGAGCAATAACGAGTATTTGAAAGTATTCGAAGTGTAATGATTATACTGCCAGGAGATGGACAACTGCAGATGAAATAAACGCTTGCCTCGACTCATTGACTCTGTGGCGCTATTTGAAGAGTCCGATGACAAACATGCGAGTTGCATTGTTAAACGAAGATTTTTCCAAGCAATTGCTGACTATCGGTAATGGTCTTTTTTCTGTTGACGAATCGAATGGATTTTTTTCGCTTCTGAAAAGTTTTAGCAATTTTCTGTCCGCAGAACGGACAAGCTTATCAACAAGCTGTTCCCGAACATCATTGTTAAACACAAATAATAATGCGATTGGTTGAGTGAACGGGCTTTTCCTGCGGCAAAGAACATTTGGATTTCTTAAATACAACTTTCATTCTAATTTAATTACTTAAATTACTTAAAATACAATTAATTTTGATTTTTGTTCATTTCCTGCCCTAAAATGATTTTGAAAATACATTTTTTCTCAATAAAATATTAATTTATTTTAATGAGGAGAGTGATGTCATTTGATACCGAAGAGTTCGAGAGCGTATCGTGCCTTCGCTTTTAAGTATTTTTTTTAAATTGGAGATTCTCCTTTTGTCTTTCGTATCCAAGGAATGGACCAAGTGTAAGTTTGATTCGGTCATGTGTTCGAAATTTCCGCGAAACTTTTTCAGCATTAAACAGGTGGTCGAACGAAGCTTGAATGACAATCCAATTCTAATGAAAACCTTAAAATTTAATCCTTTTATGACAAGGAAATAGGTTGATTTCCGCAAGGAAGTCTAACACGGATTCTGAGATATCGTACCCAGGTTCTGTTAATTGAATCTTTCCGAGCGATTAAAACTTACTTTCACCCAAAATTGCCACGAAAATAAGAAAAACAGAGCTCCCCGAAAACATACATAAACTGTGACTAGAGTACTCGAATATCCTCCAATGTACAAGACTTATTGGAACCATCGGGCCCTATTGCAAGAGCCGCCGGGACTATCTAGTGAAATTGAACGCAGATCTTATTTATAATAGACTTTATAATTTATGATATAATAAAATACCCGTATTCACTCCTCATAACTCCTTAATTCACCCGCTTAAATATTAAAAATACATTTTATTATTATTTATAAAATCTCTTCAATCGCAAATGGTGTGCCTTAAATAGGCAAAATATGTTATCTATATTTATATCTGTATCTATGTTTGATAAATATCCTTTGCCGACGGGAAATGTCAAATGTTAATAAAAAAAACTCCAACGAGCTGTTTCCTAAAAGGAAAACGGAAGACGAATACAATCTTATCGTCCTGCTCTTGGGGACCTCTGAGTACTCCATAAGGCTGCTTAAACTATCTCGGCACTTTTTGTAAACTTGACAGAAACTCAATAATAAATTTTCCTTTTAAAAATGTTGTGAAGTATTGCAAAGTTACTTCCAAAAAGGACGATGCGATACTGAAACAATGCGAATTTCATCAACTGCAGCTGTATCCAAGTTTGTGAAGAAAGTTACCGCGTTCATAATTTAAACGAGAAACGGTCAACGATATCTAAAACTGAACATCGGTTGCACTATCGACAACCCTTTATTGCGTCTCTGCTTGGGACAAAAAGTGTCACGAAAAAGAAGACACAATAAACCAGCGGCGGAGCTGTATCTTGACACCGTGTTTTGCAATTTGCCATCAAAGATCGATGCTTTGGAAACAACCCAGACAAATGGTCATTGAAATCGAGACCGAAACTATCGAAAACGGTGATATTGAAAAATTAAGTTAAGGAGTAGAAGATTTTTTAAAATTGTATTTCGTTTGTCAATCAATCTGAAAGACGGCAAACCATTTAGACTATTTGACTGAACTCTGAAACTACTTCAATCGAAAATTGTATACGATGATTTTAATTATCAAACCACCTTACGAAAGTCTCTTAACGCGTCATTTCCGCCAACGAAGTATCCATTCCTGACTGACTAATCCAATAAGCAGAATCAAAAGGAAAACCATCCACAGGTATAAAATAGAAAAGACTGTCAGAATAGTCCCCCGGATGCGTCTTCAAGTGTATAAACAAGCATGCATGCATGCATGCATACATATATAAATCCAATTGAGTATTTAATTTGTAATTCACTGAACCACTCAACTGTAATCGGTTGGCACTTGACATGTGAATCACAATAAAACATCGTCTTGACAAGGTGTCATCTTTCGGTCCGAGTTCTGATTGTCAGTCCACACCTACAAACCAGCACACACACACTCACTGCATAGATATTGAATTTCATTCAGAATGCGAGGGTCCAACTGGCCGTCCAACTGGCCGAATTCATTTTGACAGATTTAAGACAACACAAAAAGAAAGAAGAAAAAAACAAAAATTTATCCTTGACTTACCATTGCTACAAATGCTGTGACTGTCGAGATTCCCACTTGAATCGCTGTCACTGTCATCGTGTGTACTGGCGCGTCCGCCACTGCTTCCGCCTCCCGGCGGTACGCTTAAATCGCGAGGTCCCTGCGGTGACGGAGATCGACCGCTGCGGTCATGATCGTCATCCAGATCGCGATGATGCGCTGAATTGTATGCGGCCGCTGCCGCCGCCGCGGCTGCTGCTGCCGCTGCTGCTGCATGATGTTGCAAATGATGAGGATGCGCATAGTGCGAGTGCAGACCATTTGTGGGGCCATTGCTGCCAACAACAACTCCTCCACCAGCGGCTCCACCGCCGCCGCTATTTGCTCCGGCATGGATTGCATGCGACAACGGATGCTGCAGATGCGGATGATGTGCGGTTAGGTGATGATGATGATGGTGGTGATGATGCGGCGATAGATGGTGTTCCCCGGAATTGTCAGCACCATTGATGGCGGCGTTTGCTGCGGCTGCTGCCGACGCGGCCGCTGCTGCAGCTGCAGCACTACCGGCTAGTATATCCGTAATCATAAAGCGCGACCGCGGCGGTTGGAGGACCGCCATCGATCCACGTTGAACGGGCACAGTCATTGCCGTCGCCGTTGTGTTCACTGTCGTCCCTTCACTGTCGCTGTCGCCGTGGGCGTCACTCGTTATTCGTCCGGTGGCCGTAATTGTGGCTGCGTTTTAAACTGACACGTTGTTTTTTTTTTTTAAATCGTTTTTTATTTTATCCTTGCGGGTGTGTTCACTAAAGTGCGCGCGAATTGTTAATAAAATCAATCAATCGTAACACGCACTTCATTCACAATCACACTTTTCATTTGACACTTAAAAAATCACTTAAAATTATTTCTGTAAAATTTCAATTATTTTTTATCATAATTTTGATTTTTTCGCAATAAAATTTATTGATAATCCAATATCCGGGTTACACTTTAAATCACAACAACAAATATCCGCGGACGTGTGTGTGTGTGTTGGTTTTAAACAATTTAATTTCAATCTGTCATCAGTCCACTGAACTAAACAAAACAACAACAAAAAACAAAATCCCTATTCAGTCAAAAATGAAAATTTGACAGCCAACATCTGACAACCGAACGGGCACGCTGTCGAATCGACACTAACAACACACCGAACCAGCTAGCCCCGATCATTTCCAGATTTGCCTGTTTCCACCACAGAGCCCGATATGTGTGCGTTGGTCGGCTCGCCGTTCCATTCGTTATCCCGCTGCTGTCAAATTGACAGAGCGCTAAACTATATAACGTTCCTGCTTGCTCTTGTGCGGGCATCAGCCTTCTTCGGATGTAGACACATCCCATTTAACCAATGAATACATTAGACCGGAAAAAATCCAAAAACAACAACAACCACCATCATTAATGTGGAAATAAAACAACAACAACCGAAAAAAAAAATGAGCACAATGGTCTTACAAACTCCAGTCAATAGGGGGCATTGCTGATCTGTCATTCTCTTTCTGTCATTCGTGCAAGCTGTCATTGTGTCTCGTTCGGATGCAGTAATTGAAAGTAAATTCATTGATGGATGTGTGCGAGGCTGAACCGGAATATGTCAAACTAACGTCACTGCAGCCAATCCAATGCGAGGAGAGCACGTTTTTATAGCACAACTCATTCTCAATGGTGACTTGCTATAAAAAAGTGTTTACGCTCTTGCAGAGAATCCAACAAGAACGTACTAGATTTGAGAAGAGCAACTTGAACGAGGCGCATGCTTCGGTGGAATGGATAGGCGGGCCCTTATTCTATTCTCGTCTCGCTCTTCAAATGACAGCTGAAATGAATTTATTACTACTCTTTTCCACAGTAAGCGGTTAATCCGTATCTGAAGTGGACCAGGAATGCATTTTAATGGCAATTAAGACAATAGTCGTTATTCTGGTTTGCGATGGTGATACCCTCGCGGTGCTCTCTACTGGCACTGGTGGCGATGACAATTCGAAATGGACGTGTCCGTAGAATGAGTTGGAGAGAGAATGGTATTGGAGTATATCGCGCCCCCTTTGGCGCATCTCATTTGACATTTTTTTTTGTGTATGGGTGCGTGGAGGGGCCAAATGAAAAATGAATCCCACCCATCTATCCATCTAGAGGAAATTTGTGCTAATTCACCTTTTGTTCGGTTTTTAGAGCTTTTTGACATTTTATTACGGTTTTTTTTACTCTGTTTTTCTTCATCATTGTGCGTGGGAGACGCAAACTGCCTACCTTCGGTGTAGTAATATAGCTTGAGTGGCCCTGTTGTTGGTTGGTATATGTGCATAAGTGTGTACTCAGGGTGAATTTGTAATTGGAGCACTCTTTAATTAGTTAGCTCGTTAGTAAGTGTTAATAGGACGGCATTGTTGGTGTTGTTGCTGCTGCTCGAGGCGTAATGAGTGCGCGCCATCTAGGTAGCTTCTTTTTACCTTTCAAATGACAGGGGGGTTTGAGTTCGACATGGTTTTTCTTCTCTCTCGTCCATTGTTCATTAGTGGAAAATGGAAATCGTAACGGAAACTAATTAAATGAAATGGTAATTGGGAAAAAAAAACACACACACACAGACAAGAAAGTGTTTGATTAAAAAGTTTTGTGGGAGTTTTTAGATTTTAGCGCGCAAAGTGTTCGCGGCGCAATGAGCTGCAACTTTGAGGAAAGGTTTCAAATGAATGTTTTTCGGATTTCATGAGAATCGGAACTTGAAAGTGGATTTGATTTATTTTCTAAATCATAATTAGTCGTTTTTTTTTGCATTTCACTTAAACTGCTTTGGAAAGAATCTTGGCAACACTTTTCCTCACGAAATGTTTATATTAAGTATCTACCTTCTCGAAAAAATATGATGATGCGTATTCGACTTAAGAGAGCGGATGAGATTGAAGGCGGCAGATTGCAATATTATAAATATCAACGGAAAAATCTTCATCTGCAGCTTTACGTTTGTATCTTTGAGTTTAGAGGTAAACCATTTTTTTTTTTTACAAGTTAAGGCAATAAAGTCCTGAAGTTGAAACAGCAAAAAAAACAAACGTTAATGGGAAGAAACAAGGTGGAAAGTGAAGTCGAGCTTTAAATATCAGGGTCGGTAGTGCACGATGACGCTTCACAACAGCGTTGGTGAAAAAAATATAACTGACAAGATTTACTCGAATGATGACTTCCGGTGCCTGGCGGGTGTCTGTGGTTTCAGCCTGAAATTAACTGAAGCCGTGTCCTATCCTGAAGAAATCATTTAGCAACCTTTCTTCATACAAGACACCACGAGCTATTGTGGAGGTTGGTTTGGAACCGTCAGTTTTGATGGCCAGCTTTCTTTACGGAACTTTCTGCCGAAGACAAAGAAGAGCAGAGCAGATAAAATGACCACGCCATAAAGGGAATGACCAAAAAATTTTTTGAGAAAACAATCCAACAGTTTAGCACACCAAAAGTATTGAAAGAGATTATTCTCTTTTGCCACTCAAAAATCGATCGATCTTGATTAAAATTCTTCATTCTAAAGGAGATGCCAGAAGTCATGAAGACCTTCCTCGCGATTATCTTCACCAATGGCATCAATAAGGAAGCATTCATTCTTTCCGGCATCTATAAAAAGTGACCTTTCAAACATAAGCGCTTGGAATAGGAAAACTCCGATCAGCTACGAAGTATCGCCGAGTGACTAGTGACCTATAAGATGGCCTCAGTTAATGCATAAAGCTGCTGTTTCAAAAGCAAGTATGGTCCACCATCTCGAAATCATAAACAAAGAAGCTTAAAGCATTTGAGATGATGATTTTATATCTATAAAGATATAGCCATCATTAAGCAGCCCCACAAATATTTTATAAGGAAGAAAAAAAAGTGCAAATCGTTTTTTCAAGATGATCAAGAGATTTCAATACTACCAGGAATGACATCTTGACACAATGGGACTACTTTTTTTCTTACTTGTTCAGTGGGCCATGAAATGACAGAATCGCCTCTGTATTATTGGCAAAGCATCGATATTTAAAAACCCATAAAAAATGTCCATCAGTTTCAAATTCCAGCCATGCAGTATCACCAAAACACGATTATTTAACCTCGTGTTCAAAATATTGATTTAGGCACATAGCCTCATCTTGCTGAAACCATTAGTCTCCTGAATCCAAATAAGAAATTTCTGAAAGCAATCTCCATTAACTGTGATGTTTCTTCCATTGTCGATTGGGATGAAAAATTGACCACCACTCTTGAAACCACCCCAAACAAATGCACTTTCAGTGTTCATTCTTCGAGTCTCATATACTTTTTTCTTGTTTTATTAAGTAGCTGCCTATAATTGCGCATCATTTGAAATACCTACTAATTTTTTTAGCCGCCGCTCTGAATCGATCGGACCTTTAAAGTGGTCGAAAACGGCTTGCATATTACTCCTCAAGCTTATGCCGATGACTTACAGCTCCTGAGATCCTCAGCGCGTTGAGGTGTTCATATTTTAGACGCACACACTTTCGGTAACAAAAGCACACAGGACGATCAACAAAGTATGTAAGGCTATCAATCAGCAAACCAGTCTTACGAGCTTTCTTATTCTTATGAAATAGGTAAACTTTTTTACACAGACGATTAAAATAAAGCCCCAAAAGACTTTGCTTATGAATACAATGGAATTTGTATTGTGGGGCATGCTGCCCCCTGCAGGCCATTTGGTGATCAATTGGCTTTATCATTTTCATTCTTAAAACCGAAATAGAGGCAATTTGTAAAATTTCACTAATAAGGCTTTGTTTCCATTTTAAAAGTGAAATGAGGCCGAATATAATGATACAGCGATGAGCTTAAATATCAATCCCTATTTCGTCCCAAATCCATTCCATCAACCCAGTATACTCAAATTATTGGGGATAAAAGATGCATTACAGCGTTTTCCTATTCAAATCCTTTCCTAAACTTTTGCAATCCCAAAATGCAACAAAACATGTCCAAATCTGGAAACATTTTTACTTATTTTTTAATGTTGGTTATAATACAAAAAAAAACTTAAATTTATTTGTCTGTGTTTAGGCACAATTTACTGAAAGGATTAGTCGACCTTCTTGAAGAAAAATGTTATTCGCATACATCTTAAATAACTCAAGCCGCACTTTGCAGAATGTCGGAATGTGAGTACCCGAGGTTCCACGAAACCCAGAAACAAACAAATAACCTTCAGATCAATAAAAGGTGCATACGAAACTGGAATTACTTTGATCTAAAATCTAAAGACTCTTCCAATGAAGTACATCGACTTGGAATCAAGGAAATTAAATGAAAGAATCAAACTTTGGATTGATGCAATTGTATTCAAAAAAACTGCGAATAAAAAAAGACTTTAATCACCATTCTTTTGAAGTCATTGACTCGTGCATTGAAGTATTTAGCAATCATAGAATAAAAATCATTTTTGGAAATTAATTGAATTCACTTAATATAATTTAAAGTCAGAAATAAATTCATGTATTTCTTTGGAGTCATTATTGAATTCACCTTCAATCGGTTGAAGTCAGTGAATTCAATTAAATTTTTTTTTAATTCATTTAAAGTAAGTGAACTCATTCAACATTCTGAAAGAATGGAAGTTTGTTAGAATTGCAATAAGTATGGTTAAGAAAAACTTAAGATCGTTAGCCAAGCAATTAAATTTTAAGATGAAATTAAAAAGGTACAATCATCCAACCCATGCATTACATCTGATCTCGCGAAGTTAGTAAGTAAATGTGAAAATACAGCATTTCATCGGAAAATCAAATTCGTAAATCAGCATGGAAAACTTATTTCGAGACACATTCAATTCATGTCAAGAATGCATCCGAGCTATATTTAGTTTATTCGCACATGTAAAAACATATACTACTGTGTCCAAAAAATAAGGTGACATATGAATTTAAACGGCGCGCGTCGAAGGATTTGGAATTTTTTCTTTCTTTTTAGGTTGGTAGTACTGTCAGTGACATCTATGTGAAATTTCATGTCAAAATATATTCATAGTGTTTGAGATACGCGTCGTTTTGTGAGCTGCTAAAAGTGAGTTTTTCGTTTTTTGCGATGTCGAAATTTATTGAGCAAAGAATTTGCATTAAATTTTGTTTGCGGAATCAATTTTCTGCTGCGGATACGTTGAGGATGGTGCAGAAAGCCTTTGATGATGAGGCTATGTCTAAAAATAATGTTTACAAGTGATATAGTGATTTCCAAGCCGGCCGTGAACGTGTCGAAGACGGAGAGCGTTCTGGGCGACCATCAACCTCAACCGATGAAGCTCACGTCCAACAAATCAAAGATTTGGTGTTGAAAAACCATCGATTAACGATTAGAGACCTTGCTGATGAAGTTGGCTTATCGAAAGGCTCAGTCAATACCATTTTGAAGGATGCTTTGGGCCTCAAGCGCGTCAAATCTCGACTGGTACCGAAAATATTGAATTTTTTGGAAAAAAGGCGTCGCGTTGAAGTGTGTGAAACAATGCTTTCCGACTACCAGGATGTCATGAAACGCATTATAACTGGCGATGAGACTTGGATCTATGCTTACGACCCCGAAACAACCGATCAATCGAGCGAATATCGTGCCAAAGGAGAGCCGAGACCAAAAAAACCGCGCCAAAGTCGCTCGAAAATCAAGGTCATGTTGACTGTTTTCTTCGATTATCGTGGTGTTGTGCTTTATGAATTCCTTCCAACCGGCCAAACAGTCAACAAGGAATATTATTTGAACGTTATGCGTCGTTTGCGTAACGCTATCCGCCTAAAAAGGCCGGAATTGTGGAAAGACAATTCTTGGTTTTTACACCACGATAATGCACCATCCCATACCGCACTCGTAATTCGTGATCATTTCGCCGAAAACTCAACCCATATCGTTCCGCAACCACCGTATTCACCTGATCTGGCGCCGTGCGACTTCTGGCTGTTCAACAAGCGCAAAAGACCGCCCCGGGGACACCGTTTTGATACGATAGAGGAGATTCAAGCCGCAGCGAAGACGGAACTGAAGGCCATCCCGGAAAGTGACTACAACCAGTGTTTCAAAGATTGGAAAATCCGTTGGCATAAGTGCATTGCATCGGGAGGGGATTGCTTTGAATACAATGTCACCTTATTTTTTGGACACAGTAGTATGTAATTGCATTACATTATTTTTAGTCAAAAGAATTCAAATTGTTGCTGTTGAATTCAGTGACTTCAACTGATTTAATGTTATTCAAAAGACTTCATTTCACTTTAATCAATGAATGTATTTTTTTACCCAAAAGGTACATATTTGTTTTCGCATTTTTGAATCATTTAAAATACGATTTGCATTTAATATAAATAGATTGTTCAATATTTCGGTACTTACTAACACACGAACGTTTTATTTTAAGAGAACAACACAATAATTTGAAAATCCTTATTTTTTTAAATTTTACTAAAAAAGTTAGATTTTTACTTTAAAATCTGTTTTTTTTTCATTAATTTTTCAAGACATGTGGTTATTTATTACTAGCTTGACGTGGCTTAACCTGCAAGCTTCTCCGGCCACCCCGATCCCAGCTAGCAGTGTCCAAGTTCAGGTCCCCTTCCACTTGTGTGGGCAACCTGAGTGGCGTCGTCCTCTACTGTGCCGTCCCTGGGGACAGTGGCGGGTTTGCAAATTTTCAAGTTATAGGTTATACAGTTGTTGCCGCCCTTGCCTCTACAATATTCATCTCCTACATAACTTTTACAATCCAAAAATTTCGTTGAAATTACACGTAAAATAATTTTTGGATATATTTCTTATTGGTAAATGTGAATAAATAATCTTTATTGTATTGACAGTCAAACAATTAAAAAGTTCAGTTTTAAAAGTTTGTTACTTCGTTTCAATACCTCTTTACACAATTTTTTGTTGGCAAAATCGATGAGATCGTCGTAAGTAATTTTGTTAATTAATTCCGACTCTATGCACAAAAGAGCTAAAGCTCTCAAGGTCGATCTCAGATAATTTTTCAATCTTTAAAGAAGCTTCTCTCAACCGAACAATTATTCGCTGGTGTACGTAGAGCCAATCGAAGGGATATGTCCAAGTTCGGGTAAACACACGTTCTGCAGACTCTGTTTTCGCAGAAACAAAGATAGACTCTCTAATGATGAAGAAACAGGTTCTACCAAAATGCTTTGCGAAGATATGTGCCTTGAACTAACTCAGTCTCTTAATAATAAGGATATACTTCTTATAAGGACAGAGCCCTTTTTTTGTCTTTTTTGATGGTGACAATTCGCTCATTTCGGTCAGGAATGAACATTTTTGATTGAAATTGTCGTACGCTTTCATCCTTTTTCTTAATTTGGATACGAGTCTGTCAATGATGACGAGAAATGTATTAACCCTGAAAGTTTCACTCGCGGTCATACTCATTTCGGGCGTTTAATCCAAATTTTATTTTTTCCTTTTGGTTGTCCTTTTCCCACGTCTATTGTGTACTCCTTCGACGCACTTAATTCCATTGATCTACGTTGATCTAGGAAGAACTTGCGAAGAGATTCATGAAGATGCTTGTTGCTTTTTCTGCGAAATCGATTGCCTCGTATAAGATGCCTATGCATTTTTCTTTTGCTAACAGACGTCATTTAGAATCATGAAAAATGAAAGTATAGATTTATAGGATTCACACTTCCGAAACAATTTTCCAAGCCCTGCCATGCGAACGTGGATCAAGAAACAAAGAAAGGAGTAGTGTTTTTATTCAGAGATATATTTTTATCTGATAAGGTAAACTTCTTTTCGCTGGAATACTTAATTGATTTTATTTGAATTGAAGAATTGAAATTGTCCCTTGTTTTGATAGTTTTTTTCGTCATAAAATTTGAACAACCCTGTCAAATATAACCAAGAACTTGTCAGGTGTTCTTTCTGCACTCGTTTTCGAGTTATGCTTCTCTGTAAAAAAAAATTAAAAATTGTAATCGGACCTATTACAAGAACTTGCTGATGGGAAAATAAAAAAAAAATGATTTAAAACAAACGTTGACTTACGTCTTGTTTTAGATCCCACTCTTTTTAAACAAAAAAAGTCCTCATCTGACTTGAATTCAATAAAATGTTTTTCCTTGAGGAAAAATTTAAAAAATTGATTTTTTCTGTATTTTCAAAGTTTAACTATTCAAGAATATATCAAGAGGATTTTTCAAAATTCAAATTATCTTCGGTTTTTTGCTGACCCGGCATCCAAACTGGTTCGGCCGGAACTTATCGATAAAAAGTCTTACGTCCAGTTGCTAACAGTTGAATTCTAACCTTCGAACCACGTGGACGTACATATTCATTCCGGACCTAAGATGATTGAGATACCGACATTCATTACTGTTTCTATTTTTAATGAAGGCTTTATTCCTATTTTAAAAATAATGGAGCTTATGGGAATGAAAATTGGCCCGGAAGCTCATTTATTTCATGTAAAACGAGACCTCGCCCGGATTGACCGCTCCGAGATACGAGCATCCAACGCATCAAAAGAGGCCAGAACAGAGCTCGATATGAAGAGATAAACGCGGAAAATAGTTTTTTTCGAAGTCGAGGAAGGTCCGATATATGAAGCAGGAATGGCAGATTAAATAAATGTCAGTCTACAATATCGTTTCATGACTTAGACTGCGAAAAACTTTACGCGAAACTTTAAACGCGTTTTTCTCGAAACTGTCCTTTTCGAAACAATGCCCACGATTTCTCAGGTTCTACTGGACCGATTTACCTCAAATTTTTAGAGAGTCTTTTTAATAGACTTGTCTATGTCTGGAACTGTGCCCATCCCCAAATTTTTATTACTTTTATTTTTAAATTTGAAACAGTAAAAAAAAGTGGTAGAAAAATTGTTTTTTTTTCAGGCAGTCGCAATTTTGTGAAAAAAAATCTTTCCAACTTTTTCGTAGCTCCAGACATTGCGACATTATTCTAGATTAATAATATTTTTTTTTTTTTGGGTTCAGATTGCTGGGAGGGTTGAAATCGTGGGTATGGTTACGCACCAATTTTTTGAGACCCCCATTTCATCAACTGCTAATTTTTCAAATGTTCAACTTTTTTTTATTTTTTGATTCTTTTCTGTATTCTTGTTATGTCAGTAAATAATTAATAAAAAAATGGATGCTAAAAATATTAATTGCCATTTTTGTATGACACTTCAAGTATTACGTGGAATTCATGCCTCTAAACTCTAGACTCTGCTGTCTGACCACAAAACAATTTGAGTTAAAAAAAAAAACTGCATTAAAACTGAATCCTTATCAGGTGCAATCAATGGAAAACCAAACAAATGTTACTCCTTCCATCTCCATTACCGTGTAAACATCGTTCTGAAATGTAACCTACAGTTTATATGCGAAGCCTATTGACAAAACCGACGGTTGCATGCAACCAAATCGAGCGTCATTAAGCTTTATCCACAAGTGCCTTCGTAAGAAAATGCAAACACCTATTCGCTAAATTAATAGCTGCAACATGAATTCCAGCAACAACAACACCTTAAATAGTTTGCCTAAGCGTCATGTTGTTCGACTGTCCGCGTCAACCGTCACTGGTACCTAGACCAGCAATTCACCATAATTAGCCGGCCATTAAAAATAAACATCGAACGGGGTAGGAGGGCGGGCGATCGGAATCGCGTTGTGATTGCGTAGCATTTCGCGAATCAATACGAGTATGTCCAGCAATTTTGTCACGCCATATTGCACTCCGAATGTTGATTTTAATTTTATTTTTTTTTTGTTATCTTTTATTTTTAATTAATTTACTTTAATGCTTTGATAATTCGCGCTTGTTGCATGGACTCAAAACAGTGCATCAGTCGACTGGCGGCATTTTGTGTTGATAAACATCCGCATTCGAGGGGGGGACGAGGTCGACGATGTGCACATACAAACTCGCGTACAAGTGAAGCCATTAGGCGCAATTAAATTCACCCACTTGGTGGTGGCCCCCTCCCGGTGTAGTGGTGTGCGCCTACGTATAATGATCGGGTGCAGTTGCTCAGAAAATTGATCCGTGATGTCGTAACAAACAAACTAACTCGTACATACTATATTTCTCGCATTAAATAAATAAATATGGATAATATGTTAAAATGGACTTTTTTCCTAATGACTGCCTTTGGCTGTGAGTTGCGGTCCGAAGCTTTGTCATGCTTGATAGATTACTTTGCCGAGATTGCGGCCCGCCAATGTAGTGATTAATTCTTTTTTTTTTTTATAGAAACGTATTCATATTAAAAGCGAACGTAGCAACAATCTATTTTTTGCATTTTTATTTCAATTGTTTGTGGACAGATGAGGTGAACCAACTGGCAAACAAGGTTTTACAATTGAATTTGTTTAGTGACTTGTGAATTCAATTAAACGTTTATTAGTATTGTGATGGTTTCTTTAAAAGTTCGAACATGAAATAATTATTTTATTTACATTAACATTTATTATAACAATCAATAAGAGCGCTACAAAAGTTTTTTTTAAATAAAACAAAAAGGGTTTTGGACATCAATGAAATTTTTTATTCCTGTGAAAGTACGTTCGATGCCATTTTGTATGGAACTCGATTTCTTTTGCATGGCCACCTCGGGCACGCTTGCAGAAGTCCAGACTCTGAACCCAATTTTCAACGGTTTTCAAGCATAAATCGGCCGATATTGCTGCAATTTCACGTACGATATTCGTACGAAGTTCATCAATCGTCGCTGGCTTGTTGGCATAGACCATAGACTTGACGTAGCCCAACAGGAAATAGTCTAACGGCGTCAAATCGCACGACCGAGGCGGCCAAGCGACTGGACCAATTCGTGAGATAACACGTTCTCCAAACTTGGTTTCCAATAAATTGATTGTGACATTCGTTGTGTGGCTTGTGGCGCCGTCCTGTTGGAACCACATATCCTCCAAGTCCATATCATCCAATTGGGGCCAAAAATATTCGGTTATCATTGAACGCTATCGATCCCTATTCACAGTAACGTGCTGGTCTTGATCATCACGGAAGAAGTACGGCCCAATGACGCCGCCAGCCCATAAACCACACCAAACCGTAATTTTTTCGGGATGCAATGATGACTCATGGAGTACGTGTGGATTGCTGCCTGACCAATACCGCATATTTTGTTTATTGACGGAGCCATTCAGCCAGAAATGCGCCTCATCGATGAAGATGATTTTTCGATGAAAATCCGAATCATTTTCAAGTTGTTGCTCAGTCCAATTCACGAACATACGACGCTTCTGGTGTTCAAGTGGCTTCAGTTCTTGCGTCAATTTAATCTTGTAAGGATGTAGGCCAAGATCTTTTCGTAAAATTCGCCACAACGACGTCACAGAGATTGCCAACGCTTGAGAACGACGCGTGAGAGAAACATTTGGGCTTTCTGCAACTGAAGCCTCAGCGACAGCAATATTCTCGACACTACGGTTACTTCTTTGTCTCACTGGCACGGGAACATTTTGTACTGTGCCTGTGGATTCAAATTTTTCCACTAGACGCTCAATTGTTGATCAGCTAGGATGATTATGTCGACCATAAATTGGACGTAGCGCTCTTAACGTTGAGGCCACTGACTCCGAATTTCGGTAGTAAATTTTAATAATTACGACTCGTTGTTGGCTCGTATATCTTTCCATGAAATGGCAAACCTTACTGAAGAGAAATGTCAAAAGAGCGGCAAGAAATATGGCATCGTTTGCTGGCCCTGTCGCTCTACTTTTGTAGCGTCCCTGTTGAAAAATCCTTTACATAATTAAATAAAAACTAAGACAATGATGTGTTTTGAAAAGCTAAACAAATTCATGTAGCAATCTTAATAATCAAGCTTAATTCATGTTGTTTTTATTATTCTACTTACTAGCTAGTTAGTCGATCAGTATTGTGCAGTCAGACATGAAAAATCAGGTAGAATAATGGAGGGTGAGCGAGATGACCAGAATAAATGAATATGTCTACTGATAATGATTTTATGCAAATAAAATGTGACTAAGTAATCCAAATACGCTTCCAAAGTACAGCCGAGAATTTTGTTGCGAAGGGGAAATGTGGCCATATCTTCTGATTTGATAAACAAACCGAATAATATTATTAAAGACAACCAAAAGTTTTCTTTTCATTGCGGCCCTCGGACTACAGAATATTTCAGACCCACAAGTGATTAGCGGAAGAATTAATGTCTTAGCCAGTATCAATCTTGTATCGAGCGGCGCGCAATATTGAGACAGTCTTAAATTCCTTAAACAACCATACACTCTACTTATAATTGTCTTAATATGATCATCCCAACTGAGAGTGCGGTTAAACCATGTACTCGATTTCAGATTCCAAGGTATACCTTTGGGAAATAATTCGTATTTTTTTATTTTTGTGAATGACTATACATCTCGATTTCAGTGGATTCAAATTTAAGGAATCTCTGACAGTGGAAGGTCATCAATAATTAGTTCGGTGGCAATTTTAATATCACTCCTGAAGGACTTTACTAACGAAATAAACCGGCGGACAGTTTTTAGGAAAAATAATCAAAATAAAGGATATCTTAAGTGGTCCTTGAACATTTTAAAAATGTTGATACAGGGTAAGGAAATAATATAGATACTACATCATGGCGGGAAACTATTAGTATATTCATGCAAATCCCCGCAATATATTTACGTTCATAGGTAAAGAATCACAAAATAACTACACAACTTTTATACCCGACATGGAACACTGCGAACGAGGAATTAGCTGTTTCCAATCGCAACTGAACTACATCAACCAGATGTTCAAACGTGCAGTCAAACACCACAAGGATAAATAGTTCCAAAAAACAATTGAAAAAGATGAAACCAGTCCAATAGTCGAATAACTTACTCAAATTTATTCTGAACAAAAACCAAGAAGTCACTATACGCCGCCAATGAAGACAGTAGAACATTTTGCAAGCCATTTTGCACAAACTTCGCAAAAAAAGACGCCTGAATATTAAGACTAAGTAAACAAAGAGAGGTCGAAGACCTCACTAACTTAAATAATAATAGCACAATATTTGACAGCGAAAATTCGGCAATATATCCAACAAAAACGATATTTTGACCAATTCAGGAGAAGTAGAGTTTATTATGAGCGGAAATCCTTGGCCTAATCGGAAATTGTCAAATGTTGCTTTCCCTCTTCGAACACAACTTCAAAAACATCGGCTAAATTTAATCCAGTAACTAAGAAGAGCAACAGGAGCATTGACGGATATCGTGGGACAAATTCAGTACCTAACCAATAATTTGGTTCGAGAAACACTCAACCGTACGAGTACAACAAAATTACCACTGGACTTTTTCTTATAAATTTATCCTTACTTTCTTCATTCATGTATCCACTAAGAGGATTGTTTCGGCAATGAGGTTGCAAACGCCAGTTCTATTTAATATTTTCAAAATAGATCAGTCCGCAAACGATCCAAAAACGAAAACGAAGTTTGTTGTATGCGGACGACTGCGACAACATGAAACATTTTCTTCAAGCTATCTCCAAGGACATGTGCATCAATCTTAGTAACATCATCCCACTGCTGAAGATGAGGAACGAATTAAGAAAACAAAAAAACAAAAATTACTGGCAGCATTGTTCACTGTGTGAAATAAAATTGCAGCATTTAAAAAAGGATACCCCGGTCTTGTACCAGACTATCCCGATAACCGGACAAGCTAAAATTTAACAAAAAAAACCCGAGCTGTACGAAAGCGCATGTCTTACACCATCGGTACAACTTTCCTGACTATACTTGAAAAATTAGAAGAGCAGCATAAGCAAGCGAAATAGACTATTACCTAGCCGAGATAAGGTACCTCAGTCCTAAAAGGAATTATCGACCGAAGATTCAATAATTGCTACGAGATATCGTTTTATAGGAACGCACAGATTCGAGATTACAGAAGCTACAGTCCCGTAGTTATTTTTAACCCTTCTTATTTTTTAAGTGATTGCGAAATTGATTAAATTGTAATGTTTTTTGAGGGTTCCGTACCCAAAGGATTAATACCTATTAATAAGACTCCCCTGTATGTCCATCCGTCTGTTACAGGAGTGTATCTTCTGAACCGTAATAGGTAGACACTTGCAATTTGTTCAGAATGTGCAGAGCTTTGGTCGCCTAGATAAAAAAAAGAATTAGGCACGTCCCCACAAAAAATTTGTGCGTCAAAAAAGGCTACGAGACATTTTTTTTAAGAAATAAATATCGTGTTAAATATTTTACGGTGGTTTTTTTCATTTTCATTTCAATTGCATTTTTATTCATTAAATTCATTTACTAACTTGCTGCTTAAATCTAACTTAATCAACTTAACTTTTTATAAACCAACTTACTGGCCTTATAACTAACTAACTACACATTATATTTAAATTAGACTAACTTATTATAGAACTAAGAAAATATTATTGTTTAAAAACAAAAAACTACTTATATGGATTTTTTTTTAAATATTACTTACTCTTAACTTAAAACAGATGTAAAACCTCAAAAAAAAACCAACCTAAGAAGAATTAAAAACTAATTTAAACTTATACTACCTTAAATATATGTCTGACAGGATATGCTTTCCAATTTGCCTTAAGGGCACTCAAGTTAAATAAATACAAACGACAGAGTTTTACTCGTTGTTCATCCACAAATAGTATCGATGTTGCCGTAAGACATCTGCTCGGTCGCGGTCTGACACCGCCCTACTATACCTAAGAGTCTCCGGTGAGCTATTTTCGACGTCTTGGTCGTATTTGACTCGCCCGTCCACAGCTTTTCGACCAACGTGAAAGATTAACGGCACAGCTAATCTATCCTGGACCAGACCTTTTCTATCAAGATAGGGGAACGCTTCGAGGGGAATAAGGCCGTTTAGGCGCACTGTCTCATGGTGTATATCATTAGGGTAAAAAGCCGCGGAGATCAAGTTGTTGTTCGAAGTCATTGCTCTTGCAATATGACTTCGAATAAGTTTAATCAGAAAGTTATCCACACTGATCAGGTTGGCCCCATTGTACAGGACCTCTTTACTATAGAATTTTTTGTACTCAGACTCTGGAGTTCTATATAAATGGAGACAAGACCTTAGACATCGTCTCTCGAAAACCCGAATCTTTTCCATTAAGCTTGTTTCGACGTTGAACCGAACGGGACATCCAAAGGCAAGGACAGGCCGAATGAGGGCCGTGTAACAGATCACCTTTACCTTGGCATCGAGTTGACTGCTGTGAAAGAGTCTCTTTGTCAAGGCAAAGGCGGCTTTAGCTCCGGCCAGAGCAGCATCTCTATGTTTGGTGAAATATAGATACTGATCTAGCCAGATCTCAAGGTATCTAACAACACTTCGATTCGCCAGTGGCTGAGCGTTTCTTTTTAGTATTTCTACAGGTTTTAGACAACGGAGTCCTGAACAGAATGTTCTCGAACTTTTGGAAATTGAATCCCTGAATCTTTTCGAAGGCAAGTTGCAAGAGACTTACGATGCCCTCAATCTTGACCTGTACGCGATCAATTCATCAGCATATGGTATGAAGTGGCGGAGAGATCCTTCAAGATCGCTTGTGAAGATCGTAAATAAAATCGGCGAAATAACTAAACGCTGTTGAAGACCGTTGCTAATTTCAAAACCCCAACACACGTCGCACTGCCATTTTTAACAGAACAATGTTTGATATACCGTCGATTCCAACAGATTTCTATCTTCTCAGAAAATAACCACGAGACCTTCCGATGAGATGTACGGAGGGTGAACCTCTTCATTGGCGATGACATCATTTGCCAAGTTATCGTCATTGAACATGGTGAAACCAGTGTTCTCCGATCGCCAGTGCTCCTGCTCAATGTCATATCGCAAATAGAAGTTGTGTAACAGGACACGATTTTCCAAGATATGGTTCGGGCGAGTGTTAACGTTCACCTCATACACATCTTGAAACGCCGCACCTATTACTTCAACCTTCTCCTGAGGATCTTCGATCACAACAAAATTGTCATCTTCGATCGCTTCTACGTGATTTATGCCTGCTGTCACAAGTACTTGTTCGTTGTCTGTAGTTCGAAGGAGCTTAAGACACGGAAGCTCATTCTGATTTTTTGTTCGGAAGAATTTATTAATTTCCGAGAACATGCGAGGATTGCTAGCTTTGACAGCCCGATTTTCCTTTCGTCCTTTCGTAGCGATCAATTATTTAACTTGAGTCAGTAAATAAACATGGTCGACCTTATTGGTTTTTTGCGAATGCTGCCTAAACACCAAGAGTTATTTTATTACTTTTTGTAGAAAAGCTATAGAAGCCAAAAACGTCTATAAAAAAGTCCGCGATGCTAAGGTTAAAAAATAATATGTTTAAAATTAAGTCAGTAAAGGATAAAATCTTTAATTCTTTTCAAATAAACTAAGCTTATCACCGAGGAAAGTTTGTGTACACTGCTTTTTACAATCCATTGCTTGGACAATTATTCTGTTTTGGTGTCAGTGGACAGAAGAACACC
This sequence comes from Orthonevra nobilis, assembly GCA_963555765.1. NCBI lineage: Eukaryota > Metazoa > Arthropoda > Insecta > Diptera > Syrphidae > Orthonevra > Orthonevra nobilis. Next base: position 47,598,361 of record OY743224.1, on the reverse strand, counting down.
CAAGCGTCTCGTGCAGGACGTCCTTCCAAATCCCACAGCGAAGGCAATTTGAAAAGCCGAAGACCTCAAGTTGAGTGAGCGAGGATATCCATCAGATGTTTAGTAAATGCCACAGGGGATCACGTGTTGCACCACTCAGAGGATCCTTTAAAATATGTACCGCCCAATAGAATGCCGAACAAATGAAAAATGAGTTGACTTTACAAGACGGTTTTTACCGACACCGAAGATCAGTCACAAGTTTTTGGTAAGGTTAGTTGCTTAAAAAAAGAGAGCCTCTATTTGGTTTCCTATCGGCCTGGAAAATCATTTCCTATCAATCGAAATATGTAAAAAAATTCAAAAATTTGATTCTTTTATTCAAACCTAAGGAACGAACTCTGCGGTTAAGAAAAGAGTGCAACATCAACCAAATGTCTGAATCAGGTCTGCCTTAAAATGATCATTTGAAAGAATTCCATCACGTTCTTACATTTTTAAGGCTGTATTTTTGAAAAAAAAACTCTGATATTTTCCTTGCTGGTGGGACAGATTTCAAGAAAGGACATTCATCACTCTCCTTATAATTTTTGTCAAAAATCAAGTCCTTTTTCCCGCATTTGCAGCACCACGTTTTGCGTGGTTCTTCTGTTAACTTGTCACAAATAATATGTAGGCCAAGATCTGATTTAAAATTATTAAAAACTATCGTAATGTTTGCATATTGACAGTTCAACTATGACGCTTAATCTAAAATGACTTACAGTGAAATAAAATGACTTATCAGACTCTGCCATTGAAACACATTTCATGGCGTTTAATTGAACAAAGTACACGTAACAGCAGTTTATATACACGTCATCCTTTCATGTATAAAGCTGCATATCCATTTCCTTTATTTTCCGTTCTAATTTATTTTAAATTACATTTCCATCATTTCCACTTGGACATTAAGTGCGTACGAGTATACGCGTAGGTAATGACTTCAGAAACGCTGCACTCAATTGTCAACCCTCATTTGCTAATGATTATTGTGTTTTGTCATAGTTGCATATCTTCTTCACACTTGAAAAATACACTTTTTCCGTCATTTAGTAAATAAGTCGTTCGAAAATTGTTCAAATAATTTCAATAATCGTTTGGAATTTATTAACGCAACAGCGCGTTTTCGACCTACACAATTATAAGAGATATTTTTTTTTATCGTTTTTCATTTAACAAAAACTGGAGGAAAACATTTAAAAAACAAAACGTAAAAAAGGGAATTTTTTTTTACTCATAATCACTGATCTTCTCTTCACTTCTCTTTTGACATGATGAGAAGGCGCTTAAAAAACGGGAGTAACTTTAGCATTTTGATTGGTTGGGTTTTGGCTCAGTGGTTTGTTCGGCTTCGAATCCGGGAAGAACAATTTGGCATTTTGTACGTTCGGAGTCGGCAATAAACTGTAGGGCTAACCCAATTCAATAGAACTGTGCCTTTAAATATACAAATCATTCGGCACATCCTGTGGGGAGCGTCGCACATACTATACACCGCCAGTTTCAGCACAGTTCGTTCTGTCGGAAAGATTTTTATAAAATTCTTTATCATTTTTATATTAAATGTTTAATATTCATCAAGATAATATATATACTGAGCCAAATGAACAAATTATGTTAACCTCTTGTATAAGAAGCCTTAGTGAAAATATCATGAATAGAGCTAGAGTTAATTTTCGTCGAAGAAACCACCTTTTAATTCGGCCACCTTGGCCTGCAAGTTTCAAAGTCTTTAGAAGAATCCAAAAGAGATTTGGAAACTCGTTAAAATCATACTATGAAAAAGCAGACATATCTCAATGAAAAAAATACTTTTTCGAAAAAAGAAAATAGAACACGAATGATCTCAAAAAGTATTTTTGGATCTGGGAATCGTGTACAACAATCACTGTCAGTGGAAACCTTTACGTTGGAAGGAGGTGCAAAATATTCTGAACGCCTTAAAGACCAAAAGTTAAACTCACTTAAACTTGGCTTCTTCCCTCTGATTGTCAATCTAATTAACTTCCTAAGTAATTAGCTAAGAAAAAGTAAATCTTGAATGATAAACCAGTTTTGATTTTAACAACAGTGTTCAAGGTTTTGGGGAATCTTCAGGATTTAAGAGAAGAATGAATTTGGCTTTCGGAAAAGTAAAAGTGCCAACCGATTACCGAGAGTTTGCAAACAAGCTGTATACAAGCCTTGATGAAAACAAAAGCTTCTCAAAAAGGTTCCTTGAGCTGCAATCAAATATTAATGCAGCAAAAAAAGAAATGGAATCAGAGTTAATATCTTAATGTTTTGCGAAAGCTTACTAAGCTTAGAGGAAGGGCACACGTAAATGGTTTCTCTCAGTTAACAAATCTAAACTCATCCTGCTTCTTGTTTTGTTGTCTTTTGTGGAACCCCGTGTACATTTTGGGCGTTGGCTCATTCTGAGAGTCACTTGTCGATCTCTGAGGTGTATTTTTCAGTCGATCTGATCTTCATAAGCTGGATACGTACCCTTTTGGAAATATGTCTTGAAGTTAAATCCTGAAATTCAGTGTGCCACTCTGAATTTGGGACAGCTTTGGTTACTGAGTATTTTTCATTAACAGAATATACAAAAATTACAAAATGTACATTTTTGTCTGTGGCCTGAACGTTAATACCTGAAGATTTTGCGACATGAGAATATCTAGGAGAAGTTGTTTTCATATGTGGAAAATATGTGTTTCCCAATTAAAAAAGCTTTATCAGAGTTCATCAAAAATACCTTCTTTCTGTGTTTAGGAATGGTCTTGGAGAAAAATAAGAAGTCGGGAACCTGCTTGTATTTGTAAATCGTGTGTTGAATGTTTAAGATTTTGAAAAGATATCGAAAAGAGCCATTCTAAAGCTTTTTGTGTGCGTTTTTTTTCTGGTTCATGATATAAAAAAAAAATATAAAAACAAAAACAGGTCCTCAAATCGCGGGAGGTAGACTGCTATCATCACTGCCCCCTCTTTGTTGATCTGGAACACAAATTCCAAGCATATTATCAATCTCTGACCCTTTGGTCATGGAATGTGGATGGGTTTTTCGTTTGGTACAAATTTCAGAAAATGACGGCAATTCAAAAAATAAAAAAAAATCGAATTTTTACTTTTTTTTCGCATTTAAAAATTAATGATAAATGCAAAAATGTAGTTAACAAAAAAACGATCCGTCATTCTGTGAAGACATATTTTCTGAGTATGCGCTCAAAATTTCGAGCTGATATGTTATTTACAGCGGTCAGGAGAATATCAGCAATTTTTAAAAAAAGTGTTTCCGAGAAAAACGCGTTTAAAGTTTTGTATTGTGTTTACATAAATATGTTTATAATAACCACATCCCTCCCCTTCTTCTAGCTGCTCAAGATGAGCCACTAACATCTCCCTCAGCACTATCGGGGTCGGTCACCTGCCTCTCCGCACGCTCGAACCTTTCTCTGTCCAATGAATGGTCCGAGCGCGCTGATGATGTAAATTTCAAACGCGTTTTAAATATCGTAAACGTTCGAAATCCGGCAAACGCTTACATGTAGATTTAGAATCCGTAATAAAAAAAAAAATGATTTTTTGAAAATTTCAAGGACAAAGTCTGCCTTAAATAAAATAAAATACAATGACCACAAGTGCCGAATTCGAGTGGATTTAAAAATGGTGAACATTCTTCTTGGTGAACAATGTGGTCACACTTAGTTTCCCTGTTTTATATGCCTTTGGGACATAAGATCAAAAAACTAGCATTGGGTAAGAAAACACTGCCCCTTGAGAGTCAAATATTGACAAAATGTGATTGTAGCTCATGAAAAAATTATCTTCCCGGCGAAATACATAAAACTGCGAATCATGAATAGTTTGTTAGAGCTCTATTCAAAAAGTTTCCTTAGCTTATTATGGAAAAGCTTAAAGCTGGTTTATTTGGCAGCCTCTAAAGAAGATCACTTAGGAAAGATACCAAATTAAAAACTTTCTCAAAAATAGAAATATGAAAATTATATTGAGCTTTTCGAAGACCTACTTTTGCAATCAAAAAATCCATTTTCTCCATAGTCACCTAGACAAGTGTCCGAAAAATCTGTGAAGTTTACCATATAAAGTCAGCAACAGTAATTTTTTTCCCGACAACAGATACACTGTAAACTAGTGTTATAGAAAATTCTTTTCCTTGTTTTTTGGCCGAAGTCTATCAGTAAAGTCAGACGTAAGCTCGGGCTATAATTCATCGACTGATGATTACTTATTTTATGCTGGCATGATCAAATGGAAAAGGAAGATCACAATGAATCGTAAATTCACTGAAATGTCATATTTTGGTTTTCCTAAAACAAACAAATTTGTTAAAAAGTTGGACCTCGAAATATTTATTTGTATGGATAGGTTCCAACCTAAATCTAAGTGGCTTCAACAAAAACATGTAAAGTTGAGAAGACTGTAATTGAATGCAAAAGACTTCAAAATGAATTCAAGTTATAACACTCCAAAAATTTACTAAAATCTTCAAAATTACAGTCATTTTGCATGGTTGCAAGGAAGATCAAACTGGGCGATAATATTTTCAAATATTTAATCAAATAAGTCTTGATAGCTCCGATTTAAGAAAAACAAAATTATATGAACAAAAAGTTTTCCCAATAAATAGCGACCTTCCTCTACTTGTGTCGAGCTCCTCGGCGAATCTCTTTCAAAACGCAATGCTTTCTGCATTCAACTCTCAAATATATCACACGTCACGGTAATAAACCAGCAAGCAAGTATGTATATCAAATTAAAACTAAAGCCTTTTCCATTTCATGGCCAAACGTCGACACACACACACACACATGTGTTTGGTGACATTTAATAATTTAGGAATCCGTTCCGCCTTGTGAAACAAAAAAATTAACTCACTATTTTTAGGCAATCACCAAAAACACCTTTCTAAATTCTCAACTTGAAGCCACCGACAATTGTAGCCTAAAAAACCCATTATATTCAGCTTTCACATAAAAAGTCAATCATTACTCGACCGCTGCACGTTCTGTTGTAATGAAGACGCAGCAGTCCCGCACCTAAAGTCCGGTTGACATATCACATCGTCTATTTATTTTGCTGTTAATTAAAAGCGAACGAAAATGAATTAATCATCATTATTCACCATCACGCTCTAGAAATTGAGCCATTGAATGGAGTCTTATCCGTTGGTTGCGTCCAACGACGCACCGCCCCGCCGGTGTGCCATACAGGCAAGGAATCAATTAACACATTCATGTCCGTTATTGTTCCCAAATTAGACTGTAGTTTTAGACAGATACGAGTACCTAATCAGTGCGCCATGTCCTCAGTTCATATTGAATTAATTACCCGAGATTTCCGCGTAATAAAGCATTTCAGATTTCATTTGAAATGAGACTGCGACTGTTTAGAGAATTTTTAAAAGGTAAAGTATCCTAAAAACTGTCAACTGCCCAACGGAGCGTGGCCAAAAAATTTGGAATTGTAGTGACCGAAGGGCAAAGCGGATGGGTCTTAAAATTTTATCTTTCCAGTTTTATCTGTTTGGTGTCGTTTTTCATATATTTTTTTTTTCTAAATTTTAATTAACAGTGCGTAATATTTGAATGGGGACAATTGGGACATTGTTAAGCGTTATTGTGGCGTTAAATGTTTAACTGACTTTGGCATGCTAACAATGGTCAATGACGGAATTTCAGTCAACAAGATTTTTTTTTTGGGGAGCTTCCAGGAAAAAAACTTTTTTGCAACAATAAAGACTCATAACGGATTCAACCGAAAAGTAGCTCAAAGCGTTAAGAAAACAAAAAAATGTTCAAAAACCGTGATGATCGGAAAAGAAAGAAGAATTTTATTTACCCCGATCCAAGTAAACGAAAAAAAGGAAAGAAAAACCTCGACAGTTTAAAATGTGCACACTCAACGAGGAGGCCTTTACCGCTAAAGACCATCACATCGTTTGGATGTGGATTTATTGTTCCAACCCAAGCTTAAGGCAGGATAAAATCCTACGTTCTGAATGACGCAAGGCTTACAAGTATTCTGGATGTGCAGACGCTCCGAAGAGCCAGAGAGTTAGCTTGATAGGCGTCACCTGAGTCACTGACAAACAAAATGGACCCGCTTCTAATGTACTCATGACAACCTTCAATATTTACTCCAGAGCTCTTTTTAAAGTGCGGCTCAAGACTATACATAAATCAATATGTCCTGAACATGGGTTTGGTTTATTGATCCATTTTATTTTCAAACTGATAAAGGAAGAAGCACTACAATCAATAAACAGCTCTACCGCCCCGCTAGCAAAAATTCAAAAATCACCCTCTGGCGAGAGACATTTACTGCTTCTTTCAAACCCTTCTTCTAAGGGTACAAGAAACAAGAATTACCCCTTTCAGGACCGATTGACTCTGAGAAAAAATTCTGTTGAATGCACAAATGGTTGAAGTGAAAAAGAATGAGACTCGTTGAAGTGTTAAAGGTACGAGAAGCAAAACAGCGAACACCGTAGTAAGCTACCAAAATCCTAAAAGGTAGATTGCCTCGCCTAGAGCATAAGTTTTGCATGCAAAACAATTCAATCAAAAGCAAAGACATCTGTTTTAATAAGGCCTATCGTTATCTCGAACCTTTTTTATGAAGTATAGCTTCCTCGTAACTGATTGAATATCAAAGAAATTAAATGGCGACTAGAATCAGTGTAATTGACCCGTCCTACACCAATGAAAACATTATAAAGGTATTCAACGTAAAAGAGTTTAAAATACTTTATTACGAGTAAAGTCACTGCGATTAACATTTATTACAAAGCTAACTGCCCAGCAACCTATCGAGGCTGTAAAGTTGCCAAGGAGCTACAAAAAGAGTCTTATAAAAACAACGCTCCCAAATTTTGTCTACCATCGAAGCGAAGCTTGAGGACGAAAGCAAAATAAATCGACTTCCTTATGAAAAATTGCGCAGTCTCGAGTTAGAGCCTCATAACCGCAAGGTAAGGTTAATCAAAATATAGGGTGGCCCACATGTTGGCTTCGCTCAACGAAATCTAAAAAAAAACGTTACCGGCGCGTCAGTTTTTTTGAGGACCTTGCTTCACCATTTGTGTGCTTGTTTAATATAACTTTTCACCAATGGCAAGAGTTGAACCTTCAGTTATTTGCCGACTTCGAACGGCTTCAGAAGCCTTTCTTAACAGTTGTCCTTATCGGAGGATTGTCAGCCGCTCGCGAGAGGTGCGCCGGTGAAAAATGCCTGATGAACTTACCTCTTTCTTGAAACCAGTAAGCCTTTTGAGGCCAGCATTTCCGCGGCCATATAACCGAGCTTAATTAGCATCGCACAAAAATATCCAACGACGGCAAACCGCAGCTCCATTGTAGCCAAGCAACATCACAAAACAGGACTGATAATAATAAATTAATAATAGTTAAATAGTTAATCGATTTTTGGGGGACTTGGGGCAGCGTCTTGTGAGAAAAATGGGCCAATAACAGCGCCATTCCAAAAATAACACCCGAAAAGAGAATTTTTTCAAGCAAAATAATTGTCAATATCGAACTGCTTTAAAGACCAAACAGAGAATGCGATAATAAATTGGTTGGTCATTTTGATTCAGTTGCCGAGTTTATTGATCATTGTAAGAAAATAATTCGAGATATTTCTTTTAGGCTAGTAAGACGATTGTTCGCATGCTAAGATCTGTCATGGAATCTGATCTGTCGCATGAAAATCAGTCTTCCGTACACTATCTGTACTTTGAGCAATATAGCGACCGAATTTTCCTTCCCGAGGAACCCCTTTCGAGGAAACTTTTCCCGATCAGAGTTCCGTAAATATTTTTGGGCGCATAAGAGCTGTCAATGTCAGAATTTTATATAAATCCAACCATGCCAACGTCATGAGACATATTTAAACTTCGAGGAACAATCACCTTGCGATACATCAAATTTGTTCTTCTTCGTGGAGCCGCAGGTTAAAAGGTAAGCAAGTCACCAGAGCTATCGGGTACACTTACTGTTTGCGCGGATGGCGAATGGAGGAGGAAATATCAATGAATTTCTATGGACAGGAAAAGACAAAAAACCAATCTATAGGACTTGGACATTAGATGCTGCAGATGCTGAATAACTTGGGCTTACTCACTGAATCAGTGTGCCCACGACTATCCAAAATGAAAAGAAGCTATAGCTCGATATTAAGTCCTCCAAGTCTTGATGTGCTGGTAGAGTAAAACTGTACCAGATTACGAAACAAATTGATTGCTTACTACCTATCTAGCCAGCAATTAATCTACTCTAATATTATAAAGAGGTGAAGTTTGTATGTGCGAGGTAATCTTCCAAACTTCTCATACGATTTTAAAAATTCTTTATTTCTTTAGAATGAGGCATTCAAAATGAACATAGGCTAAAGTAAAAGGTCATTTCGCGGTGAATTGTTTTGTAACTTACGTCCATAAAAAAAGGGTTGAGGGAATATGTAAGCTTGTACTCAAAAAGGCCTATTTAAAAGTCCGTGATGCCATATCTTTCTATGTTAAGATTAATACACAAATCAATCCGCCATGGGGTTGATTAACAATTAAATCTTGAATTCTTATTAAATTAAATTTTTTTATAATCGAGAAAATCATGTGTAGATAAAAATTGTCTTCTTGAAGACATTGTTTGGACAATGAATCCGCTTTTGGGTGAGCATGCGAAGATTAGACCATTTTGAGTTCTACAACAATTCTACACAGACGAAAGCGCTTAGTACAAAACCACATTTAATAAAAAACAATTGGTGTATATTGAAGCACACAAAATAAGAACTGTTCCAGTCTTTCATCTTGCATTTATTTGCTGAATGCGTCCCAAGCTTTTTCTCGCATACTACACACGCAATTCATTTGAATCTTCCTGAAAGCAACCAGACAAACATAGTGCACGAGTTAGAGTTTAGCTTGGTTACGCATTTAGAAGTCTCGCAAGTAATGGCTTCTAATCGAATCTAATGCTATTGGCGAAGCTGGTGTGCCACTTCTTTTCATTAAAATGATACTACCTCATGTCATAGGTCATCTAATCGATATAATTAATTACTGCTTTATGTCGTCAACCTTTCCCTAAAGTTGGAAGGTGGCCAAAGTGATACCTGCAATATCTGCGAATGACTACAGATCAATCAGTTTACTTCCATGTCTATGCAAAGCATATTCAACACCATCTCCATCGTCACTTCTTACTTTATCCTCTCCAATCAGGATTTAGAGCTGCTCATGGTTGCTCTACAGCTATGGTTAATTTTATAGACGATATAAGACACCATTTAGATGTTACCCATCTTTGCTTGCTGGACTTCTTAAGGGCCTTCGATACAGTAAACCATGATCTTCTTATTTGGAAAATGAAAAAATACTTCCATTTCAGTTCTCAGGCTCTGAAGCTTCTTTGGAGTTTTCCTAAAGTTGAATCGGAGATAGCTGCTCATCGCTAAAACACATTTCACAGGGTGTACCACAGGGTTCCATTCCCAGCCCAATTTTGTTCTGCATATTAATTAATGTTTTATCGTCTGTATGAAAACATGTTTCCATGTACTTACATGCTGACAATGTTCAATTGTTTTTATCAAGTCCGCTGGAAAACATCAACGAGCTCACAGAAAACCTGAATTATGACTTATCGGCAGTTCATGAATGGTCTTGATCTAATGGTATTTTACTAAATCCCACAAAATCGCAAATTGTACCAATATCCCACCGCTCATTAGACCATAACCTATTGCAGGACATTTGCATCGCAGGCTCAAGTCTTACTTTTGCTTAAACAGTAAATAACCTCGGATACATAATCAATCATAATTTATAGTCTTATGACCACAAAAACTCAGTTATCGGCCGCATTTATGCCTGTCTTCAAAAACTGTGGCTTTTAGCTAGTTTCACTCCTATTCTTATTCGTTGCAAGCTCGTGAAAACTTGATCGTTCCTATTATAACCTTTGCTGAAGTGGTCTACAGCATTTAAGATTCTTTATACAAACTCCAAATCGCTTTAAATGATGCTGTGAGATACGTGTATGGCTTTAGAAGGTATGACCGAATATCTCAACTATCGAATAGTGTTTTAGGAAGCTCTCTGCAGAAATATCTTAAATCACCTAATTGAATATATTTTGGTAATATAATGATATATAAGACCCCGTATTTTCTGTATTATAAGCTATCTTTTACCAGATCCCAAAGAAACTTTGGATTTAATGTACCTCCGTTTAAATACTTAAACTCCTCCCGACTATTTTATGTTCATGCAAGCAGACTGTGGAACTTTCTACGTCTTCGCAACAAGAGATTTAGAAATTCAACTAACTACAAATTCAATTTCAATGCGGCAATAATTCCCCCCATTTCCACAATTATTATTTTTATTGTTATTTTATTATCCTTACTTCAATTTTGTTAATTTTTCACACAAAATTCTATAATTTTTCTTATCTTTATCCTTTAATTCATAAATCTAAGAATAATTACTATCACAATATTATAAGAACAACAAGAGACTAAGTCTTGATGTACACCACAAAATGTTTTTAACAATAAATAAAAAAATTAAAATTCGAATCTAAACATGACCGATGTCACTACAAAACAATATGAAAAGACCAAAACCGGAGCTTAACTCCTATGACTAGGCAGACGCTTCAAAGTCCATCCTGAGTTTGCTAGACAGAGTTAAAAAACGAACGATCGTCTCTTTCAAAAACAGTTCTATTCCTTGTCCCCACCATGTGTGTTTTAAAACTCGCATCACCAGAAAACCAAATACATATCAGTCAAACAGTTGAAAGGGTACTCACAAATGTGCTGGACAAAACGTATGCGGAACTCTTTCTTTCCTGTATTTCCTACTCCTTACTACTAAAGGACTGGTCACTTTCCACTCAGATTCCTCACAACCACGGTATGGGTGATCTCCATAAGGGTATTCCAAGCCCCTTAAAGCATGTACAATAAAAAATCTGTAAAATTTTAAAAATCTCGTTTTGTCTTATTGAAAATCCTTTAATTTATTAATCAAAATCAAAAACCTTATCACCCACTTATGGTTCGATTTATTTTTTACAACTTTTCCCCACAAAATATTTAAAAAAAAAATAATTTGAAACAAAAACCAAACGAACAATCAACTTGGGTCATGTAAACATGAGCTGCTTTTTTTTTTGTCACCGACCCTCATTACCATAATAATGGATTTCACGTGGACGTTTATTTGAATTATTATAATTTTTCTCATGTTTTTTTTATTTTTTGCGGCGAGACTTGTGTTTTTTTTTTGTGTTTTTTGTTGGCGTTTCATTTTCGTTTTCGGGATTTTCCACATTTCCACGTCATATGTCGTCAGTCGAGCCGCTAAGTGGATATAATGAGCTCTCATTAGTAGCAAATATGGAAAGTGCTTAATAATAATTTGCAATTATATCCTATCTGATCCTTTTTTGCAACTGTGTGGACGAGTGGCTGGCGCGCTCGCTATTTTATTTATGAATGCGAAATGAGAATAATGTTCCAGTTGATGAGATAGTTTTCAGCAATTTGACAGCCCTGCTGTGCGCTGAGTGTTGAGTTGCATGCGATTAAATGTAAACCCGATGGTATAATTATGCTTATTTTTTTTATTCGTCCTGGATCTGTGATCGATTTTACGCCAGATAATGACGAAATGTTGCGAATGACAAGGATATGGCAATGGGTATGGGTATGGGTATGACTGTGCTGAAGCACTTTGGGAAACGGATGATGCCAGTTAAAAAATTCATCAGTTCTGCTATTCGTTTTGAAGGCATTGATGTGACAATGGAGTGCAACAGCACTATGGGTCTTGAATTTTTCATCTCTTAATGGAGGTGAATTTACAAATCCATTACTCTCCGAAAAACGTGCAAGTTTGCTAGTTGTTGTTTGAGACTGTAGCCTTTGGATAAACAACACAACCCATTGGCATAAACAGAGCTTGCTATAAAAGTGAAATTGTCGACTTTTGAATTTTTGAGCTTTGGTGAGCACTTGTTTCTTTGATTTTTCAAACAGTAAATAGAAAAAATATCTAAAACATCTCTGTCAAAATTCGTTACTGACTTTATAGCTTTGAAAACTGTGATATAAGAAGGGAAATTAATGTGGTAGTTTTTTAAATGAAAATCTGTTAGACTCGAAAGTGCACACGAGACTCGTTCATACGTTTTCATCAGGCCTTTGACCCCTTGCAGAATATGTAGTTGCTTTTCATTATTCACGATCCAGTTGGTTAAACCAAAATCCCTAGCATTCGGTAAAGCTTGATCGATGAACCGGAGTCTCTGTCCTTTCCTTTTTCGTGAGCCCAGTTGCTGAAGACACTCTAAGCTTAAGCATTGTTGTCCATACGCAGAATGGGAAAGAGCCCTATTCAATTTACCTCCGGGACAAGACCCAGAACTTTAAGCAGTTTGTAGAGTTTACAATCAAAGAGATTCGTTGTGTGCGACAATATCAAAATTATCAGCTGGACAGTCTTGAAAAAGGTATTGCCTTCCATGTTGACACAAGCGGCAATGAAAATAAATACACAGGCACACAAAGAAGGCTGTGGATTCTCATCGACAGAGAAAAGTATTCATTTTAAACATGAAAAATATTTAAATGAATGAAAAATTTGATTTCAGATGTTACAGATGGAAGAGCATAGGATATATGAGATTCTTTACTCTAAATGACTGCTCCATGAATCGAAAGGCCACCCATCAACTTCAATGAAACTTTGGGCCAAGTTAAAAGAAAACGGCACTCAAGATTCTGTCAAAAAAGTCCTTAATAAAAGAGAAGAACAAGCTCGCCTCCAGGTAAAGTAAGCACGTTGTGTTAGCCTTTTAAAAAAGGAGTAACATCAAATTCAAGCAATGAGTAAATCTTTTTCACTGGCGTTTAAGAAAATATATTCTGCATATCCAGATTAAAATCCATGAACTGCGACAAAATAACTTGAGCAATAGAAAAAACATTTTCGATAGCAATGCTCGAAGATAGCCTCCTTATGGACAACTACGTTATTCTCCATATTTTATGAAGCAGCACTTTCATCATAACAAAAGTTAGGCGAGAATTCACCATCAGTATAGATGGTGAATTCTCGTGAACCTACCACACCCGGTTACTCAGCCTCAACGTCAGCTCAAGTCGAAAAAGTGGATCTTGAAAGTTCAGCTTCGACTTCCAACAGTCCTACAAGAAAGCCTAGATATGTCATGAATACGCGAGTCCAGTTTAATTTACATCCTAGTTTATCAAATTATAGACGATCCGAGTGCTTACTAGAGAAAAAAAAATCAGGATGAATTCTAAATAAGCCTGAAGGAAACTATTGTGTCTACAAACACAACAATCCGATTCATCTTTCAACACTTAGATGTTGTCAGGTTTAGTTTTCACTTGACGTATCTCGTCAAATTGGCTTACCGTTGACAGGAATCTTTCACTTACTTTTGAACTTTCTCGAGGTCTCACCGATTCAACACCACTCATCGCTTTGAAATAATTGATCGCACTCGATTATTTATTCATATTCAGTAAAGGAATTATCGCTGACTGAAATATTGATATAAACAGTACTTTCCTGTTCGGAATTTTCAATTTAATTAATAATACTTCTTACTTGTATTATTTTTCCTGTGAACCCTGGTAAATCCGAAGGCTATAGCAACCTAACCATAGAGAATGATCGTTGTTTCCATTTTGCTGAAAATCTCCTTGTTGGAGCACTTAAAACTGCACTATTGGTGGATCAGTTTTTTTTTTCATTTCTCAACTTATGTTTCTGCTAATCTCTGAAAACGTATTATAAGGGTAGTCATTGGCCCTTGAGAAGCAAAAAATTATTTAGAAAGGTGCAATAAATGTTTGCTTTGCAGGAATCCCAACAGACGCGATCAGAACATTGCTCATGGTGAAGAACGGTCAATAAAGAGTTTTGATTAATACACAATTCTCGTCATGATGTTTTGACTAAAAAAAATTAACAAGCGCCCTCTTTGAAACACGTTAACGCTGACTTTTGTATATAGGCTTACTTCTGGGTTTAGTAAACTCTTTTATCGACCGCAGAAATCTATTAGTTGCCAAAAGTCTTTCAACATATATAGGGTGATAAGATGCGAGCCAGTAAATTATGTCAAGACTAGAAAAAATCGTATTGAAGGGAGGGTCTAACTCCCATCGTTTAGCCAGGAGAGGAAATTTTCTGAAAAATTTATTTAAAATGAAAAAGAAAATACTCAAATTAAAGTAAAGCATAAACGATAATCGAAGATGCCATTATTTAAGTAAGTGTTTGACTCAAGTTGATTTAATTTAATTTAAATTTGGATTAAAAAAAAAAAACATTCGGATGCCTGTCTAGTGGATTTCGAATAAGTCTTCGACAGGGATGGTTGCATCTATGATACGCGAAAAGAAATTTGTGGTAACAGATGGAAAGTACACGACGACAAAGGTTTTTGACGCCATTAATAGTCTGTTACATGGAACATTTTCGGCAACTCGACAACCCTCTTTAATATTCACGTTTTTAAAGTACTGAGGGATTTGGATAGGTCAATAGCATGTGTGCATATATGCTCATGGCTCAAAATTTAGCCAAGACTGAAAACTGAAGACAAACAATTCCAAATGTGAAACCATATGAAACCAATAGGTTAGGGTAATTCAGGCTTGCGACGCAATTGGGAAAATAAAGTGATTAAGACTTCAAATGGACTGTTGGGTGTTGGGAGTTCATTTGGACAAATTTTTGTACTCTAACATTGTTATAATTCGTACCTGAATGGCACCATCGAGCAGAGAGCTGGAGGATACCATTTTAGTAAATGTCATTTTGTTTTGGCTTTTCTCTGTTGGTGTGGGCCGATGGACAGATTGTAACACGTTTTGGTTTGGAGTAATAAAATAAGAAGAAAATAAGAATAAAGAATAAAATAAATTGAGTTAAGCATTTGAATTGTAACAAACATAAATACCCAGTTAATAAAAGCTAGGGCTGCTTTTATGTCCCTCAAAAGGGGTTTCTACTGCAATTATCTAAGGTCCGATGTGAGGGTCATTTGTCACCAAGCATTTGTGCGTTCAATTTTGACATATGCGAGTCTAGTATAGTGGAACATTTGTCCTTTTTATATGGAAAAATACAGAATATTTGAGCAAAAATGCCTACGAGCCTGCACGGGATTATATAGAAGCGCTCATTCCGACTTTCGGCACTACGGCTCTAACAAAAGACTATTGGATGCTTCCGGTGTCTACAGAATTGACAATGTTATCCTGGATCGTGCTAAGACTCATTTCGAGCATGTTACTGAAAATGAACTCATATCGGGTTTGTTTAAGTCGAACCCTGGGTATTTTGGGAATTCATTGGAATGCGGACGGATACTTCCTGAGGAAACGTTCCTCTTATATATCATGCTACTAGAAGGGCTACAGACAAAAGAATCCTCTGATTGCCTACACATTCAGGGGATGGAGCCTTAAGCTGGAGATACTGCATGAGCGTACCTGATAGAGATATAAATAATGACGAGAGGTCAAACCATGAAAAATACTGGTGGCTAGATTGGGGAGAAGCTGACACTTAGTAGAAGTTAGGTCAAGCTATTTCTTCGTTTTTTTGGCTTGTTTTTTGCCTCCACCTTGTTCTCTCTGTTGATTCATAATTTTTATGTATTGTATATTATTATACGATTAAGTTTATGCATTTGCAAATTAAAAAATAAGTTCAGTTATGAGAGCCAACATCGATTCGGCCATTTACAATAATTTCAAAAATGTGTTTAAGCGTTTATCTTGTTTCTTTGCTAAGAAAATGTTTATATAAATAGTGGAAATAAACAAAAAACTAATAGAAACAAAAAATATCAAAGTAATATAAAAATTTTAAAATTTATCAAACTTAACTTTAAATTGAATTTTTACAAAATTAAATGCAACTTTTTTTTCAATATTAAATGGCCTTAATAATTTTATGTCTTATCAAAAAACCCCGTGCTAAATCAATTTGGGAAATTGAAACAAATGAAGGTAATTTTTTCAAATAAAAGCACTTTTTTCTTTTATTTTCGTAAGTTTGATCTTTTAAGTCAATTATTTAATGAGCTGTTTATGCCTTTTTTTATATTTCCTTATTAGAAAATGAATACCTTGCATTTTGTAATATTCCAATCGTTCCCGAAAGTCTTTTTTCTCGTTTTTACTTCTTTTACAGGCCCTTAGTGTTCAGCAAGTTACCCTCTCGTTATAATAATTTCTCAAAATTGGTAAAAGACTGGATATTAAATATCGATTGTGAAATAAATTTTCATTCAGCACAAGTAAAGATAAATATATAGTGTAGAGTTTTTTTCGGAAAATTCCATTTATTTTTTTAATTAAAGTTTTATTACCTTACTACCTTATTTAATTCTTGAATTGAATTGAATTGTGAAATAAGTTTTTTTCTTCCCTTTTGTATCGTTTTTTTCCGAATTTTCATATGAATTTTATTTGTTTTCGCAACTTTGTTTTAATCTTAAAATTAATTTCTGTTAACATGTTTATTTAAAACTTATTTTGTAATTAATTGAGTAACTGATTTTTCCCCCCATAACATTTTTTTCCATGTGATCATCATTCTGTTGGGTCCTTCCGAACTAGCTTTAAAATTTACGGAATGATTACTATTATTTTCAATTATATTTTTTGAAAAATTATTTACAAGTTTGAAGTCTAAGAAAAGTAGATTAAAATAAATATAAATACATTAAAAAATAAAGAAAATGGATTAACAACATTTATTTGTTCAATTTCCAAAAAAATTGATCTGCCTTCCTGATTAAGCCAATTAAAAGAGGGCGCGTTATATTAAAATCTGAATTACCAAAATTATGTTTTGCCTTAACACACATAAATGTGCAAGGAAAATGTATTGGAAATTTATTTAAATTTTCCATGTCAAATCGTAAACACAAAATGATGACAGTCTCAACTTACTCTCGGGAAGAATTGACTGATATACAGTTCTGGTCTAGTTAAGCGGAAGTTTCTAGTCGTTAAGCTAAGAGATTGTATGCTGAAAGGTATCCAAATCAGAGGTGTCGACGCCATTAACTCTATTCAAGACTTAACAACCGTCTCGGGGAACGTGTTGTACTGAAGTGTCGAAGATGAAAAAGGTCATCTGATGGATGAACAAACTTAAAGGAACGTTAGAATCTCATTTAATAATTGATTTAAAAAACTCAAAAAATAATGTTTTTTTAGGAAAAAATTACTTATTATTATTTTCTTATTTCTTAAAAACTAACACAACTTTTGGTATCATGTTTTTGAGATTTTACTAACAATAAAAAAAAAATTACTTTAAGTAATGCAAATTTGGAAAATTTTTAGCTTAAAATTTAATTTGGTTTTTTTTTCAAAAATTGACTTTGAAATTAAATTTCTCAAAAATCATTTACTTAAACAGCTTGAGTCAAACATTTAAGTATAGTAAGATTTCAATTTAAGACACTCCTTTGGCATATGATTTTTTTCTTGTCTTGACCTTCTCGCTGTAGTCTTTTTCTTGCATCTTGTGTAAATCACTCTTAGTAATTAACGAGCCAAGCACATTTAGGTTAGAATTTACTTGACTTGAAATGCTTAAGACACTTGGCATAAAAATCAAGCCCTTCACCTACGATTCATGAAATTCTCTCTCCAATCGACTGTCAAGTTCGCCTTAAGTAGACAAGCCAGACCTTTTGTAGTGGTGGTGTTCGTCAGAACAGATTTGCTTAGTTAATTCAAGTGTTACAACTGCTTTTCGTTCTGCGCTTACTAATCGATGCGCATCAACAGAACTGTTTTATACTATCCTAATTTCAACTCTACTTCTTTTCAATCTACACTTTTTTAACTGATTTTGTCTTTCTTAACAACTCGCCAGTTTAAAGCCAATCTTTCATAAGCTGGAGAAAGTTATAGACCCACGTTCATGTCCACGTTCTTGGATAAACGTCTTTACCTGTTTATGACTTTGACATCAATCCGTGCTCCCAAGTTACCCTGTCAACTCAATTCTCCTCCACTCTTCATATTCCATTCAAGTTGCAGTGAAGAAAAAAAGAAAAAAACACCTCGACCACCTCTGGGCATAGTCAAGTCGTTTGCTATCTGCAGATCCGAAGCTTATCTAACACAATACGAATGCCCGAATATACGGTAGCTGCCACTTACCGAATTAATTGACGAAACAAAACCTTTTCCTACGAAACTAAACCCTTCCAAGAACGAGATATCCAAACGATATCGTTTTGATGGATGAATGAATATTGAAATCCAATCTTTTCCGCATCAGCCACTCCGTGCAGCGTTAGCTTCCGTGAATTGATTAATTCTTTGGACATTTCCTCCAACTTGCATTGCCTGATTGGTCCACGAATGTATACAAATTACAAATAAATATAGCCGCGGGGGCTAAAGGACCACTACCTGCCTTGTGAACTGTGAAGTCTTCAAACGACATCACACACTCACTCTCATTAAGGACACTTTCGGATGTTTTTGTTTTCGCTTTTGTGACCGGAGATCCGTGATCGGAGGAGCAGCAACGCAACACATGCAACACTCAGCACAGAACCACCTTTGTGATGATACCGAACAATTATGCCCGTGAGAGGTCGTCTGACCTGTGAGTTTTGTGTCGGCATGTCAGAGTGAAGGGAAGATCATTGCCGTCGACGCCGCCACGCCGCCACTGCTCAGTCTAGAGGGGGTGGTGACTACAGTCGCCGAACTTATGGCCAGAGCAAAAACTGTTTATAGGGTCAACACGCAATGATGCTCCGCATGTTTACAATCGGGCCAGGCGGGGTCCTTAAATGTCGACCGAAACACACAAATTATAATTAGATTATGACCCATGATGATCCTTTAATGATCGGCGTTTAGCTTCATTCATAACTTTTGTGGGATAATAACACCGAGATAGATGATGGACGGAAGATACAGAAAGAGAGCGTGTGATGGTTTTCTTCTTCGAGTTTCCGGTTGGCAGTAGATATTTTTCGGGTTTCAAATTACGGATGCTTAAAAGGCCATTTTCTCTATTTAGGGCGCTAATAAGCGATGCGGGGCTAGATAGAGTTTAAAATTATTGTCGATGACGTGATTCGTGTCAAAGAATGCGGATCCAAGTAATTGCGTTTAAATTGGAACGCTTTTTTTAGTTCTTAATCGTTATGAACTGTGTTTTTTGTTTTAAAAATAAACAAACAGCATGTGCGGTGTAACTGCGGCTACTCCTTTTCAAAAATTCTTCGACTTATGGTTTTGTAGCTTTAATTTTAAGTGAACTTTTAAGTGAAGCTGCAACGATGAAGTCTATTAAGAAGATTCTTTATTGAAGTTGATTAAGGTAATTCACAAGTGTTTGTCTTAAATGGTAATCCTCATGACTAGATTTACGAGAATGTGAAGGTGGCAGACCGCCCAATTGTTGACAGCCTGATTCGTTCCTCCATTCTGCAGCAATAACTTCGGTCGGCATAGTTGGAAGGGCAGTGAGTTGAACATTTCATAAATATCAACATGTTATGAAGAAGAACCGTGGCCTTGACAATTTTGTCAACGTTTGAAGGAAGAGCATGAATGTCGTTTCTTAAGATTTGTATTTATTGAATTAAACATCTCGAAGACAAAATACCAAATGCGTTCTCAATCGTAACTCGTGCATGAGAAAGACGTTTATTGAAGTTTTCCTGTTCTGGTTGCAATTTTCCTGCAGAAAACACAAATTAATTATTGTAATGATTGATTCTGTATGTTATGTACTTACCTGGAAATGGTCTCATTAGGTTTTGTCTCAAAGGAAAAGCATTATCTCCCACAAAATAGAAGGGGAATCTTACTTCCGAAAATGGTAGAGTGGACCAATTTAGTATTTCCAGTTGCTTTCTCGAAAGAAGTTTGACAAAAGAACTTTCGGCTAAAATGCCTCCATCACTTTGGCTTCCGTATGCTGCTATATCTACCATGGTAAAGACATAATGAGCATCACAAACCGCCAGCAAAACAGGGCTATGTCTACCTTTAAAGTTGTAATACATTGAACCGGCATTGGGTGTTTACAATGCTAAATAAATTCCATTTAACTCATCCCACAGAGCCTGACAAGATTCATATATGATGTTGGCAAAGGTGCTAAGACCTATTTTGAAACTAAATGCGTAAACTTGTCGGGAACCACCATGTGCAAGATACCTTCAGAAAGCAAACAGTTTATATTAGAAACCGCATAAGCAATACAAATAATATACACATTTGTATGTATGTTCTCACATTAATGTTCAAAACATACCCGATGCAGAATACACGTTTACGACCCATGAAATTCTTCAGTAATTTTGGCACAACATCAATTATGCTGCAAGACGTAAGTGTTCCGAAGCCTGCTTTTCTTTCCTGCTTATTGTTCAGCACTCAGCTCCTTATAGCAAAACTAACAGGATCGATATTTGTAGAGTATGAAAGTTGATGAAAAAGTTTATTTTTACTCCGATGAATGTAAAATCTTTTCTTTGCTTTGTCCAAGTCGGTGGCCGGTTAATTCTTTTTAAGGTTCCGCGTCTCATAAGGAAAAAATGGGTCTAGGATCAGTTCATTGTCGGTTTGTCTTTTTTGTTTCTCAGGAATGCGTGAAGTTTTCAAGTTCAAATTAATATAAAATATTTTCAAATTTCCTAAGACCTGTAAAACAAAACATCGAGCTGCTCAATCGACGCATTTCTTGACATTCGCAAGTCCGGTATTACATATCGACTCTTTTGAGTGTGCTTCTCTTGATCAAGTTGACTCTTTCACCGACTCTTTTCCGTGGCTCTAATTTGACAGTTCTTCTTTCATTTCGTATTTCGTTATAGGACTTCACTTGCACTCACGAATAGAAATGAAGAAAAGTGAAAAAACAATGAAAAATGAGAAAGAGAAACGTCAAAATGAGTCAACGAAATTTCTACCCACGAGCTACAACTCATCGGGAAGCTTGTCTTCTACCTCATCTTAATTTATCTCCCTTCTCCATTTCATTTGTGCGAGTCTTGACTCATGAGTCGACGTGTAATGCAGGACCAAGGGAATAAAAACCCTTAGGGCACAGACAACTTCCCATCAGGAAGTTCTTGTTACCGGTCCAATTTTCGGAATTCAAAATTTTTACATATCTCCACTTTTCGAGGACCCAGTAGTCGGATAGTAGATGTCTGTGTCTGTGTGTGTACGTATAAGCTATCGAATCAAAATTCGTTTTATTCAAAACATGAGTTCATAAAGATCATTTGAAAAGCTTTTGGTAAAATTTGACAGGACGGTTACAAATTTATGACGAAAGAACTGTCAAAAAAACGGTCTTCACTTCTTTAATTAAAATTAATTTAGTTTTCTAATAAAAAAAAGTTCAAAATCAATTAAATTTGTAGTTTACAACTACTTTATCAAAACAATAAATATTTATATGTGTATATAACACTGCCGTTCATAAGTTTCCGGACAAATTCAAATAATTTTTTTTGTTGTTCAATTTTAATTCCAAAAATTTCATCAATCATCGTCATCGACTAAATTAAGTTAGTTATAAGTTAGTATTAAGTTATAAAGACAAACTTAAAGACATTAACAACTTAAAAAAATATCTATCTTATTTTTTGTTTGCAATGAATGTTTTCAAATCGCAAATTAAATTTGTTGATAGTGGCAAATAAAATAGCACCTACATTTTTTGTTTATCTTGAGATGGGAAGTTGATGGTATGGGCAAGCCTACTCATACCCGAATCAATTTTTTTCTTGTAAATCAAAACTCAATTTCTTTACCAAGAAGAAGACTATGCGGAATCTTAAATAAGAAAAACATGAAATACATTGTACCGTGGTACGGAACCCTTCGTATGGATTATATTGATATCGTCTGCGAATCCTAACAGCTGACAAGATTTGTAATTCATTCCGTGATAACACTTGCACCGCTTGTTATAGCTCAGGGGAACAATTAGCAAACAGTCCAATGTGATTCGATAGCCACACCGGGATATAGAATTCCGTCATTGTCTTTAATGCGTCCAAGGTATCTATGAAATTTTGAAATTTATCCAGGCGCTGCAGATGAATAAGTGTGATACGATCTTATTCCTGAACTTTACAAGCAGGGCTACTTTCATTTGATTAATGAGTAAACTCTTTGTGGGAGTTTCAGGGGAAGTTGTTTTAAGCATCACTGTTCCTAGCCCCTTTGTCATTATCATACACATAGAGCATTTAAATAAGGTCTTCTCTCTCGGCTCTGCCTATCAAGAGCTGCCTTAAAATCGAAAAATTGATTCTACTTATAGCTTGCTTAAAGAGTTTGAAGTAATGAAAGAGCTCGAAGACTTCTTAATGACCGGTAGTATGATTTCCGTAGCAAAAGCTCCACTAGTGATTTGATTGCGTATCTCACCGTACAATTGAACAAATCTCTGCATCTTTAGATTGTTGTGGTTAATATTTTGAAATCATTTGACAGAGTCTGGCATTATCTGCCTTTGTCAAAAGTGCGTCAATAAGTCAATTTAGTGTCAATAAAGCTCTTATTCATTTAAAATTAGAAACTACGTGTTAGGTGCACCTTTCATGTCTGCAATTCAGAATACAAATGGTGGTGCTCCTCAGGGCTAAACTCATTCAATTCCGATCTATGAACGCCGCGGAATTTTATGCCTCCAAATCGATGTGATGTCTACTGTCATTTAAGCGAAATATGAACCTTGGCTGGAATGAACACTGTGTCCTCAAAAATACTACAAAAGCTGTAGATTTCCTGAAGCGGTGAAAGAAATACTTTGCCCCACTTGATATGGCTGCAACACATAAAGCAAAAATTGGTTCCAAAAGTGCTCTATTACTCTTACGAATAGCTAGGCGCTTCAAAAACCAGCTTGAACCAGCTCGATTAAATCTT
Organism: Orthonevra nobilis; assembly: GCA_963555765.1. Taxonomy (NCBI): domain Eukaryota; kingdom Metazoa; phylum Arthropoda; class Insecta; order Diptera; family Syrphidae; genus Orthonevra; species Orthonevra nobilis. Next base: position 47,575,339 of record OY743224.1, on the reverse strand, counting down.
AAGAGGAAAAAACATATCGAAGTCACGTTACGTCTCCTGCCATTCAATAATTTATCGTTTTTTCATAAACAGTGCTGCAGCAAATTAGCCATCCGTGCACGATCAAGCCCAATTTCGGTTTTGTAGTCAAGTAAATAGTTTTTAGGGTTCCTTAAACAAACAGTTTATAAAAAAGAAACTCGATAACAAAGGCTCTGCTGTCAGCTGAAGTTGCAATTTTCCCTTTTACTTTGACCACTTTAAAAAAATAATAAAAATTATACAAAGTTAAAAATATGGAGGGTCCCACATAAAAAAAATGTTTTAACCACAACAAATATTGCGCAAGGAATTTGTCTTAAATTCGCAACTGAATTTTACGACAGTAAGTAGACCATACAAATATTAAATCAAAATTAAAAAATGTTTTGGGGAACCATTAATGTGCATTTGACGTTTCCTTAGCCGCACAATATGAACGGGGATCGCTCACTCCGACATTCGGTATTTCCTACTCATTACAATTTGCAGAACTTCAAAAACAATGGGTTTCAGTTCTTCTATCTTAGTCCTCACTCATATTTTTCGATCGCGTTTTGAATCAACTTTAAAAGGGTATTCATAGCCCCTTGCCAATTCGGACTCGCTAAACGTAGAATCCGTTCAAAATTTGTAACCTTCGGCTGATTCACAAATAAAAATCTACTTTGATCTTTGGTTTGATAATGTTATAAATACTCGAACTTAAATGTTATCTTATCGCCTGAGAAACAGCGCCGTGACGCACAGACAGACAATGAAGTGATCTTATAAGAGTTCCGTTTTCTCTTTTAAAGTATGGAACCTTAAAAATCAAAGTTAACACTAAGCTTACTCTTTCATCAATCTCATAGAAAGATCGTCGCAAAACGCTTTCCATAACTACGAATCTTTTGACAAAAGTACTTCGAAAAACTTCGAAGGAATTCATTTCGTCAGATTCTTTGGAAAAGAATTATTTGAATATATAAATGACCGCTTTAAATTTTACACGCTCGAAGGAGAAAACCTTTTAAGAAAGTTTCCAAAATTTTCCAAAAAACCATCAAATAAAAATATACACACACACACAGAAGTAGATGCAACAACTAAGCCTCAATTTGGAAATATGTAGCACTGCTGGGGGTACACGCTTCTTTAAAATTCAAAAAGAGCACAATTTGCATACATTTTCCTGACATTAAAAACGCTACACCACCGGCGGCGCGGCATCGGCGGCGTCGAGTGTCGCTCGTTCCTTCGGGTGCGGGTACTCCCCCAAAAGAAATATCACACAAAGTTGGATTTTAAAAGCTACTCAAAGTTTGCAGCACCCCGCCCGCCAGCACCGCAATCGCCGAACACCGAAACCATGATTCGGATTGCCAACGTACCGTACCCGACATTAGTACAAAAAGTGTTTGCATTTAAATTCTTTTTCACTTTTTAATGTACGAGCTATGAGCACTCATACTTGTGCTCATATCGTTGTCATTTAGCCTGCTGTATATTCGTACCTACCCCTCAAGGTCTAGGTATCCATATCACTGCAGACCTGAGAAGCCCAAACCGACTGCAATGGAATTTTGAGGGCGAATATTTTCGTTCGTATACTTTAAAAAACGGCAAAATGGCGCATCAACCCCCGGCTCGCCTTGGTGTGGTTCGTGCGCAAGTTAACCGCCGGTATAGTCAGATTTCAGGCGTTTTCATCTCTATTTTTGAGCTTCGTTTTGTCCTTGCCATTTAGATTTGTGACAGCGAGAGTGGTAGATACTGTCTCTGGCATGACACCCCCTCAATTTCACACCCTTCTGCAATTATACGAGTAAACATTTTAAGTGGAAAGTAAGCAAGTTGATTTCGTTTTAATTTTCAGTCGACTGAACGGTTCGGAGGGGGAGGGGTGGTTGACACTGCACCCCTTACACTACCACAGTCAAAGCACAGACCATTCTAGCGGGTGATAGTGCTGACAGGTATCGTAGCCCATCAGGGATGTACCGCGCATCCCTTAAATTTCGACTTAATAACGTATTCATAAGCGGGCTATGGAGGACCCTTTTTATGGCTAGATGATGGAAGAGACCCAAGCAGGCAGGTTATTTTTTTTTTTGTTTTTGTCGCTGACAAGCTGTTAGGATTATTATCGCCCTCGTAAATGGAGGAGCTTCGCTGGCAAAATGGATTATAACTGCTGGTTGTTTTGTAGTATGCGTACATACCTGGGGTTGATTGCTCGAAAGTGGGTGGTTTATCTGGCAACTTTATCACACATTTATAATTTGGAAATGGTGTGATAATGCGCTGACACATAAAGTGCCAAAACAAGCATTCCCTGGGGAATAATTTGAGTGGCAAAAATGGGGGTGCATTAGGATGATGGCTCTTCCTTTTTCAAATTCAGTGCCAGTGGCGGAGTTGTTTTATTTTTTTTTTTTTTTTTTTGTGTTGTTGGCTTTTCGTAATTGAGATTCTCTTTCATCCTAGTCGTCGTTGTATGATTTTCAAAGTGTCAATGCGAGAAAAATGCTTCTAAATGTATTTTCGGTTTCTTTTCATGTTTTTGCTTTTAGTTTTTTTTTTCTTCTTGTTCTTCTTGCCATCAAATTGGGATGAGAACATAATTTTGGAGTGATTCATTTTTTTGAGAAATTTATTCATCACTGAAATTTGGTAGGATGTTTGGTAAGGTGACTTAAAATATTTAAGTGGATTTTTTTTCCATTTCAAGCCATATTTTTTGTCAGAAATCATACCGGTGCGCAAGTCTTATTAATTTTATGAAGCAGAGCCTCTTGTTGGTTTTTGTGGCCTACCGTGCGTCGTCTGATAAACGTGAATTTTCGCGTTCAATTCCGAGGGAAATCCTCCGAAATGTTCAACTGCCACATATGCTTCCAGCTTTGAAAATATGGTAGCTATCTCGCAAGCAATTTGTATCCTTTATGTAAAGGAATTATTATTTAATTGTTTTCGCGAGTTAAGTTAAATAATTTTCCGTTCATAAACTTCCGGAACATCTGAGGAAACATCAAATCAAATGAGCTTGCACGTACAGGTACAATATATTGATATCCCCTCAGATTAGGTCAAACTTGCAGCATCACAAGACAAGACTGGCCCCTCCAAAGTACCAAGAAGCTACTAAACTTCAGTTAAAACTCCATAAGCATTCTCATATTTGTCCTCATGGGACTTATTGTCATGCGCAAAAGGCTAGGCGTGCTATCAAGTGATTTCTGCAGAAGCTACCGCTCAGATGAGGAACAGCGAACTTTCACTCAACGCCTCTGTGGACGTCCGGCCTCAGAAAAATCAAGATAGATAAACGAACTGGTTGCCTTAGGCTACTCCTTCAACATTCCCGAAAAAGAATTCCCCTCAGCTACCTCGATCTCCCTTTCCAACATAGTTAAAGGGTCCTTCCTATCATAAATAAAACAAATCGCGTGTAAAATGTCATTGGAATTTTTCGAAAATTCGTTCGAAAGACTTACCGATGCCAGCTTCTGTGGGTGGCGCGCATCCGAAATGTAAAATTTTCTATGACTCTGGCATCATTCAGACTGAATCTGCCCGGAGGGATAGGTTATATTGGCTTTGAGGGCTGTTCTGGTTTGTGGCTTTTTTGCATAGACCTGCGACTTCAGATAACCCAAAAATAAAAATCTAACGTTAGGTGACCATGCCCTCGAATCACTCGTGCACAGTTTCCAATCTGGCGTGAGCTGTTTGGCACACAGCACCATCCTTTTGGAATCACATGTCGTTGATATTCAGGTGATCCAACTTAGGCCAAAAGCAGTTGGCAATCATCGACCTATAGCACTCGCCGTTGAAGGTGTTGGCCTGGTCAACGTAATTCTCGAAGAAATAAGGACCGACGCCGCCGCCAGCAACTATTTACACAAAAGAGTGTTGGTTTCGTTCCAAATTCTACAATTTTGTTTTTTGATGTACCCATTCTTCATCGCTGTAGATGGTTTTTCAATAAAAATAAGGGTCAGTTTCCAACTGCTTGAGCCCATTCAGTGAACACACGTCATTATCTATGCTCGTTAACTTTAAACTATGGACTCAGTTGAACTTTTTACGTCTGCAAGCCCAAATCTTTATGCTGAATTCGCCAAGTTGTGGTCTGGGAAAGGCCAAGTTCTTGTGAGCGAAGCGAAATCGACTGCACTCTCTCACGGACAGCGGCAATGTTTTCAACATACGTATGTATGTTGGTTGCCCGTTTACTGAGCCAGTGGAATCAAAATTATCCAATGACCCAAAAAACTTTAATGCTTATGTTTTGAGTGATAGCAACTTGAAAATTTGTACATATATATAAAATTTAATATACGTCCTTTTTAATTAAATCAATTTTAGGTGATAATGAACGAAAAAGAATTAAAAATGTGTATATATATGAAACTATTGGTGGTGAAGCATGAACAGAGTGCTTCAATGTACTTTTAACTTGATTTTGATAGGTTATTATATAATAAAAGTAATTGAAAATATATTGTTACCAGTAAAAGTATTAAATTAAATGCTTATTAATGATCAATTTAGTTTTGAGAAAATGAGTTTAGTTTATAAGAAAATTTAAAGTAATAAGTCATAGAAAAAATTTGAAAGCATTTGAATAAGGAAAGATTGAAGTTGAAAGTTTTATATTCTTAAGCAAGTATAAAAAGTTGATTATGGACTTTCAGGCAATTCCAAGAGCATTTTGGATTCATCCAAAAATGTAATCGGCATAGTATGCATTTGATCAGAGCTTCCTATGCATCTTCAGACAACCTATTGGTAAAATTGCGAAACACCTTATAATGTAGGCATGTGACACCAATTGTATTTACTCACTCGAGCTGTATACGTTTCTTACTGACCGAATTTAATAGCATTTACTGCGATTTCAGATGATATTGACTGTAGTATATATACAGCCGTTTTATCAATTCTTCGTCAACTCTTTTCAGAATCTATTTTGCAAATATTTTTTCTTTTCATCCTTGCTCGTTTTATTTTCTGGAGGTGTTGCTGAATATACCTTGAACGAAAGATTATAAGAAATGTGAAGAATGGTTTCCATACACCTAACGCAGGCATGAAGAGTGGAAAGACCAGATTGGAAGGCATCTTTTTGGTTTGGAACTTACTTTGTTCAAATCATTCTCCCCCCCAGGGTCTAGGTCTTTAGACAGCACCAGATGATGTATACAGTGCAGTATAAAGAGTCTCTTTTGTCTCCTATGGAGTTTTCTTGACAAATTTTACAAAAAAATGTTGCCACATCACAAGTTTTGTTGATAAGTCAAGTAGTTTTTTAGGTTAAAGAGATGCAATGAATTAATTGGCGTCTCACCTGGTAAAACCAGTTTGTATACACTTTGCCCAGATGATACATCACGGCCCCAATTAAGGTATAGTTTAAGATTCCTGTGCCTTAATTTTTACTCCGAACTAATTTGAACGATACGAGCTGCTGTATGATCTAGTAGTTCCTTTACGTCCTAGGTTGTCATAAATTTTCATGCTTGATCTTGGGGGATATCGTCTTCTTTGCATTCATTTTCACAGTGTATGACGGAAAGACAACAAAATATTGCATAAATTCAAAACCATACTCTTATACAAGTTCTATATTTTGCGGCTGTTTGTTTTCTCTGACGACTCTTCATATGGTTTTTTTAGATTCGTCCACGTTCACCGGAGAAAAATTAGGAATAGATTATATTCCTACTTGACTTATCAAATGATACTTAAAATTCACTCTCCAACCACGAACTGTAACTGTTTTCAAAACTTCTTTTGTTCTTCTCGCTTTTTCCCGTGCATGCTTAAAACAGTTGCCAATTGTCCTTGGGCTGACACGATTCCACGCTGAAGCTACCAAGCCGACAGCGTCAAATAAATCAATGGTACTTTCCCTATTTTTATTTTGAGTACAAGGGTTTTTCGAAAAATACTTTTTAGACTTCATATCACACCCTGTTCCATTTGTTGCAGTATTGATGTGGTATTAGGTGGAAGGAAAGCAAGTTTTATTGAAGAAAGCTGTTGAATTTTTGGATGTGGCGGGCAGTTATTGATAAGTACGATATATGAATAAAATGTTCTCTTTCTCCAAAAGTCCCTCAAAAATTTCGGAGGTCATCCAAGCCATCTTGTTTGCTGTATACTCGACTGGCAAGCATAGGGAACCAGTCGAACAGAACAAAACAATAGCCCGGCTTCATCCACATTAAAAATTTTTAAGGATTGGTACTCTCCTCGAAAAGTTATTGGCCATACTTTTCGATCCAACTCATCACAATGCCCTCGCTCAACGTTGGTAGCTTCTCTCGACATTTTTTCGAACATAATGTTGTTATGTTGTTTCGCATTCGAAAACGATAAATCCACATTTCAGTACAGCTAAAATCCATTTCAAGAAGTTGTCCAATTTCATTTGCTTGCATTAGCAGTAACACAGCTGGATGGCGAAGTTGGTAGAGCGCCTGCCTTTCACTTGATTCACTTGATAGGTCCCAGGTTCGATTCCTAGAGTGGTTTCTAGTTTTTCAAATCTGGTCCAGTCACCATTTGCCATTGGGATCAAGTTAATAGCACTATCACTGGATTGGTCGACCAGCGATAATAGTCTGATTAATTTATGGCGCTGTTGTAGTGTTTGTTGTATCGGCTTAGTTTCTAATTCGTGTTTTCAAAATAAAATCAAACTAATGCCGAATAAAATCCTGCGAATTAGGTGAAAGCAATAGGTCGATATAAAAAATCATCCGCCCTGTTCAGGGCTCCTTCCACGGAAGCAAGTTAAAACCAAATACACCTGAGTTTCTCAAACCACTACATGATCTTTCATTCTTCTCTTAATTCTTCCGCTCGCTCTGTGCTACACGCATTATAAGAGTATTTATATCCTATAAAATAAAATAATTAGCAGTAATGGCCATGTTAAAAGCACATTAATGCTCCTTTGAGTTTTAAACCATTTCAGAAGTGGTTCTTCAATATCCGCATTTCTTGAAGAACGAATCTTATTTAGTTTTATTGACTTCGATTCAAAACACCATTGAACAGCTTCTTTGCTGCTGATTGTAGAACGCGAAACATTAAATTCCTTAGCAAGATTTGAGTTAGATTCCACTGAATCAAGTCTGCAAATTAAGGCCTATTCTTCAATTGAAAATGTTTTTCGTTTTTGGGTTCCATTCTAAAACATAAAACACAATGGTTCTTAACTGAAATTAGGCGAACATATCGTTTCCTTATCTTGTATAAACTTAGTCACGCCAAAAACTGTTTGACACTTCTCTTGAGTTGAAGCTTCTAAAAGAAATAACAGCCAATGATGCCGCTTCTACTACGTATGTAGTACTTTACAACATAATACATACTAAATCCTTTCACTAAAATACTACATTTGGAAGTTTAACATCTTCGTTGCTTTTATATTTTATTCAAAATTTTTAATCCATTTCAATTTCGAGACCTTATAAGATTTTAATAAATAAAACTTCGACTTGACATCGCTCTTAAGGAAATTAAAATTGTGGCTTTTTGAAAAACAAGAATATCTGTGACAGCTGACTGGAATGTACATAGAAATGAATCGGTCTTTAAGAGACGTTTCGGATACTAAGAAGTAGACTTCTTGCTGTAAGAAAAAAGATAAATATTTAATTAACTTAATATTTCAGCAAACAAAAGGAGACATCAAATGTATAAAGCAAAAATAAAGCTCGTACGTGGAATATAAGTCCGAAAACCCCTTTTGCCGCACTTTTCAGAATATCATTTAACTACAGTAGGACTTTGTTAGTTAGACATCAGCTGCTACCAATACACATTTCAAATTACAACAAAGCCAAAAATTCCCCTTGTGTGTCTTAAAGTTTCAAAAAATAAATAATAAAAAAAGTTATATTATTTTAAGTGTGTTCCGACGTAATTTGTGTGATGTACTGCATTAAATACAATGTGCCTTATGCACAAATGGATTCAAAATATCTGCACTGACAGATACAGTGGCGAGCATAAGTGTTTGAATGTTTACTTTTTTCGTACTTACCTATCCATAAAATCTTTATTATTAAAGGAAATGCAACAATTTTTTTTGTGTTTTATTGTTCATTTATTTGTTTAAAATTTTGCATATTCCAAATTTAGAAAAAAATAAAAACAAAAAAAATAAAACGGAAAAACCAAACTTCACTCTATTCGAACACTTTTGCACGGAATGTTTTACTAGCCCAAACCGCTATGAATTTCCCGTTATCCGCTATTTTTTGTTCGTTGATGATTATTTGCCACTCTCTCATTGCTATTGACACCATTGTGTTAAGGTTATTACTTTGAGATAGTTTGCAGTTTTGTTATTTGTATGTGATTTTTAAAAATGCGTAAAATATCGGAAGAAATCGAAAACAGCATAGTGGTTTTAACAGAAAAAGGAAAGTCCACACGAGAAATTGCAAAAATATTGAAAATCAGTAATTCAACTGTATATTGCGCCCAAAAAAGGCGAAATGTAAGCCACAGTGCAATTTTGAAAGGACGTCGAAGGTTGCTGACAGACGGAGATGCACGTGCTATGGAGCGTTTGATGAGGCGCAAGGACTCATTAACGCCAAAATTAGCTGCCGCAAATATCAATAAGGATGTAAGCGAGTGGACTGCGCGCCGAGCCCTTCGAAGAATTGGACTTGTTTCAGCGGTGAAACAAAAAAAAACCCGCTTTGTCGGACAAAAACATAAAAGCGAGGTTAAAGTTCTGCAAAGACCATAAACATTGGAATGTTGAGGACTGGAAAAGAGAAATCTGGTCGGACGAAACCAAAATAAACCGTTTCCAGTCAGATGGAAAGGAATATTTTTGGCACCGACCAAAGGAAACCATCCAGAAGCACCAAGTAAAGCAAACGATAAAACATGGTGGTGGTAACCTGATGGTATGGGGCTGCTTTACTTGGTGGCACGTTGGCCCAATAGTTAAAATTGAAGGGATTATGAAGAAGGAGGATTATCTTCACATACTCCAAGCAAATTTATCAGAATTTGTTGAAAGGAGTGCATACCCTGAGGAAGAGGTCCTTTTCCAACAGGACGGTGATCCCAAGCACACCGCCAAAATCGTTCAAAATTGGTTGACCGGCCAACGCTTTCAGATGTTGAAGTGGCCTGCGCAAAGCCCGGATTTAAATCCGATTGAAAATTTGTGGGCTTTGCTCAAAAAAAGGCTGGCAGTCTATGAAAGGGTCCCGAAGAACGTAAATGAGCTTTGGCAAAGGGTGGAAAATGAATGGGAAAAATTACCGAATAATTTGATCGAGAAACTAGTGGAGAGCATGCCAAAACGCATTAAAAGTGTCATAAAAAATAAAGGGCTGTGGACTAAATATTGAAATACCTTTTTTTATGTTTTTTTTTTGGACGTGCAAAAGTGTTCGAATGGAGTGAAGTTTGGTTTTTCCGTTTTATTTTTTTTGTTTTTATTTTTTTCTAAATTTGGAATATGCAAAATTTTAAACAAATAAATGAAGAATAAAACACAAAAAAAAATGGTTGTATTTCCTTTAATAATAAAGATTTTATGGATAGGTAAGTACGAAAAAAGTAAACATTCGAAAATTTATGCTCGCCACTGTAGATATGAGATGAGATAGGTCGAAGCGTGAAGTGCGGTCGGACAAAAGCAATTTCGCTGGTCAAAACATGTACTGGCCCGTTTGCTAAACAGCTTGCGTCACAAAAATTTGCCATTATCGTTGACGAGACTACCAATGTGTCAATTGAATCATGTTTAGTGATAATAGCTGGCGCTGTAAAGGACAGATGTATAGGATTTTAGCGGCTCGAAATAAAGAAGTTCTGAAGAAATGTTTAAATCTATTGAGTGTAAAGATAGTAATATCGATATTTCCAACACAATTGCATTTTGCTCTGATAATGCATCAGTAATGCGGGGACGTCTTAACGATTTGGCCCAATCTACTTTCAATTGGATGCAGCAATCATAACCTGCATTTATGCTTTTCGGCTGCCCAATTTTCATACAGTCTTCAGCGGAAGAATGAATTTCAGGAGACATTTTAAGGTATGCCAAAACTCTCTGTCACAAGAAGTTGTAGTCAACATACTTTTAGCACAATGGAGTCCTTGTATCAGTACAAGTTAGACGGCTAACGACTTTTTTTTTTAGAGGAGGAAAACAGACTTTACTTATTTTTTCTATCCTACTTCTTGAAGAAAATAAATGCTCTTGATAAAAAAAAATTAAAAAGCGAAGGAGTTCAAATACATTTAATCCATATTTTAATATGTAACTCATTAAAAAATATTTACAAAAAACTTTTTTGGAACAGATTGTGTATCTTTTACTGCTACATTGGATCACATTTTGAACTGCATATTCAAAATATTGATATAAATCTAAATCACTTAAAGAATGTAAAAAACAAAATTAAATTAAGACCTTCCAAATGAGCAGTAGCGATTACCATTTGGGGCTTTTGATTTCATTTGAATATGTAGACCTCAAAATAGTGATATTGAAGAACTATGGTTGAATTAAAAAAAATAAATAAAATAGTTTGGGCAACTGTATGTTTCGAGAGCTACCAGCCTACAGCAGTGCTTCTGCTGAGCAAAAGTTTTCTCAGAACTCAGAAACAATTGATTTTGTTTTTTTGGCGGCTAAGGAACACTTTAAGGGTGTGTCATTTTTGAAACTTCAGAAAATTTGCTAAAATTTTGTGTATGAATTTTAGATTTACCTAATGAACAACTCTGGCTTTGGAAAAGCCTATTTGTGTTTATTAATTTCTGATTGTTGTTTTTGTTCTTATGAATTGAATTTTTATTTTCGTTGTGTTAATTATTTTTAAATGTGATTAAATAAAAAAAAATTAATTGTGCTAGATTTTTTTCTATAAAAACTACATTTTTTTGGTCATGGTACTACATTTGCTCACAATTTAAGTGGCAACGCTGATTACATCACAACTGGCAGGAAAATCAAAAATAGAGCTCTCTTTGAATATCTCTTTCTAAATATTTTTCGAGTTACTGGAAAATGGCGTCATTCACTATGCGCTGTCTGTAGACCATAACCACAATAATGAGACGACAATTTTGTCGCTAAGAACGGCACACATAAGCTACAAAATTTGAAGTAATACTTCAGCCCAAGCCGAGACATAACTACTTTGCTTTAAGATCATTCACGCACTTAATATCCCACAACTTCACAGAATCAGTTGACTTCTTTAGAAGTTTATTCAACTCTAGCCGCCAATGAAGCAGTTCATATCGTGACTAAACTTTGAGGTTACGATTGAATATCGTATCTATTTGTAGGTTACCCCAATTTTCTAACTACGACTTTTGGATTTGCAAGCCAGAAAAGCTGTGAAATCTCGATAACAACTGCCACTGTTAGCACCCTTGCAGATATAAAGTCAAAAAATGTATCTCTCATTTTGATCTAATTTAAATGGACTTTCCCACTCGAAATACTTCTAATGAGCCACATAATTTATTTACTACTATCGTCAAACGCCTTTTTCTCCTAATTACAAGGATAACACGCAGCAGCAACGAAATAACAGAAACAAAACAAACCATTCTGAGCATGTACCCTTGTGGTGCACCTACTCGTATCTCATTTTAAAATGATCTACCGATGCCCACAGAGGACAGGTGTAGCTTAATTGCCGCTTACCTTTGTATTTCCCTCCGAGTGTACCCTTACACGCTCAAATTAAGGTTTTCCTTTCGTCCTGTTTTCATTCATCAGGAAAAAGGCCTCCTTTATTGTTGACCACTCAAGCCTGATCGTAAATAATTTCGGACACTCGGATGTGACATGTCGAGCGATAAAATTCCATGTTTACCTTGACTCTTGTGTCTATTGTTTCGGCGGTTCGACGTAGACTTTAACGCACTTTCAATTAATGCGCACGCTTCGAATTCCAACGATGGAAGGACATGGTGGATTCTGTTTTCATAAAATTCTAGCTCGAATTTAGTGTGTGCACTAATCGAATTCAACTGTCAGTTGAAGTCAAAGTCTCGACCACAATGCCTGAGGTCATATTCATATGCATGCCCATGTCCATGTCCATGCTCATGCTCATTGCACGCCCCTTCGAGCATATAGGAACCACAATATTACAATGAGCTCACCGCAGGATGTCATCCCATTGCAGGAGTAGTTAATTTCTATTCGATTACTATTGAATTGTAAGGAATTGGGTTTGGGTGCTCATTTAGGACGGGAAGTGTGCGTTCATGCACAGCTATGGCTATGCGCCCACCACCAGCAAAAAAGGATAACAGGCGGTCGTAGTCAATTTGGTTGGAACCTATATCATCTGGTCTGGTGGCTCTACGAAATCGATGCTACAACATGTTACACTTTGTTTTTAAACATAACATTTGGAAGGCCGAAATAATTAAATTTGAAGAGGACGTGTATCCTTGCGGCAGCTATTCGTCACTCACTACATGACGAATCCTTGTTATTGGTTATTTGTCCGAGTTGATTGGAAATGAGTACCGTGGATAATTGCGGCAGAGGAGCCGACTTCCGTGGCTATTGTCGGTCACACAAGGATTCATTATTTTTCAACACTTCCATTGAATGATTGATTGTGTGTTTACAAATTGACTGGGAAGCAAAGTAACAGTTGGAAAAACAAAAGAAAAACAGCATAAGTTCGAATTACACGGTAAACTGACACTTGTGCAAGTTCTTCCGCACATCTTCTCTCATTGAATTGAAGCAAATAAAGCCGCCAAAAGTGGACATTTGAGACAAGTTCTCGACGTTCTAGATCGAATTATGAATTCCTCGCAGACAGAGTCGCCAAGCGCCCACCAAAGTCAGAAGGTAGGTGGCGTCGTGTCTGTGTATGACGATCGATCGCGTGCAATCCATGCGATCCTCTGGACGCAAAACGCGTTACCAGACCAATTTAGATAAGGGCAACACATGAATTTTAACACCTCCAGCTTTTTCTTCTATGGCACACGGGGAATTTATGCCTTCTGTTAAGCAAAACATTGGAAATGAATTTAGAGCCGATGTACGAAGGCCAAGCAACAATGGCTACGTTACCGTCCACGAAGAACGACACGTCAGACGCCACGCCAGGCGATCGGTCGATCGTATTGGTGGACCAAGTTTGAAGACGTATTATGGAAATGATGGTGTGCAGGTCTGTACGATCTGATACGGAAAAGCCTATCACATTTTATTTGTTTATTTTGTTCTTAAATTTTGTACAACAAATTTGTTATCTTAATTTTAGTGGATTCTTTGATTTGTCGCTTGAGATAAGTGATCGCGGACCGATCGGTTTGGTGTGCGCGCCAGATGAGGTGGCTTATAAACTTGCATGATCAGTTGAGTAGCGTAGGGAACGATTGACCATATTTGGCAGAGAATTCAAGAAAGAGTTTTGTAAAAATAAAAATTCTCGCCAAATATAGGAAACTGGAGATCAATTAGCTCTTTGGGCTTGTATGATCCTTGGCACTCACCACATAGAAAAAAATAAGGAGGTACATTTGTCCCAATATGTTTAACGAATGCAAGAGAGTGCACAATAAAGTCCCCTTCTTAATACGAAAAAAATTGGCTAATTGCGATTGAGTCAGACTCGATCACCGAGGGTTCCGTACATACGTGTAGGTATATAATTAAAAGTTCACCCATCACGACAATCTGTAAAAAAAACATTGCTTCATGCCAAATTTCAAAATTCTAGGTCGACTCGAAGTACCCTTTCGGTTTTGATTCCTTTCCAAGTACATAGTTACGAGTTTGATAACATGCGGCTTGAATTCCTGTTTCTTTTGATTTCGGCTTGGCTTAGAAGTTTGATTTTCTCACAGCTTCAAGGGTCAGTAAACTTGAGTATTTGATATAAATTCCAGCTTGATATCTCCACGCTTTCGTGAGAAAAAGGGTTTTGACAGACAGACGGATGGACGGACAACAATGTGAGCCTATAAGGGTTCCGTTTTTGCCTTTCGAGGTTCGGTTTATCCATTTTTTTTATCTGTACAATAAGATGTTGCTTTGAACCGAATTTCAAGATTCTGAATTCACGGGAATACCCTGCAGGTTTTGATTCCCTTTCGAGTATCGAAAATTTGCGGCATAAGAGGCTGCATCTTTTGATTGCGTTGGCTTAGAAGTTTGATTTTTTCACAGCTTCATGGGACAGTTGACTTGAGTATTTTACATTCCAGCTTGATATCACCACGCGTTTCTGAGAAAAAGGATCTTGACAACCGGACGGACGGACCGACAAGAAAGTGATCCCATAAGTTTTTTCCTTTCGAGGTACGGAACCCTAAAAACAAAAGGATTTTTTATGATGGCCAAATTCCATACCAATCGAGTGCTGCATTGTTGGTATAAATCCCACACTGAACGTTCTTTGGAAAATATTGATGCGAATGACTCTTATAGAAAACGAATATGCCCCAAAATCAACGTGGGCACTTACCAAATAACACTGAATTCAGACTCATTACAATTCTTCTATTTCTGAGCAAAGCATTCGAAAAAAAATAGTAAGCAATCAGATGAAAACTTATCTTGAAGATTAAAAGCTAATGACGAACTTCCAATCAGGCTTAAGGAGCAAGTAAGTGATGATATTTGCCCCGGTTTTATATGGGCTTATTGCCCTTAGCTGTTTTTCTGGATTTCTCAAAAGCATTTGACTCAGTTTACCACAATATCTTAAAACATAAACATATAAAGACTCATTTTATGGACGTAGGTTGTGTTCTGTGGAGGTAAACGTTCAACAAGTTTACCTTTTTTATTGGGTGTACCCCAAGGCTCTGTTCTTGGTCCACTCTCAATCATACTTTTTCTAAACGATATCGCTGAATATAAAAAAACCTCTGAGAACCATATTTATGTATATGATGTGCAGCTTTTGAAACGATTCCAAAAATCCGAAGATCCATTAATGATGTGAACGCTATTTATGTCTGATCGCAACAAAACAAAACACAGTCGAAAACCAAAGTACAATCGAAGTCCGGAAGATATTCCTTCTTCACTTCTTCGAATCAATAACACTGTCATCGATTCCGTCGGGTAATTCAAAAATATTGGTATTTACCTCAATGCGTCGCTACTACTTCCTCTGTCAAACGCATCATTGGTTGATCCTTAAATTCATTTTTGAAGCTTTGCATGGTTCTGCATGGAAAACACCAAGCTACTTATTCAAGAAACTCAAATTTGTGCGATCCCAAAGAACATTCAGCTTAATAACACCAAGACACAAGACACAGATATTTAGTTTGTAGCTGGAAGTTATTCATTTAGCCAACCAACCTAGCGAAACAACTCCCTCTAAGTTTGAAATAGGTCCTCTTATCAGGAGCAGCTCCAGGACGATGGAATGAGCGCAAATGTTTTTCTTATGCAAACGAAAAAAGGAATATTTCCAAAATTATATAACTGATCTGCCGAATAAATATTTATGTGCTGAAAACTATATTCCAAGTGGAAAAAAGGCCAACTACTGAATATCGGGAGGATTGCCGTTGGACTCAAAACGCGTGCAAAATTTAAAGGCGAATGGCTCTTATTCTTTTATTTGAACACGGGACAGAAAGGTTTGCCGAAATTCAGAAGATTTGGCGTAGGCAAAAGAGAAATATTGGAATGTCAAATCGATCCTGTTCACATGGCTCAGGACCTGAAGGACCTGAGGAAGAAGAATTCTACGAACTTCCACACACTGTACAAGAGACGTTTGGGGCCAGAATAAAAGGACAAAAAATCAGCGAGTTCACTTGTTTTAAAAGCTGAAGTTTTTCAATATGTTGATGTTCAATGGTTGTGGGGGGAATGAATCAGATCTGCTGTCAGCCTGGTATATTGACAAAAGACTAAAGAGCATTAATGCTCCAGTGTCTTCGAAGCCCAGCCATCAGGTTCACAATAAAGGAAAGACCGAGCCACCTGTTAAATGATCAAGCAATCACCGATGTTTGCCGTTCGTGAAGATGAAAATTAGCTGACATAAAAAGGCTCAGATCCTACAAGGACCGATAGCCTTGCAAGTTACTCAATCGAAGCTAAGAATATAAAGCAGAAGCTCGCATCTAACTCTAAATTTCCTTCATAGCTCCGTTTTCAATTTTTTTTTTTTCCATATTTATATTGACCAAGTCAATTATTTTTAATCTTTTAGTGTGCAGGTCGCTTAAAATGTCCTTTTTTTATGCACAAGGTGTCTTTGCTTCTTTACTACTGTTCAGTATCTTTTCACCGTATTACCTCTTTGTAAGTGGGCAGCATCCATTGGAGACATTTACATTTATTTCTTAAAGCATGACTTCGAGTTAATTGAGCTTAAAATTTTGAGTTTACGACTCCTGTAATCAAGTTGGGCAACGGTTGTAGTCTGAGAACGTTTTTTCGTTCTAAGTTTATATCCAACTGGTGAGGTCTTCTTTGTAAGAAACGTGTACACAAAAAGAGAAGTGTTAAGAAAGAAATTCATCTTAATTTTGGCGACACGAGTTTTTCAGGGGTCTTCCTCTCTTTCTAGAGAAGTTCCAATTCAGTAAGCTAAGCATGGAGTTTTTTATTTTACATCTCTTGACTTTTTTTCACACAAAAGCACATCCGGCGGACTTCGGTCCCCGGAAAAATTCGATCTTGATCTTGCAGAACGACTTACTCTCGACACTTTAAATAATTGTTCCAAGGAAGCAATTAATGGCTCTCCCTGATATCTGTGAAGAAGTCCTCGAAAGAGTGTGGGTTTTCCTTTAAGACTGAGCTTTCAGCTTGTGGTAATGCGTCTTTTTGCGTTTTTAAATAACATTTTTCCTTTGGACTTCAAACTCGTTACCCGGAGGACGAACCGTATATATACACACATGACAAACATGCCTTACCTCGAGTATATTCTTATTGCAACTCTTACTTTCGATTTGCATTCATATTACTGCGCTAATCGAATGGCTAGGCGGAGTGGTTGCCTAAGGGAAGGCATTTAAATTTGCCTTCTTAATCGGTCACAGGCACGAAACCTTCATGTAGGGAAGAATATTTTTTCTAGCTTTCGAATCTCGTCCTGGCATCATTGACACTTGGTGATCGGTAGCACTTTCTGAAGACATAAGATTGACACCAGAGTGATGACGAAATCTTCCGAAACACAAAACCGCACATTCAAGTAAATTAACTAATGACGAATGAAATACTGCGAACGAAGTGAATGCAAAAAAGCCATAAAGCAATCACAGCAAAAATCATCTGCTCATCATCTGCTTATCCTTCTGCTTGCTGTGCGAAAAAATACATTGTAAAGTAAGTCAAACCCCCTTGAGAGCGAACAAATTACAAAAAAAAAAAATATTTCTCGGCCTTGACATTGTAGCGAAAGTGTATCCGGTGTGTTGCTTTGATGGATACCCAGCCCACTTCATGATGGCACCGATTAGAAAAAGCTTTGTTACAGTGCAAACATAAATTTATGTTCAAATAAAAACGATAGTTTATAACTCAAGATCCCACTGTTTTCCCATGAACCGGTCGTTTTTCGGGCAGCAATTAATCGGCGTTAACTTATTTCGTATAAATAAAAAAGAAAAACATTCCAATTAGCATAACACTAGTCGGACAAGAAGCATTTAAATGAATAAACTTTTCCTAAGGCCATTTTATTTATGTTGAAAAAAAAAACTATCAGACAATAGCACGTGTGTGTTCCCCCCAAATCACCAGAAAAATAAATTAAATCACAAGCCTCCCGCTCGCAGCAGCAGCGGCTTCATCAAGGCCAAAAATATGTCAAAATTTTCGGAACACAAAAAAAAAAAAAAACAACGAAAGAATTCAAATAAAAGAAAGGACAAATGAGTATTAAAATGTTGGCATCGACTGCGTTAAACCGCATCGCTAATCCGAGTGCCCTGCGCTTGCCTTGGTCATCCCCGACGGCATTTCGTTAATTCCCTCGCCAAGTCTTTGTAACTTTTCACGGACAATAGACCAAGATACAAGATACTCATGCACGAGAGAAACTTTGCCCGCTTTTTGAGTGCGATCTGTTTCCACCTAATTAGATTAAATTAATGTTCCGTGCTCGGGGTCAGATTGGACGCGCCTACACGCCTGCGCAGTGTGCACACCACAACCCTTTTTCCCGTCTTCATATTTAATAGAATTATTTCTTTTGGAGCCGGAAATGTTCACCGCTCTTGAGGCGCATTATCTCAAATACCACCATCGCCTGAATTTGAATCTGATTTCGATTCTTGAATGGGATCCGTCTACATATGCCTTTGATTGGACCTGGACCGCTGCTGCCGCCGCAATCTACCGTCGACGGATGACATAACACAAGGACAGCGTTACTAGGTGAGACAAAAGGTTGCCAGAGATGAATGCTGGCGTGAAACGAAATAGAAACATCAACTTAAGTCCCATGTAGTTGGGTGATTATGTGGAGCAGTTATGTAGGTGATGCCCATGGCTCTTGGACAGATTTTTTTTGAACCCTTTTTAGGCTTAGTTCCTAGTCCGCCGCGTCCAGTGGTGTTTATTGATTATTTAATATTGCATCAACACCTTTGATACTGAAAGCAATTCCGTGTTTTATGTTTCAATTAATTCAAAATTAGTGAAACGCTAATGTCCCTGCCGGTTCTATGAGAATTTATTGTGCCATCCCGAATGCCCGAGAATCGATGCACTCAGATAGGCCGACGATAGGGAAATTTTCTTGAACTTGAAACGATTCATTTGGGGGGTTCTTGGGATAGGAAAATACATGTTTCGGTCAGACAACGATCGGCCATCGAATTTGTAAAGGAATTAAGGAGATTGCTCGGTTGACATGGCTTAATGATGGCTCTCACTTAGTTGGAACATAGATCGTGAAATTTAAGAACCATCGAAGCGACAAGACCTGCAGTTTTGGCTTATCGGTTATGAGATAAAAACATACGTGCACATGAGGGCCATTGCGATAGCCTGTCGAAAGCTTTCACCCTTTTAGTCCGTTGTGTGTTCTGTCTTAAGAGTTTTTTTCGAACTTGTTAAATTAATGAATCATGTAGCTGAGGTGTTTTGTTTAGTATAAGTCTGAGAATAAGAACTGCTATCAGCGTTGCTATTGACAGCTATTGTTTACCGAACATTACCCATTTTGTCGAATTTATAATAAAGCGCCGTGCAAAAGAGCATTGCCGCATCCATCACCAAATGCCAAAAAAGGTGGCTAAAGAAATAAGAAACGTAAACTAGGAAAAAAGGGACAAAGTGCGAGTTTGACTCTCTCACGAAGGGTTCCGCACCACCTTACAGCATGCAACACTTTATAATCCTCTAAATTTGTGATTTTTCATAGCATCGCACAGACATGTGTACGAGTTAAAGATTGTTAATGTTGTTATGCGATTTATAACGGCTTAAGAGATACAACTCAGTGACAAACGGACGGACAGCAGAGGTCTGGTTAAAGGGGTACTTTTGGGTACGGAACCCTTAAAACTTTCGCCAATATCATTGATAAAACTAATAAAAGTCAAAGGGGGGAACATATTGAAAAGATGATAGAGACCACGACTACCTGAAGCGCCTGGCTGAGAAATAAGAGACGTCGCAAACCAAAACTGACAACGACAACACTGAGGAAATGGAAGAGCTTTTGTCAGCAAGCTCGCAGGAAAAAAAGGAAAAATGCAAAGAGACGACTAATCACAAACGAGCTATGCGCATTTGAGTAACTCTGACTGCTACCATCCCGGTACGGTAATAGAGAAGTTACAAGGATCCTTTAATTGGGCTTCCATGTCAGCATAAAAAACAAATGAGAGGAAGAAGCAAGAGCTGTCATCCGAAGAATAAAAATACTATCACAGCGGCGGGATCTTCTAGACATATAACAAATTTCTGATCAAAAACTTCACGGCAAGCCCAAAAGAAGCTCATACTAATAAAGTGAACTCTTTAAGGACGACGAAGCGCGATACTCAAACTTAAGCAGATTGATCCCCACTGGGTGATAAGGCGCAACGCTAGTAAGCTGTTCAAGTTAATCCAAGATCACGCCAATATATTGGATATTGGACCACGTCATCTTGGATAAAAGAGCTTCGCAACCACAGAACATAACGCAGACGGTAGATGAGATGACATCGGGTTCAAAACGCGAAAACTTCGCATCGAAAAGAGACAAATACCACGCAAGAGGTAGCTACTTGTAAGCTGTCTCCTCTGAAAAGATTCGCACGATCGTTAAGACGAAAGACTGCCACCTGCCAGACCAGGAAATCCCCAAAGAGGATGCGCTGAAGTTCCTTGGTGCGCATCCTCCAGGTGGTTGCATTGAATGACTGGAACTTTGTAAGAATGACTCATAAAAAAAGTCATCCTTGCGAACGAGGAACGCAACCTACTGATGAAATTTTTCATTGGAACAGTTGAGGTTTGTTCAAAGAAAACTCCATCGATCTGAAGCTGCCTCAGCCAACATAATGCTGTTTTTATTGCAGTTGCAGCTGAAAATTGCCCTCATTCAAGAAACATGGTTTCATCAAAGTGATTAAAGAGTGTCTGATAAAGGGCACATACTGATCTCTGTTGGAACTCTTCAAGTTACATGCAGCCCCCACCAAAAACTTAAACCATAGTAAGCCACAATAAACAAATTGGCCTGACTTTGAAAAGGATGTCAATCACTCTCTCCACATTGGTGAAACGAGTCAATTGGACGCTTTACGCGAATTATCATCAGACTAGCAAGTCGGTGTATATTATGGCTTTTGAACTCTTACAACGTTTTGAATTGATAAAATGGACAATAGAGGTCACAAATGATAACCCTAAGGTATACCATGATTCAGAAGTTTATCACAAAGACACGAGCTTAAAGACACAAAGAAAGGAGGGTTTCAGTTACGAAATTACTTTATAGCTTGAGGTCGCTGAGGTCACAGGGATCTTCAAAGAATCCTTCCCAACTAATTCGAATGAAAAAGGTCTCTGTGCGTAGGGTACCGAGAATGTCAACCGACGGACAAAAGATGAAACGAGTCGACATTTCGAGGATGAATTTTCAAGTGTTCAAGACAGATCACGATCCACCATTTTGATCCCGAATCCAAACTGCAATCGATGCCATGGAAGCGATCCTCTTTACCGACGCTGAAGAAACTCAAAGTGTTGAGTTCAGCAGAGATGG
This sequence comes from Orthonevra nobilis, assembly GCA_963555765.1. Lineage (NCBI taxonomy): Eukaryota > Metazoa > Arthropoda > Insecta > Diptera > Syrphidae > Orthonevra > Orthonevra nobilis. The sequence continues at coordinate 47,554,106 of OY743224.1, read as the reverse complement.
TTCTTGCCTCAGTTTTTTGGGACGTTGAAGGAATTATTATTTTATTTTATTCTTAATTGCGGGAGGCTTTTGAGATAAGAAGACGATGCAAACTCCAAGCCGGAGTGCTGTTTCATCAAGACAACGCACCGGTTCACAAGGCTGCAGTTACGATGAATGAAAATCAAGAAATGGGATTCGAACTATAGGCGCCCTTTTCGCCAGATCTAGCTCGCAGTGATTCCTGCCTTCTTCCTCGCCTCAAGGGAGATGGAAGCGAGCGAAGTGATGGTCGCTGTTGAGGCATTTCGCGACAGTCAAGACAACGATCTTTTTTTGGGTGGTATTCCAAAATTGGTTATTGTTTCGTCAGGACGAAGTTGATGAAGAGGCAGAAGTTTTCAGTTATTCAGATTATTCAAAGTGTTAAAGTGGACTCATTAAAAAACCTTTTAGGTTTCGTTCGTTGTATTTAAGCAACATTTCCTCTGCTGTTGTTTCCCACCTAGCTAAGGGGATTGAGCCATGTTCAAATAAGCCTTGAAGGACCTTAGATCAGCTGTCCGAGTGGATGATTCATTCATTCACAAGTTTAACAAGCCTATCTGATGTCGTTCGATCTGACGAACGCGGTGGTCAGTTGAATTTTGAATTTGAATGAATTAGACAGATTATTTAAGCTATTACTACATCTTCTTGGAAGCACATTTCTAGTTTGTTCTCTACCTCTAGCCTTAAATAGCTTTGAATCATAGCCCGGAATTGAATGGTATCCACGTTAACCGCGACTTTTTCATCTTTTTCGAAATACATAGAGTTGTGCAATGATCCTTTCTATGGTCACTTATCCTTTGAAGTCCAACAATTTGGATTTTATGTGATAGTGGGCCTCATTTCTCATTATGAATAAAGTTTTTGTCCTCTCAAACCGATTCTTTTTCGAAGCCGTGGATCATTTTATCATGAGACAATTGCAACTGCCATAAGATAATTTCCAAAGACTTGGAATCATGGGAAGAAGGCTTAACAATTGAGATAAAACGCACTGAATCCCAAATAGTCACAGAATTGGCTTTCGTTCTCTGTAAGGAATCTAAGGAATACGAGTTCTTATTTAAGAGGTCTTTGTAGAAATAGTCACAAAGCCTATCGCACAAAGCTCTACCCTGACTTTAAAATTCCCACTAAAAACTAATTCCCCAAAGTAGAGCGAGGTCCTTCATGGCATTCATCATCAGTAGACAGTATTAACTTCCAAATGCCGACCCATTGAAAGCAATGAACTGCAAAAACCGAAATTATTTTCAGTAATTTGCATACAACCACAGTGGACTTCCGCATTTGGCTAAAATAATAACTCCCGGTGTTAGCCTCCGTTTAAAGAAAAATCCACACTCCCTTCCGGCAGTTAATAGTCGGCCAATACAGAGGTCAGCCTCATGTACATTTATTTCAACCGGCCGAACAAACACCGGAAAACTCTAAATTGCATATTCTATTACCTCGACCGAAAATAGCCGCCTCCGAAAATCGTAAGTGCTGGTTTCGAAAGGATATTCGCAGGTCCTGGCCGAGGAGTATTCGTGCCAGTAATTTTACGTCGAACTTGTATTTTGGATGCACCCTTTGCATTTGGAATTCAGGGAGGAATATTTCCACTTGACTATGTAAACATGAATCCCTGAATCGAAGGATTTTTAGACGCAGAACTTGGTAGATGAACTGCGAATAGTCGATGAAGACTTTATTGAATTTTTTTTTTTCGCAGAAATGAATGATTGTGTGGTTCATAAGTTTTGGGTCAGTGTTGAGTTGTATATAATGTGTCAATGAGCTTCTGAAGGAGGCAAAAGTTTTTAAATTAGATGACAGTGTCATGCGTATGAGAGCGGTTTCTAGTACGAGGCAATAAGATAATAGTAAAGGGAGGTCACAATCCCTTGAAAATGAAGCTGTCCCCAATTGCAAGAACTGCAACCTTTTCGGGCAAAGTGCGCCACAAAAATAAGGTCTCCGTATATCTCACTGTGACTCTAGAGGTTATTCGAATACTCTTCGGGCTGGGGCGTTGATCTCCTCTATATGACCTAGCCACCTGAGTTGTTGTACCTGCAGCATTCTAGCAATATCGCATTAAGCCTGTACAGCGTCTGAGTTTCGAAAAATCTCTAGAACGATTTAAGAAAAATGAAACGACAGAGCTGCTCGATGAGATGGTAACCGAATTTGACGGTGTAACCTGAACATTTTATATCATTCTGAAAAAAAGAATATATTTTACAGAACGGTTCTATAATTTCTGTCAAATTCGGTCCTATATTCGATGGAAAGGTGGTCAGCATTGATTTGGAACTCGAGCGTTTCTGCCTGCGTCGAATGTAGACTATCCTGATCATATTCTAAGACAAAATTGAAAAGGTTTTTGAGGCAGAAAATATATTGTAATATCCGTAGATGGTGCTTCCATATCGCAAACCTAGATCTTAACTGAGAGAACTCAAAAAAGCGAGTTTTTTCTGAAAACAAAAAAAAACGTTTTACCGCATTTTCTGTTAGGGAAGTTATGAAACTCAATTGTATTTTACTTATATAACACGTCGGTTGTTAAATATCACCTTATGGGCTAAGGACTCAAAATTCAGTATTTTTGAGTTGTTTTATGTTCTGAGTGTGAGATATGCTCCGCATCCATTGCGTCATTGCTGCAATGATTCCATCTCGTCAATTCTTCGCTTAGAATTGCGACCTAGCTATACCAGTACACCACATGAGGGAGTACTTTTTTTTTGTTGTTTATTATATTTGTAAGTATTACTTAGTAGAAACTATATATGGTATAACGTAACCTTATAACTGAAATTTTTTAATACACGGGTTTTTAGATATATAAAAAAATTTAACTATGAGAACAATGTTTAAGGAAAACTACAATCAAAAACCTTCATGAAGCTAGCCTTAATAAAGATATCAGAACATCTTTACAGATCTTGCATATATTTTACAACTTAATATAGTATTTTGTGTACATTAAATTAAAAAATCACCTTAAGAAACATTAAGGTAGAAGCAAAAAAATTTAATAAATAAATAAATAAATATATAGATAAATGTATAAATAAATAATTGAATAAATAAAAAATAAATAAATACATAGATAAATAAATAAATATATAAATAAATAAATAAATAAATAAACATATAAATAAATGTATAAATAAATAACTTTATAAATAAATAAATAATAATTAATAATAAAATGAAAATAACCAAAAAAAAAACAGAGATTTATAAATAAATAAATATTTAATATAAATAAGCTTTTTTCAGAAAAATAAATAAGTTAGTAATAAATAAATAAATTGCAATTTAAACAGCTAATTCTGATATCAAGTCATTGTCCGAAATACCACAAGTCCGATTGTATTTCTCGAATAGTTTAAGTATTTTTGTACGCACTTTGTCAACATTTGCTAACCGATGTAGTTCGTTCGTAAAAAAATGCCAAGGTAAATTGTAAATCAACTTCAAAATTTTATTTTGTATGGTTTGCAATCTACGAATGTGGCTATGGGCGCAAGTTCTTCATACTGGTGAACCGTAAAATATGATTGCTTGAAAAATCATCTTAAATATTATTATTTTATTTTCTTGACTCATTATCGACCTTCGATTAATAAATGGGTAGGGTATTTTGATTGAGACGTTTACCTTAATAATGATGTCGTTAATATGCGGAGAAAAAGGTAAGGGTTTTGTCAAGGTGTACCCCAAGCTACTTGGCACAAGACTTCCAATCAATCCTAGTACCATTTATTTGTCGCGTGTTGCTTGGCAAGAGACTTTTCTTTTTCGAGTAAAAAAGACAGCCGGGGTCTTTGAAGCATTTATTTTGATTTTCCAATTGTTAAAGTACGATTGAATGGTATTTAAAGCAGATTGTAAATTGGTTTCGATATTAAAACCAATCTCAAAGTCAGAGTTACTAAGGTGCGGAAAGTCAGAGGTGTAGATGTTATATAGTATAGGACTTATTACTGCTCCCTCTGGTACACCATGATCTGCGTTAATATTATTTGATAGACAGGGAGTTATTTTACCACTTCTATGGGTTCAATTAGTTGACGAAATCATGAATTTACATTCAACCCACGGCTTCAAATTGACAGTTTATGCCAACGATATGTCTTATCTAATATGAGGAACATTCCTATCCTGACGCTTATTGTAAATAAAGAGGACGGCCTTACATCTTCTTGTCATTCTGGTATATCAGACTGGACTAGTCTTAATTGAGTAAGAAAGACCACAGACCTATTAGCTTTCTCAATTTACCATGGAAGGAGGGTATGATGATCCTAATTTACAAATGCTATGAGTAAATTTGTCATCCTGTTTAGAAGTAAAATTTAAGATCGATCTGTGATCGTGATTGCTGTGAATAAAACTAGATCCTTGGATGCACAAAGATTTCGGCATCAATTTATTCAACCGCAATGCAGAAAGTGAACAGACTACATTCTAGACATTCAAGTCACCAAAATCTCTGGATTTAATTCTATTCTTTCGAATGAGCATACAAAAACTGAAAATGATGTCAATAGTCAATGCGAGGAACGCCTGTTTGGTATCGAGAAACGAGAAAGCTTTAAAATTCTCATAAAGAGAACAAATGGAACGACCAGGTATACCCGAAAATGATAATTGCAAAGACTGCAAATAAAATAAGGAAATTGAGTCTGTCAGTCATAAACTATGTAAAAAAACTGAATGAGTCTAAAACATCCACCTAGAACATCGTTAAATGGTCAAATCGGGCTTTAGACCCATGAAGAGTCTATGCCTGAGGGATTTTAGACTTCCAAAATTCCAAGCACGCTGCTTTCAGCTGTAATCGGTCATGTCCTTAAGAGCTCAAGGCGATGAACATTTTCGGCGGCTTAAAAGTCTTCAGCGATTAGGGGAATTTCGACTTGAAATTCGTTGACTTTTCCAGAATTTGCCTTAATCCAAAATTCTGGTACGCGCCGGTGTGTGTGTTGCAAATGAGCTCCCAAGTTATACGTAAAAGAGTTCATTGGGGTGCCGTGAAGTAACGCCGAATTCCAAAATTCGTAAGAAATCGAAATAGCGCCGAATTTCCATGTTCGGTCTTTGATAAAATGAAAACCCGAGTCGCCCTTATTTCGGTTCAAATTTATAAATAAAAATGAACCTTTGAATGATTTCACATATATTTCAAGCACATTCACAATTTTGTTTTCCTTATATATTAATTAATAAAGTTTAAGTTTTTTAATTAATTTTGAGTTTCAAAAACTGATAACAGAACAACGTTTACCAAATAAATGCGTGAAATTGGAGAGTTTAACAATATAATTAAGTGGTACTTTGAACAATTTGCCAGTAAATTGGACAAAGAACTGGGGTATTAAGCTTTAAATATTTATCTGACAATCCTGTATAACAACTCAAACACAGTTTGAAGTGATTACAAAGTTGTTGAAGGATACGTCGAGCATTTTCAAAACATATAATGCACATTAGAGATGTATTATCAACATCATCATGCATCATCTTCATCTTCATCGTTGATTACACTTTCAACTAACAAATCTTCAGAATGTAAATCGTTACTTTCATTTGTCATTTGATTTAAAAAGTGGTGGATTAATAAACGTTTTTTTTTCAGTTTTAATAAGGCCGCTTCATATTGCTCTCCCCTGTCTTTGTATTTCTTCGCGCGATGTTTGAATTTTTATTTTCTCAAATTCTAAATGCTTAAATAAATAGAATGACCGAGAACTTAAACTATATTTTCTGAGGAAACATAACTATTATTTTCTAACATCATTAACAGAAATATAAAAAATTCCGCCTCCTTATTGAGAATTTCAAAAGCCGATTCCATAACCCTCAGTTTTAACAGAGGGAGAACTATAAATTTGCGGTAAAGGCGATTTGCTTCCTTCTTTTTGTTTATTTGAACAAAGAAGCCTGGCAGCTTAGATGATTTTTTTCTAGTTGCTTGACAAAAATGAAACAAGCACGTTACATGTTTGCCCGACGGAAAATTTTTCAGCAAAGCATTTCTCCAGCCTTTTTCGAAATCGGTTACAAAGGAGCTAGCTGCTTATTCCAGAAGATATTTTTTCTGGCTTACGTCCGGTAACTTCTGCATTTCACAACAAATTCCCGGAGACATAAAAATGCAGTATGAAAACCCCGGTTCTATAATCGTACCTCTGTAGAATGGCTCACTACTTTTGTACCGAGACATACCGAAATTCTGCATCACACTCTGGTTTAAAAGTTCCACGTTTTCATAAAGTGAAATAACACCGAATTTCGGAATTCGATTTTATTTTGCTCGGCGTTATTTCAGGGCACCGTTCATTGGAAAGGAAATTTCTATTAGTATTTGACACTATGCATGATAGTTCTCGCAAAGGTATACTTGCCTGCCGATAGTTGCAAGGACATTACAAAAAATTACAATCATATTTGAAAAGCTCCTTTGATAGAGAGAGTCTTTATTTTTACTCAGGATCATCTTCTCCTTATTTCTTGATATTCTCCTTTTACTGCTTATATTTTGCGTGGCATAGGTTTTTAATAGTGTTTTGTCCCGTCACTGCATGAACAGATTATAAGCGTTAGTGGATAAAAACTGATCCTCGTTCTAAGGCTTAGGCCACTCACTGAGCGGGCAAGCTAAGCGGGAAGTAAGAATCACACAATAATCAATACATTTTATTGATTATCGTTGGATTAGTCATGCAATTTTTCTTTCCACTCAGCATTTCATAAAATAGATTTGAAATAGAAACAAACCCTACGCTGATATTGCTTTTAATAATAACAGTAAGCAAGTTACTGAACCCGCAGAGATTGCTAATACTTTTAACAATTACTTTGTTCACGTCACAAATGCAATTCAGAATTCTTCTTACCAAAATAATCCTTTTTGAAAATCGTCTGGCCCTTAAAATCTTCCGACTCGTGTTCACATGATAATATTTCAAGCAATATCCTTAAAAATATTTGACATCCTCTTTTATATATTTAATTTGAGTATCTTTCGAAAAAGGGATTTTTCCTGACTCACTCAAACAATCCGAAAGGTAAGAAGGGAGATACCACAGTTCTCAATAATTATAGACCCATTTCTCTCTTTTCTATATTTTCAAAAAAATTTCGAAAGAGGTATAAAATCCAGAATGCTCTCATTCCTTGAGAAAAGTTCTTTCTTAAGTGATTCCCAATTTGGATTTAGAAGTGGAAAATCTACCGAGGATGCGTTATTGAAACTATGTAGCGAAATTAACAATAACTTAAATAGTTCAAAAAGAACAGCTGCCCTATTTATAGATATTACCAAGGCGTTTGACGCAGTTGATCATAAGTTGCTACTAAATAAACTAGTTATACTATATAATATAGGCTTCAGAAGTTCAATGCATTCGTGGGTTACATCATATCTGCATGATCGGAAACAAAGTGTGAGAATTAAGAAATAGTTGATTTCAGGAAAGATTATCAACTCAGGTGTTCCTTAAGAATCCGTTTTGGGGCAGATTTTTATTCTTCGTTCAACCTGTCAAAGGTAAACTAGCAGCCTTCGCTGATGGTACTGCGTTATCCTACTCCAGCAATAATTATCTCGACTTATATGCTGATTTGAACTCCGATCTTGAAACATTACGAAGGTGGTTTAAGTTTCATAAACTGCTTAATAAAACCAAATTTATGATTTTTAACACTACGGGCATGATTCCGCAAGATGTGGTGTCACACTATCACTCTCCTGGATGCACGAGATTCTGCCTAGGCGATAGTTCCTCTTAGCATCATTTGTTACCTACCTTTGATAGCAGCTCTAGATGCAGTAATAAAATGGTTCCTCAATTTAAGTAGTTAGGAGTTACATTGGATTATAGATTTAATTGGAAGGACCATTCTGCATACTTAAAACAATAATCTAACAGAGTCGTAAGACAAATTTATTGCAACATAAACGTTTTAATTATCATTAACAACGCCCTATTAAAATTCAAATTGGAATACGGCATCTCGTGCTGGGGAGGTACACATTTAAATAAAATTAAACCATTACTGCTTAGACAAAAACATGCAATTCGGATCATCTATCGAGTTAATCGCAGAACATCGAAATGTCAAGCACATTTTGTTATATGATAGTTGGTACTTCAACTGTCAATCTTATGCGTAGTTTTTGTTTAGCGTCTGTTGAAAAATGGAAAATCAAAACGAACATTTACGTGATATTTAGTTTTTTAATTCCGGAAAGGAAAAAACGCATCGCAATCTCACAAAAAGTTATGTGCAGTTTATGGTGATGAAGCTTTAAAAGAACGGCAGAGTCAAAATTGGTTTGCCAAATTCGTTCTGGTGATTTTTCACTCAAAGATAAAAAACGCTCTGGTCGTTCAGTTGAAGTTGATGATGACCAAATCAAAGCAATAATCAATTCGGATCGTCACAGTACAACATGTGAGATTGCAGAAAAGCTTCATGTATCACATACGTGCATTGAAAATCGCTAAAAACAACTTTGCTACGTACGAAAACTCGATACATGGGTTCCTCATGAACTGGAAGAGAATCATTTAACACAAAGCATTAACATCTGCGATTTTTTAAAGAAACGTAATGAAAATAATCCATTTTTAAAACGATTGATAACTGGAGATGAAAAATGTATTGTTACAACAAAGTCAATCGGAAAAGATCGTGGAGCAAGTCAGGTGAACCAGCTCAAACAATATCAAAAGCTGATATTCATCAAAAGAAACTTATGTTATCAGTTTGCTGGGATTACAAAGGAATTATCTACTTTGAACTTTTACCACCAACCGAACGATCAATTCAGATGTCTACATTGAACAACTAACACAATTTAACAATGCAGTTGAAGAAAAACGACCCGAATTGACAAATCGAAAAGGTGTTGAATTCCATCATGACAATGCAAGGCCACACACGTCTTTGGTCACTCGGCAAAAATTATTGAAGCTTGGTTGGGATGTTTTGCCTGATAACTTTTTCTTTCGAACTTTGCAAAACTCCTTGAATTGTTAAAATTTCAATATTAATGATGTTGTCAAATCGTACTGGGTTCAGTTTTTTGCTGATAAAAACCAGAAGTTTTGTGAACGTGGAATTATGAAGCTGTCTGAAAGATGGCAAAAGATCATTGCCCAAAATGGGCAATACATTACAGAATAAAGTTATTTCGTTCCATGAAAAAAATGTCTTTTATTTTGTAAAAAACTCCGCAATTACTAAGTTGCCAACCCGATATTTAGGCACATTTAAATTCTTCCAATAAGACACTTATACTGCTTTAAAATCCTTAAAATATTTTTCCTCAAATCTGGATATACGGCCGGTAGAAAAAATGGTTATCACCATTTACATGTTTACACCAGCAATTTTGTACACGTTCCCAAAATCAATAAAGCTATATATTCTCAATTTTATTCTGTAACTAATTGCCGTCTATTTAACTAATTACCAACAAATATAAGATGCGAAAGAAAAGCCTCAACATATTTAAAAAATAAGCGAATGTGGCTCTTTTCATTGAATAATCATAAAACAGAAAATGTATTCACCACAATAGCTTAACAAACAGGAATATTTCAAAAATGTTTTTAATAAATTAAGATTACTTTTCTTCTACACCAACAAATGCTTTGTTATTAAGTACTGATGGTGCATTCATCACTTGTCTTTTATTTTGAACCATATTTCATGAAAAAAATAATTAAATAAAAATAAAAAAATAAATAAAACTAAGCTATGGCGATCTTCACCTCAGATTTTTACCGCCCTGCCAAATTTTTGTAAGGCTTCATTCCTTTTTTTCTAGTGATTCGCGGCTTCTTTTTAATGGGAAATCAAGATCTTAAATTTCTTCGTGATCATTCCGAGTCCTAATCTTAGATGAGGAGTCTGTTTCTACCAATCCAGGCGTCTCTCTTATAGCAGAGTTACTAATCCCGCATTTCCATCTGTTTAAGTGACTTTCTCCGAAAACATTTAGGATGTAGGGTTTGTTCAAAAACTACTACTACGGGGTTTCTACTGTATACCACACATTGCGTCCAAAAGTACGCCAACCATTACCTAAAAGGCACTCCTATGAGGCAAAAGAAAGATAATTGTTGTCGCCAGTCAGTACCTACTTTAAATCTACTAAAAGCTAAAACTGAATAATAAAAATCCGTACAATATGCATTTGGATTCTTCAATTTTCATCGCTTTTTAAAAGGCTGTAAAAAAAACAAAACAAAAAAAAAACAACTCTCTCTCGATACGTTGACGAAACACAGCATTCCTCGAAATACGCAACCTTATTTTCGTGTATATCATTTGAGTGGTTGTCATTAGGCCTTTCTGACGTAGGTTTTGGCCATAACTATTGTCATTTTAACTGTTGTTCTCCTGTTAACTAAATTCAACTAATTTGTAAAACGTCTGTCCAACTCGGATTTTTTTTTTTCAATCAAAAAACACACTAAAATCAAAAAAACCCCACCCATTTGGTCTGATGCTTTCTTCTTACACAAATCATTAGCAAATGTAAAAGTGTCTCACATAATGACAGCCATTTCCAAAGCTAACTGTTTTAAAAACAAATACCATCCCCTCCACCACCACCACCACCCCAAATGAAAGTTTTGTTTTCATCGCGCCTAATAAGTCGAAAACATTTTCATTTTATTATTACGTTGTCACCTTGTCAACGATTGATTGATTGAATCTGCCACAAAAATTTATTCGAAAATAAAAAAACAAAACAACTGCATTCATTAAATCCGGCGAGAATAATTAGTAAACATCGTGATCGGTTCACAAGACTCCAGAGATGAGATCTCTTTGTTTAAGTAGCTTTTTCCTGAGAAACAAACCTTTAAAAGACGTCATCATTATACGATCTTTGATTGAAATTCAATCGTCATCGGCTGATCAGGAAAGTCTCAAGAGTATAGATTTCACTACCCCCAGGTTGCGCAGGCGCAGAAATCCGATATCTGGTAAAAGGTGTCAACGGCAGTGTTCCCGACTCGAGCTTAAAACTCCATCATTAGGCCTCGAGAAAACCAATTTCGAGACTCAAATTAAATTAATAACAAATTTTATGTCTTTTTAATACAGTCCCCCAATAAATCTCAGCTGGAGCCCATATAAAGTATACGCCCATAGGCCATGGGTACTATGCCCACATTAGGCCGGTATGCAATGTTAGCGAAGCAGCTCTCCCCGATGCATGCCATCTTGCTTGCTCGTAAGGCCAGTTAACTTGGCTTGAACTCGTACGTTGTACGCCTTGATCGTGCGCGTCGACGTTGCATCGTCATCGTGGTTGTTGCGAGATGCGGAGCAAGTTGGATGGACGCGTCACTGTTTGTCGTTGGTTGTTGGTCGACTGCGACAGGGGCGCAATGTTTTCTCTCCTCTTTTTGATCTGGAGCGAGATAAGGCGCTTGAGCAGAACACATAAAAAGGAAATTAACTTATCACAAACTACGATCAGTTATTTTATTTGATTGTCCACAAAACACGACCATTATCCGAGGGCAGCAGTTTTGGATCGTTTTTATCCAGCCAGCAGCGTCTTGGTTATACTTTTTTTTTTGGTTTTTCGTTCGTTTCCTTTTTTTGTGTCTTTTGTTTCGATTTCGGAGTTTTTATTGTTATTCGAGGAGCTGGTCCAGGTGGTGTTGGTTTGCTGGTGCTCGGATGGAGTGTTGACCGATTCCGACACAATGTCTGGTGGAGTTGTGTGTTTTTGAGAGGAACGCGGCTGGCGGTTAAGGTGTTGATTTGTTTGTCCCTTCCTGGGCGAGGAGTCATACCGACAAAACCAGGACAAGATAATAAAATATGTTTCAGTATAAACGCAATGCGAAAAAAAAACACACAATGGACATGGCAATGCGCGAGCTGTCATATTGACGGCACACATCCGAATGCGGAATTCCAAGCCTAGAAAGAATACAAATGTTATCAGATTGGCCCGAAATGAAATACATATGTACTTGTATTGGACTGACTTTGATTTGCATCGAATATTGACTGAGTTGAGGCGACTAAGATTCACTCACCGCATCCTTAAACGAATTCGAATGCAAATGCCTCTAATCATCATGTTCTGACAAAAAGCCCAGGCGACAATCCACTCTTATACACTCTTCCAGTTACTCCATGGAGAACCATTAATGGTTTCTTTCTGTTTTTCGACTAGTTTCGGTAGAATGTCTTCGGGGAATGAAGCCCCATGGATGCATTCATAATTAAAACACAATACTTGGCGAAGAAAACACTCCACGAGGATGAAAATAAGGATCTCCTTAATAAGCTTCCTGAACTGAAGCTTCTTTCTAAATGTTTGGAGAAGGCACGACTTTTCATCAATTGAAGACCAAAGAATTATGTTAACGACAAGGCTTATCCCTAAATATTGTGAGCCATACAGTACAATATTTAATGGCGCAAGAAGATCACTGAGATGCCATCAACTCTTTACACTGCATTATCTACGCAAGAACCTTACCTTGAAAATTGTATCTAACGTAATTATAAGACTATTAAGAAGCTAGTTCTCAAGTTCTTGCGACAAAGAATAATTATAATTAATAAATTAAAAGTAAAAAAAATTAATTAATAGCATTTATAATAATAATAATAATGAATGGAATGGAATGGAAATGGACCCCACACTTACACCAAAACTACTATAGATCTATGATACTCACTAGCTTCGAAAAGTCTTATCCGCAATCAACACCCAAATCTTTCCTTACTACTTACGTCAAGAGTCCGAAACTGGGAGTATTAAAGCCCTTATATATGTGTCTGCTCTAACAGCAGTAAGAGTTCTAGGTAATGGCCCACAGGAGCCCATTGCAACTACTAATAGCAGAGCAAACATATCCAAACCTAGGTGGAAGAGAAGACTTGAAAACAGAGTGGAGGCTTTTAAGAAAGACGTTGGAAGACTCACAGCTTTTAGTGAGGGATCAAGATCAAACCGACTCTGCAGGCAGATCCGAAAGTTTGTCCACCCGCTTCGGTACAACACCGTGACCGCAGACGTTATAACAGACATACTCGACCCGAAAACTTGCAGCCACTTAACGGCTATGACGATATATTAACTGCGATAAAAGAAAAACTGATAATGCGCATTTTCGCAACAATCAGAGGACCTTTTATAGAAGACTCATACCAACATTGGAAGTGGGGCCGGACCAACAGCATACCAGTATGGATCAAACGGAACGGTTGTGTATCTAAGCACTACAATCATAAAGCTCAATGGATAACAACCGAATCGGAACATATGAGGCAAATAACACCTATGCCACACAATCCAGCAAGCGCGGACGAAGTTAAGGAAGGTATATCCACCACCCACAATTGGAAAGCCCTAGGGATCGACGCGCCACCAAAGTACCAATTAATTGTTGATACTGTAATTAAAAGACTAGAAATGGAAAAGAAGCGGAATCTTTGTATGGCCTTTTTCGATATCTTTAAAAAATTCTCGAGGTCTACAAAATCAATCCTGTTATTGTGGAATGCCTTAAACATCTGATGGCAAATTGGAATAAAAAGTTATTCCAAAATGGAGTGAACAGCAAAACCATCTTTATTGAAATCGGCATGTTTCAAGGCGACGTCTTAAGCCCCTTATGGTTTTGCTTAGGACTCAATGCCTTAAGCAGCCTCCTGGCCAAAATAAAATCCCGATTTCTAATAAGGACTGAAACTTTTGACCACTCAGGTAACCATCTTTTATATGTGGATGATTGAAAATTATACTCAACTAAAAGGGAAAAGCACCCCAGAATGCTAGAACGTTTAGTGATGACATCAAGATGGAATTCGGACTGGACAAGTGCAAGATGATCCACCTAAAAGATCAGCAACAGAATATATAGAAAATAGTAACTTCAAGCTTTATTGTGATAGGTTAATAACCACAGACCAACATATCCCAGCAAACAGACCAGACATCGTTTTGTTTGACAAGGCAAAGAGGAAAGTGGAGATTCTCGATATAGCGGTGGCAATTAACCGAAATATGTATGCAAGCAACATTTGCAACAAAGGTCTTCGTGTACTCCGCACTGCCATTAGAGCTCAGGACAATGCATGAGGCAGAAAAAGTTGAAATAACACCATTAATAATCTCAGCCACGGGTTTAGTGCACAAGAACCTCACCAAAAACTTGGAAAAACACTGCTGCCACAAACTCAAAGAGCTGTTTTGCTGGACACCTGCAAACGCAAGAAAATTCCTGCAACAATAAACAATAAACAATAAACAACGCCCCAACAGAGCCTAATCCTTTGGATGTTTATTCCCACGATAGGTGCTTTTCCAGCGTATGAACTGAGAATGAAAACACAAATTCAATAATAATAATAATAATAATATAGAAGGTCTGGATTGTAAAAAAAATATCTCAAGCTGCCTCGAATTAAAACCGAAAAAAAAACGGAGACGATATGTCCCAGAAAAGGAAACGATATACTTGTATACTAATGGAACATTAGAAAACTTTTCTTCAAAAGAACTACTCAAAAATTGGAAACAATCCTCGAGCAGTATCAGGCGGATTTAGTTCCGACCAAGGAACTACGCAAGACAAGATCGAGAACAATGAAGTGGAAAGAGCATGAGACACATTATTATAACTGTCCACAAACCTTGCACATGTTTTAACGCGCCGACGAAGCTGAAGATTCTACGAAAAAGGAAAGCTACGAACTCTTGCATGGAGCCTATGAAACCTGTAGAACTTCAAAATCGACCTTGGGGACTTCAGCCTTAAAATCGACAAAGGAATTAAGCCGAGTAGTCGGAAAGTACAGCCTTCACGAACAGAATTCAAACATGTTGTTGACACAAAAAAGTGCTGATTGATGCAAGACACTAACGTCGACCCTGTCCACTTTCTAGTAGCAAATTTATTCAGAGTCCGACTGTCCATTGCTAAAAATCTGAAACACTTTCAAAGAAGTCATTGTTTACCACAAACGTCAACAATATGCGGTCACTACGGTTTAATATAACTCATGAAGTAGCCAAGACCACTTAAGGCTAACAACCCCCACCGATAAGAAATGTAATGATGATGAATACATGCAGAAGAAAAAGGCTAGATGGTGCCTTATTGAGAGAGGAAAAAGGTCGTGCGATAAAAGAGCCTACGGGATCTCCCAGCTCAAGGATATCAGGAAAAAAGCTTCAAAACATCAGAGTTATGAGCTGAATTTTTAACTATGGCAGAAATGTTTATTTATTTCTTTATTTTGAATACTAGGGATCAAGCGCTTTCTGATCCAACAAAACCCCTAAAACCGAATTATAGCACCTTGTCGAACAATTTTAATTTTATGCGAAAGATACTGGTGATACTTTTGTATAAATTTAATAACATAACACTTGTTGGCATTGAAACACAAGCAATTATTAGTACACCACAATTAAAACGCATCTAGATAACGCTGTAGATCATTACAGTCTTCAACGTTATGGATCTTTTTAAAGAAAGTTACATCGTCGGTATTAATTAGACATTGGAAGCTCTTTAAACCGGAAGGAAAATCAATAATGAACAAAATGAACATTAAAGGACCCAAGATGCTACCTTATGGTGCATTGGTACCGAATTTATAGTAAAGTAGCTCGAGTAACAACAATTGAAAAGTACAAAAAAAACCTTTTTGACAATTATGCCTCAAGCCAAATTAGAAACTTTGTGCTGAAGCCAATTTCGTTTAATTTTAAAAGTAAGATGAGGTGGGTAAGCTTATCGAAAGCTTGACTAAAATCAGTGGACATAAAATCTGTTTGATTTTAAATTCAATACGTCGACGCAGACTTCTATCCACTCTGTTTTAAAAAAAAAGGTGGTTCGGTGTGTTTAATGATTAAGGACTCTTACAAAATCCTATTTCATTGTTTTTCGTTCTTCAGGGCCGACCAATCGACGACTTTATTTTAGGATTCTAAGCCGAACTATATCTACTCGTATACTGTGTATACTCGTATACAAAGCGCTGACCGCAACTGGCGTCTTTGGAAAACTGATCCGGCTATAAATCAGAGTCCGGTCCAGATTCCGAATTATTCTAGACTTGTACTGTATTGCGGTAACGAAATATCTTGTCGTGTGATTTCCTGCAGATAATTCTTAAGCGCGGCGCAATCGACAATAAATCGATCTGTCCAACAGTATCTGAGGCGAAACCTCGACAGCTACAACATTAAATAGTAAAGTAGTTTATCCACAAATGGGTTACTCAATCCCGTAGTGTCAAAACTCCTTGCTCGAAAGCCCAAAATCGTGCTGTATATATTTTAAGGACCTTTCGAAAGAAAAAAAAACTCCGTCGGATTGAAAGGTGCTGTGTGCGAGGATCGCGAATCGAGGAAAAGGAAAAATCTACGAGCTGAAGCAAATAATGTCTTCGAATCGCATCTGCAAGGTTCACGAAAGAAAAGGATGACCGAACATATACAAAAACTGTTTAGACTTAACTTAGACTCAGATCCTCCAAGAATCGATGACTTGAGAAGTAAGTTTGTAATGGTTTCGTGCACTGTCGATCGCGCTTTTGGATGATTGAATATGTACACCGGTGACGACGGCATGATAAAGCCTCAATCTAAGAATGGGGCAAATTTAAACTGATTTTTTTTTTCAAATATAGCTACGAGGAATTTGCAAACTTTAAGAGAAGCGTCTTCATTCAATAAGAAACGCTTCTAAAAAAGAGCGTCATTTCATTCCAGAAAATACTTCACATGTTTCGAGTTATTTTAGTCGCGATCGTCTTCATAAAATTCATAGGAGATAGCTTTCTTATCTAAATGGCTTGTATTCTGTACATCAATCACAGATATGTGCACTTTACCACGATCCAAGCCAACTTAGAGGCGAGAACAAAAAGAATATCAATTATAAATCTCTTCCCTTAAAACAGTTTTTAATAGCGTCCGGTTCTCCACTCGTCTTCTCATTTAAACCAACTTTTATACACTGGGGCAAAAATTTATTAATAAATTAAAGAAAACGTGTCCCAAATGACTTTGTCAATTCATGGCAGGAGACGTAGTCTTCTCTGCGTTGTTCTGGAGTCCGATATGCGAACGACTGTGTTTATCAATGAACAGCGTTTTTATGGCTTCATCCTGTGAGTGCGCCTCGAAAACAAGTAACAAGTTCGATTTGGGCGATAAAATAAATTGCCTTCGTCCGTTTGTTCGTTCGTTCGTCCATCCCTTCGTCTATGTCATCATCCCTTTGGTTATACCATGTTAATACTGGCAGTTCGCTTCCCTTGTACGACTGTTGCTCGACTCTTTGATCTGAAATTAATTTTATTACCACACAGCCTTTTGGCAAAGTGTTTAGCGGTTGAATCATCACCTGCCGGTGGACACAATTTAACTGCTTTTCCTTAGCACCATCACATTGTTTCAAAAAGGAAGCGCGCTGTAAAATGTCGGCAACAAATTACTTACAAGAGGTTGATGGCTTGCATTTCGTTTTTTAAACGATCGTTTATTCCCCAGTTAAGGACATTTTACGCCTAATTTTTTTTTATTTTCATTTTTTGAAGACGTGTTATACGATTCTTCATGAAGATCAGCGCAGTTCAGATCGTTTGCGATACTAGAGGATATTGAAAAGTATATCCATCAAATGGACTAATGCGTAGTCCGAAATTTCCGAAGACTTTATCAGTTTTGTAAAAAGTGGTAACTGTCTGATTTTTTCTGATGTTTGTGAAGTAAACCGAAACAGTGGAAAGCATGTCAACAAGTCACGAAACACTGTACTCTTCAAGATCGCGAAGCACCCATGAGGAACATTAAGGCCTGAAGACGCTAACCTCGAAAAGAGTGGAATAGCACGTGACAAAAGTGTTTTTTTGAAGTCGTCGCCGCTGTGGCTAAAGATTTGGCGAATCAGCCATCAACGTCAATCAAATGACGTGCCAGCAAATTTTCGCGTCTGCAGCACAGTCAACGCACAAGCTCTCCCGAACGACGGAGTGGACGATTTTCATTTGAAATTCATCAACAGGGACAAGGCTTGTTTTTTTCCGAACAGATTCGTAAACAACGAAAAATCGTGCGTTTCTGTGGCACTGAGAATCCACATGTCATTCACTGCATGATGCGGCACTTACACAAGAATAGTCTTCCAAACAGAGTGTTTCAAGATCGTGCCACAATGCATATTTTGAAGCATCTTCTTTCGTCATAGGTGGCAAGATAACTCGATTTGACCGCTTTGGGCTTATTTGAAGACACTCATATTCAAAGCTTATTTGAAATCCAAGATTCGCAGGAAGATCTTGAGGAACAGGAAATGCCTTATTGAACCACTAGAGTGCAGGGTTGATCTGGGCATGATCTTTCCAGGCAGCTCGATCGTTCACTAAGTTGATTGAGGTCCATTTGTATGCACCATCGAATAGAATATCTTCATGTATCGGTGTTCATCTGCTGTATGTTCGAGGACTCTTCAGGCTTGGGCATTAATTACCATCTACGCTTCATATTCTGACCAGCTGTGTCTTTGTGCATGGAGTCTTCTAGCTACGCCTTGTAATGGGCATCAGTAGAAGGAGTGCTAGAGCAACAAGAGAGCCCGTATCCACTCAATAAAAGACTTATGCCCCTTCCTAAGGCAACCAGCCTTGACAGCCTCAAGCGATACTTGTGGCGATGCCTTGGTAGGTTGCCTTCATGAAATTATTAGCCAAGTTTGGGTGGATGAAGCCATGCCCGGTGACTGGACCACCAGCTCTAAATGCACCATTTTCAAGAAAGGAGAATCTATGTCTTGTTAGAACTATCGAGACATTTTATCCAAAGTACGACTGAAGCCTACTTGGCACGTAGCAATGTTGCTTCCGGCCCGGCAGATCGACGATCGACCAGATATTCACTCATCTTTTAATCGACTTCAAAGCCGCATATGATACCATTCATCGTCTTTAACTCTATAGGGCGATGGCCAATTTCGGGATCCAGCTGTGTCATGTGACCCTGGAAAGCACACGGTGCAATGTGGAATAAGGAAACAGTTCCCCGAACTATTTCAAGCATTTCGGCAAGGAAATGCTCTATCATTTGACTTCTTCAATCTCATGCCGGAAAAAACACTTTTTTCAACAAATCTGTCAAGCTGCTCGGATATGCAGACGATATCGATCTCGTTCCTTCCCAGCCCGCCGTCATAAAGGCTTTTACGGCATTAGAGAAAAGGCAGAGCAGACTTTAAAAACTTTCGATAGAAATGAGGACGAATGGAGGAGAAGATATAACCACGAAGTCTGTGAGCTTTATAAAGATGTCCATCGAGCGACAGGACAATAATGCTCCAGCAAAGAGGATCTTCGAATCACAGCCTCAGGTTCGAGGTAACAAGGACGACCAAATCTCAGTTTTAAAGATCAAACGATAGCAGTTGCAAGAGCACTTGGTCTAGGTAACTGGAAGCAGCGTGTCCGTGATCGACAAGAGGGAAAGGCTGCCGTGCCTCAGGCAGAGTCTCTCCACGGGTTGGTAGACCGCGAGAGGTTTAATGGGAACACTTTTGGCCGGAGGTTGTTTAGCCCCATTTCTGGCTTATTCGTCCGCTATTTCATTCCGTCGATTTCGGAGTGTCCAGGCACCCAATATATTTTCACCTGTTTCTCACTATTTCCGATTTCTTAGGTCTTTGTTTTGGGCAAAGTTTCCAGATTCGTTCCCTCTATGGTTTTAGAGCCATCAGTGTATACTGCAATTTCGTTTTGCTGTAATACTGCTTTTGCGTACGAAGAGCATAAATAAGGTTTCTTTGGTAGTGCCATCCTCTTCTTCCGTTTTACGATGCAAACGCAAATGTGACCTATTTTGACGAAATCAGCTTGAATCCAAATTGATATCAAATGTTAAATCTCAAGTCCTCTTGCCTAAGTTGCGTTTTTTGATATCCACTCTGTAGCGGCTTAGGAGGCTTTGAAGCTTTTTTTTGCCCCTTTAAAAGGCGATCGACACTTAAATTATCCTTTTCATTACGGGGTCCCTTAATTTCTGGTTTTGACGATTAACACACTTCTGCAAGATCACCTGATTTAACCGCTCCTGACTTATTTGTTTGAGGCTTTCTGAAGTCTTGAGCTCTCAAAGTTTTTAAGACTGCATTAGTAAATGGATCGTATCTATTAAGACACATATTTAATATCCTAAGTAATAAAGCTGTTTCTGTTCTCATTAAGGATGAAGATTTATTATTTTTATCTCCAAGAATGTCACCAGCACTGGCTTCAAACAAAAGACTTATTTGTTATGCATGAAGTCTTAATTACCGACCCACTCTTTATAACAATCAATGGCATCAACAAATTAGGCACACTAAAGAGCTGTCCATTAATAAAACAAAAAACAAGATTACTGCCTTCAAGGCTCTTCAAAGTCGAATGCCAACGCTTTACCTTTATCAAGAGCACTTCCTGCTTAGCTCACATAGCCAACCACCTGCTGTTAAATTGGACCCAGCCTAGCCGATGTCTCTCTCTTTTTCGAATACCATGGCAAATGGTTGGCAAATAAAAATTTATGGCATGAAAAAGATTTAAATGTCTAATCGCGAACAGTAAATTTCTCAACTCATGCATCACCACTATGAACCTTAAAAAGACAGCAAGATGCTCTTGATCTGTGATTAAGGCTCCATCACGTAACTGGTTGTTGTTGTTGGATCATTCCTTGTTAATTAATTCCAAAAGTGTTAAACAACAATCACTTGGACTCATCAACGACTCCTAAAAACGAAAAGTAAACACACCCAGTTTGTTGGTTCTCAGGTTTAGGCCACTAAAGTGACACTCCTGACGTGTTCGACAGACACTACGACTGTGATGGTGACAGTGACAGTGACGGCAACGGCTACGGCGACAGTGATAGCCAGTGTCAGCATTTGTTAACTTAAAATTAAAAAACAATAAAATATCGGGAACGACACAACACAACGCAGAGCCCAATTCCGATTGATGTTCGACAAGATACCTTTTGTTGGCCGGGCCAAGAAATTCAAATCAGGGGAGGAAATTTGTTTGGCCAGCCATTTGTTGGATGTCGCGCGAATTAATTGGGTGCTAAAATATGTATCGGGCTAAATTGGTGTTCGATTAACGCCAATAACCGTAAGTGGGTTTTTATAATCATTTTATTTGTTTTTGTTTTTATTTTGGGAATTCTTGTGTTAATTTTATTTGAATGTTTCAATTTAATTAAGAGATTATGTGGGTTGGGTACCATCGTTCGTCCATCCATCCATCTTGACCGTCTCGAGCGTCTCGACGGTTACGGCTACGGGTCGAGTATGTGACACGTTTTATCGTGCAATTTTTTTGGCAGCTATTTACGTTGACGGATCGTGAATTTGCATTTAAATCAGCGAGGATTGACTCAGGCCGGATGATGATGAAGCGATTTGAATTTAATTAAACACAAACCGAGGAGATGACACCGGAGCTGGAAGTTTGGGGCATTTGTCTTTATCTAAATGGTTGAGGTCATTATTTATCTAGCGTTTAGGTTCTGAAGGTTTTCAATTTATTTATTTGGTTAAGAATTTGGACACCCGAAAGGACCGGTTACAGTTTAGCTTCGTTAACGAATTTAAAAATTTCTCCCTGTTTATACAAGTATTTTAATGAGAATTTATCAAGAGGATGTGGGGGCAATAAATTTCGGAATTACCAAAGCAAACTTATCACGATAGGTTGTTGTTAAAGTCATACTTTAGCAGAGTAATGGCGATCGAAACGCCTACGTTGCGACATTTTTGGCTCAGATTGAAGCAGGATTAAACGTCGACAAAGTTTATGAAGACATTTCGAAGTTGTTTGAGATTTGTTTGAGATAGAATAATCAGTTTTTTTGTAAGAATAAATGATGAAAGCATCGTCTTAAATTTTAAATTATTTTAAACTGGTTAAAATGATACTTAAAGCCACAACAAAAGTATACATGTGTCGAAAAAGAAGAAGATTAAACTATAAGCTGGAAATGATCTTCCCTGCTAAAAATACGACAGCAGATATACAATAATTAAATCTAGTTGACGCAGTCCAAGAGGAAATCTTTGAAGTGAAAGCTGCGACGTTTTAAGGAGAATATAAGTACATAGTCTAACTATGCCTTGGAAAAGAGTTGATCTTCCGAACACTAAGAAGTAAGAAGTCTTTTTGCAAACAGTTTAAAGATACCCCCTCTTTAAAGCAGCAAACATTCATATGATCCAGTTTCACAATTTGTTTCGTTTCAGATATCTAATGTTAAGCATGAAACCAGGACTGCGTGAATGTCTAAAGAACCCTTTTTTCAACAAATGATTGCAAGCGCTATTCTAAGGACCGGATTTACCCCTTGCCTGCGGTAGGTTTCAGCCTATGGGTTTGCACCACAACACTTCGTAAAGTAAAGTCCTGTGAAGTTTGTCTCTATTATCCAAAAACTTTTATCCTTCATTAATTTTGTGCCTTAAAAGATAAAAAAAATCGAGAACAATTTCATAAAAAAACGTTTTTTTCTTGATCGGCTGCTCTGAAATTGAATGATAGTTAAATTTCCTACAAAAATGAACTGAATCATTTTTATAGAAGACCGGAACTATAACATTGTTTAAACGTCGCCAATTTCTAAGCCTCTAACACTTCCTTAGCTCCACAGCATGAGAACAGCTTTGAAAGCAGCAGTTTAATGGTTCTGGTTGCAAACGAGAGAGAAGTAAAGTTATCACTGTTGTAATAAGACATTTTTTTGGAATTTCAGAGGGCAAAGAAGGCTCATGAAAATGACGCTTCTCTGCCTTTAGTTTGCATAATACGACATAATGTCAAAAATGGAAACAGGGCTGTACAACTCAGCAAAATTACCGAAGGTTTGCAGAACCCTAGACTGGACGTGAACACCGTCGCCTCAGCACTAGCATAGTTAAAAAGCTCCATAGGAATGAAACGGGATGAAGTATATGAGGTGAAAGCGGCTGAGTTAACCAGCACCAAGCACTGGATGTTAAGCTGACTCCATTAGAAAATTTTCGAACCCAGAGTTTCCTACCTGCCATAGATCAATTTAAGTCTTCATTCTGGCAGAGGCTTGAGGCATTAAAACTTTTTGATGCCCGTTTTGTGTTTCTCAATAAATTAAGTACACTTACTAAGCAAGAAAAACTGCAGCAGCTTAAAACTTAACTATGATTTAGACAATCAATTAAGGTATGAACTAATTCAGAATAAGGCTTTTTACCACGCGTTTCAAAGAGGTAAGGAAAATGAACAACTGAGAATCCAGCTCTCCTCCTCATGGAAAAAATTTTTCTATATTTTTGTCAATAAAAGGTTCTCAGACATAAAATTTCGAATCTGTGTTCAGTTAGAGATTCTCATTGAACCATTATTTTAAAAAACGTAATTTGCGAATTCAGGAAAAAAGCGCATTTTGAAATCATAGGCTATAGTCCAATAGAATTTTGCGAAATAGCCTCGGTTACAATTTTTCTATATTTTTGTCAATAAAAGGTTCTCGGACACAAAATTTCAAATCTGTGTTCAGTTGGAGATTCTCACTGTAACCAATGTCTTAAAAAACGTAATTTGCGACTTCACAAAAAAAGTGAATTTTGAAATCAAGGGCTATAGTCCAGCAGAATTTTGCAAAAATGCCTCGGTTTTTATATCTCGGTATCTTTGACAAAAAAAGGTTCTCAGAGCTAAAATTTAAAATCTGTGTTCAGTTGGAGATTCTCACTGTAACCAATATCTTAGAAAACGTAATTTGCGACTTCACAAAAAAAGTGAATTTTGAAATCATTGGCTATAGTCCAGCAGAATTTTGCAAAAATGCCTCGGTTTTTATATCTCGGTATCTTTGACAAAAAAAGGTTCTCAGAGCTAAATTTTCAAATTTGTGTTCAGTCGGAGATACTCGTTGTCATCAGTATCTTACAAAACGTAATTTGCGAATTCAGGAAAAAAGTGAATTTTGAAATCATGGGCTATAGTCCAGCAGGCTTAAAAGCCTCGGTTTTAATTTTTCTATATTTTTGTCAATAAAAAGTTCTCAGACATAAAATTTCGAATCTGTGTTCAGTTAGATATTCTCATTGTAACCAATATCTTAGAAAACGTAATTTGCGAATTCAGGAAAAAAGTGAATTTTGAGATCATGGGCTATAGTCCAGCAGAATTTCGCTTAAAAGCCTCGGTTTTAATTTTTCTATATTTTTGTCAATAAAAGGTTCTCAGACATAAAATTTCGAATCTGTGCTCAGTTAGAGATTCTCATTGTAACCAATATCTTAGAAAACGTAATTTGCGAATTCACGAAAAAAGTGCATTTTGAAATCATGGGCTATAGTCCAGCAGAATTTCGCTTAAAAGCCTCGGTTTTAATTTTTCTATATTTTTGTCAATAAAAGGTTCTCAGACATAAAATTTCAAATCTGTGTTCAGTTAGAGATTCTCATTGTAACCAATATCTTAGAAAACGTAATTTGTGAATTCAGGAAAAAAGTGCATTTTGAAATCATGGGCTATAGTCCAGCAGAATTTCGCTTAAAAGCCTCGGTTTTAATTTTTCTATATTTTTGTCAATAAAAGGTTCTCAGAGCTAAATTTTCAAATTTGTGTTCAGTTAGAGATTCTCATTGTAACCAATATCTTAGAAAACGTAATTTGCGAATTCACGAAAAAAGTGCATTTTGAAATCATGGGCTATAGTCCAGCAGAATTTCGCTTAAAAGCCTCGGTTTCAATTTTTCTATATTTTTGTCAATAAAAGGTTCTCAGAGCTAAATTTTCAAATTTGTGTTCAGTTAGAGATTCTCATTGTAACCAATATCTTAGAAAACGTAATTTGCGAATTCACGAAAAAAGTGCATTTTGAAATCATGGGCTATAGTCCAGCAGAATTTCGCTTAAAAGCCTCGGTTTTAATTTTTCTATATTTTTGTCAATAAAAGGTTCTCAGACATAAAATTTCGAATCTGTGTTCAGTTAGAGATTCTCATTGTAACCAATATCTTAGAAAACGTAATTTGCGAATTCAGGAAAAAAGTGAATTTTTAAATCATGGGCTACAGTCCAGCAGAATTTCGCTTAAAAGCCTCGGTTTTAATTTTTCTATATTTTTGTCAATAAAAGGTTCTCAGAGCTAAATTTTCAAATTTGTGTTCAGTTAGAGATTCTCATTGTAACCAATATCTTAGAAAACGTAATTTGCAAATTCACGAAAAAAGTGCATTTTGAAATCATGGGCTATAGTCCAGCAGAATTTCGCTTAAAAGCCTCGGTTTTAATTTTTCTATATTTTTGTCAATAAAAGGTTCTCAGACATAAAATTTCGAATCTGTGTTCAGTTAGAGATTCTCATTGTAACCATTATCTTAGAAAACGTAATTTGCGAATTCAGGAAAAAAGTGAATTTTGAAATCATGGGCTATAGTCCAGTAGAATTTTGCGAAATAGCCTCGGTTATAATTTTTCTATATTTTTGTCAATAAAAGGTTCTCAGACATAAAATTTCGAATCTGTGTTCAGTTAGAGATTCTCATTGAACCATTATTTTAGAAAACGTAATTTGCGAATTCACGAAAAAAGTGCATTTTGAAATCATGGGCTATAGTCCAGTAGAATTTTGCGAAATAGCCTCGGTTATAATTTTTCTATATTTTTGTCAATAAAAGGTTCTCAGACATAAAATTTCGAATCTGTGTTCAGTTAGAGATTCTCATTGTAACCATTATCTTAGAAAACGTAATTTGCGAATTCAGGAAAAAAGTGAATTTTGAAATCATGGGCTATAGTCCAGTAGAATTTTGCGAAATAGCCTCGGTTATAATTTTTCTATATTTTTGTCAATAAAAGGTTCTCAGACATAAAATTTCGAATCTGTGTTCAGTTAGAGATTCTCATTGTAACCATTATCTTAGAAAACGTAATTTGCGAATTCAGGAAAAAAGTGAATTTTGAAATCATGGGCTATAGTCCAGTAGAATTTTGCAAAATAGCCTCGGTTATAATTTTTCTATAATTTTGTCAATAAAAGGTTCTCAGACATAAAATTTCGAATCTGTGTTCAGTTAGAGATTCTCATTGTAACCATTATCTTAGAAAACGTAATTTGCGAATTCAGGAAAAAAGTGAATTTTGAAATCATGGGCTATAGTCCAGTAGAATTTTGCGAAATAGCCTCGGTTATAATTTTTCTATATTTTTGTCAATAAAAGGTTCTCAGACATAAAATTTCGAATCTGTGTTCAGTTAGAGATTCTCATTGTAACCAATATCTTAGAAAACGTAATTTGCGAATTCAGGAAAAAAGTGAATTTTGAAATCATGGGCTATAGTCCAGTAGAATTTTGCGAATAGCCTCGGTTATAATTTTTCTATATTTTTGTCAATAAAAGGTTCTCAGACATAAAATTTCGAATCTGTGTTCAGTTAGAGATTCTCATTGTAACCAATATCTTAGAAAACGTAATTTGCGAATTCAGGAAAAAAGTGAATTTTGAAATCATGGGCTATAGTCCAGTAGAATTTTGCGAAATAGCCTCGGTTATAATTTTTCTATATTTTTGTCAATAATAGGTTCTCAGACATAAAATTTCGAATCTGTGTTCAGTTAGAGATTCTCATTGTAACCAATATCTTAGAAAACGTAATTTGCGAATTCAGGAAAAAAGTGAATTTTGAAATCATGGGCTATAGTCCAGTAGAATTTTGCGAAATAGCCTCGATCCTCTTGACGAAATTTTATTATTAGGTGATTTTAACTTACCTCATTTAAAATGGATACCTTCTGACGACGAACTTTATTTTGTTACAGCTGGTAGTGTATCTCGTCATTCGTCAATTTTTCTTGACTCTCTAATCTCGTGTGGATTACAGCAAATGAGCTGTATAAAAAACTGCATGGACAGATTACTTGACCTTGTCTTTTTCACTAATGCAAGTAACTGCATTGTCGAACGCAGTACCCTGCCTATGACAAAAATTGATACATATCATCCTCCTCTTCAACTCATTTTATCTTTTGACAATGGGCTTGAGAATGACGTGGAATACAAAGATCTTGAGTTTGATTTTAAAAATACTGATTTTAATCTTCTTAACGAATTAGTTTCTAAGATAAACTTTAACAGTATCTTCAAAGGAACTGTTGACCAAATGGTTGGCAAATTTTATGTGAACATGTTCGACTGCTTCGTTTCATCTGTTCCCGTCAAACAAACACGAATGGGCTCGGTAGCAACTGCGTGTACACTGACTTCAGTAAGGCCTTTGATAAGCTTTCCCATAAACTAATTACTTTTAAAATGAAATCCCTTGGTTTCCCTTTATCTTTCGTGGAGTGGATATGCTCGTATCTTGACGGGAGAACGTATCAAGTTTTGTTTAGGGGATCGACCTCTAAAACAATCAACGCTACCTCAGGTGTGCCTCAAGGTAGCCACCTTGGTCCACTTTTATTCATTCTAGCCATTAACGCCATTAATAAAAATATTTAAGTGTATCCACAATCTATCCGACTGCAGCGCTTTACAGGATGACCTTAATTCTTTTGCAAAATGGTGCTTCAATAATTGCTTATCATTAAACATATCTAAATGTTTTAGCATGTCCTTTTCGAGAAGACTTAATCCTCTCTCCTCTGTGTACACCATAAATAGTTCTCCGCTGGCTAAAGTAAAACTGACAAAGGACTTAGGTGTACAATTCGCTCCAAATCTTGACTTCTCAATTCATATTGAGCAAATAGTCAACAAAAGCAACACCCTTCTCGGCTTCATCAAACGGTGGAGTAAAGAATTTTCATGTCCATTAATCACGAGTACCCTGTACACTACATTTGTAAGGCCACAGCTTGAGTATGCATCCAATGTGTGGTCACCGTATTACTTAACACAAATTGACCGTATCGAGTCTGTTCAACGCAAATTTGTTCGTTTCGCACTTCGGCATTTATCATGGACTGATCCTCTGCGTCTTCCACCTTATAAGGACCGTCTTCTACTTATCGGCCTTGATTCATTACAAAAACGTCGGGAAGTCTGTGATATTGTGTTTTTACATCAGCTTATTGCTGGTAATATTGACGCACCACCACTTCTTAACCAAGTCAATTTTAGTGTAAAGTCTTTCAATTTTAGAAACTTAAACATTTTTGACATAAAATACCACCGTACGAATTACGGATGCAACGAACCTGTTACTCGGATGTCAATGGAAGCGAATGCAAGCTGTCATATGTTCGATTTTGCATCCAGTAAACTGGCACTCAAACAAAAACTTTATGGACGTGTCAACTCTTAATGTGCATGCTACGTATTTCTTCAGTACTCTTGTTTTTATTTGTATTTATTTTATAATTAACAATTGTAATTAAAATATATATTCTTTTTTTAATATTTGTTAAACTTTGTATTTGTGTATGGTGTTAGGCTTTATTTGTTTATGTTTACTAACAACTAACACCACGCTAAATGATGACTGTGACAAGATGGGTATTACTCTCTGAGTAATACTGTCACTTACAATGCTTGTTTTATAAGCAGTACTGATAGCGTTTATAATTTTTCTATATTTTTGTCAATAAAAGGTTCTCAGACATAAAATTTCGAATCTGTGTTCAGTTAGAGATTCTCATTGTAACCAATATCTTAGAAAACGTAATTTTCGAATTCAGGAAAAAAGTGAATTTTGAAATCATGGGCTATAGTCCAGTAGAATTTTGCGAAATAGCCTCGGTTATAATTTTTCTATATTTTTGTCAATAAAAGGTTCTCAGGCATAAAATTTCGAATCTGTGTTCAGTTAGAGATTCTCATTGTAACCAATATCTTAGAAAACGTAATTTGCGAATTCAGGAAAAAAGTGAATTTTGAAATCATGGGCTATAGTCCAGTAGAATTTTGCGAAATAGCCTCGGTTATAATTTTTCTATATTTTTGTCAATAAAAGGTTCTCAGACATAAAATTTCGAATCTGTGTTCAGTTAGAGATTCTCATTGTAACCAATATCTTAGAAAACGTAATTTGCGAATTCAGGAAAAAAGTGAATTTTGAAATCATGGGCTATAGTCCAGTAGAATTTTGCGAAATAGCCTCGGTTATAATTTTTCTATATTTTTGTCAATAAAAGGTTCTCAGACATACAATTTCGAATCTGTGTTCAGTTAGAGATTCTAGTTGTAACCAATATCTTAGAAAACGTAATTTGCGAATTCAGGAAAAAAGTGGATTTTGAAATCATGGGCTATAGTCCAGCAGAATTTTGCAAAAATGCCTCGGTTTTTATATCTCGGTATCTTTGACAAAAAAAGGTTCTCAGACATAAAATTTCGAATCTGTGTTCAGTTAGAGATTCTCATTGTAACCAATATCTTAGAAAACGTAATTTGCGAATTCAGGAAAAAAGTGAATTTTGAAATCATGGGCTATAGTCCAGTAGAATTTTGCGAAATAGCCTCGGTTATAATTTTTCTATATTTTGAAATCATGGGCTATAGTCCAGCAGAATTTTGCAAAAATGCCTCGGTTTTTATATCTCGGTATCTTTGACAAAAAAAGGTTCTCAGAGCTAAATTTTCGAATTTGTGTTCAGTCGGAGATACTCGTTGTTATCAGTATCTTACAAAACGTAATTTGCGAATTCAGGAAAAAAGTGAATTTTGAAATCATGGGCTATAGTCCAGTAGAATTTTGCGAAATAGCCTCGGTTATAATTTTTCTATATTTTTGTCAATAAAAGGTTCTCAGACATAAAATTTCGAATCTGTGTTCAGTTAGAGATTCTCATTGTAACCAATATCTTAGAAAATGTAATTTGTGAATACAGAAAAAAAGTGCATTTTGAAATCATGGGCTATAGTCCAGCAGAATTTTGCAAAAATGCCTCGGTTTTTATATCTCGGTATCTTTGACAAAAAAAAAGGTTCTCAGAGCTAAATTTTCAAATTTGTGTTCAGTCGGAGATACTCGTTGTTATCAGTATCTTACATAACGTAGTTTGCGAATTTAGGAAAAAAATTGAATTTTGAAATCATGGGCTATAGTCCAGCAGAATTTTGCGAAATAGCCCCGGTTATAATTTTTCTATATTTTTGTCAATAAAAGGTTCTCAGACATAAAATTTCGAATCTGTGTTCAGTTAGAGATTCTCATTGTAACCAATATCTTAGAAAACGTAATTTGTGAATTCAGGAAAAAAGTGCATTTTGAAATCATGGGCTATAGTCCAGCAGAATTTTGCAAAAATGCCTCGGTTTTTATATCTCGGTATCTTTGACAAAAAAAGGTTCTCAGACATAAAATTTCGAATCTGTGTTCAGTCGGAGATACTCGTAGTCATCAGTATCTTACAAAACGTAATTTGCGAATTAAGGAAAAAAGTGAATTTTGAAATCATGGGCTATAGTCCAGTCGAATTTTGCGAAATAGCCTCGGTTATAATTTTTCTATATTTTTGTCAATAAAAGGTTCTCAGACATAAAATTTCGAATCTGTGTTCAGTCGGAGATACTCGTAGTCATCAGTATCTTACAAAACGTAATTTGCGAATTAAGGAAAAAAGTGAATTTTGAAATCATGGGCTATAGTCCAGCAGAATTTCGCTTAAAAGCCTCGGTTTTAATTTTTCTATATTTTTGTCAATAAAAGGTTCTCAGACATAAAATTTCGAATCTGTGTTCAGTTAGAGATTCTCATTGTAACCAATATCTTAGAAAACGTAATTTGTGAATTCAGAAAAAAAGTGCATTTTGAAATCATGGGCTATAGTCCACCAGAATTTTGCAAAAATGCCTCGGTTTTTATATCTTGGTATCTTTGACAAAAAAAGGTTCTCAGAGCTAAATTTTCAAATTTGTGTTCAGTAGGAGATTCTTGTAGTCATCAGTATCTTACAAAACGTAATTTGCGAATTCAGGAAAAAAGTGAATTTTGAAATCATGGGCTATAGTCCAGCAGAATTTTGCAAAAATGCCTCGGTTTTTATATCTCGGTATCTTTGACCAAAAAAGGTTCTCAGAGCTAAATTTTCAAATTTGTGTTCAGTAGGAGAATCTTGTAGTCATCAGTATCTTACAAAACGTAATTTGCGAATTCAGGAAAAAAGTGAATTTTGAAATCATGGGCTATAGTCCAGCAGAATTTTGCAAAAATGCCTCGGTTTTTATATCTCGGTATCTTTGACAAAAAAAGGTTCTCAGACATAAATTTTCAAATTTGTGTTCAGTCGGAGATACTCGTTGTTATCAGTATCTTACAAAACGTAATTTGCGAATTCAGGAAAAAAGTGAATTTTGAAATCATGGGCTATAGTCCAGCAGAATTTTGCAAAAATGCCTCGGTTTTTATATCTCGGTATCTTTGACAAAAAAAGGTTCTCAGACATAAAATTTCGAATCTGTGTTCAGTCGGAGATACTCGTAGTCATCAGTATCTTACAAAACGTAATTTGCGAATTCAGGAAAAAAGTGAATTTTGAAATCATGGGCTATAGTCCAGCAGAATTTCGCTTAAAAGCCTCGGTTTTAATTTTTCTATATTTTTGTCAATAAAAGGTTCTCAGACATAAAATTTCGAATCTGTGTTCAGTTAGAGATTCTCATTGTAACCATTATCTTACAAAACGTAATTTGCGAATTCAGGAAAAAAGTGAATTTTGAAATCATGGGCTATAGTCCAGCAGAATTTTGCAAAAATGCCTCGGTTTTTATATCTCGGTATCTTTGAAAAAAAAAGGTTCTCAGAGCTAAATTTTCAAATTTGTGTTCAGTCGGAGATACTCGTTGTTATCAGTATCTTACAAAACGTAATTTGCGAATTGAGGAAAAAAATTGAATTTTGAAATCATGGGCTATAGTCCAGCAGAATTTTGCGAAATAGCCTCGGTTATAATTTTTCTATATTTTTGTCAATAAAAGGTTCTCAGACATAAAATTTCGAATCTGTGTTCAGTTAGAGATTCTCATTGTAACCATTATCTTACAAAACGTAATTTGCGAATTCAGGAAAAAAGTGCATTTTGAAATCATGGGCTATAGTCCAGCAGAATTTTGCAAAAATGCCTCGGTTTTTATATCTCGGTATCTTTGACAAAAAAAGGTTCTCAGAGCTAAATTTTCAAATTTGTGTTCAGTCGGAGATACTCGTTGTTATCAGTATCTTACAAAACGTAATTTGCGAATTCAGGAAAAAAGTGCATTTTGTAATCATGGGCTATAGTCCAGTAGAATTTTGCGAATAGCCTCGGTTATAATTTTTCTATATTTTTGTCAATAAAAGGTTCTCAGACATAAAATTTCGAATCTGTGTTCAGTTAGAGATTCTCATTGTAACCAATATCTTAGAAAACGTAATTTGCGAATTCAGGAAAAAAGTGAATTTTGAAATCATGGGCTATAGTCCAGTAGAATTTTGCGAATAGCCTCGGTTATAATTTTTCTATATTTTTGTCAATAAAAGGTTCTCAGACATAAAATTTCGAATCTGTGTTCAGTTAGAGATTCTCATTGTAACCAATATCTTAGAAAACGTAATTTGCGAATTCAGGAAAAAAGTGAATTTTGAAATCATGGGCTATAGTCCAGTAGAATTTTGCGAAATAGCCTCGGTTATAATTTTTCTATATTTTTGTCAATAAAAGGTTCTCAGACATAAAATTTCGAATCTGTGTTCAGTCGGAGATACTCGTTGTAACCAATATCTTAGAAAACGTAATTTGCGAATTCAGGAAAAAAGTGAATTTTGAAATCATGGGCTATAGTCCAGCAGAATTTGGCAAAAATGCCTCGGTTTTTATATCTCGGTATCTTTGACAAAAAAAGGTTCTCAGAGCTAAATTTTCAAATTTGTGTTCAGTCGGAGATACTCGTTGTTATCAGAATCTTACATAACGTAATTTGCGAATTCAGGAAAAAAGTGCATTTTGTAATCATGGGCTATAGTCCAGCAGAATTTTGCAAAAATGCCTCGGTTTTTATATCTCGGTATCTTTGACAAAAAAAGGTTCTCAGAGCTAAATTTTCAAATTTGTGTTCAGTCGGAGATACTCGTTGTTATCAGTATCTTACAAAACGTAATTTGATAATTCAGGAAAAAAGTGAATTTTGAAATCATAGGCTATAGTCCAGCAGAATTTTGCAAAAATGCCTCGGTTTTTATATCTCGGTATCTTTGACAAAAAAAGGTTGTCAGAGCTAAATTTTCAAATTTGTGTTCAATCGGAGATACTCGTTGTTATCAGTATCTTACAAAACGTAATTTGATAATTCAGGAAAAAAGTGAATTTTGAAATCATGGGCTATAGTCCAGTAGAATTTTGCGAAATAGCCTCGGTTATAATTTTTCTATATTTTTGTCCATAAAAGGTTCTCAGACATAAAATTTCGAATCTGTGTTCAGTTAGAGATTCTCATTGTAACCAATATCTTAGAAAACGTAATTTGCGAATTCAGGAAAAAAGTGCATTTTGAAATCATGGGCTATAGTCCAGTAGAATTTTGCGAAATAGCCTCGGTTATAATTTTTCTATATTTTTGTCAATAAAAGGTTCTCAGACATAAAATTTCGAATCTGTGTTCAGTCGGAGATACTCGTAGTCATCAGTATCTTACAAAACGTAATTTGCGAATTCAGGAAAAAAGTGAATTTTGAAATCATGGGCTATAGTCCAGTAGAATTTTGCGAAATAGCCTCGGTTATAATTTTTCTATATTTTTGTCAATAAAAGGTTCTCAGACATAAAATTTCGAATCTGTGTTCAGTTAGAGATTCTCATTGTAACCAATATCTTAGAAAACGTAATTTGCGAATTCAGGAAAAAAGTGCATTTTGAAATCATGGGCTATAGTCCAGCAGAATTTTGCAAAAATGCCTCGGTTTTTATATCTCGGTATCTTTGACAAAAAAAGGTTCTTAGAGCTAAATTTTCAAATTTGTGTTCAGTCGGAGATACTCGTTGTTATCAGTATCTTACAAAACGTAATTTGATAATTCAGGAAAAAAGTGCATTTTGAAATCATGGGCTATAGTCCAGCAGAATTTTGCAAAAATGCCTCGGTTTTTATATCTCGGTATCTTTGACAAAAAAAGGTTCTCAGAGCTAAATTTTCAAATTTGTGTTCAGTCGGAGATACTCGTTGTTATCAGAATCTTACATAACGTAATTTGCGAATTCAGGAAAAAAGTGCATTTTGTAATCATGGGCTATAGTCCAGCAGAATTTTGCAAAAATGCCTCGGTTTTTATATCTCGGTATCTTTGACAAAAAAAGGTTCTCAGAGCTAAATTTTCAAATTTGTGTTCAGTCGGAGATACTCGTTGTTATCAGTATCTTACAAAACGTAATTTGATAATTCAGGAAAAAAGTGAATTTTGAAATCATAGGCTATAGTCCAGCAGAATTTTGCAAAAATGCCTCGGTTTTTATATCTCGGTATCTTTGACAAAAAAAGGTTGTCAGAGCTAAATTTTCAAATTTGTGTTCAATCGGAGATACTCGTTGTTATCAGTATCTTACAAAACGTAATTTGATAATTCAGGAAAAAAGTGAATTTTGAAATCATGGGCTTTAGTCCAGTAGAATTTTGCGAAATAGCCTCGGTTATAATTTTTCTATATTTTTGTCCATAAAAGGTTCTCAGACATAAAATTTCGAATCTGTGTTCAGTTAGAGATTCTCATTGTAACCAATATCTTAGAATACGTAATTTGCGAATTCAGGAAAAAAGTGCATTTTGAAATCATGGGCTATAGTCCAGTAGAATTTTGCGAAATAGCCTCGGTTATAATTTTTCTATATTTTTGTCAATAAAAGGTTCTCAGACATAAAATTTCGAATCTGTGTTCAGTCGGAGATACTCGTAGTCATCAGTATCTTACAAAACGTAATTTGCGAATTCAGGAAAAAAGTGAATTTTGAAATCATGGGCTATAGTCCAGTAGAATTTTGCGAAATAGCCTCGGTTATAATTTTTCTATATTTTTGTCCATAAAAGGTTCTCAGACATAAAATTTTGAATCTGTGTTCAGTTAGAGATTCTCATTGTAACCAATATCTTAGAAAACGTAATTTGCGAATTCAGGAAAAAAGTGCATTTTGAAATCATGGGCTATAGTCCAGCAGAATTTTGCAAAAATGCCTCGGTTTTTATATCTCGGTATCTTTGACAAAAAAAGGTTCTCAGAGCTAAATTTTCAAATTTGTGTTCAGTCGGAGATACTCGTTGTTATCAGAATCTTACATAACGTAATTTGCGAATTCAGGAAAAAAGTGCATTTTGTAATCATGGGCTATAGTCCAGCAGAATTTTGCAAAAATGCCTCGGTTTTTATATCTCGGTATCTTTGACAAAAAAAGGTTCTCAGAGCTAAATTTTCAAATTTGTGTTCAGTCGGAGATACTCGTTGTTATCAGTATCTTACAAAACGTAATTTGATAATTCAGGAAAAAAGTGAATTTTGAAATCATAGGCTATAGTCCAGCAGAATTTTGCAAAAATGCCTCGGTTTTTATATCTCGGTATCTTTGACAAAAAAAGGTTGTCAGAGCTAAATTTTCAAATTTGTGTTCAATCGGAGATACTCGTTGTTATCAGTATCTTACAAAACGTAATTTGATAATTCAGGAAAAAAGTGAATTTTGAAATCATGGGCTATAGTCCAGTAGAATTTTGCGAAATAGCCTCGGTTATAATTTTTCTATATTTTTGTCCATAAAAGGTTCTCAGACATAAAATTTCGAATTTGTGTTCAGTCGGAGATACTCGTAGTCATCAGTATCTTACAAAACGTAATTTGCGAATTCAGGAAAAAGTGAATTTTGAAATCATGGGCTATAGTCCAGCAGAATTTTGCAAAAATGCCTCGGTTTTTATATCTCGGTATCTTTGACAAAAAAAGGTTCTCAGAGCTAAATTTTCAAATTTGTGTTCAGTCGGAGATACTCGTTGTTATCAGAATCTTACATAACGTAATTTGCGAATTCAGGAAAAAAGTGCATTTTGTAATCATGGGCTATAGTCCAGCAGAATTTTGCAAAAATGCCTCGGTTTTTATATCTCGGTATCTTTGACAAAAAAAGGTTCTCAGAGCTAAATTTTCAAATTTGTGTTCAGTCGGAGATACTCGTTGTTATCAGTATCTTACAAAACGTAATTTGATAATTCAGGAAAAAAGTGAATTTTGAAATCATAGGCTATAGTCCAGCAGAATTTTGCAAAAATGCCTCGGTTTTTATATCTCGGTATCTTTGACAAAAAAAGGTTGTCAGAGCTAAATTTTCAAATTTGTGTTCAATCGGAGATACTCGTTGTTATCAGTATCTTACAAAACGTAATTTGATAATTCAGGAAAAAAGTGAATTTTGAAATCATGGGCTATAGTCCAGTAGAATTTTGCGAAATAGCCTCGGTTATAATTTTTCTATATTTTTGTCCATAAAAGGTTCTCAGACATAAAATTTCGAATCTGTGTTCAGTTAGAGATTCTCATTGTAACCAATATCTTAGAAAACGTAATTTGCGAATTCAGGAAAAAAGTGCATTTTGAAATCATGGGCTATAGTCCAGTAGAATTTTGCGAAATAGCCTCGGTTATAATTTTTCTATATTTTTGTCAATAAAAGGTTCTCAGACATAAAATTTCGAATCTGTGTCTGTGTTCAGTTAGAGATTCTCATTGTAACCAATATCTTAGAAAACGTAATTTGCGAATTCAGGAAAAAAGTGCATTTTGAAATCATGGGCTATAGTCCAGTAGAATTTTGCGAAATAGCCTCGGTTATAATTTTTCTATATTTTTGTCAATAAAAGGTTCTCAGACATAAAATTTCGAATCTGTGTCTGTGTTCAGTTAGAGATTCTCATTGTAACCAATATCTTAGAAAACGTAATTTGCGAATTCAGGAAAAAAGTGCATTTTGAAATCATGGGCTATAGTCCAGTAGAATTTTGCGAAATAGCCTCGGTTATAATTTTTCTATATTTTTGTCAATAAAAGGTTCTCAGACATAAAATTTCGAATCTGTGTTCAGTCGGAGATACTCGTAGTCATCAGTATCTTACAAAACGTAATTTGCGAATTCAGGAAAAAAGTGAATTTTGAAATCATGGGCTATAGTCCAGTAGAATTTTGCGAAATAGCCTCGGTTATAATTTTTCTATATTTTTGTCAATAAAAGGTTCTCAGACATAAAATTTCGAATCTGTGTCTGTGTTCAGTTAGAGATTCTCATTGTAACCAATATCTTAGAAAACGTAATTTGCGAATTCAGGAAAAAAGTGCATTTTGAAATCATGGGCTATAGTCCAGCAGAATTTTGCAAAAATGCCTCGGTTTTTATATCTCGGTATCTTTGACAAAAAAAGGTTCTCAGAGCTAAATTTTCAAATTTGTGTTCAGTCGGAGATACTCGTTGTTATCAGAATGTTACATAACGTAATTTGCGAATTCAGGAAAAAAGTGCATTTTGTAATCATGGGCTATAGTCCAGCAGAATTTTGCAAAAATGCCTCGGTTTTTATATCTCGGTATCTTTGACAAAAAAAGGTTCTCAGAGCTAAATTTTCAAATTTGTGTTCAGTCGGAGATACTCGTTGTTATCAGTATCTTACAAAACGTAATTTGATAATTCAGGAAAAAAGTGAATTTTGAAATCATAGGCTATAGTCCAGCAGAATTTTGCAAAAATGCCTCGGTTTTTATATCTCGGTATCTTTGACAAAAAAAGGTTGTCAGAGCTAAATTTTCAAATTTGTGTTCAATCGGAGATACTCGTTGTTATCAGTATCTTACAAAACGTAATTTGATAATTCAGGAAAAAAGTGAATTTTGAAATCATGGGCTATAGTCCAGTAGAATTTTGCGAAATAGCCTCGGTTATAATTTTTCTATATTTTTGTCCATAAAAGGTTCTCAGACATAAAATTTCGAATTTGTGTTCAGTCGGAGATACTCGTAGTCATCAGTATCTTACAAAACGTAATTTGCGAATTCAGGAAAAAGTGAATTTTGAAATCATGGGCTATAGTCCAGCAGAATTTTGCAAAAATGCCTCGGTTTTTATATCTCGGTATCTTTGACAAAAAAAGGTTCTCAGAGCTAAATTTTCAAATTTGTGTTCAGTCGGAGATACTCGTTGTTATCAGTATCTTACAAAACGTAATTTGCGAATTGAGGAAAAAAATTGAATTTTGAAATCATGGGCTATAGTCCAGTAGAATTTTGCGAAATAGCCTCGGTTATAATTTTTCTATACTTTTGTCAATAAAAGGTTCTCAGACATAAAATTTCAAATCTGAGTTCAGTTAGAGATTCTCATTGTAACCAATATCTTAGAAAACGTAATTTGTGAATTCAGGAAAAAAGTGCATTTTGAAATCATGGGCTATAGTCCAGCAGAATTTTGCAAAAATGCCTCGGTTTTTATATCTCGGTATCTTTGACAAAAAAAGGTTCTCAGAGCTAAATTTTCAAATTTGTGTTCAGTCGGAGATACTCGTTGTCATCAGTATCTTACAAAACGTAATTTGCGAATTCAGGAAAAAGTGAATTTTGAAATCATGGGCTATAGTCCAGCAGAATTTTGCGAAATAGCCTCGGTTTTTATATCTCGGTATCTTTGACAAAAAAAGGTTGTCAGAGCTAAATTTTCAAATTTGTGTTCAATCGGAGATACTCGTTGTCATCAGTATCTTACAAAACGTAATTTGCGAATTCAGGAAAAAGTGAATTTTGAAATCATGGGCTATAGTCCAGTAGAATTTTGCGAAATAGCCTCGGTTATAATTTTTCTATACTTTTGTCAATAAAAGGTTCTCAGACATAAAATTTCAAATCTGAGTTCAGTTAGAGATTCTCATTGTAACCAATATCTTAGAAAACGTAATTTGTGAATTCAGGAAAAAAGTGCATTTTGAAATCATGGGCTATAGTCCAGCAGAATTTTGCAAAAATGCCTCGGTTTTTATATCTCGGTATCTTTGACAAAAAAAGGTTCTCAGAGCTAAATTTTCAAATTTGTGTTCAGTCGGAGATACTCGTTGTTATCAGTATCTTAGAAAACGTAATTTGCGAATTCAGGAAAAAGTGAATTTTGAAATCATGGGCTATAGTCCAGTAGAATTTTGCGAAATAGCCTCGGTTATAATTTTTCTATACTTTTGTCAATAAAAGGTTCTCAGACATAAAATTTCGAATCTGTGTTCAGTCGGAGATACTCGTAGTCATCAGTATCTTACAAAACGTAATTTGCGAATTCAGGAAAAAAGTGAATTTGAAATCATGGGCTATAGTCCAGTAGAATTTTGCGAAATAGCCTCGGTTATAATTTTTCTATATTTTTGTCAATAAAAGGTTCTCAGACATAAAATTTCAAATCTGTGTTCAGTTAGAGATTCTCATTGTAACCAATATCTTAGAAAACGTAATTTGTGAATTCAGGAAAAAAGTGCATTTTGAAATCATGGACTATAGTCCAGCAGAATTTTGCAAAAATGCCTCGGTTTTTATATCTCGGTATCTTTGACAAAAAAAGGTTCTCAGAGCTAAATTTTCAAATTTGTGTTCCGTCGGAGATACTCGTTGTTATCAGTATCTTACAAAACGTAGTTTGCGAATTCAGGAAAAAAGTGAATTTTGAAATCATGGGCTATAGTCCAGCAGAATTTTGCAAAAATGCCTCGGTTTTTATATCTCGGTATCTTTGACAAAAAAAGGTTGTCAGAGCTAAATTTTCAAATTTGTGTTCAGTCGGAGATACTCGTTGTTATCAGTATCTTACAAAACGTAATTTGATAATTCAGGAAAAAAGTGAATTTTGAAATCATGGGCTATAGTCCAGTAGAATTTTGCGAAATAGCCTCGGTTTTTATATCTCGGTATCTTTGACAAAAAAAGGTTGTCAGAGCTAAATTTTCAAATTTGTGTTCAGTCGGAGATACTCGTTGTTATCAGTATCTTACAAAAAGTAGTTTGCGAATTCAGGAAAAAAGTGAATTTTGAAATCATGGGCTATAGTCCAGCAGAATTTTGCAAAAATGCCTCGGTTTTTATATCTCGGTATCTTTGACAAAAAAAGGTTGTCAGAGCTAAATTTTCAAATTTGTGTTCAGTCGGAGATACTCGTTGTTATCAGTATCTTACAAAACGTAATTTGATAATTCAGGAAAAAAGTGAATTTTGAAATCATGGGCTATAGTCCAGTAGAATTTTGCGAAATAGCCTCGGTTTTTATATCTCGGTATCTTTGACAAAAAAAGGTTGTCAGAGCTAAATTTTCAAATTTGTGTTCAGTCGGAGATACTCGTTGTTATCAGTGTCTTACAAAACGTAATTTGCGAATTCAGGAAAAAAGTGAATTTTGAAATCATGGGCTATAGTCCAGCAGAATTTTGCGAAATAGCCTCGGTTATAATTTTTCTATATTTTTGTCAATAAAAGGTTCTCAGACATAAAATTTCGAATCTGTGTTCAGTAAGAAATTCTCATTGTAACCATTATCTTAGGAAACGTAATTTGCAAATTCATGAAAAAAGTGAATTTTGAAATCATGGGCTATAGTCCAGTAGAATTTTGCGAAATAGCCTCGGTTATAATTTTTCTATATTTTTGTCAATAAAAGGTTCTCAGACATAAAATTTCGAATCTGTGTTCAGTCGGAGATACTCGTAGTCATCAGTATCTTACAAAACGTAATTTGCGAATTCAGGAAAAAAGTGCATTTTGAAATCATGGGCTATAGTCCAGTAGAATTATGCGAAATAGCCTCGGTTACAATTTTTCTATATTTTTGTCAATAAAAGGTTCTCAGACATAAAATTTCGAATCTGTGTTCAGTTAGAGATTCTCATTGTAACCAATATCTTAGAAAACGTAATTTGTGAATTCAGGAAAAAAGTGCATTTTGAAATCATGGGCTATAGTCCAGCAGAATTTTGCAAAAATGCCTCGGTTTTTATATCTCGCTATCTTTGACAAAAAAAGGTTCTCAGAGCTAAATTTTCAAATTTGTGTTCAGTCGGAGATACTCGTTGTTATCAGTATCTTAGAAAACGTAATTTGCGAATTCAGGAAAAAGTGAATTTTGAAATCATGGGCTATAGTCCAGCAGAATTTTGCAAAAATGCCTCGGTTTTTATATCTCGGTATCTTTGACAAAAAAAGGTTGTCAGAGCTAAATTTTCAAATTTGTGTTCAGTCGGAGATACTCGTTGTTATCAGTATCTTACAAAACGTAATTTGATAATTCAGGAAAAAAGTGAATTTTGAAATCATGGGCTATAGTCCAGTAGAATTTTGCGAAATAGCCTCGGTTTTTATATCTCGGTATCTTTGACAAAAAAAGGTTCTCAGAGCTAAATTTTCAAATTTGTGTTCAGTCGGAGATACTCGTTGTTATCAGTATCTTAGAAAACGTAATTTGATAATTCAGGAAAAAAGTGAATTTTGAAATCATGGGCTATAGTCCAGTAGAATTTTGCGAAATAGCCTCGGTTATAATTTTTCTATATTTTTGTCAATAAAAGGTTCTCAGACATAAAATTTCGAATCTGTGTTCAGTCGGAGATACTCGTAGTCATCAGTATCTTACAAAACGTAATTTGCGAATTCAGGAAAAAAGTGCATTTTGAAATCATGGGCTATAGTCGAGCAGAATTTTGCGAAATAGCCTCGGTTATAATTTTTCTATATTTTTGTCAATAAAAGGTTCTCAGACATAAAATTTCGAATCTGTGTTCAGTCGGAGATACTCGTAGTCATCAGTATCTTACAAAACATAATTTGCGAATTCAGGAAAAAAGTGCATTTTGAAATCATGGGCTATAGTCCAGCAGAATTTTGCGAAATAGCCTCGGTTATAATTTTTCTATATTTTTGTCAATAAAAGGTTCTCAGACATAAAATTTCGAATCTGTGTTCAGTAAGAGATTCTCATTGTAACCATTATCTTAGGAAACGTAATTTGCAAATTCATGAAAAAAGTGAATTTTGAAATCATGGGCTATAGTCCAGTAGAATTTTGCGAAATAGCCTCGGTTATAATTTTTCTATATTTTTGTCAATAAAAGGTTCTCAGACATAAAATTTCGAATCTGTGTTCAGTCGGAGATACTCGTAGTCATCAGTATCTTACAAAACGTAATTTGCGAATTCAGGAAAAAAGTGCATTTTGAAATCATGGGCTATAGTCCAGCAGAATTTTGCGAAATAGCCTCGGTTATAATTTTTCTATATTTTTGTCAATAAAAGCTTCTCAGACATAAAATTTCGAATCTGTGTTCAGTTAGAGATTCTCATTGTAACCATTATCTTAGGAAACGTAATTTGCAAATTCAGGAAAAAAGTGAATTTTGAAATCATGGGCTATAGTCCAGTAGAATTTTGCGAAATAGCCTCGGTTATAATTTTTCTATATTTTTGTCAATAAAAGGTTCTCAGACATAAAATTTCGAATCTGTGTTCAGTCGGAGATACTCGTAGTCATCAGTATCTTACAAAACGTAATTTGCGAATTCAGGAAAAAAGTGCATTTTGAAATCATGGGCTATAGTCCAGCAGAATTTTGCAAAAATGCCTCGGTTTTTATATCTCGGTATCTTTGACAAAAAAAGGTTGTCAGAGCTAAATTTTCAAATTTGTGTTCAGTCGGAGATACTCGTTGTTATCAGTATCTTACAAAACGTAATTTGCGAATTCAGGCAAAAAGTGCATTTTGAAATCATGGGCTACAGTCAAGCAGAATTTCGCTTAAAAGCCTCGGTTTTAATTTTTCTATATTTTTGTCAATAAAAGGTTCTCAGAGCTAAATTTTCAAATTTGTGTTCAGTTAGAGATTCTCATTGTAACCAATATCTTAGAAAACGTAATTTGCGAATTCACGAAAAAAGTGCATTTTGAAATCATGGGCTATAGTCCAGCAGAATTTTGCAAAAATGCCTCGGTTTTTATATCTCGGTATCTTTGACAAAAAAAGGTTCTCAGAGCTAAATTTTCAAATTTGTGTTCAGTCGGAGATACTCGTAGTCATCAGTATCTTACAAAACGTAATTTGCGAGTTCAGGAAAAAAGTGCATTTTGAAATCATGGGCTATAGTCCAGTAGAATTTTGCGAAATAGCCTCGGTTTTTATATCTCGGTATCTTTGACAAAAAAAGGTTCTCAGAGCTTAATTTTCAAATTTGTGTTCAGTCGAAGATACTCGTTGTTATCAGTATCTTACAAAACGTAATTTGCGAATTCAGGAAAAAAGTGAA
This sequence comes from Orthonevra nobilis, assembly GCA_963555765.1. Lineage (NCBI taxonomy): Eukaryota > Metazoa > Arthropoda > Insecta > Diptera > Syrphidae > Orthonevra > Orthonevra nobilis. The sequence continues at coordinate 47,510,760 of OY743224.1, read as the reverse complement.
TTTTGAAATCATGGGCTATAGTCCAGCAGAATTTTGCGAAATAGCCTCGGTTATAATTTTTCTATATTTTTGTCAATAAAAGGTTTTCAGACATAAAGTTTCGAATCTGTGTTCAGTTAGAGATTCTCATTGTAACCATTATCTTAGGAATCGTAATTTGCAAATTCAGGAAAAAAGTGAATTTTGAAATCATGGGCTATAGTCCAGTAGAATTTTGCGAAATAGCCTCGGTTATAATTTTTCTATATTTTTGTCAATAAAAGGTTCTCAGACATAAAATTTCGAATCTGTGTTCAGTCGGAGATACTCGTAGTCATCAGTATCTTACAAAACGTAATTTGCGAATTCAGGAAAAAAGTGAATTTTGAAATCATGGGCTATAGTCCAGTAGAATTTTGCGAAATAGCCTCGGTTATAATTTTTCTATATTTTTGTCAATAAAAGGTTCTCAGACATAAAATTTCGAATCTGTGTTCAGTCGGAGATACTCGTAGTCATCAGTATCTTACAAAACGTAATTTGCGAATTCAGGAAAAAAGTGCATTTTGAAATCATGGGCTATAGTCCAGCAGAATTTTGCAAAAATGCCTCGGTTTTTATATCTCGGTATCTTTGACAAAAAAAGGTTGTCAGAGCTAAATTTTCAAATTTGTGTTCAGTCGGAGATACTCGTTGTTATCAGTATCTTACAAAACGTAATTTGCGAATTCAGGCAAAAAGTGCATTTTGAAATCATGGGCTACAGTCAAGCAGAATTTCGCTTAAAAGCCTCGGTTTTAATTTTTCTATATTTTTGTCAATAAAAGGTTCTCAGAGCTAAATTTTCAAATTTGTGTTCAGTTAGAGATTCTCATTGTAACCAATATCTTAGAAAACGTAATTTGCGAATTCACGAAAAAAGTGCATTTTGAAATCATGGGCTATAGTCCAGCAGAATTTTGCAAAAATGCCTCGGTTTTTATATCTCGGTATCTTTGACAAAAAAAGGTTCTCAGAGCTAAATTTTCAAATTTGTGTTCAGTCGGAGATACTCGTAGTCATCAGTATCTTACAAAACGTAATTTGCGAGTTCAGGAAAAAAGTGCATTTTGAAATCATGGGCTATAGTCCAGTAGAATTTTGCGAAATAGCCTCGGTTTTTATATCTCGGTATCTTTGACAAAAAAAGGTTCTCAGAGCTTAATTTTCAAATTTGTGTTCAGTCGAAGATACTCGTTGTTATCAGTATCTTACAAAACGTAATTTGCGAATTCAGGAAAAAAGTGAATTTTGAAATCATGGGCTATAGTCCAGCAGAATTTTGCGAAATAGCCTCGGTTATAATTTTTCTATATTTTTGTCAATAAAAGGTTTTCAGACATAAAGTTTCGAATCTGTGTTCAGTTAGAGATTCTCATTGTAACCATTATCTTAGGAATCGTAATTTGCAAATTCAGGAAAAAAGTGAATTTTGAAATCATGGGCTATAGTCCAGTAGAATTTTGCGAAATAGCCTCGGTTATAATTTTTCTATATTTTTGTCAATAAAAGGTTCTCAGACATAAAATTTCGAATCTGTGTTCAGTCGGAGATACTCGTAGTCATCAGTATCTTACAAAACGTAATTTGCGAATTCAGGAAAAAAGTGAATTTTGAAATCATGGGCTATAGTCCAGTAGAATTTTGCGAAATAGCCTCGGTTATAATTTTTCTATATTTTTGTCAATAAAAGGTTCTCAGACATAAAATTTCGAATCTGTGTCTGTGTTCAGTTAGAGATTCTCATTGTAACCAATATCTTAGAAAACGTAATTTGCGAATTCAGGAAAAAAGTGCATTTTGAAATCATGGGCTATAGTCCAGCAGAATTTTGCAAAAATGCCTCGGTTTTTATATCTCGGTATAGTTGACAAAAAAAGGTTCTCAGAGCTAAATTTTCAAATTTGTGTTCAGTCGGAGATACTCGTTGTTATCAGTATCTTACAAAACGTAATTTGATAATTCAGGAAAAAAGTGAATTTTGAAATCATAGGCTATAGTCCAGCAGAATTTTGCGAAATAGCCTCGGTTTTTATATCTCGGTATCTTTGACAAAAAAAGGTTGTCAGAGCTAAATTTTCAAATTTGTGTTCAATCGGAGATACTCGTTGTTATCAGTATCTTACAAAACGTAATTTGATAATTCAGGAAAAAAGTGAATTTTGAAATCATGGGCTATAGTCCAGTAGAATTTTGCGAAATAGCCTCGGTTTTTATATCTCGGTATCTTTGACAAAAAAAGGTTCTCCGAGCTAAATTTTCAAATTTGTGTTCAGTCGGAGATACTCGTAGTCATCAGTATCTTACAAAACGTAATTTGCGAATTCAGGAAAAAAGTGAATTTTGAAATCATGGGCTATAGTCCAGTAGAATTTTGCGAAATAGCCTCGGTTATAATTTTTCTATATTTTTGTCCATAAAAGGTTCTCAGACATAAAATTTCGAATTTGTGTTCAGTCGGAGATACTCGTAGTCATCAGTATCTTACAAAACGTAATTTGCGAATTCAGGAAAAAGTGAATTTTGAAATCATGGGCTATAGTCCAGTAGAATTTTGCGAAATAGCCTCGGTTATAATTTTTCTATATTTTTGTCAATAAAAGGTTCTCAGACATAAAATTTCAAATCTGAGTTCAGTTAGAGATTCTCATTGTAACCAATATCTTAGAAAACGTAATTTGTGAATTCAGGAAAAAAGTGCATTTTGAAATCATGGGCTATAGTCCAGCAGAATTTTGCAAAAATGCCTCGGTTTTTATATCTCGGTATCTTTGACAAAAAAAGGTTCTCAGAGCTAAATTTTCAAATTTGTGTTCAGTCGGAGATACTCGTTGTTATCAGTATCTTAGAAAACGTAATTTGCGAATTCAGGAAAAAGTGAATTTTGAAATCATGGGCTATAGTCCAGTAGAATTTTGCGAAATAGCCTCGGTTATAATTTTTCTATACTTTTGTCAATAAAAGGTTCTCAGACATAAAATTTCGAATCTGTGTTCAGTCGGAGATACTCGTAGTCATCAGTATCTTACAAAACGTAATTTGCGAATTCAGGAAAAAAGTGAATTTGAAATCATGGGCTATAGTCCAGTAGAATTTTGCGAAATAGCCTCGGTTATAATTTTTCTATATTTTTGTCAATAAAAGGTTCTCAGACATAAAATTTCGAATCTGTGTTCAGTAAGAGATTCTCATTGTAACCATTATCTTAGGAAACGTAATTTGCAAATTCATGAAAAAAGTGAATTTTGAAATCATGGGCTATAGTCCAGTAGAATTTTGCGAAATAGCCTCGGTTATAATTTTTCTATATTTTTGTCAATAAAAGGTTCTCAGACATAAAATTTCGAATTTGTGTTCAGTCGGAGATACTCGTAGTCATCAGTATCTTACAAAACGTAATTTGCGAATTCAGGAAAAAAGTGAATTTTGAAATCATGGGCTATAGTCCAGTAGAATTTTGCGAAATAGCCTCGGTTTTTATATCTCGGTATCTTTGACAAAAAAAGGTTCTCAGAGCTAAATTTTCAAATTTGTGTTCCGTCGGAGATACTCGTTGTTATCAGTATCTTACAAAACGTAGTTTGCGAATTCAGGAAAAAAGTGAATTTTGAAATCATGGGCTATAGTCCAGCAGAATTTTGCAAAAATGCCTCGGTTTTTATATCTCGGTATCTTTGACAAAAAAAGGTTGTCAGAGCTAAATTTTCAAATTTGTGTTCAGTCGGAGATACTCGTTGTTATCAGTATCTTACAAAACGTAATTTGATAATTCAGGAAAAAAGTGAATTTTGAAATCATGGGCTATAGTCCAGTAGAATTTTGCGAAATAGCCTCGGTTTTTATATCTCGGTATCTTTGACAAAAAAAGGTTGTCAGAGCTAAATTTTCAAATTTGTGTTCAGTCGGAGATACTCGTTGTTATCAGTATCTTACAAAACGTAGTTTGCGAATTCAGGAAAAAAGTGAATTTTGAAATCATGGGCTATAGTCCAGTAGAATTTTGCGAAATAGCCTCGGTTATAATTTTTCTATATTTTTGTCAATAAAAGGTTCTCAGACATAAAATTTCGAATCTGTGTTCAGTAAGAGATTCTCATTGTAACCATTATCTTAGGAAACGTAATTTGCAAATTCATGAAAAAAGTGAATTTTGAAATCATGGGCTATAGTCCAGTAGAATTTTGCGAAATAGCCTCGGTTATAATTTTTCTATATTTTTGTCAATAAAAGGTTCTCAGACATAAAATTTCGAATCTGTGTTCAGTAAGAGATTCTCATTGTAACCATTATCTTAGGAAACGTAATTTGCAAATTCATGAAAAAAGTGAATTTTGAAATCATGGGCTATAGTCCAGTAGAATTTTGCGAAATAGCCTCGGTTATAATTTTTCTATATTTTTGTCAATAAAAGGTTCTCAGACATAAAATTTCGAATTTGTGTTCAGTCGGAGATACTCGTAGTCATCAGTATCTTACAAAACGTAATTTGCGAATTCAGGAAAAAGTGAATTTTGAAATCATGGGCTATAGTCCAGTAGAATTTTGCGAAATAGCCTCGGTTATAATTTTTCTATATTTTTGTCAATAAAAGGTTCTCAGACATAAAATTTCGAATCTGTGTTCAGTTAGAGATTCTCATTGTAACCAATATCTTAGAAAACGTAATTTGTGAATTCAGGAAAAAAGTGCATTTTGAAATCATGGGCTATAGTCCAGCAGAATTTTGCAAAAAAGCCTCGGTTTTTATATCTCGCTATCTTTGACAAAAAAAGGTTCTCAGAGCTACATTTTCAAATTTGTGTTCAGTCGGAGATACTCGTTGTTATCAGTATCTTAGAAAACGTAATTTGCGAATTCAGGAAAAAGTGAATTTTGAAATCATGGGCTATAGTCCAGCAGAATTTTGCAAAAATGCCTCGGTTTTTATATCTCGGTATCTTTGACAAAAAAAGGTTGTCAGAGCTAAATTTTCAAATTTGTGTTCAGTCGGAGATACTCGTTGTTATCAGTATCTTACAAAACGTAGTTTGCGAATTTAGGAAAAAAATTGAATTTTGAAATCATGGGCTATAGTCCAGCAGAATTTTGCGAAATAGCCCCGGTTATAATTTTTCTATATTTTTGTCAATAAAAGGTTCTCAGACATAAAATTTCGAATCTGTGTTCAGTTAGAGATTCTCATTGTAACCAATATCTTAGAAAACGTAATTTGCGAATTCAGGAAAAAGTGAATTTTGAAATCATGGGCTATAGTCCAGCAGAATTTTGCAAAAATGCCTCGGTTTTTATATCTCGGTATCTTTGACAAAAAAAGGTTGTCAGAGCTAAATTTTCAAATTTGTGTTCAGTCGGAGATACTCGTTGTTATCAATATCTTAGAAAACGTAATTTGATAATTCAGGAAAAAAGTGAATTTTGAAATCATGGGCTATAGTCCAGTAGAATTTTGCAAAAATGCCTCGGTTTTTATATCTCGGTATCTTTGACAAAAAAAAAGGTTCTCAGAGCTAAATTTTCAAATTTGTGTTCAGTCGGAGATACTCGTTGTTATCAGTATCTTACAAAACGTAGTTTGCGAATTTAGGAAAAAAATTGAATTTTGAAATCATGGGCTATAGTCCAGCAGAATTTTGCGAAATAGCCCCGGTTATAATTTTTCTATATTTTTGTCAATAAAAGGTTCTCAGACATAAAATTTCGAATCTGTGTTCAGTTAGAGATTCTCATTGTAACCAATATCTTAGAAAACGTAATTTGTGAATTCAGGAAAAAAGTGCATTTTGAAATCATGGGCTATAGTCCAGCAGAATTTTGCAAAAATGCCTCGGTTTTTATATCTCGGTATCTTTGACAAAAAAAGGTTCTCAGACATAAAATTTCGAATCTGTGTTCAGTCGGAGATACTCGTAGTCATCAGTATCTTACAAAACGTAATTTGCGAATTAAGGAAAAAAGTGAATTTTGAAATCATGGGCTATAGTCCAGTCGAATTTTGCGAAATAGCCTCGGTTATAATTTTTCTATATTTTTGTCAATAAAAGGTTCTCAGACATAAAATTTCGAATCTGTGTTCAGTCGGAGATACTCGTAGTCATCAGTATCTTACAAAACGTAATTTGCGAATTAAGGAAAAAAGTGAATTTTGAAATCATGGGCTATAGTCCAGTCGAATTTTGCGAAATAGCCTCGGTTATAATTTTTCTATATTTTTGTCAATAAAAGGTTCTCAGACATAAAATTTCGAATCTGTGTTCAGTTAGAGATTCTCATTGTAACCAATATCTTAGAAAACGTAATTTGTGAATTCAGGAAAAAAGTGCATTTTGAAATCATGGGCTATAGTCCAGCAGAATTTTGCAAAAATGCCTCGGTTTTTATATCTCGGTATCTTTGACAAAAAAAGGTTCTCAGAGCTAAATTTTCAAATTTGTGTTCAGTAGGAGATTCTTGTAGTCATCAGTATCTTACAAAACGTAATTTGCGAATTCAGGAAAAAAGTGAATTTTGAAATCATGGGCTATAGTCCAGCAGAATTTTGCAAAAATGCCTCGGTTTTTATATCTCGGTATCTTTGACAAAAAAAGGTTCTCAGAGCTAAATTTTCAACTTTGTGTTCAGTAGGAGATTCTTGTAGTCATCAGTATCTTACAAAACGTAATTTGCGAATTCAGGAAAAAAGTGAATTTTGAAATCATGGGCTATAGTCCACCAGAATTTTGCAAAAATGCCTCGGTTTTTATATCTCGGTATCTTTGACAAAAAAAGGTTCTCAGACATAAATTTTCAAATTTGTGTTCAGTCGGAGATACTCGTTGTTATCAGTATCTTACAAAACGTAATTTGCGAATTCAGGAAAAAAGTGCATTTTGTAATCATGGGCTATAGTCCAGCAGAATTTTGCAAAAATGCCTCGGTTTTTATATCTCGGTATCTTTGACAAAAAAAGGTTCTCAGAGCTAAATTTTCAAATTTGTGTTCAGTAGGAGATTCTTGTAGTCATCAGTATCTTACAAAACGTAATTTGCGAATTCAGGAAAAAAGTGAATTTTGAAATCATGGGCTATAGTCCAGCAGAATTTTGCAAAAATGCCTCGGTTTTTATATCTCGGTATCTTTGACAAAAAAAGGTTCTCAGAGCTAAATTTTCAAATTTGTGTTCAGTAGGAGATTCTTGTAGTCATCAGTATCTTACAAAACGTAATTTGCGAATTCAGGAAAAAAGTGAATTTTGAAATCATGGGCTATAGTCCAGCAGAATTTTGCAAAAATGCCTCGGTTTTTATATCTCGGTATCTTTGACAAAAAAAGGTTCTCAGACATAAATTTTCAAATTTGTGTTCAGTCGGAGATACTCGTTGTTATCAGTATCTTACAAAACGTAATTTGCGAATTCAGGAAAAAAGTGCATTTTGTAATCATGGGCTATAGTCCAGCAGAATTTTGCAAAAATGCCTCGGTTTTTATATCTCGGTATCTTTGACAAAAAAAGGTTCTCAGAGCTAAATTTTCAAATTTGTGTTCAGTAGGAGATTCTTGTAGTCATCAGTATCTTACAAAACGTAATTTGTGAATTCAGGAAAAAAGTGAATTTTGAAATCATGGGCTATAGTCCAGCAGAATTTTGCAAAAATGCCTCGGTTTTTATATCTCGGTATCTTTGACAAAAAAAGGTTCTCAGAGCTAAATTTTCAAATTTGTGTTCAGTCGGAGATACTCGTTGTTATCAGTATCTTACAAAACGTAATTTGCGAATTCAGGAAAAAAGTGAATTTTGAAATCATGGGCTATAGTCCAGCAGAATTTTGCAAAAATGCCTCGGTTTTTATATCTCGGTATCTTTGACAAAAAAAGGTTCTCAGACATAAAATTTCGAATCTGTGTTCAGTCGGAGATACTCGTAGTCATCAGTATCTTACAAAACGTAATTTGCGAATTCAGGAAAAAAGTGAATTTTGAAATCATGGGCTATAGTCCAGCAGAATTTCGCTTAAAAGCCTCGGTTTTAATTTTTCTATATTTTTGTCAATAAAAGGTTCTCAGACATAAAATTTCGAATCTGTGTTCAGTCGGAGATACTCGTAGTCATCAGTATCTTACAAAACGTAATTTGCGAATTCAGGAAAAAAGTGAATTTTGAAATCATGGGCTATAGTCCAGCAGAATTTCGCTTAAAAGCCTCGGTTTTAATTTTTCTATATTTTTGTCAATAAAAGGTTCTCAGACATAAAATTTCGAATCTGTGTTCAGTTAGAGATTCTCATTGTAACCATTATCTTACAAAACGTAATTTGCGAATTCAGGAAAAAAGTGCATTTTGAAATCATTGGCTATAGTCCAGTAGAATTTTGCGAAATAGCCTCGGTAATAATTTTTCTATATTTTTGTCAATAAAAGGTTCTCAGACATAAAATTTCGAATCTGTGTTCAGTCGGAGATACTTGTAGTCATCAGTATCTTACAAAACGTAATTTTCGAATTCAGGAAAAAAGTGAATTTTGAAATCATGGGCTATAGTCCAGTAGAATTTTGCGAAATAGCCTCGGTTATAATTTTTCTATATTTTTGTCAATAAAAGGTTCTCAGACATAAAATTTCGAATCTGTGTTCAGTCGGAGATACTTGTAGTCATCAGTATCTTACAAAACGTAATTTTCGAATTCAGGAAAAAAGTGAATTTTGAAATCATGGGCTATAGTCCAGTAGAATTTTGCGAAATAGCCTCGGTTATAATTTTTCTATATTTTTGTCAATAAAAGGTTCTCAGACATAAAACTTCAAATCTGTGTTCAGTAAGAGATTCTCATTGTAACCAATATCTTAGAAAACGTTATTTGCGAATTCAGGAAAAAAGTGCATTTTGAAATCATGTGCTATAGTCCAGCAGAATTTTGCAAAAATGCCTCGGTTTTTATATCTCGGTATCTTTGACAAAAAAAGGTTCTCAGAGCTAAATTTTCAAATTTGTGTTCAGTCGGAGATACTCGTTGTTATCAGTATCTTACAAAACGTAATTTTCGAATTCAGGAAAAAAGTGAATTTTGAAATCATGGGCTATAGTCCAGTAGAATTTTGCGAAATAGCCTCGGTTATAATTTTTCTATATTTTTGTCAATAAAAGGTTCTCAGACTTAAAATTTCGAATCTGTGTTCAGTTAGAGATTCTCATTGTAACCAATATCTTAGAAAACGTAATTGGCGAATTCAGGAAAAAAGTGAATTTTGAAATCATGGGCTATAGTCCAGCAGAATTTTGCAAAAATGCCTCGGTTTTTATATCTCGGTATCTTTGACAAAAAAAGGTTCTCAGAGCTAAATTTTCAAATTTGTGTTCAGTCGGAGATACTCGTTGTAACCAATATCTTAGAAAACGTAATTTGCGAATTCAGGAAAAAAGTGAATTTTGAAATCATTGGCTATAGTCCAGCAGAATTTGGCAAAAATGCCTCGGTTTTTATATCTCGGTATCTTTGACAAAAAAAGGTTCTCAGAGCTAAATTTTCAAATTTGTGTTCAGTCGGAGATACTCGTTGTTATCAGTATATTACAAAACGTAATTTGCGAATTCAGGAAAAAAGTGAATTTTGAAATCATTGGCTATAGTCCAGTAGAATTTTGCGAAATAGCCTCGGTTATAATTTTTTTATATTTTTGTCAATAAAAGGTTCTCAGACATAAAATTTCGAATCTGTGTTCAGTTAGAGATTCTCATTGTAACCATTATCTTAGGAAACGTAATTTGCGAATTCAGGAAAAAAGTGAATTTTGAAATCATGGCCTATAGTCCAGCAGAATTTGGCAAAAATGCCTCGGTTTTTATATCTCGGTATATTTGACAAAAAAAGGTTCTCAGAGCTAAATTTTCAAATTTGTGTTCAGTCGGAGATACTCGTTGTTATCAGTATATTACAAAACGTAATTTGCGAATTCAGGAAAAAAGTGAATTTTGAAATCATTGGCTATAGTCCAGTAGAATTTTGCGAAATAGCCTCGGTTATAATTTTTCTATATTTTTGTCAATAAAAGGTTCTCAGACATAAAATTTCGAATCTGTGTTCAGTTAGAGATTCTCATTGTAACGATTATCTTAGGAAACGTAATTTGCGAATTCAGGAAAAAAGTGAATTTTGAAATCATGGGCTATAGTCCAGCAGAATTTTGCGAAATAGCCTCGGTTATAATTTTTCTATATTTTTGTCAATAAAAGGTTCTCAGACATAAAATTTCGAATCTGTGTTCAGTTAGAGATTCTCATTGTAACCATTATCTTAGGAAACGTAATTTGCGAATTCAGGAAAAAAGTGAATTTTGAAATCATGGGCTATAGTCCAGTTGAATTTTGCGAAATAGCCTCGGTTATAATTTTTCTATATTTTTGTCAATAAAAAGTTCTCAGACATAAAATTTCGAATCTGTGTTCAGTTAGAGATTCTCATTGTAACCATTATCTTAGGAAACGTAATTTGCGAATTCAGGAAAAAAGTGAATTTTGAAATCATGGGCTATAGTCCAGTTGAATTTTGCGAAATAGCCTCGGTTATAATTTTTCTATATTTTTGTCAATAAAAGGTTCTCAGACATAAAATTTCGAATCTGTGTTCAGTTAGAGATTCTCATTGTAACCAATATCTTAGAAAACGTAATTTGCGAATTCAGGAAAAAAGTGCATTTTGAAATCATGGGCTATAGTCCAGCAGAATTTTGCAAAAATGCCTCGGTTTTTATATCTCGGTATCTTTGACAAAAAAAGGTTCTTAGAGCTAAATTTTCAAATTTGTGTTCAGTCGAAGATACTCGTTGTTATCAGTATCTTACATAACGTAATTTGCGAATTCAGGAAAAAAGTGAATTTTGAAATCATGGGCTATAGTCCAGCAGAATTTTGCGAAATAGCCTCGGTTATAATTTTTCTATATTTTTGTCAATAAAAGGTTCTCAGACATAAAATTTCGAATCTGTGTTCAGTCGGAGATACTCGTAGTCATCAGTATCTTACAAAACGTAATTTGCGAATTCAGGAAAAAAGTGCATTTTGAAATCATGGGCTATAGTCCAGCAGAATTTTGCGAAATAGCCTCGGTTATAATTTTTCTATATTTTTGTCAATAAAAGCTTCTCAGACATAAAATTTCGAATCTGTGTTCAGTTAGAGATTCTCATTGTAACCAATATCTTAGAAAACGTAATTTGTGAATTCAGGAAAAAAGTGCATTTTGAAATCATGGGCTATAGTCCAGCAGAATTTTGCAAAAATGCCTCGGTTTTTATATCTCGGTATCTTTGACAAAAAAAGGTTCTCAGAGCTAAATTTTCAAATTTGTGTTCAGTCGGAGATACTCGTTGTTATCAGTATCTTACAAAACGTAATTTGCGAATTCAGGCAAAAAGTGCATTTTGAAATCATGGGCTACAGTCAAGCAGAATTTCGCTTAAAAGCCTCGGTTTTAATTTTTCTATATTTTTGTCAATAAAAGGTTCTCAGAGCTAAATTTTCAAATTTGTGTTCAGTTAGAGATTCTCATTGTAACCAATATCTTAGAAAACGTAATTTGCGAATTCACGAAAAAAGTGCATTTTGAAATCATGGGCTATAGTCCAGCAGAATTTTGCAAAAATGCCTCGGTTTTTATATCTCGGTATCTTTGACAAAAAAAGGTTCTCAGAGCTAAATTTTCAAATTTGTGTTCAGTCGGAGATACTCGTAGTCATCAGTATCTTACAAAACGTAATTTGCGAATTCACGAAAAAAGTGCATTTTGAAATCATGGGCTATAGTCCAGCAGAATTTTGCAAAAATGCCTCGGTTTTTATATCTCGGTATCTTTGACAAAAAAAGGTTCTCAGAGCTAAATTTTCAAATTTGTGTTCAGTCGGAGATACTCGTAGTCATCAGTATCTTACAAAACGTAATTTGCGAGTTCAGGAAAAAAGTGCATTTTGAAATCATGGGCTACAGTCAAGCAGAATTTCGCTTAAAAGCCTCGGTTTTAATTTTTCTATATTTTTGTCAATAAAAGGTTCTCAGAGCTAAATTTTCAAATTTGTGTTCAGTTAGAGATTCTCATTGTAACCAATATCTTAGAAAACGTAATTTGCGAATTCACGAAAAAAGTGCATTTTGAAATCATGGGCTATAGTCCAGCAGAATTTTGCAAAAATGCCTCGGTTTTTATATCTCGGTATCTTTGACAAAAAAAGGTTCTCAGAGCTAAATTTTCAAATTTGTGTTCAGTCGGAGATACTCGTTGTTATCAGTATCTTACAAAACGTAATTTGCGAATTCAGGCAAAAAGTGCATTTTGAAATCATGGGCTATAGTCCAGCAGAATTTTGCAAAAATGCCTCGGTTTTTATATCTCGGTATCTTTGACAAAAAAAGGTTCTCAGAGCTAAATTTTCAAATTTGTGTTCAGTCGGAGATACTCGTAGTCATCAGTGTCTTACAAAACGTAATTTGCGAGTTCAGGAAAAAAGTGCATTTTGAAATCATGGGCTATAGTCCAGTAGAATTTTGCGAAATAGCCTCGGTTTTTATATCTCGGTATCTTTGACAAAAAAAGGTTCTCAGAGCTTAATTTTCAAATTTGTGTTCAGTCGAAGATACTCGTTGTTATCAGTATCTTACAAAACGTAATTTGCGAATTCAGGAAAAAAGTGAATTTTGAAATCATGGGCTATAGTCCAGCAGAATTTTGCGAAATAGCCTCGGTTATAATTTTTCTATATTTTTGTCAATAAAAGGTTTTCAGACATAAAGTTTCGAATCTGTGTTCAGTTAGAGATTCTCATTGTAACCATTATCTTAGGAATCGTAATTTGCAAATTCAGGAAAAAAGTGAATTTTGAAATCATGGGCTATAGTCCAGTAGAATTTTGCGAAATAGCCTCGGTTATAATTTTTCTATATTTTTGTCAATAAAAGGTTCTCAGACATAAAATTTCGAATCTGTGTTCAGTCGGAGATACTCGTAGTCATCAGTATCTTACAAAACGTAATTTGCGAATTCAGGAAAAAAGTGAATTTTGAAATCATGGGCTATAGTCCAGTAGAATTTTGCGAAATAGCCTCGGTTATAATTTTTCTATATTTTTGTCAATAAAAGGTTCTCAGACATAAAATTTCAAATCTGAGTTCAGTTAGAGATTCTCATTGTAACCAATATCTTAGAAAACGTAATTTGTGAATTCAGGAAAAAAGTGCATTTTGAAATCATGGGCTATAGTCCAGCAGAATTTTGCAAAAATGCCTCGGTTTTTATATCTCGGTATCTATGACAAAAAAAGGTTCTCAGAGCTAAATTTTCAAATTTGTGTTCAGTCGGAGATACTCGTAGTCATCAGTATCTTACAAAACGTAATTTGCGAATTCAGGAAAAAAGTGAATTTGAAATCATGGCCTATAGTCCAGTAGAATTTTGCGAAATAGCTTCGGTTATAATTTTTCTATATTTTTGTCAATAAAAGGTTCTCAGACATAAAATTTCGAATCTGTGTTCAGTAAGAGATTCTCATTGTAACCATTATCTTAGGAAACGTAATTTGCAAATTCATGAAAAAAGTGAATTTTGAAATCATGGGCTATAGTCCAGTAGAATTTTGCGAAATAGCCTCGGTTATAATTTTTCTATATTTTTGTCAATAAAAGGTTCTCAGACATAAAATTTCGAATCTGTGTTCAGTCGGAGATACTCGTAGTCATCAGTATCTTACAAAACGTAATTTGCGAATTCAGGAAAAAAGTGAATTTGAAATCATGGCCTATAGTCCAGTAGAATTTTGCGAAATAGCCTCGGTTATAATTTTTCTATATTTTTGTCAATAAAAGGTTCTCAGACATAAAATTTCGAATCTGTGTTCAGTAAGAGATTCTCATTGTAACCATTATCTTAGGAAACGTAATTTGCAAATTCATGAAAAAAGTGAATTTTGAAATCATGGGCTATAGTCCAGTAGAATTTTGCGAAATAGCCTCGGTTATAATTTTTCTATATTTTTGTCAATAAAAGGTTCTCAGACATAAAATTTCGAATCTGTGTTCAGTCGGAGATACTCGTAGTCATCAGTATCTTACAAAACGTAATTTGCGAATTCAGGAAAAAAGTGCATTTTGAAATCATGGGCTATAGTCCAGCAGAATTTTGCGAAATAGCCTCGGTTATAATTTTTCTATATTTTTGTCAATAAAAGGTTCTCAGACATAAAATTTCGAATCTGTGTTCAGTCGGAGATACTCGTAGTCATCAGTATCTTACAAAACGTAATTTGCGAATTCAGGAAAAAAGTGCATTTTGAAATCATGGGCTATAGTCCAGCAGAATTTTGCAAAAATGCCTCGGTTTTTATATCTCGGTATCGGTATCGATGTCGTTCTAAGAACCTACCTAGAAAATCCCCCATTTAAATGGTGGGTAATCCTTACCCTCTTGTAGGGCCCAGTTCCTAAATACGGCCCTGGCTCCTCTAACAAGTTACAAGTGCTTGGCACAAGAAAACCAATGCTGTACATTGTCTAAAATATATGCTCACCAGAGTACAGATTATGGCGAATGTTGTGAACACACTTTGTAAGTGAACTTATATAAGTCTGTTGGAAAATGTATAATGTGATGTAATAGGTTATATATAGAGAACTATGGGATTGAACGTGGCAGTGACATTTTTTTCTTGTAAATTTGTTCAAATAAACTTATAGATTGAATTAGAACGGAACTGCGTTTCTGTCAAACCTAACAAAGTGGCGACGAAGATAACTCTCAGTCTAAAATAGACGCAGAGCAATTGACCAGATTTCTAAAGCAGCAGCTTCTAAATCAGCAGGAGGAATTGATTAAAGCAGTCTTGGATGGGCCATTAATACGACGTCACTAATATCACTACGTCTACAACATTGAAACCTCCTGCAGAGAAGACAATCGAGACACTTTCAAACAGCATCACTGAACTCTGCTACGACGTCGACAATGGGGCAACCTTAGCGCATTAGTACAGTCAACATGATGATATATTCCTAGTTGAGGGTAAAGAAATAGGCGATTCTTAACAGGTCAGGTTACTTCTTAGGAAGCTCGACGAAAATGCGTAAAATTGCTACGCAAATTTGATTCTTCCAATAAAACCACGTGAATTGCCGTTCAAAGAAACGATAGACAAGCTGTGAGAAATTTTCGCGCGGAAGACGTGAATTTTTGCAACATGCCTCAAGGTAGAGAAGACGCCATCCAAGGATTTCCAGACATTTTTCACTTCAGATCGATCATCAGACACTTCTATCCATTTTTGGCTTGAAAAAGGGCTTACCGGTTTATACAGCTGAAAGGTTGCAGAGATGGCCATTGACCTTACTAACATATGCATCGACATCAAATATGTCAACACATCCGAAATTCGGATATGCTGATGTACTTTCCCGTCTCATAAACCGCAAAAAGATCGAAAGAGGAGAGGACTTCGTCATTGCTTCAATTAAAATGGAAGCTGAAGTAAACCTTGTTTTTGCGATAGCTTGCAAGACCTGCCAGTTATATTTAAAACGGTCCAGCTGGTGACAACCACTGATTCAACTCTCAAAGAAGACTTCAATTTGTTCGCTCTTCATGGCCGATTAAAATAAAGGATGGAAATCTCAGACTTTTGTACATTGTTGCAAAATAAAATAATGATCCCTGGCACTGAGACTGTACAAAAGTGTTCTTCCTGTCAGAAAGTTGCACAAGCTCCAGTAAAAGCTCCGATACCATCATGGCCCAATGCAACTTAACCGTGTTCGAGACTTATTCAAGGTGGCCGGAAATATTCGTGATACAGTCAACAACAAGTTCCACCATTATTGCCATTTTAGGTGAGGTATTGCCAGATGTTATAGTCTCCGACAATGGAACACAATTCACGTCTGGAACTTTTACGGAATTCTGCACAAAAAACGGATTCCATCAGATAAGGACAGCGCCTTGCAATCCACAGTCAAGCGGGCAAGCTTAAAAGTTCGTCGATATTTTCAAACAGGGAATGAACAAATTGAAGGGGGCAGAGGAACTCACATCAAATACTCACCAAACTTTCTTACAGTGTTATCGTTCAACTCCTAATGCACAGTAAGCTAACAATATAACTCCAGCGGAAGCCATGATAGGGCTCAAAATCAAGATTCATCTCCAAGATTCACAGCCACCAAAGCTTGAAATTCAACAGAGAAACGGTAGCATGGAAGAGCATTTCAACAAGCAACATGATGCCAAACATAAAGAGTTTAAATCTGTTGAGCATATCTACGCAAGTGACATAAATCATGGGTCCCTGGAAAGATATTGCAGAAGATCGGTAATGTCATGTATACAGTTCAAGTTGGAAACAAAACTTGGCGTCGGCGGCAAGTTTGATCAATTCTGATGTCACTAATATATTTGAGTTTCAGGATGCTCCACATACTACATCTCATTCACCGTATTCTATAGAAGAGCACAAATCTCACGAAAAACTAAAAGAGACACAGATTCAAGGTCCGGGTGAGTCAACGGTGCGAGAAAACCCTGTCCATGAAGCAGAATACGCACGCACTGCATCTTGCCTTATATCTGTCAATAAGCTTATTTATCCTCGGAGCAACTTTCTCTATCTTCGACAGACAATGGAGCTCATGTGTCGAAAAGTGCCATGGAAGGTTCAGGATCATTTTAAGAACCTTGTTTTGAATCCGCTGCAATTTTAAGATGTGGCTTTTTGCACAAGTTCCCCAAACTGGACAGCCGTAAAACATAATGGCATGAAAAATTGCTTTAAATATCGTAAGTTTATTATCATTGCTCATTTTCGATTTTCGGTTTATAAAAGGATACAAACTCCGTTCTGTAAGGTTCACTTTATTTAAAGTTTCCTGCACATGGTGTCCATATGTCAGATGTTTATCGAGGTGCACCCCAAGATATTTACCACTAGACTTCCACTCAATCTGTGTGCCATTGATAGATAATCTGTTGTTTGGTAAGAAACAGGCTTTTCTTTTTTTAGTAAAAAAGACAGTCTGAGTTTTTGAAGCATTAATTTTTTATTTTCCAGTCCTTGAAATAAGATATAGTCGTATTCAAAGCAGGTTGCAGATTATTTTCAATATTGAAAGCAATTGCATCTGAAGAAAATATGCATGTATCGTCGGCAAATATTGCGTGATAGCAGTTATTCAGATGAGGAAAGTCAAATGTGTAAATATTGTAAAGAGTTGGCGATAGAACAGCACCTTGGGGCGCTCCATCAGTGACTGGAAAGGAGTTAGACTGACAACCATTTTTCCAGCAAATATGGGTTTCATTAAATTAAAAAAAAAAAAAAGGTGTTGGAAAATGTGATGTGTTATAATAGGTTATATATAGGGAGCTATGGGATTGAACGTGGCAGTCACATTTTGCGTGTAAAGTTGTTTAAATAAACGCATAGATTGAATTCGAACGGAACCGAGTTTTGTCAAACCTAACCAAGAACACAATAGTGAAGATTGTCAATGTGACTTCTGTTGGTCTGCAGCGGGGTGTGGTAAACTCTTTGATTTTATTCAACATTTTCTCGACTGCTCGCGTAGGTTCTTCTCCGCACGCCATAGCGTAGGCAGATGACTTAATCGCGCATAGTTCACGTCGACAACTCAAAGTCAAAGTTTGTCTTTTGCATCGTGACTTCAACTTAATTAAGCATAACTCTCAAGTGTGTAATTGCTGCTAAGATTTGAACAGTCGCTAAGCAGCTGTTCCTTGGTTAAGAAACTATTTTCCTCAACACAAGTCTAAAGGTGATCTACTGCACAGCTCTCACCCGGCCTGCGATGTACCTTGTGGCTCAACGTAGGAGCAAAATTAGAGAAAAAAAAAATACATGTTTGACTTAGACTTTGTCTTCATTTACAATAGAGCTCCAGAATCTCAGCACAAAGATTTCTTCCAAATGAGTACCTCGACAGCTGGTCCAACCTGATAATAGTTGTGAATAGGCAACTGAACTACTTCTGAGACAAGTGCTAAAACTTTTCGCCGAATGCTACGTACAAAAGGTTTATTTAAATAATAAAAGCCTGTCCAAAATGAGGTTAGCATGTTTGACATTTACGGCAAAGTATAGAGTGGGTTATTCAGGGTTTTATTTATGTTTCGAAGTTATTTTGAAAATCAGCTCTTGTGCGTTGAAAAACTGTCAGTTTTCAGCCTCAGTAATTTTTGTGGAACAAAATCGGTCCATCCACGTTTAAACAATCCGAAGCTGCTTTAGACAATTTTGTGAGACTAGTTTGATGGTAAAAAACCGAACATATTTCGAGATTCGTCCTGTGTACAGCATTGTCGAATGGCGCCTTGGCTCGAGAGCCTCCAAAGATCTGAGCAGTTAAACACCAGTCACAGTAGCTTGAGGAGAATTTTACCAACAGATCAGGGATTATCCTTCTTACATGTTCTAAATGACAAATGACCACCAGCTATGCAAATCGATGAAAATTTTGCTCAATATATATACAATTTTTGTTTTTTTAGATGATGTGTAAAATTGCTGAATTTGGGCTTCGAAAAACCCGTATAATGTTGTAAAACTTTCTGAGGATTGATAACCCATTTTTTATGGCCTGAAATTGAAGATTAGTTTTCGTTCCAGGGAGATAGGACTAGGTGTCAAACAAGTGACCAAAAATCTATTTGTTACATTAAGTTGAAAAGTCGTAGCCGTGACGAAGCTTCGGTCTTTTTATTGACTTAAGAACAAAATTCTTCAAGCTATTCATGAACTGGGGTTGAAATCATTAAAAATCTATTGAAAAAATGGATTGAATAAGCGTAATACTCGTACTCTCTTGTGGAAGGCTTATTCTTTTCGATTTTGATGAAATCGATCGTAACAATGTTTTGAACTCTGTTTTTTTAAAAATGTCCACCAAATATTAGAAGCCACATAAACCTGAAAGAGCCTACCGATAAACAACTTCCGCCTTTATCAACAATTCTAACCCTTTATCAATGGTAACTACAATTTCATGCCTAGGTCTAGAATCTCCGAGCTTTATTATCGTATAAGTAAAAAAAATCAAATCAAATCTCATCTGCGGTGTAAGCCACTCGTTCAACCTTAAATGGCATGTCAACCCGGCCAAATCAGCACAAAATAGGCCAATCAATTACGCTGTTATACCGCCGTGATTCTATAAAAGGTGCAATTACAAAATTGTACTCTAAAGTCCTCGATAACAAAACGCGAAATCAAGCCGGGGAAAATTTATGAATGTTATATGCCCTTTGCATGAAAGCCTTTTCCTTGTTTTCATATTTTTCATCCACTTTTGTTTTTTTTGCGCCCCCATATCGTGGGTAACGTTCTCAAAGTCTGACCACTAAAACGTTCACAAATTTTTGCTCACTCTAGTCCTTGGAGGGAAATGGACGACAAAGACGGGCAACGTTAACGGCTAACGGGCATTTCATAACTGCAAAACGGAAAAATGGAAAAACGGAAAAGCGGAATATAATACTCATAAATACTTTCGTGTCGGAATCATTTGCGCGGGCGTTTTTTAAACACACAAGCCAAGTAATTGACTTTGCGTGCGTTCAACACACCACAAATGGTATAATAGTCCTTGCATAACACCAACACTGTTTCAATCATATTCGCATGTGATTTTGCGAGACACACGAGCAGTGTGATGGTTGCCTTTGGGCACAAATGCGTAATTTTACTTAGTTTGTTAAATCAATCCAAAAAAATGTAGCAAGTGTTAGAAAGTTCTTTCACTTCGAAATTCCATTAATTTATTTTGTTATGAATTGATGGCTTATTGGAGGGCTTATGGCTTTGAAAGGTTACACTGACGTCCATCTGCAAACACATATCAAATCGATGGCAAGTCCTTAGGGATCCAATCGGCTAACAGGATGGTAGCTTGAATTTCAACAGTTGCTCAGCTTCGTCTGAGCTGAGCATTCGTTAGTGACATTTCATACAAACAATATACAAGCTCTTGGCGCGATAGCTCTGTTGGAAGCCAAGGCCTAGATAAACCGTTTGGGAGTGCCCTTTATACTTTACGCAAATTTTGGCTGGGTTTGGACCAACAATTTGACTGTCCATTACTCACAAGAGGTGGGGTCTTTCCATGACACGGGAGTTTGGTGCAGCTACCAACGGGCAATGCAGCTATCTAAAAAGGAGCTTTATAGAGCTAATTGCCAAATGACTGAAATTTGATTCCATCTTTTTCGATTTCAGACAGAATTTTCACAATAACTTTTAAGCCACTTTAATGCCAAACAGGACTATGCACATGAAATTTTGAAAACATACACTAAGGGGCAAAACCGATTCAATAAACAAAAAAGGTGCAAAAAGTTAATTTTTTAAAGCATCTGTTTTATTTAATGGTATTTTTTGTTCAATTATGTGTTTAGTAACTGGCTGAATCGCATACCTGTTCAACTTTCTCCCAAAGTTCATTTATTCCCTTCGATACTGCAGGAAGTTTAGCTAGTTGCCTTTTTAAATAAGCCCAAAGGTTCTCAATCGGATTAATGTCTGGGCTTTGTGCTGGGCTTCGAAGGCTGGCTAATTTTTAGTTTTTTTGAAATAACACGGCCAGAATAGCCAGTTCTTCCCATTTCAATTATTTGCTTTTTCACTATTTCTGGTATACACTTCATTTTATTTCTCTAAAGGACGATGACAACCTTTCGAACACTCAAAACGAAACGAAACTTTTTGTACGGTATACGCACTAAAAAATCATGGGTAGCGGTATCATGAACCGTTTAGTTCGGATACATTTTCTGGGTGCAGAACTGATTCAATGAGGCAGTTCCATGTATTTATATTTGTTTGATCCTGGAACTGAATTTTGTTGTTGTTTTTTGGTTCCTTTGTAGCACAAAGCATTGAGGATCGCGCAGCATTTTTTATATTTTTTTTTTGCACTTTTTGGCACTTTTTTCAATGTTGAGAGTTCATTGAATCAGTTTTGCTCCTCAGTGTACATAGTTTGCCAAAATCGTCTTGGATCGCATCAGTGCTAACGTTTTTGAAAGCTTCTTATCTACTTAAGAAAGTGCCAAAAGTAGTACCGCATTGTGTGGAGCCGATAAGGATTTCTCCGGCCAAATTTTGGTGTGAAGACTACATGGACCCTCCTCCATGTCCTAGGAAGGAAGGAAACCTTATCTGCCCCATCTTCGGAGTCATCTCCACGGCTTATTGAATTTGAAGTCATGTTGACTGATGCATTCTTTTAATGTTCCTTCTGTGATTTGAGTATGTAAATGGACTTCCGAACTTTGACACACCATTGACAGATAGCGGCCATTTTGTTGAAGCTACGTCTGTCAAATTGGCTGTCATTTAATAAGTCTATTTTGCCAAACTCTCATTGACGGACAGAGCGTTCAACAGCACGTGGAAATAATAAAATTGTTTTATCAAAATACACACGTACGCCGACGAAACGCAAGATGTGCGCTAAACATCACGCTGTCCGTGAGAGTGTGTAGGAGAATCCGAGGCAGTCGATTTCGCGTCGCCGCAAGAACTGGGCCGTTCGCAGGCCACAACTGCAACGCAACGTAAAAAGTTCAACTGATCATGGAGTTGAAGGCAAATAACCAAAGATAATGTCGTGTATTCGCTGAAAGGGCTCTGAAGCAGTTGGAGACTGACCCTAATTTTTATCGAAAAATCATATTCAGCGATTGCCTAATCGCTAATCATTTCTGGATGAATGGGTACATCAACAAACAAAGCTGTAGAATTTGGGACGATACCATAGCTCACGCCACATTGGAAATTCTGTATGAGCGATTCGGGGGCATAGTTGTCTCACGAGGAGGTGAAATGGCCACCGAGATCGTGCGACTTGACCTTTTCTTGTGGAATTTTCTGAAGTGGCAGGTCTATGAGACTAAGCTACAAACCTGAGCGACCCTAAAAGCCGATCTAACCCATGCCATCAGACAAATTCAGCCTGATTTATGCGCCAGAATTATGAAAAATTGGACATTTCGAATGCGCCCCACCAGGAGAAGCCGCGGAGGACATTTGAACGATGTTATATTTCATATATAAAAGCATCAGTAGGCTTTTCAAACGAAAGAAAAATGCCTATGATATCTCACCCACACTTTGTTTTATTTAAATTTAAATATAGGAAGCGCTTAATGAAAGATCATGTTCATATCTTTCAAGTATTGCTCTTCTAAGAAAAAATGTAATCATAATCAATTTCACGAATTTTTAAGAAGCAGCTGACAGAGCTGCAGTTCTTAAGTGTGAAATAAATTTTTTATCCATACAAAAGTCACAGTACTTCAGAAACTTTCAGTCTAGCCTTCAATGTGGACCAGAGTGTTTTTGGACCTAAGCAGATAAGCTGACGTTAGCAAAGGCCTGAAATTCAATTATTTCAACACTCCTCCAAAGAAAGAAGCATAAGTTTCTAGCCTTAACCGGTCAGATTTGTAAAAAAAATCATCTTTTCAGATGAAGCTCATTTTGATCTTGGCGGGTATGTAAACAAGAAAAATTGTCGCATTTGGGGCACAGAAAACCCGCACGCATACATTGAATAGCCGATGCACCCAAAACGAGTCACTGTTTGGTGCGGATTTTGGTCCAGAGGCATAATTGAGCCATTTTTCTTCGAAAATGAGCAAGGAGTGGCCGTTACAGTCAATGGCGATCGTTATCGGGCCATGTTGAACGAATTTTTGTTCGAGGAGGATATTGGCAACATTTGGTTTCAACAGGACGGCGCTACACTCGATGTTTTGCGCCCTGTTTTTGAAGATCGCATTATCAGCCGCAGAGCTGATGTCGTTTGGCCACCTCGGAGCTGCTATTTGACACCGTTGGACTATTATTTGTGGGGCGCCCTCAAAGATAAGAGTTACGCCGATAAGCCAGAGACAATTGACGCTTTAAAGCACAATATTCGTGAAGCCATTGGTGAAATACAGCTGGACACAATCGATAATGTGCTTAAAAATTGAACCGATCGTGTAGGCTACTGCATGGCCAGCCGAGGCAGCCATTTGAATGAAATTATTTTCCATTCTTAATCGGAAGGATTGTACTTTCAAATAAAAAAAGAAATTTGAGAAAATATTCAGCTGTTTTTTTTATAGCATTTTCAAAAAAAAAAGTTATTTGGCGGACCCGTTATGTATAACTTCTTCCTCATTGCATCCGATTACATTGTTGTCCCTGCATGGGAAAGGATGCAACGCCTGATTGGTTTTCTTTAAAAATTTCACATGAGTACACATAATTAAGAAAAACTTTTGCCTCAGAAAAGAAAAAATCGAGTGGTATTCGGCTGAGCGAAATCTCAAAAAATGTATCTTATTTGTGCTTAAGGCTACATCTACACAGATATAGCTTCAAGTACAGATTTCGTTGTTTTAATGAATAAGAATAAGACACCGACAAACAAATTTGGGTCTTGTTGCTTGATGACAACAGGTGCTTTATATACATTAACAGCAACTAGACTTAAGATTAAGCTTAAACCAATCACAATTGGATAAAACTTGGTCATGATAACGAAATCTCTACAATTCTGACAAAAACCTTAGACCTTTTTCGCCAACAGAGTTTTCGTCGTTTTTTAGTGCAAATGTTCGCAAATTATAAATAAGGTGCAATAAAAGTAAAAAAAAAATCAAAGAATGCGAACGAATTCAAAAGATAGATGGATAGACATTTTTGTTTTTTTTTTTTGTTTTTATGCATTTTTATTTCATTTAATTCATTACGACTTACATGCTAGTACAAAAAATGCTTAAACTAGCTTTATCTACTAAACTATGATAATATAACCTACTGGCCCTATACTGGTACTCTAAGCTAAACCTAATACTTAACTTTATGTCTTTCGACGAAGGAACGTAACTTAGTGTACTTGAAATATGATTTAAAATGAAAGTACTAAGAAAAGTATTGTCTTAAAAAAAAACTTAGTATATGAACCGCTTTTTGAATACTTACTATCTACAATATAACTTATAACTAGCCTAAAATTAACTATATCTAAAACAACCTAAAATAAAATCTTAAAAAACTACCTTAAAAATAAACCTTAATTCTATCTTAAACTGTACATAATTATATGTATTCTGCTTTTTTTTTTAAAGTGCTGTGCTATACGTGTTTGTTTTTTGTATAGTATACTATATATATTTTGTATACTTTTACTTATAAGAACAAAATATTTAAAAAATAAAAAGCAAATAAAAATGTGTAAGCCAGCCACGCTAGAAAGACGGTTATATCATAAGCAAATCTTACCCGAATGAAAAACTACTACTGTTGAGTCCCTTTCCTTTCTTGTAACCACCAGAACTGCTGGTGCTGTCTTAACACATCCTCCTTATCGCGGACTGATACTGCCCTACTGAAGCGAAGACTTTCAACCGAGCTCCGTGCAATGTCACCATTGTGGCTAAGTCGCCTTTCCACACTATTCCTGGCAACGTGAAAGATTAACGGAACCGCATTTCTATCCTGAATCACGCCGTTAAGGTCAAAATAGAGGAAAGCCTCTGGTGGAATGAAGCCGTTAAGGCGCACTGTCTCGTGGTACATGTAGTTGTGATAATAAGCCCCAGAGATAAGGTTATTGCTCGAGGTCATTGCTCTTGCAACGTGTCTCCGAATAAGTTTGATAAGAAAGTTATCCACTCGGATTAGGTTGGCCCCGTTGTACAGGACCTCATTAGAATAATATTTTTTGTACTGGGACTCTGGAGTTCTGTATAAATGGAGACAAGCCCTAGGACATCGTCTCTCGAAAACCCGAATCTTTTCCATTAAGCTTGCTTCCACGTTGAACCACACGGGTCATCCATATGCAAGCACAGGCCGAATGAGGGCCGTGTAACAGATCACCTTTACCTTGGCATCGAGTTGACTGCTGTGAAAGAGTCTCTTTGTCAGGGCATAGGACGCTTTGGCTCGGGCTAGAGCAGCATCTATATGTTTAGACATTTTTATTTTGGAAAAAAAATGTACAATTGTTTGTTTCATAAGATAGTGTTTGTTTGGATATTTAATTTATTTATCTTACAACTAAAATATTTGATGAATTTACTTTAATGTATGAAAAATAGTTTTGAAGGAAAAACCCACAAGAAAACCCTTCATTCATTCAGAACAGTTGCTGAGAAAAGTAGAACTTGATTTCAATCAGAGAGTTGGTTAGGAAAATATTTTTTTTTCATATTATTAGAAAATAAATAAATAAGTAGATACATATATAAAATTTAAAATATATAAATAAATGAATAATCAAATAAATTTCTAAAAAATAAATATACCAATAAATAAATAAGTAAATAGGTGTAAAAAAAAAAAAAAAAGTATATGATGATAATCTAGAAATTAAAAAGTTGATGTTAAATAACCATATAGTATATCTATATAAATAAATTGGTATGAAAATTTGTACAAACGAGCAAACAACAAAGAAAAAATAATTAAACTTTTGAATACAGAAAATATTAGTTTTATAAAGCTAGATTCGAAATCAAGTCATTATCAGCCGATAAAGAAGAAATATTACATTTATCGGCGAGTCTTTCAATTCTCATTTCAACCGTTTCAATTTTCACCATGTAGGTAGTAGAATTCATCTGTTGAGAAATTCCAAGAAAGGTTCAAGATCATTTGTAGTGTCTTAAACTGTGCAATCTGGATTCTATGAAAATGTTTCTTGGCGCAATAACTCCCTACGGGGGATCCATAAAACATAATAGAATGGAAAATTGCCTTGAAAATCAGGTATTGATTTTTGGTGCCGAGCTTTGATTTTCTGTTGATTGAAGAATAAAGGGTTTTTAACGTGATGCTGACGATTTAATGTTAAGCGTTTGTCCAAATGAACTCCAAGGTATTTCGCTCTCGATTTCCACTCGACCTGGGTACCAATCAGTTGCTTGAAAATAAACACGCTTTCCTCTTATAAGTAAAATAGAAAGCTTGATTCTTGGAAGCATTTATTTTAATATTCCAATTGTGATAGTACGCTTGCACAGTATTTGAGGCATGTACATATATGTCATCTGCAATAAGCGCAAAATCCCAGATTCTCAGGTGAGGAAAAGCAGATACACATTGTAAAGAACAGGACTTAGAACTGAACCTTGAGGAGCTTCATCTGAAATGGGAAAAATGATTGAAAGGACATTGCTTGAATAAACTTTAAAACTACAAGCCTAAAAGGGATTGAATAATTTTTACAAGGTTCATCAGAAATTTAAGATTTAAGCATCTTGTGTGGCAGCCCATTGTGCCAGACAGTGCGGATTGCTTTTTCAATGTTAAGCTTTACCATTAAGGTTTTTTTTTTCATGTCCTGTTAAACTCGAATCGTCATTTGTTAAAACGTTCTAAGAGATCATGGAAGAATCAATTCAATTTTTGATAAGTTTACAGATTGCATAATTTATTTTGTTGAACGAATGGTGCTTGTTCACATTTTTTAAAGAGTCTCAAAAGAAAAATTTTTAAATGATTTCATTCTTCAACAACTCTGAAAAATATTTAAGCTTATTAAATTATACAAGGTTTTTTTTGTTGAATTTATTCAAAAGAACGCAAAAGACTGCAATGAATGTTGATTACTTCTAATAAAAAGCCAACTTGTATGTTACCAAAAATGAATTCACAACTTTTTACAAAAACTTGCTCGTTAATAATAAGCATTAGCACACTTAATTCTCAATGGCAACGCTTCCCTGACAGACCTTAAAAGAATCCAATAAAGTGTTGGTCACCCCCCCATCTCACACTTAAACGGACCGATAAGGATCATATTCGCTAAACTTTCCACTCGAATCAACAACATGACATCCGTGCGGTAGTTCCAAACTGCGGTCGTTATTTTTCACATAACCGAGATCCTTAAATATACGTTATGTTACATACTCACCCACTCTCGGGGCTAGTCGCGCACGAATCAGCCTTGTGTGACACGAACTATTTGCCAAGGATTCGTGTGAGAAATCCTTTCACCCCGAACAACAGTCGAAGCTCATAGTCACCAGCTTTTGGCTGCTAAATGCGGGTTTAGTTTGCGTTTTATTATTTCTCCTGTTTTTTTTTTTTTTATTTTGTTCTTGATCCTTTTTCGCTTGAACGTTTGTTTTTATAAAATAATTGCATTCGTTGTATAATTGTCGTAATTATATAAGCAAATGTTAATTTTTGTTAATAATGCTAAGCGCTTTCATGGTAGATCAACGTCGGCGTCGCGTCGGTCGGTTATGTACCAGAGTTGGTCGCTTTTAGCCTTGAAATGTCCTTTAAGCATGCGATGAGGGAATTTCAATACATGCTGGTTGGGGGAAAATTACATCGTAGTGGCAAAGGAATGTAGCAATTAGAAGGACCTACAATTGGGGCACACACATGTTGATATTTAATTAATTGTAGGCATTTGGGTGCACAAAGTAATAATTATTGGAAAAAAAAGATTCCAAACAAGTTGTAGAAGCTACAGGAACCAATGAGCCAAAATTTGTTTTCTCATGTAATCCCAAATATTTTTTTAAATTTTATTAATTTCAAAGTTATTTTATTTTTTTATCCTTATTGCCGCGAAAATACTATTTTGTTTCTTAGGCGGAAAAACGAAAGATTTGAGGAAGATCTGAGCCTGATATAAGGCAGCTTTCCACCACTCACGGTCCCGAGCATGCTGTTCCCAGTTGGTTAGATTAAGCTTCCTGGAATCCACGATTGCGGGCGGTCCTATTTTTTGCCTGAACCGAGTTGTTGGAATTCACTCTTATACTCTTAGCTGGAACTCAATGTGGCGGACGAATTCAAGAATTGGGATCTACCGGTGCAAGTCTGCACAATCATTGCAACATAACCGAATAAGATTTTCCAGAATCCCGAACGCGGAATTTATTTATTCTAGAGTTAAGTTCTTTTTGTTTTTTGCTGATGACGTTCACACCATGTACTGGATAGGATCTTGGAAGATACGTTAAGGAGGAATAAGATTAAACTCAACTCTTGTAGTGGTGACGGATAAAACTGGGCATTCTTTCGTCCTCGCGAACTTGTCAACTGAGCTTATGCAAGCTCCCCATCAGATCATATCCACCTTAAATTTGAAGCTCAGCTTGTAAAGTATAAACCAATATTGTTGCTGGTTTCAAAATTTTGGTGGAAGGTCTTTTATATCATCAGAAACCAAAGTTTTCTTCAAACCCTTTTACTTAAAGTGTTACTTGAATACATTCACTATACTTTGTGGATTGGTGACAAGTTTCCCAATACAATCATGGAGAGACTGAGTGCCTATTTTGAGGTCTACATCAACGTCATCGTCTTTTCATGCTGCTCGAGTTTTTCTTTGAAGCATCTCATTATGCACCTAACCTGTTATCTTCTTCTTTTGACCGCCCTGGCCATCATAAGGCGAATTTATTTTAAGCTAAGGAAGGTAGCGTGAAGTGGTCTCTCCTACTTTCTAAATTTTTATGCCACATTGTGGGTTCATTTAGTTCATGTTTTTTGGTAGGCATTGACTTATTTGAGAGTCTTTCGCTTGAATTCTCTCTGTCGGCTATTGCTATTCCAAGAACTCTCCTAATTTTTGTCTGGGGCAACCTCTCAAAATTGGACAGAGCTGGCCGAAGCTAGAAACTCACTGAGTCGAAATAAGTCATCTGTTTTTGTCTTTTTTTTACCACTCTGCTAAAGATGTTTTCTTAATCGACTTCAGCACTGAGGTTCCCAAGTCGGTGCATTTGCACAAAAGACACAAACATCGTTGCATTTTAATCGATAGGGATCACGACCAGATTATCGCTTGTGGGCTTGAAATCGATGACATTCGCTCTCAGCATACTCATCTACTCTTCATGATCCTATGATCCTATCCACCGTCCTTGAGAATAGTTGCCAATGTTTGAGTAGCTCCTTATGAAGGTCTAAAAGAAAACACAATTTTCGGTTTTATTCATCAACAAAGCTACCTTCAAGAGCAATACAATCATTCCAGCGCTTCTCCAAAAATGTCGGCACCTTTTTTGTATCACGATGTATCTTTTGCCTTTTTATAGACGTGTGTTTCAGATATCACCACCCCATTCGAAAATTCGCTTTGTGCCAAATCTGGTGAATAGGGTCGCTGCAGAACAAATTCGATGTGTAATTCATGAAATTTTACAGTCGTAGCTAAAGACTTGTGACACACTTCATGAATGATCACTCTCTTTCCCTGCATATGGGGTACGTGACAACCGACGCAATAAACTTGCCAGCACTCTGTTGTGCCTTTGGCCGCTTTGGACGAGGGTTAACCGACTGCTGTTCACTTAGCTTGCTGTCAAGTTTCGTCCATCGTTACGAATTGACGCAAAAATTCTTTTCAATTTCGCCGAACACAGCTTTAAACAGAGCTCGGTATCATTGACTCGTTTTTGTTCAATTGGTAGCAGAAAGAGCACCTACTTTGAAAACAGCTTTCTCATAGATAAATGCTCATGAAAAATAATGCTGACACGTTCCTTTGATATATTAAGGATGTCAGCTATGTTTATAGTCTCTGCAACTCCATTTAACGGTTTGCCAAATCGATATTGTGGACTTTTTTTATTTATTCCGATCTAACCTCTTATGAGGGGCTAAACCGTTCAGTGTTCGTTGGATCACGTTTAAATTCAACAAACCAGTAAATATTGGTCGATTTTCCAAGTTAAGATTCAGCACAACACTTATCAAGCCAAGCTTTTGTGTAAACGGTGATTTTTTTTTCATCAAAAAACAACATTTTTTTCCCAAATTTTGAAGGTTATAAAAATTGCGTCACCAAAATCACTGTAACTTGTGAAATGGTTGGTTTACATTACCACTTAGCGCTTGCTAAGATAGCTTTTCAGGGATCCATCGTGGAGTTCGTATTTAAACCCGAATTGCATAGCAACTGTGATCGTGACAGGCTCTCACCTGGTTGAATGGTGTTTGAACTTTATTTCGTTTGAACCGCTCTGCATTATTATTAACCAATGTACATACATACGTAGGCTGCTAGATATATTTCTGGCCTAATAATGAAATTGCGAATATTTACCATCAAAAGTGGTTTTATTGTTTTTCAAAGTATTCTCCAGCATGATTTTGCATGCGCTCAAACCAATTGTCGAAACACTTTTGCCACTCTGATTGAGACACCCAAAACATGGTTTCGTGTCTCGTTGACCACGCATTTTTTCTTGATGTGCGGGGATAAAAAGAAGTCTTTGGGTGCCAAGTCAGGGCTGTACGGCGGATAACTCATCAATTCGACGTTTTGGCCGGTCAAAAAGGCGCTGGTTTGAGCCGATGTGTGAGAGCTCGCATTGTCATGGTGAACAATGATTCGTTTTTTTCATGTTCGTTTTTCGAATTTCTCCGAAGACTTCAGGCAAACAAATTGTGGTGTTCCACTCAGAATTGACCGTCCTACGTTGCTCAAGCGGAACAGTCGCCACATGACCGAAGAAACAGGCAACCATTTGCTTCGAAGTGCATCTTCCACGAACAACTTTTGTTGGATTTGGCTCGTCTTCGAAGACCCACACGGTCGATTGTTGTTTTGTTTCGGGCTCATACGCATAGATCCATGATTCGTCACCTGTGACAATCTTATAAACGTCTTTTCAAGCACCGCGATCGTATTTTTTTAACATTTTTTTTTTCAATCGGCACGAGCCTTTTTTTGAGCGATTTTCAAATTGTGAGGGATCCAACGAGAACAAACAATATCGAATGTATACTGGTGGAAGAAATGTCCAGGGATGCCTGTTTCTCACGGTATGTCACATGACGATCATGCGTTATTAATTCACGCACGGCATCAATGTTCTCTTGCACAACGGCCTTTTTTGAACGACCTTCACGGAATTCGTCTTTGAGCGAGCGTCGGCCATGACTAAATTCATTAAACCAGTTTTTCACAGTACTATAGGATGGTGCTTCATCGGCATCCAAAGATTTAAGTTCATCAATGCACTCTTGGCGTGATAACCCACGTCGAAAGTTCTGAGTCATGTTATGCTAAAAATGTCTTACTTTCCAATGGAAATGTCAGATTGCACCTGGCAACACCAGGCCAGAAAAATATCTAGCAACCTACGTATACTGAACAAAAATATCAAAGTAAAAAAACAAAAACGCATTTTATTGCCCAATTCGAAAAATGTATTATAAGAATAAAGAATTTACACTTTGTATAGAGCTTGAGCCGCACATCCACTGTGCATTAATTTCTCCTATCCTCAATGCATATAACAACATGTTTAATGTCAAAGCAGCCTTCATTCCTGTAATCGTTCTATGAAGCCATTCAACAGCCAATTAGCCTATCAGTCGACCGAAACCGGAGCGTGCAAATCAAACTCTCGTCCGACACTTTGCTTGGGCACATTTTTTCTCGGATAACCTCAACGCCATAGTCTAATGTTCAACGTGTCCAGCGAACAACGTCCAACGTCCAACGTCTGACAATCTGACAAACTACTTTTCCGGGAAAATTTGACTCCCCCTATCAGGCACTAAAAAACAAATTAACAAAAAAATAAAAAAAACAAATTAGTGGACAAAAAAAAAACAGGAACAGCCCCGAAGTTGGGAAATTATTTCTTTACATGTCATGCGGTAAGCTATCCCTCGCCTCTGCTCTGCTCCAGGTTTTATTTGAGGGGCGATGGGGCGGCTAATGTAGTGATTTGAAAACGGCCTTTCATGTCAACAAGAGAAAATTTTGTTGGTCAAGACTTTGAACTGCTAATCTGATATTTTGGCATGTCCTCATTTGCATGCGGGGCAATTTGAGTTGTTTTTTTTTTCTTTTTTTTTTTGGATGGACGTTTCGAGTGTACCGGTCGGTCGAAAGGAATTTTTGTTTCCGTAGGCGTTGTGTATGTGTTCCGATTTAATGTGTTTACTTAATTTCCCATAAAGCCATAAATTGTTTGCGTTTTATTTTTATTGTTCTGGACATGCAAATGTATGAGCATACGTTATCCTTATTACGATCGTAATTAATTGATTTTAATTTGACCACCACGATGATCTGTGTGTATGTGTATCTTTTGATATTAAAAAAGTTAAAGCTTTGCTTACATTCACGTAGAAATGACCTTAATTTTGAAGTAAACTTTGAATTTTAATACTGTAGGCGATATTTGGAATTTACAATATGAAAGACGAAAATCGAATGGATAAAATGCAAGCTGATTTATTTAATATTATTAAGTGAAAGAAATGGCAGTTTAAGTTGACATTAGTCAAAACTATAACAATCTCCAGTTTTCAGTTCATATGGGAACGTTAAAAAAAAATGAGTAAAAGCGTAAATACCAGAAAATGAAGATGACAACATTTAAAAAGGATCTGTTATTTACTTATTTGCAAATAAGTTCCTGAATTGTTAAATTTGTTCTGCGACCTTATAAATAGCGACCCAAGAACGAGTAGTTATTTTGTGAAAAAATAGAAAATAACACGAAAACATGAGACTGTTAAGAATTTAAAAAGATTCTTTTAAAATTTAGGGCTTCTTTTGAACAAAAGATGGGGAAAAATAAGAGCTGCACACCACAGATTCCGAACGGCATTGCTAAGATGAGAAATATCGATAAGTTATCCTTTTCAGAACTCGCGAAAAGGGTGATTTGCTACAAAAATTTCCATTCAATGCAGTAACCTACAGAGAGATGCATTAAACTACAGAAAAGGTATCACAACGCAGAAGACCGAGTGATACTAACCGAAGATTCGTTCGAGTTGCTAAAAAATATTGAAATTTGAGTTTGAAACAAATTCAAAAAGAAGTTTATGGTTATGACCCGAATTCAGCACGCTCCATACGGGAACGATTGAATAAAAGCCTCCCTTTTAAAAGAGCAGCAAAAAAAACATTGCTTTCGCTAAAAAAATCGTAATCTAGGTTAGCTTTTTGCGAAAAATCATAAGGATAAGCCGATTACTGAATTGAATTAATAGAGTGAGATCAGATGGTAAAGATACATATGTCCGGCATACAAAAAATTAGGCATTTAAACCAAAAAAAAGTGTTATTCCTTGGGGTTATTTGCCATTCAAAGGATCCTTATATTGAACAGAAGGCATTATGAATTCAGTGCATTACATACAAATATTAAAAAATGCCATATTATTATTTAAAAACGAAGTCGCCAAGCACAAAGTTGAAAATTTGAATAAATTATTTGAAGTTGCAAAGACGATTTGGGCCACCATACCACCCCCGGAGGTGTAAGACAGTGACCACGAGTAAAGGGTTTCTAAATGAATATTGAGCCAGGATATACCATATCCGTAAATAAGCAAATATTTTCATAACGTTCCTAATTAAATAGGTAGTTAGGAAGGTGTGATTGTCACATCTGAAACAGTTGTGACCCACTTAGATCCTGTTTGGATCCATTGTGCTATCACTTACCGGTGATTTATACACCGATTCCTCATTGGCCAGGGGACTAACTGATACATTAGAAATACCTGATTGGTATCGAAGTGTTTGTCAGTTTGTTTTCTCAATGAATTTTGCTATGTTCTGAATCTTTATATCTGACATATCTTCTAGGTTGCCGATTGAGTAGCTTTCTAGCGTGCTTTTCCTCGTCTTTGCGAGGGCGGGACAAATGCCTAGGTAGTGTAGTACGATTTCTATTTCTTCCTCGTTCCTGCAGCTCCTGCAAAAGTCGTTATGGGGGGCTCCCATTCTAAATGCGTGTGAGCCCATGATACAGTGACCTGTGATAATTCCTACGACCTTACTCATTATATTTCAGGCAAAGGAGTGTACTTGTCTTTTTTGGATTAATGAGTATCTCCCTGAGAGATAGGCGGCAGAGTTTTACCATCTTGGATTTAATTGATGGTGTGTCCAGAGCTTTGATGGCCGCCTGGCTGTCTATGTACTATATATGACGATTGATAACCCTTCTATCGCATTCATTGACTGTAAGCGGGCAGCCTCTTGGATAGCTTTAACTTCTGCCTGGAATACACTACAGTGGTCGGGCAATCGAAGGGACAGAGTGAAGGAGATCTCCGACGAGATCGCAAATACTCCGAGTCCGTGTAAACTTCCACATTGACAGATTTTCTGACTATATCTTTCGATCAGTCATCCCTATCTGGGATCAGTATTTTGTATCCCGATTCGAAGTCTGTATGTCTCGGAATTCTCGCATTCTTTATTATGACCGTATGACCCGGGCTATGTGTTCTGCTCCAATGGTTACACTCAGTCAACCTAATCGTTGCCTTGGTAGCTATCAGTTCTTAACTAGGTCGCCAACCATTTCTTCACAATTTCTTCTCAATAACTCATATTTTTAGTTTGTTGTTACTGCCTATTTTAATATTATAATAAAAGGAAGTTCAGCCCTAAAAGACAGTCTTTCAGCATCATCAAATTTTGTTAAGTTTTTTTAAGCTTTTCTGCAAGATCAGTCCAAAGAATCTTATTCGCATCTGCTGATCTTCCTTTTTGCCACAAATTTGATCGGTAAAATTTTAAGATCATGCAAGACTGATGCTTCAATTTAACCGGTTTGTTCTTAACAATGGCTCTGGCAACATGTTTTTAGTCATTCGTTGCCAAGCCAATCAAAGTATTTTAACTTTATCGTTAGAATTTAAAGTATAGCCAAAAGGCTTTAAAGCGAAAAAAACCACAAGACACAAAAGTCCAAGTACTGAAATGTATAACAATGCATTCCCTTGACTTGAATTCTCTTGATTGCTTCAAATGATGAGATAATTATTGACTGCAAAAAAGTAATGATTTTTGTTTTTAGTAAAATTATCGGACTGAAAGAGCAGCCTTTGAATCCAATTGAATGAGAAGAACTCAAAAGATTGCATTCTTTTAACGCTCTGGTTCGTACTACAAAAGCCAAGATGGCATTCTGGATATGCAGGAGGGCTTTTGGGAAGTTCTGTGTAATGAAACAAATCCTTCTTTACGGCATTGTAGCATGGTGGAATACGATAGATAAGAAATATGTAGTCGACAGGCTCGCTATAGTGCAACGTTTGGCATGCCTGAGAATAACAGGCACTCAGAACTCCAAGCCGACCGCTGCCATCAAAGCAATTCAAAATATAACACCAGTACAACTGGAAGTGAAAAGACAGGCAGGAATCTCGGCCTTAAGACTCACGGCAATGGGTCACTTTGACAGGAAAAACACCGAGCATTGGAAAATTGTGAACATTGTGAGGGCGATGACTACTAGATCGACAAAGCGACCTTGAGGAGAAAACTCTCACATTCAAAAACAATTTCTATATAATTTTTCCAACCAGAACTTTGTGGACCAACGGAAACACGACAAGAGAACCCGGAGTTATTACGATTTTTGCGGTTCTTATACATTGTCTGAATCATGGGCAGGGATCTACTGTTCGAACCCACCGATAGAAATCTTAAAACATCTTGAACTATTTGTCACGGTGTTTCAAGCAGAAGTTTTCGCAATACTGACTGGAGTCAGCTCACCGAACTAAAAATACGGGAGAAGGAAATCGTCATCTGCTCCGATAGTACTGCAGCTATCAAAGATATTACAAACCCTCTATCAGTAATCTAATTTTGATGCCGGGACACGAAGGCAGAACGGGAAACGAACAAGCTGACGAACTGGGTAGGAAAGGAAAAGCAGGAAACAGCCACTAAAACCCTGTAGAGGAAATAGGCGTCCTGCTGACAGCTATTAAAAGAAATACTAACGAATGGGCATTCCGAGAATTTAAAAATCACTGGGGCAACCTTACAATGTGCAGAACAGCAAAATCGATAAAAGGAACACCGACTAACAAGGTAGCGAAACGAGCTCTGAACTCCAGCACGCAGAATCTAAGGCTAATGGTGGGACTGGTAACGGGGCACATTAACCTTAACCTCCACTTCTTTAGACTCGGACTAGCAGAAACCTCAACATGCCAAAGCTGCGAAGAGGAAGATCTGGAGCACTTCCTCTTCCACTGTCCAGCAACAGGGAGACTGCGATATAAAATACTGCACTGATACCGGATTTTGCGCACCTCAAAGAAATTGGGATCGGTGAGATCATGGTTTTCGCAAAACGAGCAAAAAGTTTTCCCGACCATAAAAATCAAGACACTCCATAGTAAACCCTCTGACATCACCCACCCTTTTTCCACTACAACTCCCCCACTTTAACCAAAATCTTCTCCACACAGGAAATAGTTGGACACAACTGGCCAAACCAGAGGCCTGTTGAGACGACTTTGACAATATTTAGGGTAAGTAGAAATATTTGAACTCATACACGCCCTTACTTAAGAATTCCGTCGTCTTCTTTTTGCCGTTTCTTGTCCCTTTTTATGTATAGTTTCATGATACTCTTTTTCTTGGATAAAACAGTGAAGGCGCTTACCTAGGCTTAACTTAATAATTTTATAGTTTCCAGATTCAAAATCCTACAAAAATATTTTTTAATTTTTATCAAATTTTCGAATCTAGTCAAGTCCATCACTATTCTGACTCCACCCATCGACTACTACCACACTATTCAATCCTTGAACTCTTTTCTTTATCCTTCAGTTGGTTTTATGCAATATGCATTATAAGGGCAGTCTTCATTTCTTGTAAGCGAGCGAATTATATAACAAAAAAAAACAATTGGCTCAGTGCGAGTCAGACTTGCACAACGAAGGTACCGTGCAAGCTTGTAGGTATGGACAAAATTCGTGTATCATGGGAATCGAGTTTCCAAGAATTTTCCCGCTTTTATTTAGTATATATATATATTTATTTCGAAGCTTGATTTATAGCTTTAAGGGACTATAGGCATAAGTATTTGATATTAATTTCAACTGGATACATTCATGCATTACTGAGAATAAGTGGTCTTAAAAGGGTTCCGTTTTTCATTTCGATGTACGGAAACTTCAACAAAGAAGTCAATAAATGTCAAATAAATAAAGCATCGTATATTTAGACAGATGAAGATGCTTAGGATTTTAGGAATTTGTTCAGAAAATAAAGGATGGGCCATCTGAATGTGTCTTTTTGAAAAGCCAAAAAGGAACACTGTTCAATATTCTTCAATGATTGTTTTCTTATTGAATAATTATTGAATAAAATTGTAATTATAATTTTACAATAAATTCAAACAAAAATGGATTGCATTGAAATTTGAATGAAGTACAAACGCCATTTTAATAGTGCAACTCTTTTTCAAAGTTTGGATCTCATTTTTCAAAAAAGGATTCGTTTCGTCATGTGTAAAGAGAAAGTGAAATCACACGATATGATTCATGCTGATGGCAAAACTCTTTCAATTCTGAATTCACAGATACAAAAGTGACTCAAAATATTTCAATATCGTTGAACAAAACGCTTCGACATTTTTGGTTCCGCTGAAGATGTCATGATGTACGAGCACACAACCGGCCTCTATCAGTAAGTCTTGCAAATTATGAGTCGACTTGAGGTGTCGTCGGTCGAACACAGGGAAGGGAACTGTGATCACAGTCTCTAATGCAACACATTTTAATGCGACAAGATTTATTGCCTTTCCCAAAAAAGGTGCGCAGCACACCGCTTCTCGAAACCAGAGTGTCCGTCCGTTGCCCGACGACAACAGTGATGACCAGCGACCACAAAGGTGTTGTTACTAACGATGGGAACAGGTGAGAGAATGCATCATCGGTCTATCGTTAAACGTGGCGCTTGATGGTGCATCGTATGGAAATGTACCTTCCATCCCGAGTTTCTTAGCTGAAGTCGTGCTCCATCAATAGGATTTACGACTTTGGTTCGGTATTTTAGTTTTTTTTTTTTTATGTTGGAACTACAATTTCGAGAGTCGGTCTTATTATCTGTTGGTGTTTCTATTTAATGGGACTTTAATCGAATGCATGAGGATATTTTAATGTGATTTACTACTTCAGTAGATATTCGGAATGGAGTTGTTTGGATAGCACCACTGCTGCTGCAGCTATTCGGGAATTTATTCTTTAATTGGTTTCGATAATTGAGTAGGAAAGGAGTCTATCTATCATTCTGGGACAGTATCTATTGCGCTGAAGTAGCCGATTAGGCTACAACGTTTTACTGGCTTTAAATGCAGACAAGAGAGGAGAAGGTTTTATTAAGACTCTTACAAGACAAATGCTTTACAGTCAAATAGCATTTATTCGTTTTCAATAAGTAGAGCTGAAATGTCTTATAAATTATGATGATATGTGTCGACTCGTGTCGCCCATCAAAAGAGAGGTTCTATTTGATTGATTATGGGCTCTGTGCCCTACTTCAGAAGTGAAAGTGAGCTTAAGAGGCTAAGAAGTGATGTGTTATTTTATTGGGCTTGTGGCATGTGGCCTTATAAAATGAATTTTCCATAAGTTTTCATTTTATGTTTCAACATCATATTCCATTGGACTCGTTAAAAAAAAACAAAAACCAAACATAACTCACGAATGAGGAAATAAATAATTAATGTCTTTCGAGTCTTTATTTAATTGAGTAAACAGATGTATAAAATGGCCCCAATAAATGACGAGCAAAGATCTCGAGTGACACTTTCTTTGCAACATTCCTTCGAGAAGTTTGGTTCAAAATAAAATATGCTTTTGTATTAGAAGTGCCTTAATCGAACCAAACCGATGTTCAAGCTAAAAGAATTGGATTGAATTGAATTGAAGCCAAGTTCCAAGGCAGTCATAAAGAATCGAAACAAATGAGAAATTATTTTTATTAATATGAAGATGGCAATGAGATTGGTTTAATTTAATAGAATTGAGATGGAGAAGTTACGAAATCTATCATTTTCAGAAGAATGACAAGAGGTCCCGCCGGGTCTGATGGTCTATCGGCGGAACTTTTCATTCGCCATGGAAACAATGGAAACATTTTAAATTCTGAAGGGCATTTTCTGCAACAAATCTTTTTAGTAATTTGATCATCGATGCTTATCTTGAAGTAACTTCCAGTTGGATAATCTTTTCAACCACCCGATTTCAGTTCGAGTTCAGAGTAAATGGGGATCTCGAAAATATTTAGAAATGGTCAGAAAACAACAATCTTAAACTAAGCCATGTTCAACTTGAAACTATGATCCACTCAAGAGTTTGTCTATCCATCTGTTTTTCTATCTATAGCTTTTTATAAAACTATTTAAAAAGGACCAAAGTGAAACGCTCCGATCAACCAGTAAGAAGACCTACAAATAAGGATTAGCGATCAGTTCTTTTGGAAAATCATTTTCTGTGAGAAGACACCCGTAAAAGTCAAGTAATTCACACAGATGAATTCTTCGAGTATGTTCATAAATAGGTCACAAACAAGAACGTCTTGAACTAATGGCAATTTGGAAGAACTTGAAAAGTCTATAGGATAGGTATCAAGGTAAATAATAATATACGCAATGTCTTTATCAAAGATACTCTTCAACTTCTCAAATCTTGTTCGCTAAGAAAAAAAAAATGGTCAACCAGTTGGACTCAAGGAAGGAAGCTCTACCAAGGATGCTGATGAAAAAATAGAGATCGAATCAACCCCACGTTTTATGACGAAAGAGATTCAAAAAACATTGATCACCGTGATATTTGGATACCTCATGAACTCAAGAAGGTTTTTTTCCGTTTCATAGAATCGCCTGAAATATGCGACTGATAATTTCTGATAATAAATATAAGGTTAACAAGGATGTCTTGGTGCAAACGTAAAACCGCGCATTAACAATGAACATCGAACACTTCCAGACATGTATAATTAAAAAGGATTTATGATTCATCACGGATCTGTCCTGTCGGTGATTTGAACGGGCGGGACAGATTGCCAAATCTAACATTACAAGCAATTCAAATCATGAATCTTTTGAAAAAGGTAGAACAATTTTTCAACAATTTTTTAATTTTCCATCAAAAAAGTGTTTTTCATGCAAAAATCTTTCAGGCGACCAAAGACTTCGCAGATCGCAATCAACACGGCAATGCAAATCAGCCAATTTATTAAGAGTCGGAGCTGATTTGGGCCTGTTCGAAAAAAGGCATTTGTAATCCTTTGAAAAAAAATTACTTCAAGGTATTTTCAAAAACCTGGCGTATTAGCATTCTTTGGAAGTTGCAGGCATTGAAGGAGTACGAACATTTTATCACCGACTCCGTATTTCGACAGAACATTTTTATAATTTGCAGACCTTGCTCGTTTGTGCACTTTACTTAATGAAAATGTTGAGTTTACTGAATAAATTGACAATGACAGTTGGATGATTAGTGAAGGGGTGCGTTCACAAATTAAATTCAAAGTTGTCAAGTCCCTGTTGGAAAACCATAAAAATTATTAAATTACGAAGTTTAATTTAAAAGTTATATAGTAGAGTGAAAAAAAGATGCTCTCAGTTAGCGATCCCCATAGTGGATTTATAAGCTTTCATTAAAAAAAAATAGTTGAATCCTTTTTCAAAATTTTAGCCTACAGATTGCACCTCATCCTGTTATACTTCTTTTCATATATCAACGAACGTCTGTCACCATTACCTCGAACTAATGAGTGCGTCCTGCAAGTATAAAACGAATCGATTGCGGTCACCGATCTATAAAGTCTCGATCTCGTAGCTCCAACATCACACCCGGTACCAAGAACGGGGCACGTGATATATTGCAATCACACAAGATGCGGTTCGGCTTATTGAATTTGTTTTTTTTAACCGTCCTCCACGGCATCATCGCCAGATAACAAATTTAGAAACAAGCAAATTAAAAGGTTTGTTCATTTAGAACGATCATTAAGTAGAGGTTGCGGAGATCCAGAAGACACACATAGCACCAGCACACGAGAGAGACCGGTTGGCCCCATCGCTAACCTCTTGTAGCATATATAACCTGAAATTATTTAGTAGAGTCCGTTGTCGGATCGTTTAGTCACTCATTTGAGGAAGATTTACACCGATGGCCAGCTTCCTTTGGGACCTAACGAGACCGTATGCCATGGCATGCCCCGTCATCGCAAGTGTGGAACCTCCAAAGCACTTAAGACCCCCGACTCTGCCGACTTTGTTTCATTTTAAAGGTTCGTCTTGTTGTTCTTTGTTTTTATTCCTTTTTGTTACAAATTTAATTGCCCTTAACACACTCGAGAGCCATTCACAGAGTTTAATCACTTCGCAGGGCATTCAATAAACCCGAGGAAGTGTCCCGGGCCATATCTGACATAATTGAGCAATAGAATGAGAATTTAGTTAAATGCTGCCCATAAATAAGTCGGGAGTGGGAAGATGAACGATTGGAGGCCTCGAGATGATGTCCGCGCGCGCGATCGGTGTCGTTGTCGTTGTGTCGTGGTCCATTCTCATTATGTGTGTGCCCGGTGCCGATCGTGTTGTCCTTTGGCCCATCCGCAGCGGAGCAGCGAAGGCAGGGGTTTTCATTTAAATTTTAAATTCATTTTACATGTAAGACTGATATGAATTGGGGTAATAATTTTGGTCCTGATCGTTTGGTCGGCTAATTTGATAAAAGGTGATACACAGTGAGGCATGTGTTTCGAGATATATGGTTGTGGGCCTTATCGTGTTTATCAAAGTATCTTGGGATGGATGTATGTAGCGCTAAGGAGGGATGCCTACATAATGGAAAATCGCTCGTTTTAAGATATTTGATAAATATACGAATGGTTGTATAAATTTTACTCTAAATGTGTAGGCAGGTACCGGGTCGGAGTTGGAGTTCGAGCTGTAGCGAAGACGACCAATTAACGCCTGGCGTTTTGTTCCTTATCGGTGATGAGGATCTCGAAAATGGGTGCGAGCGTGAGTGAGTGAGAGTGTGTGATGTGATGGTATTGGATCTTTGGGATGGATCTCTTGGAAACTATATCAATTGCTATTAGATTGTATATGTTGTGTTGTTGTGTTGTATGGCTAATTAGGTACGCGCGGTTTTTAAGATAAACTTATGGCGTTTAAGATACGAAGCGCTATCATACTGGTTGAGGGCGAGTGCTTTTGTTTTTTTTTTTAAGCTACAGATTCGGGCTTTAGTTTATGCTAGGAGATTTTTGTTTTATTCAGAGAGAAGTCTTCATTAATCGGTGTTAATTTTCTCCACTTTGATACCTTATTCAAAAATTCAAATACAATTAAGAACGACTGTAAATCCTCTATGGATGCAGTTCGTAGGAGAAGTTAAAAACGAGCCCACTGATAACGTTGTAACCAAACGCAATGCACGAATCGAAAACGACTTACAGGGCATCGCTGCATGAAGGATTTTTAATTTAATCTATAACTACTTTTTATCATAAGAGTACCCGGCTGGCTGCTTTAAGTTGACAAAGCGGACAAAATATCTAATGAATCAATTTTTCTTCGAGGGTCCTAAAAATCTGTTCTGCTGAGAACGCTGAGTAGAGCATGCGTTTGTTATTTTAAGGCTACGAGTTTTGATCTTAGTTGTTTGCACCAACATAAGGATGATTTCTTGTCGGTTGGGCTAAGTCCTCATTAATTTGAAAATCACCACTTCTGCCCTCTTCTTGGATAATGGCACATTTGATGCGAACGATGATGTCAAAATTATTGCTCTCTATGTTAACTTCTGCTTGAAAAAGTCACACTACCGCGCGTCTGCTTGCAGGAATCCGGAGCAAGCTCAGAATTATTCGGATGTTCTTGGTCTGATAAGTAGATCTTTTGTTTTCGAGGGTTGTGCAACATCACCAAATCATTTTTGGCGGGCTAAATTTCTGTTCCTAGACTTCGATATCTAAAGTCTGCAGACTGCATACGTTATTTTAATTTGTTTTGTTGTCTAGCTATGTACTTCTTTCATGATGCACGAGTTTTTCGTCAAATTTTCGTTTTTTGAAATTTCAATATTTAACTGCTGCTTTGTACGCCTCCTGTTTTCTTCTATGCTCTTCACTGCATTCTTCAAGAAACCATTGTATTTGTTGTATAATAGCCAGCATGTCAGAAGAAACAACAAAAAGGATATCTGGCGGCCTTGTTGGTGCCCGTCGTAGATTCTTTTGCAATATATCAAGATACGCCTCAAGCAAAGTTGTCATTAAATATCTCCATGTCGTGTTTCAGTGTTAATGCAATATTATGCTGGTCTTCCAAAAGTTTCAGTTATAAGCCCTGTTTTGTCTTCACGACCGACTTTCCGAATCTTCCAAACTGTGATAGTGCAATATACGCTGATGATACAGCAGTTTTTTTCATCGCACCAATTCAGTCTCAATATTGATAGGAATTTGCAGAGTGCCTTCAGACTGTAACTATTTTATTATGTGGAAAATTAAACTAAACGCTGGAAAAGTGCAAGCTACATTTTTTAGCAGAAAAAGAATTGTTTCATTCCAAGCGGTCCCTTAAATTTGAACTGGGATAACAACGTCAAATACCTTGGAATCCATCTCGACAAGAGGCTTACTTTTAAACACCATGTGGCCAAAATTATTAAAAAGAGTAACATTGCCACCAAAATGCTTAATCCTCTCATAAATAGAAAACCATTAATAAGTTAGGAGAACAAAATTATATTATCATACATAAAGTCATATTCCAATAAATTCTCCTCTATGGATGCCAAGCGTGCGGAAGCTGTGCAAGTTGTCATATTTCAAGACTGCAAATCAAGCAGAATAAACTCTTAAAAATGATGCTCAATTTGCCCAGATATTATTCTACTCATGATCTACATTCACAAGCGAACATTGAATTGATCTGCGACCGTATTTTGAAGCTTAGACAAAACTTCTTGAGTAAATGTATATATTCGGGTAATCCTCTCATAAATGCATTAGTTTCTTGATCTCTATAAGACTGTGTTAATATATTTATTTATTTATTTCATTACTTCCTTATTTACACTATCACTTGTTTATTATTTGTTTGTTATCTATCTTGTTTATTTATTATTTGTTCATTTATTTGTTACTCACATTCAATTAAT
The DNA here is from genome assembly GCA_963555765.1 of Orthonevra nobilis. Taxonomy (NCBI): domain Eukaryota; kingdom Metazoa; phylum Arthropoda; class Insecta; order Diptera; family Syrphidae; genus Orthonevra; species Orthonevra nobilis. The sequence goes on along the minus strand of OY743224.1, from coordinate 47,466,786 downwards.
GTTTATTTATTTACTTATTTATGTAAATATTTTTTCTTTTTTTTAATTTTTTCTTTTTCTCGTAGTTTTCTTCAGATTCTTGATTATTTTTCCATATTCTTGTAGCTTTGTAAAAAAAAATATATTTCAGTTGTAAGATATTATACGTATCGAATCACTGTGAAAATTGTGCGACTTAAGTCATGTTATCTTCGATATGAAATAAAAATATCTATCTATCTCCATGATTTCTCGGAATCCATTCTAACTCTGGCTGCGAATAAAAAGAAAGCCGCAACAAAGTATGCTTTGGCTCCTTACAACAAAATTTAGAGTCTTGAATTGATAGATGCGTTCATTTCAACTTTTTCAATGCTTTGTTTTTCTAAAGGTTATGTTTTTGTTTATCATCTACTGATATCGGTGCGATGCTGGCCACCGCGACAAGTGTTTTGAGGGATGCTGATTATTCCTTTCAGACTAAAGACTACTTTCGTTGTGAATTTTTACATTTTAACAGCTGAGTGGTATTACCGCATCATCGCACCGCAAGTCTCATCAAAGAGCTCATAAGAATTATCATTGTGGATTTAATTGTTTTTTCACATTGAGGCCAAAAAAGGCCGAGCTCGATAAATTAAGCCTTAATGCGAATCATTATCAGAAGCTTGCGTGTAAGCGTTAAGCTCAGATATCTTAAGGAATCTGCCTCTGATGACAAATGATCGGATGTACGTTGACTGCTTAGGACTGATTTTGTGCCTCTGAAGCTTGCAGGTTTGCTTAACGAAGTCAGCGGCCTATTTCTATTGTGTCCGGATGATTTTCTTCATGGTTACTCATAAGAATAAACACCCTCAACGTTTTTGCTTTTTCAGCTTCATCGAGAAACACAATGAAACTGAATGGTGAATTTCGCTGAAGAGTAGATTGTTTGTGAGGCTGTAATATGAATTCATTCATCCATTTCGCAAGATTTTCTTTTACGGTGTACGAAAAAGAGAATAAAACGTTGTTTAGGCCGCAAGATCTCAACAGGCAATTTTTATCAGACACTTATTTTATTTGCAAGATTTATTTATTTCATGCACGGTTTAAATAAAAGGAACAGTTTATCTTATTAAAATTATAAAAAATGAGTTAAGCTAGTGAATAAGTAAATAATAATGATTATGAGTTAAAAGTTACAATATTGTTGCAATGACTAAATTTAACAAATTATCAAAAAATACGAAAAATGAAGATATATAAAATAAGATTAAAATTAACAATTTAATATTTAAAATTAAAAATTGAAAAAGTTCAAATGTATTTCCTCCACAAAAAAAAAAAACAAATAGCTTTTCTCTCGAAGCTGCGTTTATTGTTTATTCACCTCATATTCAAAAATTAGGATTTGATTAAGCATTAAGTTATCTTTGAAACATATTCTTAGTTTGAAGGTCGAACACTAATAAAATTACTTTTGGATTTCAATATTTTTTAAAAGCCATACGTTGTCAAACCTTCGCAGATTGTAAACAGCTCCTTCTATATGAACTATCAAGATCACAAAAAACAGGTTGGGCATACATTCATCATTATGGGTAACATGGATCTTATCAGCTTCATTCTTACTTTTAAGGGAAGACATCTTCCCGAAAAATAGAGAAGACGCAGCACACCATACCCTTTACCTGCCGATCGCGCAATATAGTCCGTCCAAGTAAGTCTTTAATCGAAAATCATACCAAAAAAAAAAATACGGCGTAGTATAAACAGCTTCACGAAAATTAAAATTTCTTTGATTTAAGTATTGAGTAATTTCTCCCAGACTACTGGGATACAACAATATTCGAGCTGTTGCGGCTGCAACCAAACCCAAACGGTAGCTGAGATGCATTTGTACATTGTATCAGCACAGTGTGCAGATAATTGTTGAACATTGTGAATACAATAGGACTGAGCATCGACCCTTGTGGAATACCTGCGTTAAGGTTAAAAAAAGACGGCATGATTCTACAAGCAGCTTGAGCGCCATGAATTCGACTTTCAAATAATGTTTTAACTTGCAGTATCTTAAGGGGAACGGAAGAGCTTGAAAAAGTCCAGAAACAGCAAAGAAGATACATTTTCCTCATCCATCTCAAGCCGGCAGTCTTCTACTTAACTAGGTAAAGCAGTCGTATAGCTATGGTAGGCTCTATTTGAAAGCTTTGGATAACAATTAGCAAGATCATTATTGGAAGAAATTCTTTCACGCTTGATGTGGTGCTCACAAATCTGCTTCAATTTCGAGAAAAGATCATTATGTCGTCTTCCCGATATTTATTCTTGGATTTTTTGTTTTTGAATAAACAAAAGAGTGAAGATGAAATTGCATTTTCCATGAATAAATTTAATTCGCCAATTTACGAGCCTAGAAAGCGACAATCCTTGTCTTCCTTGCACTAATTCTTAAGATTTCTAAACCAATTAGATAATTGTTCCTCGCGATAGGGCTTCTCGTCGACTAAAAACTAATTCATAGAAATATTTCAGTGAATTTTTTTGATGTAGAATGGTCTTATTATTTATCATTAAACAACAAAAGTTAAACTAAGCAAAATTAAACCTCTACTTACCGCTGTGCATTTTATTTGTCAAGAAATCATTTTATTGAAACATCGATGTCAAAAATTAACTGTACACCGCATATTGTGCAATAATCAATATCTGGCGGAACTTATAAAACTTTATTTTTCAACTCCTAGTTTACCGAACCGTTTGTTTAAGCCTATTCTTTGCGTAACTTATTGAACAAGAGGCTGTTGAAGTCATGTTTATCTTTGAACAAAAATATACGCAAATTTATTCGACTTATTGAAAAAATGCACTGAAGATTCCAGTTGTAAGTCTCTAGAAGTTGTGAAAAAATTAACAAATATGTTATGTCTAAAAACATTAACACTTTACGAGTAAATAGATAGATTTTATGTGTTTTATTTTTTGTACAATTTTTTGTTCGATTTCCACTAAGAAAACAAAAATAACGCCAAAGCTTGCACTTGAAATAGAGTTTCAAAATTTTAGATACAGGTAGATAAGCCAATTTAATGTATAAATTCTGATTCTTTGACTATTTTAAAACCAGAAAAAAAATAAAATCTCGAAACCCTTTTGCTTCCCCCTATACTATAATTTTATTTTTCAATTACAACTTATTGCTTCTCAAAATGGTTTTAGCTCTACTAGAGAATAAAAAAACATCCAAGATTCCTGCAACAACATCAAGATTGGTAAGGGCATCCTTTTGTCTAGCCAGTTGAGTGCATGGTTCCACCTTTAGCAAGTACCAATTATGGGTCAGGCAAAAAAAACCATTTGAAAACTACTTATTGACTCAGGATAACTCGCCTGAGAAGTTAGCACTTGCTTATGATATATGGAATGCAACAAATTTGGTTAAAAAAAATATATTTTTCTTCGCCAACTCGTGCAAAGAATTTGAAGCGGAGCCAAGACACTCTGCAAAGGAAGGCTTGGAACGTTACCATAGACGCGAAGTTTTATGTTCCCCAATACAATACCATATTGCCTAAGGATGCTGCTGGAAGCAAATAATTCCCCTCTAATTAGATGGTAAAAAAACAATTTAAGGAACAATCTTCAGTATAACATATTCATGGAGTACAAATTAATCCTTTACGATTGGGTCCGGTACCTTAGAAATATCAAGAGGCAAATAAAAAGGAAAATTTGCGAATTCTTCAGCAGAAAGAATACAAAGCGAGTTGTTCTTAACACACTCTGAACCACTGCTTTCAATTTAATCCAGTATTTCACAAATAAACAGACACTACCTTCCGCCAGAAGCCATTTCTTTGGTTTAAATGCAAACGACAACGTTTTCAACGTCTTAAGTTGAGGAAAACTGTGTGATTCCTTGCATATCAATAAAAAACCACTAATGTAAATGTTTGAAAGCGTCACATGAATAAAGGAAAAGATTCAAATTCAAATTTATATTTAATATTCCAAGCATTCACAGTCCATATTTACATTTGTGTTGCTATAACAAAATTAAATCCGTCTACAAGGAATGTTCGTAGAAAGATTTGGAATTAAATTCTGCTAGAATGCCAAAAAGTTCAAAACTGTGAATCGCCACTAAAAATTGTCTTAGAAGCCAATATCCTGCTAAAATCTTAAAAAAAAAAAAAAACACTACTCATTCATCAGCAGTTGAGACACCTCACCTTGACCATACGAATCGAACTTAACTCAAATGTATAAACCCACTTAAGAGGTACTTCTTTATTTGCCCTAACTTCCTCATTGAAGCCCCATAAAACTAAACTTCAAACCAGTAAAAATTCCATAAAAGCTATAAGAGCAAACGGAAATATTCGCTCCCATAATGACGCGATCATATGCGCATAACAACCCTTTCGCACCCTCTCAGAAGCCCATAGGCCGTGCACCGGGGGTGGCTCTGCATTAAAAGGGCAATTTGTATCCATTAAGCGCTATCGCTGTAACGCTAAAAAGGCATTCATAAAATTTCTACTAATTAACATTTTTCCACACGCGAAAAAGGATTGCTTACGTACTATGAAGGCAAAAAGGAACTCACAAAGTCTCTCGGTCCCCTTGGCCAGAAACAAGACGGTTCTAAATTAATTCCTTAGTTTCATTGTTAGCTATGCACACAAACGTTCCGATTTGAATGTGAAAACTTTTTCACTTTGGAACACTAAATGGGGTTTCAGAGATTTGCATATCTAAAACTGTGAGCCAAGCACACTTGGAATTGTTTCTGATTCTTCCAAGCCCTCACCCTCGCCCTCGGTCCGATTTCTGTTTTTGTCCATTTATTTTAGTAATTTTTACGAGCATGGTAATTAGCGATTGAATTTTTTTTTTGTTTTTGCCCAATGGAACTCTTATCGTGATTGGCGTGGAGGCCTTACGCATGTTTGAGTGCGAAAGTAAACCACTTATCTGGACAGATTTTGGAAATGGTAGTTGGTAATTTATTCAAATTTGCCACGGTTGTTTTCGTATCACGACAAGGCATTAGGCGAGTTCAGGTCAGAGCGGGCTTAAGTAGTTGTTAAACTTGCGCCGAGTCTTGCGTGATGGTGCCGAGCCGATTTGAACATGAACATGGGGCTACTTTGCAAACGGTGTCCAGCTGGTTTGACGGACTCAGCGTGCTTTATTGGAATCTTATTCGGAAGTGGATTTGGTAATTGTAAAAGGCGTCATGTTGAAATCACCACGAACAAAAATACTAATGTTGACAGTTTACACCATCGAGTGAAACGAGTACTCGTCTTTGATTAAATTCAGTACACGGGATGATGTAATTTAAATAACTTATTGAAACATTAATTAGCAATCCTACAAAGCAATACTTGCGGACGGGTTAGAAGATTTAACTCCTTCAATTGCATGGAACAGCTCAAACAGAATAAAGTGGACCATTTTTAACAAACCAACGAGGTTAAACTTTTTAAGTTGTCTTGGAGGAAAAAGCGATGGAAAAAAAGAAGACGACACAGCCGAAAAAACGACAACAAAATACGAGTATATCCTTAGAGACTAAAGACCAACCACATTTGACAGCATTTATCGGTCTCAACTCAATAAAACGTTGGCTAAATACCGGATAAGGAGAAAATTTATCAGGTCTAATAAAAACGCTCGAAAATTATAGTCTTATTAGTCTTACACGCGTTTCCGACAAGGAGCGATTTCTTCAAGGATAAATCTTGAACAGATATTGCGGCGGGCATTGTTGCTTAAACGGCATCAGAACATCCTTTTTAAGGGGGTATTCTAGTCTAGCATTAAAAAAAATCGATTTTTTTTATATTTCCAAAGTTTTACTATTTAAGAATGGATCTACAAGAGGATTTTTCAAAATTCAAATTATTTTCGGAGATATCGGTATTTTGCTGACCCGGCATCCAAACTGGTTCGGCCGGAACTAATCGAATAAAAGACATTAGGGATTCTCCGTCTACCTGAATCCACATTTCTCAGTAGAATCTTTGTCCTTTGTTTATATTGTAATACAAGAACCCAAGGTGACTTGTATCTTTTATATTTAGTGTTCACTCACGTCCAGCTGCTAACAGTTGAATTCTAACCTTCAAACCTCTCTAAACTCTTTTATTTGGACTTTCGATCCAAAACATATTCATTGCAAACCTAAAATGAAGGCTTTATTCCTATTTTAAAAATGATGGAGCTTATGGGAATGAAAATTGGCCCGGAAGCTCATTCATTTGCTATAAAACGAAACAACGCCCGGATTGAACGCTCCGACATACGAGTATCCAACGCATCAAAGGAGGCCAGAACTGCTCGATATGAAGAGAGAAACGCGGAAAATAGTTTTTACGAAGTCGAGGAAGATTCGATATATGACGCAGGAATGGCAGATTGAATAAATGTAAGTCTAAAATATCATTTCATGACTTAGACTGCGAAAAACTTTACGCGAAACTTTAAACGCGTTTTTCTCGAAACTGTCTTTTTCAAAACAATACCCACGATTTCTCAGGTTCTACTGGTCCGATTTACTTGTCTATGTCTGCAACTATCCCCCACCTCAAATTTGTTTTACTTTATTTTTAAATAAATCGAAACTGTCAAAAAAAAGTGGTAGGGTAGGTAGGTAAAAGTGGTGGTTCAGTGAGAACCTAATTAGCACTAAGTGCCGTTTTAATACCACAGCTCTGTTACCTTATTTATGATGTTATTTTGGTGAATTTGAGATATCTCTAAATCCAGCCCGAGGTATTTAAGAAGGACATTAGTTCCTTAATATCCTTAGCAGAAATCTCATTAATTGAGTTGAAGAAGGGTCTACCAAGCGCCCGTTGTCTGGCTCTAGCAAGAGCCGGACAGTCGCAAAAGAAGTGTGTTAGGGTCTCCCTCTCAGCTGTGTTTTTGCAGCTACGACAATGTGAGTTGTGTGGGATACCTAGCTTAATGACATGATCTCCAATCGGCCAGTGTCCTGCGCAGACCGCCACTAATCTAGCAATATCATGACGGGCTCGTCGAAGGAGATCTTTTGTTTTTGATTGTTTGTATTCCGGCCATATTTTCCTTGATGTTGCACAGTTCGTAAGTCTGACCCATCTTAGATTTGCTACTTCAAGGAAGTATGAGGATATATTAGTCTTAACTGCTTGTAGTGAGATGAAAACCTCACCTGCAAGCGAGCGCTGAAGGGCAGATCCCTTTCTAGCAAGTTCATCGGCCTTCTCATTGCCTGAGATGGCACTGTGGCCGGGAACCCATATAAGGGAAATGAGCTTACCTTCTAACGACGCTATTTCATCTCGGCATTCCTGTACTAATTTTGAATGTGAAGTAAAGGAGGCAATAGCTTTGATGGCTGCTTGACTATCAATGCATATGGCAACCCTCTGGCTTGGCAGGATGTTTGGATGTAATTTGATTTGACGACATGCTTCCCGGATTACAAATAGTTCGGCTTGGAAAACACTGGAATTGTCGGGCAGTCTATAGGCTTTACAGATGTTCAGAGATTCTGAGAACACACCCGCACCGACTCCGCCGCCCATCTTAGAGCCGTCAGTGTTAAAGTCCTTACATATCTGTCCACTTTCTGGGATTAGAGTGTCAAAGTTATTTGATGGATAAATTCTAGGGACCGTATAGTACGTTGGTGAAGATACCAAACCTCTCGGTATAAGATCAAGTATAGCGCTATGACCATAGGGTTTTGACGTCCAGCATCCAGACTCTCTGAGCCTAATGGCGCTGTGAGCAGTAGTGTTTTTAATGTGTAGGTCCAAAGGTAGGAGATGCAGCATTACCGTCAGAGCATCCGACGGCGGCGATCGTGGAGCGCCTGTGTTGCCTATGCATGCAGTTCTCTGTACCTTGTTAAGTTTGATGACATTGAATTTTTTCATGAGAGCCGGACACCATACTAGTGATCCGTATGTTAGCATCGGGCGAACCACCGCCGTATACATCCATAGGATCAGCTTTGATTGGAGATCCCATTTTTTGCCAAAGGTTCTACTGCAGGCGTAAAAAGCTATGCACGCCTTTTTAACTCGCTGATCAACGTTTAGCTTCCAGCTGAGTTTAGGGTCTAAGGTAACGCCTAGGTACTTGGCGCTGGTAGACAGAGAAAGCGGTTGTTCATTCAGACGGGGGAGTGGGAAACTGGGTATCTTGGTTTTAGTGGTGAAGAGCATCAGTTCTGTTTTGCTTGAGTTGATCCCAAGGCCGCATTTCGAAGCCCAGGTACAAACTTTCCCCAATGCGCCCTCCATGATCTCACTGATCACAGCCGGAAACCTTCCTGATACCAAGATCACCATGTCATCCGCGTAGCCTACTACCTTTACCCCATCTCTGTCTAGTTTTGATAGAATGTTGTTCATGACAATAAGCCAGAGAAGAGGAGAGATGACACCGCCCTGTGGTGTACCTCTGCTAGCGAATTTGATTATAAGACTATTACCTAGCGTTGCTTGAATGCACCGAATGCTTAGCATGGTAACAATCCATTGACAGAGAAAGTTTTCGATTCCAAGTTCGTTATTGAAAGCCCCTTCTATGTCTAACAATAAGAAGGTAGCTAGTGTGTACTCTTTATATTTAAGCGATTTCTCAATTGTTCGCACTACTTCATGGAGAGCCGATTCTGTGGATCTCCCTTTCAGGTATGCGTGTTGAGATTTGGATAGGGATGTATCTACTATTGAGACCCGTATGTGGTTGTCCAGGATTCGTTCGAGAACCTTCAAAATGAATGATGTCAGACTAATTGGCCTGAAATCTTTTGCGTTTTCATGCCCTCGTCTACCCATCTAAGGGATGAAGACTACTCGAACTTGCCGCCACGAATCGGGGACGTGGTTGTTAAGATACAGCTTCTATAGATCGGCAGAAGCCAGGGAATTGCTAAATCTTGCAATTTTAGCAGCATAATGGGTAGTATGCCGTCCAGGCCTGGGGATTTATAAGGAGCGAAGCTTTTAATGGCCCATGAAATTTGTTCATAAGTAATGAGGGATGTTATATTTTCCCAAGAACCCGGTTGAGGACTAAGTGAGTCGGTGACCTCAGCTATGTTGTCTCGACATCCGGGGAAGTGGGTATTCATTAGGAGTTCTAAAGATTCTGAAGCTGATCCTGTCCATACTCCGTCTGATTTCTTCAGGAAACACGGATTGGAGTGTTCTTTTGACAGGATTTTACTAAGCCTGGCAGAATCCTTCAAGGTTTCAATATTTTGGCAGTAATCTACCCAGGATTGCTTTTTAGCCTCTCTGATCGCAAGTTTGTATATTTTCAGGCAAGATTTATATGGTTGCCAGTATTTACATTTGTAACAAATGTTGAACGTCTCTCTGGTAAGCTTTCTGAGATTAGAAAGATTTACGTTCCACCAGGGAGGATAGGATTTCTTGCTAAAGTTAACTGGACACGAGACTTTGTAAGCTGTTTTAAAAGCTTTTACAAAAGTACTAACATTTGTGTCGAGTTCCGCAATAGAGATTATTTTTGGATTGGGAGTTTTATGCAGTTTTGATTTGACAACCTGGCTGAACTTTGCCCAGTCGATTCTTTTAGGGTTTCTGAAGGGAATGGGTTTCTCGGTCTTGAGAGCCATATCGTAAAGTATCCACTTATGGTCGGAGAATGATCTTAAGTCGGATACTCTCCAGTTTTCTACTCTAAGAGTGATATTGTTTGTGGAGAGAGTGATGTCTAAAACATCCTCCCATCCGTTAAAGCTATTCGTGCTCGGAAAAGTGAAGGTCGGGTTATTGCCCTTGTTCCATAGAACGAGGTTGTTTTTGATTATGAAGTCAAAAAGATACTCACCCCGTTCGTTGATTTCTGAGCTGCCCCATAACGCGTGTCGTGCGTTTGCGTCGCAGCCCATCAGCAGGTTGGTTTTTCTACTTGAGATGTTTGCTATCAGTTCATGGACTTCTTCCGGCGGAGCTGGGCGATTGTGTGCCATGTAAACTGATGCGATGAGAAGGTCGGCGATATCTGCACTCTCGATCCTAATCACTGTTAAGTCAGGAGAACTAAAATTGGGACATATAAAAGCTTTGATATGTTTTTTAGCTAGAATGCAGGTTCTCGGCTTACCATGGTTGTTGTTGTTCTGGCTGTAGAAAAGGTTGTAGTTTTTGACGGCAAGTCCTTTAACTTTGGAGCCGTTGACCCACGGTTCTTGGACAATGCCGATGTCGATGTCCTCCTCAAATTGGTACAAAAATTGTTTTTTTTTTCAACGTTCACCATTTTGTGATTTTTGACATTGCGACATTATTCTAGATTAATAATCTTTTTTTTTTTTTGGTTTCAGATGGCTATGAGGGTTGAAATCGTGGGTATGGTTACGTGCCAATTTTCATCAATAGCTAATTTTTGATACTTTCAATTTATTTTATTTTATGATTTTTTTTTTTCTATATTCTTGTTATGTTAATAAATAACTAATTAAAAATGAATACTAAAAATATAAATTGCCTTTTTTTATGACACTTCAAAAATTAAATTAAATTCATGCCACTAGACTAGAGTCTGTCCAGCTGTTTGTCCAGGAATACGTCGACGATATTTTTATCAGCAGTCGCATCTGTCATAGAACCTTTCACTGCGATTGAAGAAGATGCCAGAAGATTTATTTGTTTTATTTATCTCTATTACAATAATCCATTTACGATAAAAGTTATGAACTACATTCCCGTACATATTATGTTTAGTTATATAATTCAGTAAGTAAGTAAGTAAGTAAGTAAGAAAAATTAAGCAAAGGCCGATTTTTATTTTTTTTTTTATTTAAAAATAAATTTTTGGCAAGAATAACACAAAAAAAGACACACGTGCAGAGTTTGTAGATGAGTACCTCGATTGGAAAAAAAAACCATTGACCACGAAAATATTTAAAACTCAGTCTTTTAATATACAAACTGCAGCCTAATATCCTTTTATAATAGCCCAAAACATGATCAAAGCGTTTGGGGTAAAATACATATCGGACAGTGCTATTGAACGCCACTTTAAGCCTTCATCTTGTTTCTGCGCTGTTTTGGTAAATTCAATTTTATGCATTCAGATGAATAGTACATGGATAAGGAAAGATTGCGTAGGCACCCATAAATTTTCCCAGTTTTCAAGTGAATGTGATGCTCCCAGGTAAGAGCGGAGATGAACCAAATGCCTAAGTTTTTACACAATGGATGTAATTTTGGTTATCCTCAACGCCAAAGGAGAGGAGCTCGTCAATATTATTGTATTGACAAAAATTGAATTTATGTCTGCAAAGCTTGTGGTTCACTTGACATCTGAAAAAAATTGTCCGACTAGCGGAAATTTTGGGTTTTCAACAAATTGTCAATTATTAGATTTGGTTTGTTTTAATGGGCATTCAAAAGAAAAATTCTCCGTCGGGTATACAGTCCAGCGAATAAATGAAAAGAAACACAAGCGAACTGTATAAGTTTTACTATTATTTTTATCTAGTCCAAAATGCAAAAATCCGTAGACCTTATCATGCGAGTCAACCGCAATGCTCCAGATAATAATATATTCGAATCCATTTCTCTAAGCTCTTGAAAATTAAAACCGAACCGAGTTAGGTGTTGCGGACGCCAGGAAGCTTGGTTTTTTAAATTATTTGCTAGCTCTCCAAGAGGATATTAATACTCTTATTTTGCGTGTAGCACAGAGCGAGCGGAAGAATTAGGAGGAGAAAAGAGTGATTTTTGTGAATGATTTTTGTAGTGGTTTAAGAAACTCAGGTGTATTTGGTTTCAACACTCTTCGGTGGTTGGAGCCCGAATCGGGATGGAGGGTTTTGATATCGACCTATTAGCTTTCACCTGATTCGCAGGATTTTATTTGACATTAAACACCCCGCTGTCAGTGTTATGCCTTCACAGCAGAGCCATCTACACACAATCTACACAATCCAATTTTTCGAAAACACAAATCAGGTATTTAGCCGACACAACAACCACTACAACAACGCCACCCATTAGTCACACTACTATCGCTGGTCGACCAATCCAGTGATATTGCCTAGAAGCAGCGTGCTAGGGATGAAAAGCAATTTAAGTTCAGGGTCAGCATCAGATTCTTTAAGGATCGCTTACCTATCGAGTAAAGAAAGTAAAATGTTTGGAAAAAACCTCTACCGTCCAAATGTTAACAGCAGAGTGGATGTTTTCATTGTTTCCCCATTTTTTATTTAAAGAAAAACCTTGTTCTAGAGAAATTGTCCCTTTTCATTTTGGAGTCTTTCAGCTTGACAGAAATTGTGCTAAATAATTTTAATTTCACACTTTTGTCGATTTTTTTTAATAAGTCATCCCATAAAAGCTTTCACGTTACAGGGACTTTCTTTTCTTATGGCAAAGCTTAAAAGGTGCAAAAAACACAATGTGCGGGTCTTAATTTAAATTTTCATTGTATGACAGGTTTAGTATTTATTACGTTAAAAAATAAAAACACTTCAAACATTAATCCCAAACATAAAACCCAAATTAACTTTACCTTATTGAATTCTAAATTATTGCAAGAAAACTGCGTATGCCGAAGAAAACGCTTCTCTGATAAGTTTTCGAAAACTTTGAAAAACCACATTGTTCGCTCAAGCACCACCATAGAGGTAAATAACTCCGCAGTTAAACTCAAACCCAGGATGAATGAAAATGAAACAAAAGCTGCAATGTAAAACGTCCAAACACCCACTTAATCTGGTTTAAAAAAAAATAGTTACATTCGTTTGTGTAAGAAAATGAATAAAGAAATTACTGACTGTCGTTATAGATACTTTGAAACACAATTAAAAAATGCACAACGGAACATTAAAAAAGAATGGAAAGAAGTAAACTGTATTATCAATCGGAAAACTAAAAACCAAAATGAATCGATAATACTCGACATAGACAATGTGAGCGTCAAAGATCCTGAAGATGTTGCAAATGAGTTTAACGAGTACTTTGCCTCAGTAGCACAGCTATCTATGTCTTGTAGGAGCTGCTCAGCGTCAGAGCTGTAAAGTTGCGCAGTTTCCAACAACAGCTTCGGATTCAATCCCTTTTCAGGCTTAGAACGACTAAAAATTATAAACTCGCTAAGCAATTCGAATTCTTGTGGTGACGATGATATTTCCAATTCTATTCTAAAAATAATCGCTCTGAAAGTGGTTGATGTCTAAGCTGACTTTTTCAATTTCAGTATTTTCTCGGGAACCTTTCCTGAATTACTGAAACGAGCAAATGTGATTCCTATTTTCGAGCGAATTGTAGATCGATTTCCCTACTCCTAATATCTAAAATTACAATATCTAAAATTTTTGATAAAGTCAATTTGGTTTCAGAGTTAACCATTCAACCGAAGATGCCCTTCTAGATTTTTATCAGTCTATTTATCAAGAAATCGACGAAAAAAAAACTTGCGCCGGACTTTTCGTTGATATAACGAAAGCCTTTGGTATGGTAGATCACAAAATTCTTTTGGGTATTTTGTCTCGCACAGGTTTTCCAGGCTTTTTCTTAGAATGGTAAGCATCTTACCTTAAGAATAGTATGCAAAAGGTAAATGATGGGGACACTGCGGGCAGATATAAGATCATCGAGATTGGCGTTCCACAAGGCTCAGTCCTTGGTCCCTTGTTGCTCTTAATTTTAGTAAACTCAATTTTTAGTCTTCCCTTTTAAGGTAGGCTGCAAGCTTTTGCTGATGACTTCACGTTTGCGAAAGCTCTAAAAATCTTTTTAACCTTGTTGCTGATATCAACCATGATGGGCATCTGTTAAGACTCTGGTTTGCCAGGCAAAAGTTAATTGTTAGCAACAAGACGAAGCTCATGTTTTACAGCCTATTCGCTTAGGAATCGCCGGCAGTTAATATTGTGTTTCATTCCGCTACCTGTCAAAGATTTAGTTTGCTTAATTGTGGTTGCAGCATTCCTTATAGGGCATTCCTTATAGAGGGTTTTTCAACAGGGACGCTACAAAAGTAGAGCGACAGTGACAGCAAACGACGCCATATTTCTTGCCGCTCTTTTGACATTTCTCTTCAGTAAGGTTTGCCATTTCATGATGGAAAGTTATACGAGCCAATAACGAGTCGAAATTATAAAAAATTTACTACCGAAATTCGGAGTCAGTGGCCTCAACGTTAAGAGCGCTATGTGCATTTTATGGTCGTCATAATCGTCCTAGCAGATCAACAATTGAGCTTCTAGTGGAAAAATTTGAATCCACAGGCACAGTACAAAATGTTCCCGTGCCAGTGAGACAAAGAAGTGCCCGTAGTGTCGAGAATATTGCTGCCGCTGAGGCTTCAGTTGCAGAAAGCCCAAATGTGCCTCTCACACGTCAGTCTCGAGCGTTGGGTATCTCTGTGACGTCGTTGTGGCGAATTTTGCGAAAAGATCTTGGCCTATATCCTTACAAGATTAAATTGACGCAAGAACTGAAGCCGCTTGACCACCAGAAGCGTCGTATGTTCGTGAATTGGGCTGAGCAACAACTTGAAAATGATTCGGATTTTCATCGAAAAATCATCTTCAGCGATGAGGCACATTTCTGGCTGAATGGCTACGTCAATAAACAAAATATGCGGTATTGGTCAGGCAGCAATCCACACGTACTCAATGAGTCATCATTGCATCCCGAAAAAAGTACGGCTTGGTGTGGTTTATGGGCCGGCGGCGTCATTGGGCCGTACTTCTTCCGTGATGATTAAGACCAGCACGTTACTGTGAATGGGGATCGCTTCCGTTCAATGATAACCCAATATTTTTGGCCCCAATTGGATGATATGGACTTGGAAGACATGTGGTTCCAACAGAACGGCGCCACAAGTCACACAGCGAATTACACTATCAATTTACTGGAAACCAAGTTTGGAGAACGTGTCATCTCTCAAAATCGTCCAGTCGCTTGACCGCCTCGGTCGTACGATTTGACGCCGTTAGACTATTTCCTGTGGGGCTACCTCAAGTCTATGGTCTATGCCAACAAGCAAGCGACGATTGATGAACTTCGTACGAATATCGAACATGAAATTGCAGCAGTATCGGCCGATTTATGCTTGAAAACCGTCGAAAATTGGGTTCAGCATCTGGACTTCTGCAAGCGTGCCCGTGGTGGCCATGCAAAGTATTGCCCATCGCTAGCCACACAGCTTTCCCATTTTTCTGGCAATTCATGGATACCCATCTGAAAGATTCGACCGGTTTGGCCGCAATCCACGAATCGATCCATTTTTTGACATCATCGAAATGACGGAAGTGCTGGTCAGCCAGGCCATGTTGCATCGATCGGAAGAGATAGTAATCGGATGGCGCAAGGTTTGGACTATACGGCAGACGGTCATCTCCTTTGAGCGTTTCAAGGTTAGTTTTGACGACATTTGCCGCTTGTGGCCGAGCATTGTCATGTTGCAAAATAACTTTATCGTGTCTTGCGACCGTTTCCGGCCGTTTTTCCTTTTAGCAGCTCATAAAACACAACACCTTTCTGGTCCCACCAAATGCACAGCATAACTTTCAGGTAATGAAAATTTTGAGCGGCCGTCGATGTTGAGGTATGTCCGGGGTATCCATAAGTTGCCCGACGTTTTGGATTATCGTAATGTACCCATTTTTCATCACCAGTGACGATTCGATGCAAAAAAGACTTCTTTTTGTGGCGTTCAAGCAGCATTTCGGACATGCAACATCGGCGTTCGACGTCTCGTAGCTTCAATTCATACGGCACCCAATGTCCTACCTTTCGGATCATTCCCATTGCTTTCAAACGATCGGAAATGGTTTGCTGACCGATGCCAATTGATTTTGCAAGTTCTTTTTGCGTTTGTGACGGATCTTGATCGAGCAATGCCTCCAATTCATGGTCTTCAAACTTTTTCACCTGGCCGGGGCGTTTTTTGTCTTCGGTTTTAAATCACCATCTTTGAACAGCTTAAACCACCGCTGACACATTCTAACATCTATAGTATAGCCCGGGTAAGCTTCGGTAAGCAATAGATGCGCTTCGGTTGCTTTTTTCTTTAAATGAAAGAAGCATATTAAAACTTCCCGCAAATGTTGTTTTGATGGCACGAAGGTAGACATTTTACGGCTTTACAAAAACTTGTGTGTTTTCACTAATGACCAATAACCTAGACTGAAATAATTAGACAATGACATGAAGTTTCTGATGTGACAGCTGTCACTGTCAAAATTCACCTCAGAGTAATAGATATGAAGTTGTCTGCAATAACGACATTTTCAACCGGTAGTCCTATAAAGATATGTATTTTTAACCCATGTTAACCCATGAATTAATAAAAAATATTTCTTTCACTTGCAACAAACTAAGAAATGTAATTTTTAACTTAATCTTATGAAAAAGAAAGACAGTAATTCGTTTGAATTCAAACAAATTAGATTATGTAGCATCCTAGCTAAAGAGTCCTTCGCACTCGGCGGCGAGCATACACACTCCTACTCCAGATTAATCTCATTTTATCGAGTCTAAAAGAATACCACTTGCCGCATTTTACAAGCATCAAAAAAGTACCATCCTTGATTCGCATATCAAAAGCCACTGCACACGAGCCACATTAATATTGTATCATTCCGCCACTGAGTCTTTGAATTTTTCTCGCGGATTCTTAACGATTTCCATGTAATGACATTATCTTCACACTATCAGAGACTTGCACTCCTCGCACTTGGCCAAATAGAGTGTAAATCCAATTTCCGAGTGCCTCTATCAGGTCCTTTTTTTCCATATACGAGTAAGTATATCTGCTGATTTAATGGACTTGCAAATGCCAACAACAAAGAATATCCAGCTCGGAGACACACGGTTCATCTGGTTCCCATCCTAATTCCATAAATGGGAGGATCTTGCACCGATGTAAGTTGATTTTCTGATTTGTTTAAAACTAAGTATAAGGACACTGCGAGTTGTCCTGGCGGCAATGCTATCTACTCTCGTATTAGGACATGTGTATGTAAGCTGTAAGCAGTAAGCAGAACACACTCCCATTGGTAATCATTATTCATGGGCTGGGATTTCTATGAATGTACGATTTGTTTAGTAGCTCCATGGAAGCTGGTCCTGTTTACAAGGTTTTTAACACTACCATGACTGTATGTTTGGCAGAAGGGAGAGACTCCTGCTACAGTGTTGGCATATAAATTTCAAAAATTGCTCCTGTTGTTTGGTGCAAGAAAAAAATAACTGAATTTGCAAAATCCAATTTGCAGCTTTTTGGGGGAAGGGTTCTTTGGGAACGGGAGTGCTGCTAGTATGGGCTTCTGATTGGGCGACCGACGCTATATTTCGGTTTCGGGAAAATGAAGTTGTAAGGCAACACACGTCAACATTTTAATGTTCTTTGATTTTACAGGTCATCTGATGAGTTCCGGAAAAGGGAGGTCCCATGGTTCACAAAGGAATGTGTTGTTTTACGTAGAGAAGAACGGGGCAGAAATCCCTGGCCTGAGGCAGGTGGTAGTAGAAACATGTCTAGTTGGTTCCACTTGAGAAGCATAACTAAAATAATGAAGACTCGCAGCAGGAGATTACTTCGGGCTGAGAAGGTCTCTTAAGGGTCAATTTTAATTTTATCGCTGGAATAGTTGTTGGTTTTCCGTGAGCTTCAGTTTGGAAACACATATTCTTGCATAGTTATTTTTTTGTATCACAATGTGGCAAAACACTGGCCTAAGTGTGTCTGGTGACAGCCATTACTTCCTTCCTACCTACATACATAAATTACAGTCTGGTTTCCTGATTGGAGGACTCCACCCCCAAAAAATGGCAGTTTGCACGAGGGCGTAAACCTTAAGCGCCGCCAGCTAAAAGTTAACCAGAATGAATGGGCAAAGAAAGAAGGAAGTTAACGCTGCCCGTCCAGAAGCGAGACTTAAACCATCTAATGGCCAAACGTTTTTTGATCACATGAATAGGCCGGCATCGACTTCAGACGACTACTCGTTAACAAATGCAATGCTTAGAAAATTCGAACATGAAGAAGTTCTGAAAGTCTTGCCTAGAAAAGCACTAATCAAACTTCGTCATATCATATCAGGTTGGCAATTTAGTAATTGCGGATTTTCTTAGAACATAAAAGAAATTTTTTTCATGGAACGAAATAACTTTATTCTGTAATGTCTTGCCCATTTTGAGCAATGACCTTTTGCCATCTTTCAGGCAGCATCATAATTCCATGTTCATAAGTCTTCTGGTTTTTATCAGCAAAAACCTGAACCAGGTACGATTTGACATCATCATTATTTTTGAATTTTTTTTCCATTCAAGGAGTTTTGCAAAGAGATAGAAATAGAGAGATAGAGAGCAAGGTCAGGACTATATGGCGGATGTGGCAAAACATCCCAACCAAGCTCCAATAGTTTTTGCCGAGTGACCAAAGATGTGTGTGCCTTAGCATTGTCATAATGGAATACAACACCTTTTCGATTTGTCAATTCGGGCCGCTTTTCTTCAACTGCATTGTTCAATTTTGTTAGTTGTTCAATGTTGACATCTGAATTGATAACATAACTTTCTTTTGATGAATATCAGCTTTTCGGCTTTTCGGCTTGCTCCACGATCTTTTCCGATTGACATTGTTGTAAACAACCCATTTTTCATCACCAATTATCAATCGTTTTAAAAATGGATCATTTTCATTACGTTTATTTAAAAAATCGCAGATGTTTTTGCGTTGTGTTAAATGATTTTCTTTCAATTAATGAGGAACCCATTTATCGAGTTTTCGTACATAGCAAAGCGATTTTTAATGCATAAATGGGATACATGAAGCTTCTCTGCAATCTCACGTGTTGTACTGTGACGATCCGAATCAATTATTGCTTTGATTTGGTCGTCATCAACTTCAACTGGACGACCAGAGCGTTTTTCATCTTTGAGTGAAAAATCAATTTTGACACTGCCGTTCTTTTGAAGCTTCGTCACCATAAACTGCACATACTTTTTGTGAGCTTGCGATGCGTTTTTTCCTTTCCGGAAAGAAAAACAAAATATAACGTATATGTTTGTTTTGATTTTCCATTTTTCAACAGATGCCAAACTGAAACTACACAACCGATAAAAAAATTGTTTACTGGATGACAGTTAAAGTACCAACTATCAAATAACAAAACATTTCGATTACGTCAGCAAACATAAAAATTCAACTAAAGGCATCTCTGAATGAAATCCGCAATTACTTAGTTGCCAACCTAATAGATGCTGCGCTTAGATTCAAGCACGTACCTAGAAAAGTTGGAAAAGAAATAATGGTCCTAAAAACCCGGAAAGCCGCTAAACGAAGTAATATCATACAGAACAATTTCGCTTCTCCCAGTCATTTTAACAACTTTGGATCTCCCTTGAATACAGACCCATTACTCTCCATATTCTTAACAAGCAGCTTGTTGACTACCCTATCCAAAATCTTTTCTAACATGAGAACCATATTTATTGGCCTATCTGCTTGCAATTTATTGTGCCCGTCTACTGCCACCACTGCCTCTTTTCAACACTCTAGAAACTGGGAACTCCTTTTAAAAAACTGCAACCGACGCGCAGTCTTTTAAGTTATAAGGACTGCATTTTAATTTTTTATTCTGGTGTTTGAAGAGCACCTCAAAATTGTTACCGTTTCTTCTATTAATGTTTTACAAAAATAAAAAAAAAACCGCGTTGATCTTATTGCTGCTACGATACTTGGTCCAAGGCTTTCTTTATGGACAGATAGCCAATAGGCAGCATTCTGAATAACAAAGACTGGAGAGCTCTGAACCTATAATACTTTGTAATATTTAACAATATGCTTAGTAACTGGTACTTCCTAAACTAAGGGAAAAAAATAAAACATTCGCACTCTCCAAGCCCAAGGACATAGAAGAGTCTAGAAATCTATATTTCGCCAGAAACTTTTATTTGAAAAAAGCCAACAATCTAGCCCAAGACTATAGAACCATTACTCAGGCTCTACGAAATTGTGATGATAATGTTCTCACCGATCCACAGGGAACTGAAGAAGTATTTAAGCAGCATTTCCAGCAGTTGTTCAATGGGTTTGACCAGAAAAATCTGGTTGATTAAGTTTTTCCCCCACTCACTTGTGAAGAAATCGGCGCATCTATCAAAAAGCTGAAGACAGACAAGGCCGCAGGTTCTCACATATTGCCATCTGAACTTTTTGAATGTGAGGACGATGTTCTGCGTGGGATCATGCACAAGATCATCTGCCAAATTCTGGAGGATGAAATCTACAACCACAAAAAAGGTAATACGTCTTGCAATAACTACCGACGAATAGCTCCACTCAATGTCGCGTACGAGATCCAATCCAGCTTACTGTGTGAACGTCTAAAGCCTTTTTGCTCCACATAAAACCAACAAAAGACCAAATTTTAACAATGAGCCAAATCATAAAAAGGATATACGAGTTTCAAGTCAATACTTATGAAAGTACACACCGCTCCGAGCACTACAATGCTACAATGCGGTAATTGAATTCTTGATCCCGGGAAACTGATCACGTCGTGTCGTACAACACTCGAAAACACACCGTGCAGTTTGGACCCAACACCTTTGAATTATTCCAAACTTGTACCGGATTTCGGCAAGGAGATGCACGTTCATGTTTGATTTCTTCACTCACGTCCTACTACCTTTTAAAAGTCTACTCAGCTTCTGGTGTACGCAGACGATATGGGCATCAGAGTCCATTTGAATAACACTAGACCAAGATCTCTTCTTATGGCTTTTTTGAAACTATTTGAAAAAGTGACTAAACAGAGAATTGTTTATTTTCTTCAGCGACTGTATTTCTTCGGAAATAAGCTGGAAAATAGAAAAAGCTGGCTTAAGAGGCTATGTGCTCAAATTTTTTGCCTCATACCTAATAAATAGTTAGCAAAGCATGATGATAGGGGGCCTTGTTCAGTGAGTTTCTAGATATTCGGATTTGATGTTTCACAGGGTTCAGAACTTGGTCCTATTTTATTCATTATTTTTAAAAATTATATTTTTGATTTAAATTTGAAGGAGTGAAATAGATGATATTGGATGCTTCTACTTCAGACTTACTGGACAGTACCAGTTAGCCGATATCAATCATGACCTTTTAGTAAAATAACTCTGGGAAAAGGACAAAAAGAGTAAGCCAATGTAAATGCTTAGTTTCACATTAAATGCAGCTGAATCCAACTTCGGGGGAGTGTTTGGAATAAAGAAATGAATGGGGCACTACCTTGAAGAGACTGGTGACGGACAGTTCGGTGAAATGCAATTATTCAATCTGCGTTATCCTCTTGGAAGCATTTCGATTTTCTTAAGAAATAAATACATTTGTTGTTATTAAAAAAAAATAATTATAATAAAACCTCGAACTCTGAACTTATGGTTTTTCACCTTCCTTCTTTTGAAACCCATCAACCTACTTTGACTGAAGAAACATGAGCGTAAGCCCTAGCTAGCTTATGATGCTCGAAGAATTTCTTTTTTGTTGACAGTGTGGTGGTATATATACATATATATTTTTTTTTTATATAATTTGCTCGCTCTACAAGAGATATCCTCTTGAGTTCATACCGTATTCATATCGAATACGCACTTCCTTGGGTGGAGCACGAAACGGGAAGGAGGATTTTTATATCTACCTATTAGTTTTCGCCTAGTTCGTGGTATTTTATTCGACATTATTCGAAATTTTGGTAGATTTTAGGTAAACTCCCCGCTGTCCGTGTCATACCTTCACAGCAGAGCCTTCTACACACAATCTACACATAGCCGATACAACAACCACAACAACAGCTCCACCCATTAGTCAGACTACTATCGCTGGTCGATCAACCCAGTTATAGTGCCATTAAATTTATCCCAAAGGCAAATGGTGACTGACCCAGATTCGAAAAACTAGACTACTCTAGGAATCGAATTTGGGACCTATCTTAAATCAATTGAAGGCAGGCGCTCTACCAATTTCGCCACCCAACTCTATAAGTAATATTTAAAGAGTTTCTTCTACATGCCGCCTATATAATATACCATTTGATGCAGTTCTATTCTCGTCGTCTTCTTGAAACAGTCTATCATAGCCTGATGCAATCTAAGCTACAATATAGAATTAAATGTTGGGGTGGAATCTACAACAATAACTAACAATCTTTCATAAAACGTTTTTTAAGATCTAAAAAAATGCAAAATAACAATAACATGGTGTCTTTGTTAATATGTTGTATCAAGGAAAAACGGCTAATGATGATGTGATATGTTCGTAGAGTTCTTCCAGCCCAACTTTTGTCAAGGCGGCGTCTTGTAAAATGCCTGAATCTATTAATCCCATTACAAGAAGGATGGTAAAGCGGCATCGGAAAGTGTATAAGCATTGTCTAGCTAGGCATTAAGTTAATATATTCCATTAATCGCTGGTTCTCTCTCTCTCTCTGATAACGCCAGTATTAAAATCAGGACCGAAAAAACTTGTTGAAAATTATAGGCCGATATCAAAATTCCAATTGGTTCCGTAAATTTTTAAGGTGACGTCGTTCCACTGTCATAAGCCTAGCACTCTTTTCTAACTCCTGTTTGAACGGTATTTAGAAGGGCAATCCAGTTGACTGTATTTACACAGATTTCTCCAAAGCCTTCGATAGAGTGAAACATGATGAGCTTATCGAAAAGCTTAGTCAGATAAGATATTTTAGATATTCAGGTGTACCTCAAGGTAGCCACTTAGGGCTGCTTTAATTCTTACTTTTTATTGATGATATTTATTATTTTTGCTAATTTTTGAAATTCCATACATATGTATGTTGAAATATCTTATTTTCTAATTTTTCCATATAATTGTGTCCATACATTTTAATAATTCTATTTATAATAAATTTTTTTACATTTAAATTGTTCTTAAAAAGTTTATACCCCAAAGGTGAACTAAATATTTGGAAAGGAAAGCAACGCGATCAAAGTTCTCTTCTTTAATTCAAAGATACTAACACCTCTATTTTATAATAATATAATGTTTAATTTACTCGAATAGTATTTTAAATAAAAATATTTTAAATAAAAAATAAAAATAATAATAATAATAATAATAATAATAAGAAAGTATGGAAAAAAGAAAGAATAGTAAGAAGGAGAGAAGAGAAAAGATTGAAGAATTAAGAAGGGTTAAGGAGAGATTACTGGTTTTTAATAAATATTTAAATAGAGCTTGCCTGAATTTCACAGCGTACACCATATTCTTTATTTTTAAAGGTAAAGAATTCCATAATGATTGATTGATTGTGTTAATTTGTGCAGAGAAATCTTGGAAAAATCGTAATGGTTTTTTGGTGTTGATCAATTTATGCAGGAATATGCAGTTATGTCACTTTAAATGGTGTGCCAAGGAGCAGCTTTGCTTTGCTTTTATTGTGTAAGCCGTAAATGTACCGAGACATCGCATTTAAGGCAACTTCAAGTTAACGCTGCAATAGAGAGTCCAAACTCTCTATATCTTATGAACCAATAGCGCTTTGACTAGTTAAAGCCTCTTATCCTGTGGAGTGAAGTTCGAAGATATCCAGACCACCAAAGAAACGTGAGACCAAAAAATGTATACGTTCACAACTGGGTAGACTTGATTAATAACTAAATTATAATTAAATTCATGTGTATTTAATCGGGATCTTTCAGTAGTAAAATCTTTCGATCGATATTTGGTTCTATCTGCGGGGAGGGCAAATGCAGGAGAAGGCATAACCCCGAACTCTACGAGCTATAAAAAAGATGTGGATACAGTCCGGAAGGGAAAAAACCGTCCACTGCACTGACTCGGCCATATAGAGAGAATGCTCAATAACGCTCCAGCCAATCCAAGTCAGCAGGTTCAAGAGGAACGAAAAGGCCGAGACTCCGGTTCAAGGTCAAGCAATCGCTGACTCTAGAAAGGGTGGTCTAACCAACTGGAAGCATCACGCTAACGACCGTCTAGCTCTGTCTCCATCCAGGATGGTTGGCCGTATTAGCAAAAAACAGTATCGAAATCAATACTCTGTCATTTTCGTTGTTCAAAAATAACTGACAACCAGACCAAAGTCCAAGCAGGCTTTCTGATTGAAACCTTTGATAAAACGGCTCCAAATGTGAGACCACACCTAATTCAGATTTTCGGTTGAATTGCAGAAACATTGTAACGAAACATTCAAATGGACTTTTTTGATAGAAATGGACCTCGTCTCGCATAATGAATTTCGACCCGAAATCGTCTATGGTGTCGTTGAGGTTCAGCAAACCGTAAGCATGTAGTTTAAACACGATTGACGATCTGCAGGCAGGCACTTTGACATGAATTAAAGTTTCGATCACTAAAATGCGCTTTAAGAAACGAACGTTTAATGGCAAATTTCGTAGCACGTCGTCTGGTCAATTTTGGTTAGTCATTCGCAACGTCCTCAACTACACAAGCGATTTGACCATGCAGACTCTTCAACGTCTCCTTTGTCGCGTGATGGAATCAGAATTGGCAAGTTCTCGAAGGCCATTTCGGCCTTAATGTAAATTGAAAAATTTGTTTACTTGCTACCAAGCCGTTGTGCTCCCTATTCGACCGGCTTGCACGGGCATTCCAACTTTCGGCATTATGTCTCTGAGGAAATACTTTCAACTGCTTCCGCAGTACCTAAAATTGACAGTTTTATACGCGATCGACTTGAAATGCATGCCCTCCGTTCTGTCGATTACTCGACGTTGTATAAATCGCATAGTTTCGTCATCGCTGTTCATAATCCTGCCACTGTTCTTCGTTGGCTCAGAATTATCGATATACTCAGCTTAGAAAATGTCTTAGGCCTCAAGTTCGACCCAGAGAAGAACGCACTATGATGCTTTGTGCAACAAATTGACAGAAACTTGCCGGCATGGAAAGGACGTACGGCTGGTGTGTTCTCAGACAAAGAAAACTAATCGAAAGCAAATTCGGTGCTTTTGAAAGCCTTCTTTTTAATAGTTCTCAATGAAGTGTAAATAAATGTGTTCTGTAAATGTATCTGAGCAGAGAACCCGAATGGGATCCAACTCTCAAGGAAACACCAATTCCAACTACTGAACTTTTACTTAAAGTCGTGTATTGATATTTCTCTTCACAACACACTCTGCGAACTAATAACACAAATATTGCACTTTTAAATGTTTTTATATCTGTTAAGTTATAAAAAAGAAAAAACAAACGTTTAGCATTTTATAAATAAGTTAACCATTTCTTTATTGATAGTAGAGTTCCAAGTTCATGCCGTCGTGGATTTCATCTGCAAACGGAAAGCCAAACAAATCATTTTCGAAAATAACAAATAGTTTAATATATTTACAGTCGCATAGTCTGATGGGATCCTTATATATAGTATACCACTTCTTGAGGACGATTTTATCATATTTTGTTCCAGTTTGTGCCGCAATGAGTTTCTTCAGGTCGCCAATGGTGTCGTCTGGATTGCATTTCACTCGAACCTTTAGAAATGTGCTTTAGTTTTTTCGTTTACCAAAATGCAGACTTGTGGGATTTTATTTACCTTTTTGCCCAATCGATCGTTGCAGGTGATTTCAATCATTTTTGTAAAGATTAATTGTGTTTTGTTGATGAACTCTTAAGAAATATTTTATTTGCCACTCAAAGGAAAACAAAATCCCACAATTATTTGACAACTGTCAGTGCAACAGTTTGAGAAGAACAGTTTGGCGAGTGTGAATGGTGCGTATATTAAGGGCGGTAACACATTTGGTTGCTTGTTTTAATAAATAAACAAGTTATAAGATGTGGAATATATAACTTGGTTATTTAGCTTATATGTGAATACTCTGGACCTTCAATTATAATAAAGTTCTTTAATTACCTACATATTCCACATACTTCATATTCAAACAAACCATTTAAGATTGAAAATAACGTTTTTTTGTACTTTTATAAACTTCCATTGACTAAAGCAACAAATCGTACGTTCGTTCGTGCTCGATTAGTCATACGAAAACGTGCGCACATTATTTCGTTTTCGATAAGCTCAAAAGATGCGTCTTTTCGGGCAATGTATGATTGCTGTGGGTGAAAGGTAACTAGTAAAAGTTGTATTCTTATTATAGATGCACAACGATTTTGTTTATTTTTTTCTCGTAAGGGTATCCATCGAGTACTGGTTGAATTTCTTACGGACTTAACTTCTTGAATATTCTAGTGCGAGTATCGATCAAGCATGAAATAGGAGCACTTTATATAAGAAAGCGGATAAAAATCTCTTGATGGAATGATGTCACACCTTAAAACAAAACTAAGAAGTAGACTTCGGTTGGATTTCTTCTACTCTCTTGTTGTGAAAATCAAACAATAAAGTTGATCAAAAATTAAATATTTGTGTTTTTTTTTATTAAGACCACGACTTGTTTCCCTTCCATGATTCTTGGGTTATTTTCTAACCACGTAAAAAGCTTACAGTTTTGAAGGAAGCACCAACCTAAGAGGTCTGTTATCAATGATTGCTTACCGAAAGTATGTATATTCTCCCAGGATACAAGACAGAAATTTCTTTCGGCTAAACTGATGAGCGTTCATGGCGATTCTGTTTTTTAAAGATTCTTTTTGATATGCATATTGAAATAGCAGTCCTCTGAAATAATAGCCAATTCTAAACGATATATTAAACAGCCTGAAAACAAAGAAGAAATGGACAAACATTTTGTGGACGGATGAGTTCAAAATTTTTTTATTATTTACATGGATTTACAAGGAATTTATGTTTTTAAATCAAAGAGAGAGTTTTGAATTTATTATTTTATTTATTATTTAAAATTATTCGGGCCTATTTTACAATATTTGTATGACCTGCTTAATTCTACGTAAAAGGACTACCGGTTGAAAATGTCGTTTTTTCAAAAATCAATGCTTTATTGAGGTAAAATAGATATAAATTCAATATTCAAAGAATTGTGCATCGCTAGCCACACATTTTTCTGGCAATTCATGGATACCCGTTCTGAAAAATTCGATCGGGTTGGCCGCAATCCACGAATCGATCCATTTTTTGACATCATCGAAATGACGGAAGTGCTGATCAGCCAGGCCATGTTGCATCGATCGGAAGAGATAGTAATCGGATGGCGCAAGGTCTGGACTATAAGGCGGGTGGGGTAGGACATGCCATTTGAGCGTTTCAAGGTAAGTTTTGACGACATTTGCAACATGTGGCCGAGCATTGTCATGTTGCAAAATAACTTTATCGTGTCTTGCGACCGTTTCCGGCCGTTTTTCGTTCAGTGCTCGACTAAAACGCATCAATATTCGTCGGTAGACCTCGCCTGTGATTGTTTCATTCGGTTTTAGCAGCTCATAATACACAACACCCTTCTGGTCCCACCAAATGCACAGCATAACTTTCAGGTAATGAAAATTTTGAACGGCCGTCGATGATGAGGTATGTCCGGGGTATCCATAAGTTGCCCGACGTTTTGGATTATCGTAATGTACCCATTTTTCATCACCGGTGACGATTGCAAAAAAGACTTCTTTTTATGGCGTTCAAGCAGCATTTCGGACATGCAACATCGGCGTTCGACGTCTCGTGGCTTCAATTCATACGGCACCCACTGTCCTACCTTTTGGATCATTCCCATTGCTTTCAAACGATCGGAAATGGTTTGCTGAGCGACGCCAAGTGATTTTGCAAGTTCTTCTTGCGTTTGTGACGGATCTTGATCGAGCAATGCCTCCAATTCATGTTCTTCAAACTTTTTCACCTGGCCGGGGCGTTCTTTGCCTTCAGTTTCGAAATCACCATCTTTGAATCGGTAAGCAAAAGATGCGCTTCGGTTGCTTTTTTCTTTAAATGAAAGAACTATATTAAAACTTCCCGCAAATGTTGTTTTGATGGCACGAAGGTAGACATTTTACGGCTTAACACAAACTTCTGTGTTTTCACTAATGACCAATAACCTAGACCTGTGACAGTTGTCATGGTCAAAATTCACCTCAGAGTAAAAGATCTGAAGTTGTCTGCAATAACGACATTTACAACCGGTAGTCCTATTATATATCTACTATGTTAGCTTAATAGGTTCGATGCTTTCATTGTCAAGTCAGCAAAACCAAGTTCATTACACTTTAACACAGATTGCTGACTTCGTAGATTGTATGTTTTGGGGTGAGCGTTCCAACGTAACACGGATGACTAAAGCCATTCGGCTAGAGACTAGTCGCATCGCTTGTAAAAAATCGAATCGCCACCTCATTTACACAGGTCGATAAAAAACGCGAAGTGACTTAAATTGTTTTATTCATAGTGGAAATCGTCTGCGACTTAGCATTTGTGCGGTTGATTTAAGTCACCAGCCGGTCACTGCCCGGCTAAAACTCGAATGCCAGTCTACTTTGGTACTTGCGATTTTAGTCACCAGCCTTAGTTACCTGTGTAAGTCCCCATGCATGGAATAGACGTCCTCTGAACACTAGATACTGACCACTGTACACAAAAAAAACCATCAAGCAAGTTGGTTGATCGCCCTAAAATTTTTCGTATTAAGGAATGGATCCAATACACAAAATCGATGGGATTATGGGTCAACATCTTACAAAAATATAACAATACCATACGTCAAAGAAGAAATAGAGCACTTTGGGGGCAACCAAAGAAAGAAATTCATGATGCCAAACCAGCCGATAAAAGAAAGATTTCGGAAGCATTAAAAAGTATTCGGCACACTACACCAGCAGAAGAGACTACAGAGATGAAAACCTCACCTGCAAGCGAGCGCTGAAGGGCAGATCCCTTTCTAGCAAGATCATCGGCCTTCTCATTACCTGGGATGGCACTGTGGCCGGGAACCCATATAAGGGAAATGAGCTTACCTTCTAACGACGCTATTTCAGCTCGGCATTCCTGTACTAATTTTGACTGTGAAGTAAAAGAGGCAATAGCTTTGATGGCTACTTGACTATCAATGCATATGGCAACCTTCTGGCTTCGCAGGATGTTTGGATGTAATTTGATTTGACGACTTGCTTCCCGGATTCCAAATAGTTCGGCTTGGAAAACACTGGAATTGTCGGGCAGTCTATAGGCTTTACAGATGTTCAGAGATTCTGAGAACACACCCGCACCGACTCCGCCGCACATTTAGAGCCGTCAGTGTAGATTGTCCAGTTAAAGTCCTTACATATCTGACCACTATTCCATTCCGCTCTTTCTGGGATTAGAGTGTCAAAGTTATTTGATGGATAAATTCTAGGGACCGTATAGTCCGTAGGTGAAGATACCAGATCTCTCCGTATAAGATCGAGTATAGCGCTATGACCATAGGGTTTTGACGTCCAGCATCCAAACTCCCTGAGCCTAATGGCGCTGTGAGCAGTAGTGTTTTTAATGTGTAGGTCCAAAGGTAGACGTAGAGCGCCTGTGGTGCCTATGCATGCAGTTCTCTGTACCTTGTTTAGTTTGATGACATTGAATTTTTTCATGAGAGCCGGCCACCATACTAGTGATCCGTATGTTAGTATCGGGCGAACCACCGCCGTATACATCCATAGGATCAGCTTTGATTGGAGACCCCATTTTTTGCCAAAGGTTCTACTGCAGGCGTAAAAAGCTATGCACGCCTTTTTAACTCGCTGATCAACGTTTAGCTTCCAGCTAAGTTTAGGGTCTAAGGTAACGCCTAGGTACTTGGCGCTGGTAGACAGAGAAAGCGGTTGTTCATTCAGACGGGGAAGTGGGAAACTGGGTATCTTGGTTTTAGTGGTGAAGAGCATCAGTTCTGTTTTGCTTGAGTTGATCCCGAGGCCGCATTTCGAAGCCCAGGTACAAACTTTCCCCAATGCGCCCTCCATGATCTCACTGATCACAGCCGGAAACCTTCCTGATACCAAGATCACCATGTCATCCGCGTAGCCTACTACCTTTACCCCATCTCTGTCTAGTTTTGATAGAATGTTATTCATGACAATAAGCCAGAGAAGAGGAGAGATGACACCGTCTTGTGGTGTACCTCTGCTAGCGAATTTGATTATAAGACTATTACCTAGCGTTGTTTGAATGCACCGAGTGCTTAGCATGGTAACAATCCATTGACAGAGAAAGTTTTCGATTCCAAGTTCGGTTAAGGATTCAAGTATCACTTCCGTATGAACGTTATTGAAAGCCCCTTCTATGTCTAAGAAGGTAGCTAGTGTGTAGTTTTTATATTAGAGCGATTTCTCAATTGTTCGCACTACTTCATGGAGAGCCGATTCTGTGGATCTCCCTTTCAGGTATGCGTGTTGAGATTTGGATAGGGATGTATCTACTATTGAGACCCGTATGTGGTTGTCCAGGATTCGTTCGAGAACCTTCAAAATGAATGATGTCAGACTAATTGGCCTGAAATCTTTTGCGTTTTCATGCCCTCGTCTACCCATCTTAGCGATGAATACTACTCGAACTTGCCGCCACGAATCGGGGACGTGGTTGTTAAGGATACAGCTTCTATAGATCGGCAGAAGCCAGGGAATTGCTAAATCTTGCAATTTTAGCAGCATAATGGGTAGTATACCGTCCAGGCCTGGGGATTTAAAAGGAGCGAAGCTTTTAATGGCTCATGAAATTATTTCATAAATAATGAGGGATGTTATAGTATTTTCCCAAGAACCCGGTTGAGGACAAAGTGAGTCGGTGACCTCAGCTATGTTGTCTCGACATCCGGGGAAGTCTATTATCTAACACTGCAGACTTTTTGACGCCCGATATTTTGGTCGGGCTGTTAATCCACTGCTGAATCGGTAACTTGTATTTAATTTTAGCGCTGCAGTCAATTTAACTTCAATATTCTCTTCCTTTTTTTAAATTCCGCTCTATAGAATATTTTTTGTTTTTTGTTATAAATAAATTTCGGTTTTAACACTTTTCCTTATAACTTTCTTTTTTTATCTACTGGCATTTTTTTGTTCGCAACTGTTTAACACTGTGTGGCTATCAATTACCCGGCACAGTCACTATTTCCAAGTCCACCAGCTCGGTGTGGATGGTGCATTCAGTTTAGCTCCATTGGGAGGCAATGTTGTGTTTCTGTTTCACTTGTTGAGTGCCAAGTGTTCTCTCGAAATGTGTTATGTAAAATTTATTTATTTTATTTCTCAGTAAATTATTTATGTACAAAAGAGGGCTACTAAAAACGTGTGCTCGTTCTAGCTGCTATTTTACAATGTGACTAATTTTGTTGCCATTAAAGCTAGCATTTAATTTTATAAAAAAAACAATTCCGGATTAAGACTATTTAATCGTACAGGCGTGATTAGTGATAGAAATAAGTTTGGCAGTGAAAGTTTGTGATCATGCAAAAGTTATCGTTGCTGTTTTTAGTAGTGTGCCTTGGGCACTTGTTTGATGGTGGCTTATCCGCAGATATTCCAATAAAATGGAAAACGAGATTTACACCAGAAACTCTGCAGTTGCATATGAAAACTGAATCTCAAGTGTTGTTGGAGATTTTCGGTAAGAGATTGAGTCTCAAGGTTGTTTGTTTATTTTTCTGTGCGCAATTCAAGTGCTTAATTCAATATTGAAAACTTGAGTGATGAAACATTGAGAAAAGAAAAGTGTCGGTGTTATCTTTTGTGTACGGTCTTATCAGCATCAGTTTCTCAACACAAGGTGTTTAAGATGATGTATTTGTTTTGTGGTTTGTTTGATACTTGCAGAAGACACCCTGATCCGGAATTGCATGTCTTTCGCGCCTCCCCTTCAAGTTAATCGGCCTCTTTCGTTTTACAAAGTAATAAATACCTTTAATTTGTATCTATACAATTACATGAAAACAACTTCTCGTGTGGAATAGTCCACAGTAATTAACTTTATTAATTGTCATAGATTTCGTGCAATAAGTTGCCACCACGAAACACCTTTAGTTCGGCGGACAGTGTTGCGACTAATTCTTCATACAGAAATTCGAATTCAAATTTTGTCTTTCGTTTTATTTTAAATCTTATCAATTTTTGATAAGACGAAAATAGGTATTAAGGTAGGACGGCTTAATTAGGGGCAATAATGATTGTGGATTATCTACGACAAGAAAACCCGAATAAAGATTGACTTATCTACGCCGTGTTCCCTTACTGCTAATTACTCATGGTAACCTTAACTTGTTACTTACTTTCTTATCAGGCCACCATCCATGGTAGAAACTAGGCGTGAACTATAGCTGTTTTGCATCCAAGGGCATACTGCATATCTGCCATTCGCGATTGCTTCTAAAAGGTTCAACTTCACTAAATGTGCCCGAACTCTTTAATTCGACTGCTTTTTGCCTCCTGGATCCACGCCATTCCAGGCAGGATCAGTATTATTTTGCTTTTTAGTGGCTCCGTAAAGAGAACTACTAAAATAAGTGTATTTGTGGCGCTTGACTGAAAGATCCGAAACAGCACATAGAGGGCGCAGATATCGGATTAAGGATATTGGAAGGAAGGCTTGCCACTCTTCCTTAAGAAAACATTATTCGTCTGGTATTCTTGTTCAGATACGCTGCGCAGTTCACTACTTTTTGAGAATAATAAAATAATAAGAGTTATAAAATTAATCTTTTATTTTAATTGTGGTACCTAGTAGCAAGGAGCCACATATTCCTTCATAGAAGAGCCATCTACACACAATCTACACAAACCACTATTTTGAAAACACTAATTATGAATTAAGCCGATACAACAACCACTACAATGATCAACCCAGTTATAGTGCCATTAACTTGATCCAAATGGCAAATGGTGACGGGACCAGATTCGAAAAACTAGACCACTCTAGGAATCGAACCAGGCGTTCCACCAACTTCGCCATCCAGATGTCGTTTGTGGAGTGATATTTTCGCCCGAGAGAGATAACCTCCGTTCCTCAATTCCTTGAAATTCTTTGGCTTTTTCCAAAATTTTAAATGGTTTGACTATTTTGTTGGCTTATTCTCTAGTTACGTCTTTTGATCACAAAGCATGAGCAGCTACGGGAAATGCGGTTTGCATACATTCACTATTCACTGCGGATCGGTGACGAGATTTCCTCCACAATTAAATAAAGAATGATTTCCTGTTTCATAGTCAGTTAGAGTTTGTCGTAGGCAATGTCTCACTTGAGAGTCTTCCGAGGCGTCCAATGTTAAACATTATTATTGTTTCCTGCAGTCGGGTTCTCAATCGTGTGGGCTTAATATTTGTCATAAACATGGTCAATTTGTTGGCAGTTGCGTATAGCCATACGTTAAGTAAGCATCTCAACCACGCTAAATATTGATTCGGAATGAGAGATCCAGCTGCCTGGGAACCATCTAGTGCTCAGTTCGCAGAATTGTTTTCGTCACAGGCTGATATACTAGCAAGATTTTGTGTTTCGGAGGTTTGCATCGTCACTCGACTGACAGTGTTTCCCCTTCACAAGAGAACCAAAGACATCATCTTTACAAACCATGGTATTGACGAAACGAACTTAGGATTCCATCACATTGCCACTCGACCACTCAAGTAACTTCACCCACCCAGAGGCTTGCTGCCTCCAACTTATCTGGTTAGTCGCAGTTGGCTACATAATCAAAGGATGTTTTTGACATTTCCGCGTATTCGCTCTGGCTTAAGAAGACTCTCCGGACTGAAGTATAAGTGTAAATGAAGTCTACATGACCTAGCCTACTGAGTTGCTGCATCCATAGCTTTCTTGTACGGTTTGTCGTTGAAGCTTCTTCTCCACAGAAGACCAACGCAAAAGGAACCAAAAATTGCGACCAACATTTTCATGAGTTATAAATGGCCAATAAATACCATAAGAGTCTTGTCAGTTTGGTCGTATGTGATAGAGCTGCAATACTTAATCGTTTTCTTAGACCAAATTCACAACGATCGCCAGATTTCTGTCCAAAATTCCGATGTTTTTAGCTGGTTAGGCCCTGTTCCACAGGTTGTGTTGACTTTCTTTGACTACTCTTTTGTTCATATATCTTTTGAGCGGTCTAAAGGGACTAAGATATTTTGCAAAGATCAAGCAAAATAATAACTACGTTCGACACAAGGCAGCTTTCTTCGAATCATCATTTTAATTTTATAACGAACTTTCTCTTTGCAGATGTGGACAGTACTCAAGCAGCAAGCATTCGGGTGAAAAGTGAAAACCCCGATCTAGCGCAAGTTGATACTCCAATAAAAACCAGCGAAATCGATCCCATCACCGGTTACTGGGCTGGAAACATCACCGTCCAGGGTATTTTCCTTGGACAGACAAAGGTTTACGTCGAATTGATCACCAACGAAAATGAAACCCAACATTCCACAACCTCACTCAAAGTGACAATAATTCGTGCAGTCCGTGTGATCGACCACGTGTTCACCATATCAGTAGCGCTGCTTGTCTCGCTTCTGTACATAAATTTTGGCGCAGCCTTAGATCTGACCGTTCTAAAGGGTCTCATAAGACGGCCCATCGGACCAACGATAGGTTTCTTCTCGCAATTCATCATAATGCCAGTCTTGAGTTTTGGACTGGGCTGTTGGCTTTTTGAAGACTCTGTTGAAATGCAACTTGGTCTGTTTTTCACGGGAGTCTCACCCAGCGGGGGAGCATCGAATATTTGGAGCGTCCTACTGGGAGGCAACATAAACCTTTCTGTTCTCATGACAACAGTTAGCAATTTTGCAGCTTTTGGCATGATGCCATTCTGGTTGTTCACGTTAGGGACTGTCATATTTAATCGTAGCGAATTGGGTGTTCCATACACAAAAATCGCTACCTTTGCCGTGTCGCTGATTGTGCCCTTAGCAATAGGGGTGGGCATTCAAAAGTGTTCGCCGAAATTAACACAGATTCTGGTTCGCCTACTTAAACCAATATCCACACTGTTGATATTATTTATAATAGTATTTGCAATTGTTACAAATCTATACCTTTTCGAATTGTTCTCATGGAAGGTGAGTTTTTAATTTTTTTAATTTGAAAATCGCTTATGGATTGATTTTTGTTTTGCATCCTCTAGATTATTGTTGCTGGTCTTGGTCTACCTTGGCTGGGATATGTTTTAAGTTGGACTGTGGCGAAGTTATTAAAACAAAATCCAGCGGATTCCCTGACGATAGCAATAGAAACGGGTATTCAAAATACGGGAATTGCGATCTTTCTTCTACGATTTAGTCTTCCTCAACCAGAAGCTGATTTGACTACTGTGATTCCGGTGTGTGTGGCTATAATGACGCCCTTCCCTCTTTTGGGGTTGTACATATTCAAAAAGATACGTGATCGACGCATTGGTAAACTCGGAGAAGTGCAACAGATTATAGAACATGAATAAAACAGAACGAGGAATGGTGCAAGAAGGATATTTGAATGATTTAAAGATTTTATAACCGACTGAGAATATTAAAGTATTGGAAACGTTTTTTATATAAATAATGAAAGCATTTTTAACTTAAACCCAGCCGGGGATAACAGACGCTGGAATCAAACTGAAACATGAGCAATAACCGGGCTCTTGTGCTCAGTCATCGACGCTCATGGATCCAGATATCTGATTTACTAAAATCGAAAGGTTATCCGCCTCGTCTTAAGCATAATAAAAGGCCATTGCACCATAGGCACTCATGCGGTATACCACAAAACGAATTTTGCAAAAGCTGCCAGGACGACGAAGAAATAGAATCTGGACGTCATCTTCTCTGCGAATGTCCCGCACAAGCCAAAATAAGATTGAGAACTCTTTATGGGTTGGCCGACTTGGGTTATGCTGACCCCAGACTCCTTCTGAGATTCATTCTTTAATCTGGGTTGTTCAACGGTAGCGCGTCAATTTTCTCTTCTTCCATAGGTTCATCTCGACTATGGGGACAATGGACCCAATGTGGTCTAAGTGAGTCTTAGGACACCGATACTAACCAACCAACTTTGTGTTGAATTGAACAGTGTCTGCGCTAGAAATAAATCGTCAATTTTTTAAATAGTGCAAGTGTTCAAGGGATTGGAAGTACCCTTAAAGGGATTTAGCTTACAATGCAGTAGCAGAAGGAAAGAAGTGACAGGGAGAGAAAGAAGATACCTATGGACATTGGTTTTAAGTTGATCTAGGTTGCAGTAAAAAGGAAAAATAGAGCGAGGTAACGCATTTCACACGCGCAGTGTTCGGCCTATAAATTAATCTCTAAATTTCACAGAACCCCCAAAGGTAGTCTTAAGGGTGAGAAAAGTGATTAGCATTCGATGTAGTGCGGGTGCAGATTAGTTAGAAAGGGTATGGTTTTTTTCCACCGGTCTATGAAACATCGAATGGCCATTTGACGTGCATTGAAAGCTTTCCGATTTCGTAAAAGGGTTTCGCTTTGATGAAATAAGACGGTATTGTGCTTCGGAAGCATTAAATTCTACTCTGTCAGCTAGTCCCCACATTCAGAATTTTTTGAGATAAGCATACTATGATGTTCACTATCCTAGAGCGCAGGGGCCTGAGTCATAAAACGCATATGTAAAACTGCGGGTACTGTCATCTCTGCGAATGAATATATTGAATGAATATAGACAAAAGACAGTTCCAAAGTGTTCATCACCGAACGCATTTCTTTCTGACTGAAATAAATGAGCCAATGAAGATAAACTCGAACTGAAAGTCTTTGGTTTATTCATGATGAATACGAAGCAAGCCAATTGTAAAATTGAACTTCAATACAAGCTTTGTAGAGCTTATCGATTAGCATATCGTGATTTACCATATCAAATGCTTTGGTCAGATCTATAGTGTTGTGATTGAATTCAACACTTTTCTCACTGCAAAGTGTAAAGATAGCTTCCTCTGTCCACTTGGGTTTCTGGAAAGCAAATTTCTTTTTGCTGGACAATTTGTTTTTGTTTAAGAAGGAAATCATGCGATCTTTCATAACCTTTTCAATGAGCTTTGAAAATGTCAACAAAATTGATGTTGGCATGGCCCCTTTTTTAATCTATGAAAGTATTTCTACAGCTTCCAGAACGATTCAAAAATACTGCCGGTATTATTGATCACTGATGGATCAAACTCACCCCGCAAAAGGATACATAAAACATTTTCCAGCTTGATGAACTCTCTTCTCTGTCACATTTTCCGACTGATTTCTTCTCTCTCAATAAAAACAAACAATTTCAAAGTTTCTTGCAAAAAGATTTAATAAAATCATAAATAGCTCAAAAAAAATCGCTGCCGCTCACATTTAGTACCTGTAATGCTCTGGCTTGAATGGTCCTGTCTTAGGCACACCCAAGTACTTCGACTGTTTCTCAGTCAACTGAGTCAGCTTAACTCCCAACTTATCCAAATGCAATCTAGCGACTTCCTCATCCAGAACCTTAGGCAACATATGCACTCCAATCGGATAGTTGTCAGCTCTGGTCCACAATTCAATTTGAGCCAACACTTGGTTGGTAAACGAGTTTGACATAACGAAACTGGGATGCCCATGGGCACAGCCTAAATTCACCAAACGACCTTCGGCCAATAAAATGATGTGTCTTCCGTTTGACAATGTGTAACGATCGACTTGCGGCTTGATATTGACCTTTTCCTTTGCATTCTTGTTGAGCCAGTCAACGTCGATTTCACAATCAAAATGTCCAATGTTGCACACAATGGCATCGTCTTTCATGTTAAGGAAATGTTCACTAAGAATAATACTTTCGCATCCAGTGGTTGTTACGAAAATGGTACTCTCTTTGCTGGCTTCTTCCATGGTAGTTACTTCGTACCCTTCCATAGCAGCTTGTAAGGCGTTGATTGGATCGATTTCGGTTATAATTACACGACCACCGAAACCACGTAGTGCCTGAGCGCAGCCCTTACCGACATCACCATAACCTGCTACACAGCACACCTTGCCAGCGATCATGACGTCGGTGGCACGCTTAATGCCGTCAATGAGGGACTCACGACAACCGTACAAGTTGTCGAATTTGCTCTGAAAATGTAGAGGAATTTGAAAATATTTGAACGGAACTTAAAAGTATTTGAAACTTTACCTTTGTAACCGAGTCATTCACATTGATGGCTGGTACACCGAGGCGACCATCGTTGAACATTTTGTATAGGTTGTGGACGCCAGTGGTGGTCTCCTCACTGAGTCCACGAATTCCCTCCAAATATTTAGGATATTTTTCATGAACCAGGTTTGTTAGATCGCCACCATCGTCGAGGATCATATTCAGAGGTTCGCCATCCTCAAACACAAGAGTTTGTTCGATACACCTATTTAAATAGAATGTTAAACAAAAGGCTTGGTTAAGTGGTTTGTTTTTTTTTAATTACCAAGAATATTCCTCGTCAGTTTCCCCCTTCCACGCGTAGACGGGAATACCAGCAGCTGCAATGGCAGCGGCGGCATTGTCTTGTGTGCTGAAAATGTTGCAACTAGACCATTGTACCTATAAAAGAAGGTATAGAAAAAAAAATTAAATCTCTGAATAGAAAAAAGTAGATGCCCTCCAATATGTGTGGCTAATACTGTTTTTTAAATATCCTTGAACTTTGTGGCAGAAAAACAATTGATAAGTAAATAAGTGTTATCTCGCAGACATATTTTATCACGCGTGTCGCACGGAATGTGTCGTCAGAGCCCCCCGCAAAATCATTTAAAGGCGTCGTATTTTACGACTTCAAAAACAAAGGTTATCAAAGTCTAAACAATGTTGGCACTCAACAATTTATTTATAGAAATCGGACGTATTCAAAAATTGTATGTGCGGTAACTGCTTTAATTGCGAAATTTTATGATTTTTTACGAATTCCAAACCAAAAGAGTTCGTCATTACAAACTGAGATTTTCTTCTTTAACGCTTTAAGAAGCAAAAAACTTTTATCTACCAGTCCAACTAACAAAACGGTTTAAAGGTTTCAAAATCCGGGCATTGTTTTTGGTCAAAAGATATTTAATTGCATGTAAAATCATATTATTTTATGGACAATGAACTAAGAAGCATAAGACCCGTCGCAAAGAACTGACCATTGCCTTAATCTTATCTGCGAAAACAATTCAAGGCATCTAAAGTCAGCTTTTAATTATAAGGAGCCAAAGAGCACCTCTCAAGACATATTGTATGGAAACGTTAACGAAGCTAGCAAAACAAAAACTGTCAGATACTATTGAAGATTGATTTCGTAAATGCGGACTTGTTTCGTCTAATTTAAATGCCTGAATTGAATTACTATGGGAAATGTGTTTAAAACATGCAAGAAAGATTTCAATCCAGACTGTAAATTTTGGAACAGTATGTGTACAGACAACTATGCAGGACCGAATTTTAGTTGCAGTCCCAGTTATTCTTGAAATCAAGGACAATCAATTAATTTTTAGAGCTACCAAAACCGGCATTATTCAAGGTCATTGGCGTTATAGATTTAAATAAGCCAGCAACCAGAACTTCCAAGTTTACGGAGATTTTAAAAAGGTATCAGAGGGTATACATATGTCCATATAGCAAAAAATTTAATTTAGGGAAGAAAACCTTTTTTAAATAAAATAAGTAAATATTTGAAACAAATTACGTTACACAAAAAATGTTCGTAAAAATCGCATTGTAAGAAACTTTTCACATTTTGGGAACCCGCGTTATAGGAGGGTTACCTGTGGTTTAAAAAGAGTTTCAAACATTTTTTCTTACTCCTACTTTTTTAAAATGGAAAGTACCATACTGTCTTTCCCGCCGACTAAGGTGATATCTCCGCATGATTGAAGGGTACGAAGAAATCAAGAAAGCAGAGCACAAGAATCAAGTGAACGAAAAGGGAAAATTTAAAAAAAAATTATCAGGTGCTATAAGCGTCAAGAAGCTTTTAAGAGCTATACGGAAGGTGGTCTCAGGAACATAAGTAGCTTAAGTGTAGCTTCATCAGGAAGAAGCGAAGCACATTTGTTTTTGATGTTTTTATATATTCGCATAATTAAAAATGTACCTGCCCCTTTTGTAAACCTTCACTTAATGTAGTAAGAATATTAATACTTTTATACATAAAGATAAGGAAAACAGCGTTTGATTTAAAGGTTTTCATTCAGATCTTCATAAAAAGACTTAACCGAATCGAAGTGGTAGCGGACACTTCGTGGCCGGGTTCTGGTGAAAATGGACTTTTGTAAAAGAAAAGGTTGTATTTAAAAAGTTATTTTATCAATTCGAAGTTTATAATTTTTGAAATGCTTTATTTCCGCATTTCTGATCGGAGCAAAAAAGAGGTAATTTTTAATCTTGTTTGAAAACAGAAAAAAATGTAGTAGTGGATTTTTTTCAATGCATTTCTGTTTCCCAATTCATTTAACGTACATGCTAAACAAAAACGCTTTAAACCAGCTTAATTAACTTAACTATAAACTAACTTACTGGGATGCGAAAGCTTAGCCTTCTCAATGAAAATATGTCTTAACCATATGAAAACCAGCCGGCCGGAAGACACGAGTTCACTATCCGTCCAGGAACCAATAGTGACGATCTTGTCTTTCGACATCCGCTATGCCGCGATCGGATACTGCCATACTGTACCAAAGAGATTCCGGTAAGCTACTTGCGACGGCTTGGTCGAAGCTGTCTCGTCAAGGTTTTTCGGGGGAAAATCAGTCCGTTAAGGCGCAACGTCGTTTGGGTAATAAACGCCAGAGATCTAGTTGATGTTCTAATAATATATAATATAATAAGTTTTATCAGGAGGTTTTCCACCCTGATCAGGTTTACCCCGTTGTACAGGACTTCATTACATTACGAGATCCTAAAGTATCTTACTACATTTCCATTGCAAGGCTGCCCATATGGTCCAGCGATAGAGAATATGCGCCAGACAACGAAGTCCTGACCAGAATGGTCTCGCACTTTTGAAAATTGATCTTCAACTTCCAATCCTCGCAATATCGCTCAGGCTGACGATAGCCTCGATCTTCGGACTTGACCTGCATGCGGTCAAGTCATCTGGGTACGCTATAGATTGGTGGAGAGTGCATTCAAAACGTTCGTAAAGAAAGTAAATTAAATGACTACAGCCTGCTTTGGACCATTGTTGATTTGATTGAACAACAAAATCTATCGATTCAAGAGTCTTCACTTCAAACGACCCATCTCAAAGCGACCGACTCAATTGTTTCAGTCATGTTCGAAGAGGAGATGCTTCTCTGGCAGAAAAACAACACTACACAACGACTGAAATCTGTTTCTTTTCATATGTTTATGCAGTAGGAGAAGGAGTTTGTTAACAGCTTTTCAGCTTCTCAAACAATGAACCATGAGAAAATTGGCTAGATCGGCATAAGACCTTAATCCTGCTTGTCACGACATACATATACTTTTAAGCACGTTTTTCTGGATCAAAAAGAAGCTTCTTTTTTACTTTTAGAGAAACTGAGGTCCAAACGAGGAAATAAATCAAGCTCTTATCATACGAACTCGCAGTCAGATTGCGTTTGAAGAGATTTATTTATATCATTAGATCCCCTCGGTTGCCAACAATCGTAAATTTAAATCAATCAAAAAAACTGAAAGGCATAGACGTATTTCACCACAATGACACTAGACCTAAGCAAAAACATTCGGTACCCCCTGGACACTACAAAATAAGGTCACAGACTATCTTTAGCAGCTATATGCTCATTTGAATGTCTAAACACATCTCAACGCTTTATCTCTCTACGCTGACCCTTTGACCAAAGCTTATCTGTGCACACGCAATTTCTGACTTGACATATGAAATTCAAATGTCCACAAACACAATGCCTTACCTTAGCTCCCAGCTCCACTAGGGTTTCAATGAGAACGGCTGTCTGTACTGTCATATGAAGACATCCGGCAATGCGAGCGCCTTTTAGAATTTTTTTTGGGCCGTACTTCTTGCGGCAAGCCATAAGACCTGGCATCTCATTCTCAGCTATGATAATAGCCTTCCGGCCCGATTCAGCCAAACTGATATCAGCTTTAAGAAAGAAAAATGAATTATTAGCACTAGCTTAGAATTAACCTTAAATTCGGTAAAATAACGAGGCAAAGTGCATTTCGCTTGTACTTACCAACTTTGTATTGTGGCTTGGACATGTTGTTTATATCTTAATACGAGAATATGAATCAATAAATAAATTAACAACAAATCGCGAAAAAAAAATCAGGCAATTTGAACCAACAGTCGAATGAAAACAAAAGCCCGACCGCGTGCAGGGTTACTGGAACTAGAAACTGATGTGACAGCCGCATGTTGGCGGGATTGCTTTTTATACATTTCTATCGAGCTATCGATGTGCTCGATTTTTTAGTACAGTGGATCAGAACGTGGTTCAAAGACTTGTGCGGATGTTATCGAAAGTCGAAATTTAAAACATCAATTTGAATTTAAGACTTAATTTTTCTGGCACGTTGAACTGGTGTAAGAACTATGGCAGAAAACAAGCAGTCCTATCTGGGATTCAAATTTATCAGAGTGATGGTTTCAAATATTTGCAATCGAAATGTGTACATGAACGTTAGGTTTTGAAATTTTCTGGCGCAACTATTCTAATGCTCGTCTGACGAAATGGAAGGGTTAATAGCTTTTGTAGAACTGTTGGTGAAGGACGGCATAATGTTTTGCTATGGAATACTGCACGTTATGCGTTTAATGTTTTAAAGATTTGTGCTTAACCAGAAAAAATCATTGCTGATGGTGTTAACGAAATGGAATCATCGTCAGTGAGAATAATAAAAATGTTAGGAACAAACTTGGTGGTCAGATCCAATCAGAGCTGATCTTTTATTGAGGTTCAATTTGATGAACTGTTTTCTTTCATTAAGCAGCTGGAATGCATGAAAAAATTACTAAGAAGAGTTGACTGCTATATTTTGTAGGTATGCTTTTGATGCTTCAAGTTGTGATTAAGCTTATTCCAAGCAAGGCCTTTCGAGGATCTCACATATTCTCTGCTCTACATTCTTCATTGGCAACATCACTTGATGTAAACAATTTTTCAAAATTTAAATGCTGCCCTTTTTTCTTTGTCCAATTTATACCATTTGAATTTCTCAACTACCTTTTTTTTGGTTCTTCCTTGCCGTTTCAGTGAAAATTTCTTTCA
This sequence comes from Orthonevra nobilis, assembly GCA_963555765.1. Lineage (NCBI taxonomy): Eukaryota > Metazoa > Arthropoda > Insecta > Diptera > Syrphidae > Orthonevra > Orthonevra nobilis. The sequence continues at coordinate 47,423,754 of OY743224.1, read as the reverse complement.
GAAGATAACGGTGAGGATTGACGATCGCCACTCTAAGGATCATTTTGCTGTGTTATGACTGCGTCTTCCATAAGTAATCCAGTATATCGAATTTAGCACGATAGACCAGCAAATGTTGAGTATATCCTCAATACGTGTGTTCCTAGTACCGTTCTCTAAGGCAACTTCGCAAGCACTTCTTTCCTAAATGGTCAATGCGATTCCAACTATCTCTGTCGCAAGGATGTTTCAATTCTGAAACAGAACATCACGTTCTATATTAAAATTGATGTTTTGGTGCTGTTGGTTAACCATAATAGTGTTGCAATTGAATTCAAGCCTGGTTACGATAAGATGCATCTAGAATGACGTGAAAGTGACGGATAAATGTGTAACACTAACAAGAAAACGTACAAGGCTTTGAGAGTGTTAATTATGTGAGTTCTGACATTTCAAAATAGCGCATTTAAGCCAATAATTCTTAATTATATAAATTCCACATGAAATATATACGATATCAGACTCTAGCGCATTAAAGCCAATAATGCGCTAGAGCCTACGCCTACGACGTCAGGGAAGCGATATTAAAAAGCTTGATGAATGGGTTCCGAATGTGTAATTTGAAAATATCAATTATCAAAATAATATATTGTATATATTTTATAAGTTCATAAAATTTGATGCTGATTATTGCAGTGCCTCAAGATATATCATTGACGTCGATTCTGGAAAAAGTTACCTGTTCTTGTTGAACCGTGCAACCATTTCTCAGTCGGCTCGCATATGAACTGAAAATATTTTAAAATGTTCATAGATTCAGTCGGAAACAAAACAGAGATAATCCCATTAGCCAGCTCTCTACAGAGCGCCAAGAAATTGCAATTAAAAGAAGAGAAGAATAAAGTGTTTGTGACTTTTTGACCGAATTTTCCGTGCACATTTTGAAATTAATAAATGCCACAAAAATTTATATAAGCACGTCTGCTAAAAAAAAAAACTCAACGAACATCCAGTAAAGCAAGACATAATTTTAGTAAGAGTAGTGTCCAAACGTTTTTGGCAAATAAGCAATAAGGGAGCTATTACACAGTTTACCATTATGTCCGGAACCAAGATGAATGTTTATGAGCAAATTGAGGTCTAAGTAATTAGCTTTGTTTTTATTAAACAAAGCCCCTATAATTTTGACGGTGTTTTAAGGTTAATGCAGGCTTCTCAACAGCTCGGTATGCCCTCAAACCCTGCTCTTCCTGCTGTACATTAACGACATGAAATACGTTGTTAAATACAGTCAGGTGATGTTATTTGCAGATGATACCCTCCTATACATATCGGGAACTAATCGAGAAGAATATGTGAGCCTATTGCAGGAGGATATGAAAAGTGAAGCGAAGCTTCTCTCCTTCGCACATCCAGTTAACAATGGAGAGTGAAGTCATTGGAGTTGTCGACCATATGAGGTATTTGGGAGTAATAGTGGATAGCGGAAGGTCGGAAAAAAGGTTGGCTTCATGAAGCGGATAAGAAGTAAAGTGTCAACTACGTGTTTAATAAATATCTACAATGTGCTTGTTAAGCCACACTTTGAATACTGCGCCACGGTACTGTTCCTATGTACAGAGGGGGAGATCGCAAGACTGCAAAAACTGCAGAATACTGAGGTGTAACCGATTCACACCGATCAATTCGATGCTTCAAATTTTAAGGTGGATGAATATCGGACAAAGAATCAAGTTGTATGTGATGGTCTTTGTTTTCAAAATGAAATACAGAATCACACCTAAGTATCTATCTGGGAATGTAAGTTTGGTAACTGATAGTCAGCCATAGCCCTTACGAGACGCGGAGGATATAAGAATCAACTTTGTTTCCAGAGCGGCTACAATATGCTTCCAGAAATTTAACCAACTCCAGAGTGAAATAAGGTCTGTGACCTCCTTGTTTAAATTTAAAAGAATGTGTAGTGAAAATATCCTAGGAAGAATTTAAATTAAAATCATATTAATAATTCATTGAGTATTTAAATTTCACTTTTTGCACCATTAGCTTAATATTGAATTGTTATCTAATTAAAATGTTAAGCTCTATTGCTTCTTTTTTTAGTTTTATTGGCTAAGCAATAATATTTTAAACAATTCCTCTTTTTTGTATTTAAAAGTAATTTAATTACTAATAAAGAATTTAATCTAATCTAAATAACTTTGCACGTCTACTCACTGTGCTTGCAACAATTGACAAGTTGAGGTCCTTAACGATTGCAACTGAAAATCGGAAGGGGTCTCACCGTATAATACTTAAAAATACCAGTTTAAGTGTCTGTTTTTCGGGGACGACCACAAAAATGGAACCTTGTAATTATCTGGGAAGCAGTCAATTCGGGAACCTGGAATCGCTCAGCTATCTCTTTTTGCTCCGATCCTTTTTTTAAAAGCCGATTACAAGCTCCTTTATTCGTATATTCATACTCAAATTAAGTGATAACTGATTGAAGAAAAACTGCCCAGTAACACAAAGAAGTTAAAACAGAAATGAAAAAAAAATAAAAAATTTTATATGTTTTCCACAGCTGCATAGTCGGCAAGCTGACGGTTTTTTATTTTTGCAACCTTTTCGGTTTTTATTGCTAAAACAAAAGAATGTCAATAACAGGAAAAAATTTGCAAATGTTTCGCACACTACATGACATTTAACGACATTTAAAAAGGCCTTGTTCGTTCAGCAGTTCTTTTTATAGGGATCAGTGAGTGAGTAATTTGGCATCACCTAATGTCATAGAATTTCTCCTTGGTTGAAGCAGTAGCTAAGCTGAATATGCAGACGAGAGCTCGTCAGCGCTCCGTAAATAGCTGAATATAACTCGCAGGTGGTCACCAGTGTGACCATCGCACAATTTAAAACAGCTGTGGTGAATAAATTATTTTGAATTATAAAAAGCACCTCACAAAGTGAATGATTTTCCAGAAAATATTAAACTATAGTAATTTTGATTAAAATTCATTAAAATTTTGAACCATCAAATGCATTTACATGCGGCTTTTAACAAGTATAATTTTTTTAAGTCAAACCTGCCACCACACTGGCCGCCAAAAAACATATTCAGCCAGAGAACTACTTCATTCCGAACTCCGAAAACGACAGCAAACCGACACCGAACAAGACAAACAACAAACGACCAAGAAATATGAGGTAATCATCGCCGCCAAGCAGAACAAGCAAAGTAAACGAAAGCGAGCGAGAGCACTGAACGGACGTCGGCGTCGGAGTACAGACCAGTTTTATTCGGGGTGTGTTGTTTTTTCTGTGGTTTACTATACTACTTATTATATTTGTTGTTGTGTTGTGTGTTTCTCATTCTCGGCTCTGTCTCTGTGGCCCAAAGGAAAACAGAACGAACACCAAATGTGTGTGTGCAACGCCGCGCCCTAATACTTAATAACGCGAGTTTTTGTTTAACAAAAAAAAAAATTAATATTAGTTTATTTAATTTCTTTTCGCAGAGAATAAAATAAAAAAAAAAAACAGGAATGCTAGAACCTTAGGTGAGGAAAGAGAGTTCTTAGTTTTTGTCTGTATAATTGATTCCGAATTGTTTCTCCTCTGGTGGTTGTATCTCGTGGTCGTGGTCCCTATTGCCAGCACCAGAGTTGACTACAGCAGAGTAGAGTAGTGTGTACGTTCATGTACACGAAAATCTACGCATACATACAGATGCGCGCAGTAAATTGAAACAAGTGTGTTTGTGTGTGTGTTCTTTTTTTTCGAGTGTATTTGTGTTTAATTAAGTGCAATTTTTTTTTTTGATTTAAAATTACCATCGTGTACGTTTAATTTAAGGAAAAGCTCGAAAGTTTTGCAGACCGTGTCGCATTCCTATAGTCGGACAGGTGCTCGAGAGCTCTAAGGATAATCAAATCAAATAAAGCCCATAAGGTTCGTATTTAAAAATTGTTTTTCTTACAAAAAAAAAAAAAAAAATATCCACTGACAGATGCAGATGGAAGAAACTTTCTTTACCACGATTTGGTGGTAAAGCCTTTTATTTTTCTTGTCGAATTTTGGAGACAACAACGCCGACCAAAGCTGACGTCATTATTAAAATTGGCCAACCACTAGCAAGCATCATTCTAGCTATCACTGGTTTTGAATTAGTTAAGTGTTTTTATAGATCGAGGAAATACTTTAGCATTTTCTTTCTTTTTCGAAAATTTTTTGTGCGTTTTTTTTCAAAAGAAAAACTTTTTAGTAGGCCAGTGGCTGACTTGGCGCGCGTATACCTATTTGTAGCAGAAGCTTCGACCTCACCTTGAAATTATCATATTTTGTCTGGTTTTAGAATGGAAATGTGTCATCAATTTAATGCAATACAAACGAAAGGTTTTTTGTGTTGTAGGATTCTTTAGGGTATGAGGTAATTTGGAGTTTAAAAGCTCGAACTGTTGTTGGTAGCTGGTGACTGCAAAGTGGATGGAAATGTTGCGTGCAAGAAGCGTTTGTTTGGTTTGGTTGGAACTCAGACTGTTTCTAGGTCGTATGAGGTCATAGCCAGTTCGAATTTTCACGCAATGAAAAGCTTAATGTGTCTTATATTCTCAGTTGTACTCGAATCTTTCGTCTCTATTCTTATGGTTCCTGAAATTTTACACACACGGTAGTTCAGTTTTTCAACGATTTTAGGGAAAAATTCTATAATCCTTAAAAAAGAAGCAGAATCAAACCATAAATCAATGCAAAGTGTAATAAAAGAAAACTGCAAACCCCACTAACTGACCGTAAAAACCAAAAACGGAAATAATAAAATTGTAAATGATGAGGCATGATCAATGGCAAACTGTTTGTAATGTTCCAGATAAATTTTAAATATCGTTTTCGACAGTGCACTTGGAATATCGTGCAGTGGTTTGAAACTTGAATGTATTTTGATTTCAATTGCTCTAAGGGTGGAGTCCGAATAGGGATGAAACCTTCGATAGCGACTTTTTTCGATTCTTTCAATTCGCGGTATTTTTGACTTAAATTGATGTACCTACTGGCAAACTCAGTTTTCGTGTTTTGAAGTCTGTGGTGTGCCTCGGCAGCGTGAACTTGGAACTTCAGCTTGACAAGTTGCTATACAAAGGAAACACACCTAGTCAGACTTCTATTCCCGGTCGACAACTCTAGTGGGTTCAATCCCATGACTTTTCAATTAATCTACGAAGCCTTAACTGATTTGAGACAATCCATAAGCTTGGACGTATCCAATATAAAAAGAAAAAAAAAATTCAAGCAATCAAGAACTCGATTGCTGCAAGTACACGGTAGATTTTGGAAGAAAAAGAGGTCAAAAGCTTTTATACTGCAAAAGTCTGGTCATTAAATAGCTTCGAATAATCCAAAGTTTTGATATCTTCAGATTTTTTGTAAATATGTATGTTTACAACATGTTCCAAGTGTGCTCAGGCCAGCTAGAGAGTTAGTTCAATATGTAATGTAAGTAATACTAGGAAAAAAACTTTCAGATGAGAAGTTTAAATACGAACAGTTTGCAGATGAAGCTCAACTTTTCGAAAATGCTCCTTTATTAACATATAATTTCAAACGCATCATACTTCATGTTCGATTTTAGCCCAATTATATCAAGATTTAAAAAAATTACCTGGCGTTTTTCTGACATCCAAGGGGGTTAGACATAAACTGACCGTTACGGACCAACCAACATCCTTCATCGCCATCCTGCACTATAGAGAGCTTGGCAGACATTCTTAAATTTCTCATGGGTCAAAACTTTTTTCATATAAACTACAACTACAACTTTTCGTCTTGATCATTCAAGTAAATTTTTTAAGACTTAAATCTCAGTAAAAGACAAGTTTTTCTAAACTTTTCGAGTGCTGCTTCACATCTCCTTACCAAATGTATTTTGAAGTGCATGTTTTAAGATTTAAATGGTGATTATTTTTACGCCTAAATACCAAACCAAGGAACTGTGGAACTTTTACATGTTTATTCACTTTATTTTTAATATTTAAACTCCAGATATGTATGCTTTGTTAAAGTCGTTTTAAAATAAGTAAGCATGTCTTTCCTCTTTAAATACTCTAGGACTAGCCTTTACTATATACTCATATGAGTGAGCCCATCTTATCATAAATGTTGTATAAACAATCCTAAAACCACAATGCTAATGTTTTTCGGGAGTGAGATGATTGATAGCAAAGTGGTCTTTATAACCAGGGTTAGTTTGGATAGGTTGCTGACCTTTTGGCAAAACCATTATGTTCATTACTCTACACACCTTCTTGTGAAGCTCGTTACTTATCAATCCAAAAAATACAAATCAAAAATTTGAACGACTACTGTACTTACTATTTCAACAACAAATAAACCTCACGCCAAAGATGTTCAAATTATTTAACAGCCTTAATGAGTTGATTAACAAACCTTTCAAGAGTCATAACCTTTATAATAAATAAAACCGCGCCCAAAAATTCAAATGTGTCTACTATGTTGCGACAACGTCATCTGTGGTTTATGTCAGCCAGTGCATATATGTTTAATATTAAAATACAAATACAATTAAACAGTATCTGTACTGTTAGCCGGGCACGCCGGAATGCTTGGCAAACGTGACATATTAACCTAGTACGGAGCTTCTATTTACGTGTTCTATCGAATTGATGATCACTTGTGTTTTAAAAAAATTCAATCCATTTCAAATTTTTTCTTTATTGATAATGGAATGCGTTGATTAATGAGAAGGGGGAAACGTGGATGACTAAGAGGCACCAGCAAGCGTGACTTGTTTTGCGCCACTACCTCTCTGCAAGTCAAGATACTTTAACACATCGACTAATTAGATACTTACGTCATTATTTCGGTGTTATTCATATTGGTTTACGAAATTTGAAATTGAAACGAGTTTTCAAGCTTGACGAATTGTGTTCGCGCCTTAAGTGTGAGGTGAGGCTTTGAAAGAGAGAAGTTGAGAAGTTCTGTTCGTTTTAGCTACCGATTTTGTGTAGGGATCGAGAATTAATTATTTCAACGGCGCCGCCATTGCCATGTCAAATGTGACTTCGAGAGTGCTAAATAAAGACTTGACTTGACAGATGCCTCAACTTCTTTTTTATGATTCCAATAGACGGGTAGAGGCTTTTGAGAAGTAAGTCTGCGTATATAGTTAAAAAAACAGGGACTAGTGATGAAGATGTTCTGCGACTAACAAATTCGGAATCTTTTCGCTCTCTTATTTTTTGTTCGAGACTTTTTCAAGGTCTTATAAGTTACTGTGCGGAAGATCCTATTTCTCTATCTCCTATCTGTACAAATGCGTTTCCGTAAGTCTTATTTTGTTTGCAAGTTTCCTTAGAAAGAAACACTCGGACAAGGCACCAATCACAATTCTGATATGCCTTCTTCTCATCTTCTGAAGGTTCTATGAACCTAGTACCCCGCAAAGTCCGTACAGGTTTGAACTACACGATTGATAAGTTCTTAAATATGACCGACGTGAAGGAAACCAAATACCAGAGCGTTCTGGGCGACCATCAACCTCAACCGATGAAGCTCACGTCCAACAAATCAAAGATTTGGTGTTGCAAAACCATCGATTAACGATTAGGACCTTGCTGATGAAGTTGGCTTATCGAAAGGCTCAGTCAATACCATTTTGAAGGATGCTTTGGGCCTCAAGCGCGTCAAATCTCAACTGGTACCGAAAACATTGAATTTTTTGGAAAAAAGGCGTCGCGTTGAAGTGTGCGAAACAATGCTTTCCGACTACCAGGATGTCATGAAACGCATTATAACTGGCGATGAGACTTGGATCTATGCTTACGACCCAGAAACAACCGATCAATCGAGCGAATATCGTGCCAAAGGAGAGCCGAGACCAAAAAAACCGCACCAAAGTCGCTCAAAAATCAAGGTCATGTTGACTGTTTTCTTCGATTATCGTGGTGTTGTGCTTTATGAATTCCTTCCAACCGGCCAAACAGTCAACAAGTAATATTATTTGAACGTTATGCGTCGTTTGCGTAACGCTATCCGCCTAAAAAGGACGGATTTGTGGAAAGACAATTCTTTGTTTTTACACCACGATAATGCACCATCCCATACCGCACTCGTTATTCGTGATCATTTCGCCAAAAACTCAACCCATATCGTTCCGCAACCACCGTATTCACCTGATCTGGCGCCGTGCGACTTCTGGCTGTTCAACAAGCTCAAAAGACCGCTCCGGGGACACCGTTTTGATACGATAGAGGAGATTCAAGCCGCAGCGAAGACGGAACTGAAGGCCATCCCGGAAAGTGACTACAACCAGTGTTTCAAAGATTGGAAAATCCGTTGGCATAAGTGCATTGCATCGGGAGGGGATTACTTTGAAGGGGATGAAATTGATTTGGAAGAATAAATAAAGAATTTTCAAAATAAATACAATGTCACCTTATTTTTTGGACACAGTAGTATGTTCATGCTAAAACATCGCTGAGTAAGTGCAGCCCTCAATTCGTAGGAATAGCTCCTTTAGATTAAATTTTTCAAAAACAAAGGTACTTTCTGATTGCTTAGTTTTGGTCAATCATTAAATTTCGTTGAACATTTCTTACGTGTCTGAAAAGATGAGGTAGATACTCAACGCCCATCAGAAACGACAAATTAATTTACTCAAGCTCATTGATAAACGTCAAAAGGACCAACTAATTACCACGATTTCGTTTGTGAGAAAGTTAGTTTATGTAGGTATATCACAACACAAGGGTGCCCTTTATTGCTATTTAATGCATTAAAGTCGTGACAAGGGTGTGTTCGTACTCATACCAGGCACTAATTATTTTTTTTTATTTTCTCCATCTAATTCCCTCCAAAGGATATTAAGAAGTATGTGAATTCCAAGCCAGTTTTTTAACATTCGTAATGATATGGGCGTGGACTAAAATTTGTAACGTCTAAACTTCCAATTACGCAAGTATATCGTTCTATACAATTAAAAGTACCCACATTGCTATTCGTTCTAACTTTTCTACTCTAACTCATTGAGAAGCATTCAGAGAAGCAAAGTTCAGCAGAACCGGATCGTCTCACTTCAGAATAAATTTTCTCAACTACTCGCGAAAGAAAGAATTCAAATGGAAGCAACGATCTCTTGAGTGGCAATGGTCAATTAAATGAGGAACTCCAAGCCACAGTGTGGCTTTCCAGCATAAAATTTGATGTGCAACCAACCGTGACTCAGACAATGCAACTATTGCAATGAAACAAAATACAAATTTTTCAAATACTGGCTTAGTCAGGTTTTGAAAAAAAAACCGCCAAAAATAAATTTAAACGTTTTTGGCTGTGTGAGTGCGTGATGTTACACATGTGGCCGCGGATATTTTGAATCATTATAAATCCAAATCAATTGCGAAAAAAAACCACCCCGTTTATAAAAGATTTCAAAAATTTTCAATACACAACAAAAATATCCATGCTTTTAATTCATAGACTATATACTATACTAGTACACTCAAATGTATCTGGACCACACGAAAACAACAATAAAAAAAAACTTGCAAAAATATATTTTAGAAAAATTTCGTTTCGAAAAAAATAACGCTGTGAATGATATCATCGCGGCAAGGCCTGTTCCAATCCGAATGTAAAAGAAAACGAGCCACAAAACGGAGGAACAGCATCAGTACCAATCAGTACGCTCACGCACATTGTCTATTTCTCTACAATTTAGTATAACTAATGTTATTTATGCTTTTCTGGGCATTTTGTTGTTGGACACCGATCAGCGGGAACATTTAAATTTTTCATTCGCATGTATCTATCACGTTCTCGCACCTTCCATTGGAGTATCTTTTTATTCATTTGTTTATTATTATGCCTGCCGCGGTATAGATACATTGTTAGAAGACAAGTATTTGAGTGCTTACGTCATGACTTGTGTTTTGTCATTCTACTATTTCGTTCAACAAATTGGTTTTGGTTATTTAATTGTATACAGTATACACGTATTGATGGAATATAAGAAAAAAAAACAGATATGTTTGTGAGCTGAACACATCACGAATATCTCTGGCTCTCTGACTCTGACTTGGGGTATGCGACATATTTTTGACATATTCGTCACTTGTTTGTCGATCGGATTCCCGATTCAAGTATAATCGTTTTGAAAATGTTTTGTAAAGCATTTATTTTGGTTAAAGGTCACAATTCTTACTCCTTTAAACTTGGTTTTTGTTGTTAACGCGTCTAATAATATACAATTATTCTGTTTCTTTTTTTATTCAATTTCAATTATTCAAGCGATACTAAAAATTATACACAAATTCCCTTTTCTTGAATATGAGCAAACTGATCAGAGCTGAACTGAGCTTCCCCTTTTGGAGGACAGAACATCTAAACAGTCAATAGTCTATCACTGTCTGACGATATTGTACCCACTTTTGGAGAGCCTCAATGAAAGCAGTTAGGACCCTTTCTCTTTACTCTTGTTCATTAACGCTTAAAATATAAGAATTTTCGAGTGTGTTTATCATCCACGGCCGATCATAATTTACTGCATTAAAGAATGGAGTCCGCTCTTCATTAGAAAAAGTAAAAATGTAACCGGCTTATCATGATCAAGATGGCTTACTCGTAAAGGACGAGGACGACTACTGTAATTGATCCTATACTACATCAACTCAAGCCATCTTAGATAATCCTAACTCTTACGTGTAACTCCAGCGCATTATGTACTACAGCTATGAGTCTTTTAATTTTATATTTTTGAAGACAGTCTTAAGAACCAAACAAATACTTTTCATATTCTTTATACGTAACTAATGAATAAATTGACTAGCAGGGCTTGGATGTACCACCGGTCTCAGTGTTTATAAAGCGGGAACTTAATGGAAAGAAATACTAATGCAACAACTAACTTACTAATCAGGCCATCGATCCTTTAAGAAATATAGCTTCGCCCCATGTACGGTGCTTTTATTTAGTTACACCTAACCAACTAAATAACTTAACCTTTCTTTTTTCGTGAACGGCGGCTATTCTGCTTGCGTCCTTCTCACAATTGGGACCGTATGTTCGAAGAGGAATTTTTCTTTCAAAGGACGTCCGACAATCGGCACCATGCAGTTGAACAGCTAGTTTGTAAAGCATGATTTTGTATTTCGAGCTTGGAATTTGGTTCCCGGTTTTTTGGACAAGCCCAGGTCAAACCGATTCCATAGAATGAGACTGCAGGATCTCCACCAATTTGGATATTTTTGGAAAAACAGCCGCCCACCTCAGTATCTTTTCAAATATAAGTTTGAATAAAAACCGCTATACTCGATCCAACTCCTTCTCAGAATCGTATAGAAGTCTTAAGTTCTTGGTCCAAATTGTGAGAAAAATTCTCTCGAGCATTGTGCAAAATGACCCGATCAGTTTTCCTGAGCTTTGTAACCGATGAATGCTGTCATGCACGACTTTGAAGTCGATAAAGTTGACGTAGTCGTAAGGACCCGAATTCAAATCCGAATTTGACAGTTTTTCCAACTCGCAAGTGATTGACAATCAGGCCGATGAGTACAAAACTGTCAAGAAATCGCCTTTGGGGAAGTTCGCACCTACCATTTGCAAAAACATAAAAGAAACAGACAAATTGGAAGTTCTGTGTATCTTCTTGAAACTCGAATTTTTGTCTATTGTCGATTTGCCGTTGTTCGCCATTTTTGTTAACTCAAAACGACCTTTTTTTTTTGATGGGACTGATAGAGCTGATACTCAAGCCACGGGGCAAGCTTTTTTCGACCTCACCAGGACATCTTCGCCAAGGCATGTAGAGCCGCTGAAGCGGCAGCTTGGTTAGTTTTTTGTTTATGGTTTTAGAAACAAGATTTTCTTTATGAAAACAGCAAGATTCGTAACATGTTTTATTTTATTTCCTTTTTTGTGGCAACTGTGAATTAAAAATGTTGATCATAACCTCTTGAGCTGAAATAGGCATCGGAGTTATATTTTCTCTTTTCAATGTCCAACCCTGTTCCTTTTCTCCGCTGCACGATTTTTCTTTCTATAGTCTTCTTTTTCTGTTTCATTCTTCTCTTGCACTTCTTGTCATCATAGCTCATCTCTCTTGTCGGACATGGCCTAAAGTTGTTCCGGCTATCTCCGACAACATGTTACTGAAGTTTGTGGTTAGTAATCGCTCATTTGAGTCTTTCGCTGTGGTCCGTTTGTATCCAAAGCAGCGTGCTCTCTAACAACTAAGATGCATACATTTACATTAAGTACACAGTAGCGCCAAAAGTACAAGGACCCTGACTGGCTTCCACCTGGTTACAAGCAATCAACACTTTACCCTGTTTGAACTCTTCCACACCATATAAAAATTTGAACCTCACCCGAAGATGGTCCAAAATTAATTCGCTGCATTATAGAATAGCTCATCTCTTCTCTTTAACTTGGCATACTTAACATACACTTTGAATTTGTTGCTGTCAATATTTTATGAGTCTATGTTAATCGTAATCGGTTTTGACTTCGTTATAGAAGTAAACTAAAACAGAGACATTAGTTTCTCTTGACAGTCCAATAAAACTTAATTGATCTTGCGACGATCTACGCTCCAGAATGTGCCATAACCTCTTCGCATCCGAGCGTTGTGTGTCTAGGAAACCATTCGTTAATGTTAATTTCTTCTCTTTTTAATTTGTTAAGTGCCATTCTCGTTTATTTTAATGTAACAATCTATTAAATTTGTTTTCCATTAAAAAAGAAAAACATGCCACATGCATGAGAGTCACATTCTATTCTTTCCACTTAATAAAAAGTGATTATGAATTCCCACCGAACTACTCTTATTCATTAGAACTGCGAGGACTTATGATGCTTCTCTACGCATAATTCTGTTGACTCATGCAGGCTTACAACAAGCCACCATATTTGCGTCAATTGTGTGTCATTGATCCAAGAGAGCTGCACAACCAAAAAAGTTGAAAAAAAATGGCTCAGCACATGCGGGTTACAATTTAATTTCAACTAATTTCATTTTTAGTGCCACTGAACTCGAACTGGACAATATCTACAAAAGACACGAAACACGAATGTCTCAGGGCAGTCTCTTGCCTCTGCAAGCAAACGTTTTGGTGTGTAGGGAATTCGTGAAGGCAATGAAGATAATTGAATTGAAACTTCTTCTGGAAGGACGTGTTCTGCCACTGGACACAGATTTTGTGTTTTTTTTTTTCACAGAATTACATGACCACTTTAATTAATCGTGGCAAAGCAGTTTGCAGATACATGACTTTGATGAAAGATTTGGATTTAAGTGTTACAAACAACACGAGCCTCTTTAATCTAAGTAATCAAGTAAATACATAAATAATTTTCGCCTTTTGAGTTGTATAAGGCTTTACGGATTTTGTAATAGAGTTGTTCAAAAGTATTATGGAACTCCAAAATTAAGGTTATTTTTTTCGGACCCTTCTCCATAAATCAATAATTTATTTATTTTCTGTAGCGTTATATTCTTGAAATTAAACATGTATGAGTCTTCCTGCAGTTGAGAGGTGAGTTTTAATCTAAGTTCACCCACCCTTTGTTCAATAAATCTCTAAGCATTCCTTTCAATAATCCAATGTGTCCCAACATTCATATTGCAAAGCTAAATAAAGGTCGTTCAAGAACAATTCAAAATCAAATGCGGATGCGCTGAAAGATTTGATGGAAAACAATCCAATTAACTACCTTTTAATTCTCTTTTGGTTGCGAAGTTTTTTAAGCGCCTTACACTTCAATGGACGGCTTGAACTTAAATTTAGTTTTTTAGGAAAAAGTAAGAGAAGAGAATATTATTGCGTAATCCTCACAGGAAGGTAATGAATTTCTTTTTTTTTTAATTTAAAACGCATTCGATAATATAAAACAAAATAATAAACATTTTAAGCAATTGAAAACAAGTCCGTGTGAAAAATCTCCGTCCCTACTCGGGCGCCAATCATTAGCAAAAATCGAAATCAGAAACACAAAAAACACATAGATTGAAGTAAAGGAGTTCACTAGTATAATTAAGTTTATATATTTAGGCGCAACTAAGAAAATCTCCGTTTCCTTAAAAACCAATGTGCAGGCTCGTATTTCCTCGAGCTTTCCAAACGCTATTCTAGACTATCCTCTCCCTGCAAAAATGTTATTTTAGACCTCTCATAATCGTATATAAAAAGTCTCTTTCAAATTTTCCGCTTCCATCCCTTATGCAAAGAGCCATCAGTAAAAAAGAAAGCTTTTTTTTACTTTCGAAACTGATGCTCGAATCGAAAATTAGTCTACTTTTTATTATAATAATCAGGGTGCCCAAACTTTTGAACAAGGTTATTCATTCAAAAATCTCCACACCAAATGACACGAGATAAATAAATTGATTCATTGTACCCAGCGTTTAGTATGCGGATGTTCCCAGCAGTATGTTCTATTTATATCAAAACAATTTGCTTTGTATACAATATTCTAAGGAATCCTCTAGATATTTCATCGATCTTTTGTAGTAGCTGCTGGCATTCTTATTGTTTAGTTTTGGCTCTCGTGGGTTGGTTGGTTTTTTATGCTAAAGTTTTTTTTCATGAACCAGTCGAAATAAGCGCTGCCGGATGCGTGTTTTAAAGAACAGTAAGCGTTTTAGACACGACTACTTTACTTTGTCGTTGAGCTTATTGGCATTGCGGTTTTCAATCTCATTCTTGATAGGTCTTTTTACACTGGGCTGTTATTCTGAAAGTCATTGCTCATTCTTTGGAAAAAGGTATGTGAAACTTTCGGTGCTATTTTTACCACAGTGCCAAATTTAAACTTTCGATGGAAATTATTTCTAACATGCGTGTGTTCAAAACAACACCGTTTTTTTTTTTTTTTGACACGTACGCATTCTGCTCGAAATAGGTATCGTTGTTGATAATAATTTGTGTTTATTTTTTTTAAACAAAAAACTGAAGAAGATTTGTTTGGGTACCTTAACATAAATCCCGAACACGTTGACGGTGTCAATGACCGGGTGACATTGTCATTCTGGCTTACTGACAACATTTGTTCAAATCGCTGATCCTTGCGAGTGGTTGAAGGTGGTTGGGCATCAGAATCCCTTACCGCACCAGTTGTCTACATTAGATTGACACAATAGATAGATACTTGAGGTAAGAAATGCAACAAAGGTTTACAAAAACTCAGCTTTGCTGGGTTGAAATCAGCTGCTAAGATATTGTTTCTCGTAATGTCAGTTCAGACATCTTTTACCAAAGTGTCTTGAACGGATACTCAAGCAATACTCAAGTTCTCTGCCAGCACTCTGATGAACAATTTGCATTTCCTGGATTTTTCAGATGTTTACATCGATTTACATAGCTCCCGAGACCTCACAGTCAGTAGTCCAAGCTAGCAACTTAGCAAGGGAGCCCACTTTGTTCAGTGTTCGATACCAATTTCAATTGAGAGGACAGAATAGATTAAACAACCTTTGTCTGAAACAAGTTTCTGGATCTTAAGAGAGCTTAAATTTTTCATCCTTTTTGGGGCTATTTATTATGTACGATGAGACTCCCATCTGTTCCAAGAAGATTACAGTTTAGGACATCTTTCCAAAATAAGAAAAGGCTTTAGCTTTTTCCTTTAAGGAGTCTGAGCATGTTTAGCCGATCCTTAATCATCTTACTTCTGCTCGATGTCTTGTCTGTAGATCAAGTCTTGACGATCTTAACTTCCAGTAAAGTTTGCGAGGGATAAAGGTCAAGCTGTTGAAGGACGATATTATGAAAAAAAGGACAGACTTGTTGGATCTCACACCACAAATTCTCCTTGAAGAGTGTTTAAGAAAAACCATTAATATTGTTTTCATTTTAAAACACAGTTGACTCCATCAGAGTTTTTTTAAAGCCGTATTATACAAACAATTTTAAGTCAATGTCATCTCCCAAAGCATTGTTCTTACTCCAAAAATAAAAAATAAATAAATAAAGTCGTAAACAAAACATTTCAAAATTTCATGTGACGAATTTGTTGACATTCTTATTTTGCAAGGCAATGTATATTTAGCTTGGCAATCATTTTCCGATGAGTTTATATTTCCTCGCAGACGCTTTAAACGACGCGCACTGTGTTAATGTTCCGAAAAGGGTGACTCATTTGAATGGACAGCACAATTGATCGTTGAACTGATTAGGCATTCGCAAGTCGTGAGTTTTTTGAGGAAGTTTCACGTAAAATTTGTTAAAATTAAACACATCTCAAGCTGCAATAATTTTTTTTATATTTGTCGAAGTTTTGAACGAATTTCAGTGAATGTATGAATGAGCGATAACACATCTGTTTACTGGTAATTAAATGGTAAATTGCAAAGCGATTTACGTTTTCATTCTTAAGTTGATCCAGTTCATAAAATGAATGACAAATGTTGAGTACTTAAACGCTTTTTAAGATCGGCGAACAAATTTGACAACGTAAATACTGACTCGAGTTAAGACGCCTTTTAGCTTTTCGGGGTCGAATTGTCAAAAAAGAAACGGTGGTAAAATAAAAGAAGATCAACTCCAAGATGAATAAAGCCTTAATTATTGTTGAAAAATTACACCACCAGTTACCAATTCGATTCGAAAGGAAAGGCTATTCCATAATTTCTTATGTGTTTTTGGAGCTCAAGATGCCATCTTCAAAACAACGAGTAAAAATATTTTTTCACAATTTAGCACATTGTCTAAAGTTGTATTGATTTCATTTTAAAAACCTCTTCCATGCTCTCTCTTACTTGTCAAAAGTATTTGCAGTCGTGTGCGATGATCCTATATCTGTAGTTCTTTGATAAGGTGAATCATTCTATTCCACACATGTCCAAGTTGATCAAATTTTGTGTTCCAAACTGGGTGATGCGTTAGCTTAAGATTTGCTTATCAAACAGAACTATACTTAGAGATGTGCCAAATCCTAAGGGAAGTCATCTTGAACTTTTTGTTGTTATTGACTCAGTTGATGCTGAAAAAAGGTTCTTTCCCTGAATTTTTTATTTAAGTGCGGCTTTCTTAACATGCTGACAAAGAGCCTTAAAGATAAGTTCTTTGTCCAAAAATAGCCAACATCATCTGCCTCGAAAGATTGTACAAAATTGTGCAACTTTATGTGAAATTGTCGACCGATTTTATCGGCTTTCTTGTTCAACCAACGAGGGGCGGCTGAAATACAAAATGTATTTTTCTATGTA
Organism: Orthonevra nobilis; assembly: GCA_963555765.1. Classification (NCBI taxonomy): domain Eukaryota; kingdom Metazoa; phylum Arthropoda; class Insecta; order Diptera; family Syrphidae; genus Orthonevra; species Orthonevra nobilis. Next base: position 47,406,581 of record OY743224.1, on the reverse strand, counting down.
ATCTCCATTTAGTTAAATGCACATTCTTCATTTAATGACAAAGGGTTTTTAACTCAGCAAAAAAACATTCACCATCTTTGCTTTCAAAATGCTCATCTCTGGCCGCCTTCATTCCTTCATCAATCGAAATTGCTCGTCCGCGGAGTTCTTTCTTCAAATTTTAAAATAAGAAAACGCCGCTGGGGCTAACTTGTTGGGTGATTGATTTCTTCAAATCCAGTTTTGCCCATGACACACCTTGCAACTTGCGCTGTTTGCACGGGCGCACTTTCCTGCAAAAGCAGAACTCTTTTTGCCAATTTACGTCTTCTTTTTTGGTGCCAACCAATTGACACACTCTTATCGGCAATTCAGCGTAATAGTCCTCGTTCATTATACTATTTTAGGAAAGGTAAAGAATCAATAAAATTCCTTTACAGCCCGAAAATACAGTGGTCATGATCTTGAATGTCGATCGCTCCACTTTGAATTTCCGTGGCGGCTTTTTTTCTCTACTGTATTGAATTTTGCTTCGACTCTGGATCGTACAACCAGATCCCTGTTTTATCAGCAGTGACAATGCGAGTAAACACATCGTCAGGATTATCGCCACAGATGTTGTGACTCAACGCTGCTTTTCCAGCGAAGTGAGCCTTTTTCTACTCATCAGGATGATGTTTATAGATTAATTACTAAAGGTGTAAGGATGAAATGAAACTCTTTATTTATACTAAAGAGTGTATTCGCAAAGCTCAAAACTCGCCCCTCGTAGCAACTGAATAAGTTGATCACGATTTTTTTTTCAAATTAGCCGATTTAGTTCAATGTATTTTTTGCACTTACGCCTTTTATTGTGTCGAAATGTACAAAGCCCAAAAAGATATTCCTTCAACAAAAAACACCCCTAGTATCGGGTTTTTCAATAAGAGCGCTTCGAAAGATTTTTTTAAATAAAACAAAAACGGTTTTGGACATCAATGAAACTCTTTATTCCTGTGAAAGTACGTTAGATGCAATTATGTATGGAACTCGATTTCTTTTGCATGGTCGCCACGGGCACGCTTGCAGAAGTCCAGACGCTAAACCCAATTTTCGACGGTTTTCAAGCATAAAGCGGCCGATACTGCTGCAATTTCACGTTCGATATTCGTATGAAGTTCATCAATCGTCGCTGGCTTGTTAGTATAGACCATAGACTTGACGTAGCCTCACAGAACTAGTCTAACTAAGTCAAATCGCAGGACCGTTTTATTTTGTTTATTGACGCAGCCTCATCGCTGAAGATGATTTTTCGATGAAAATCCGAATCATTTTCAAGTTGTTGCTCAGCCCAATTCACGAACATACGATGCTTCTGGTGGTCAAGCGGCTTCAGTTCTTGCGTCAATTTAATCTTGTATCTTGGCCAAGATCTTTTCGCAAAATTCGCCACAACGACGTCACAAAGATGCCCAAGGCTTGAGAAGGACTTGTGAGAGACACATTTGGGCTTTCTGCAACTGAAGCTTCAGCGGCAGCAATGTTCTCGACACTACGTGCACTTCTTTGTCTCACTGGCACGGGAACATTTTGTACTGTGCCTGTGGATTCAAATTTTTCCACTAGACGCTCAATTGTTCATCTGCTAGGACGATTATGACGACCATAAATTGGACGTAGCGCTCTTAACGTTGAGGCCACTGACTCCGAATTTCGGTAGTAAATTTTAATAATTTCGACTCGTTACTGGCTCGTATATCTTTCCATCATGAAATGGCAAACCTTACTGAAGAGAAATGTCAAAAGAGCGGCAAGAAATATGGCGTCGTTTGCTGGTCCTGTCGCTCTACTTTTGTAGCGTCCCTGTTGAAAAACCCTTTATATACTTGGTTTGTTAAAAAGGGCGACTTTAATTGTCAATCAATGTCTTTTTTGGCACCTTAGAAGTTATCTTATCTAAAATTATAAAAAGAGGTTATATTTCTAAGTTTGTATGTATGAGGTAATCTTCGAAACTACTCACCAAAAATTCGTTCCCCAATATTTACAATAGATTTTCGGACTGAACATAGGTTATATAATACTTCGTTTGAATAAAAGGCTGTTTGTTCCGACAAATTTTGTAACACAGCCTTTACGGTAAGAGATGCTTAATAACATTCTATAGAATAGTTGCAGAAATCAAAAAGGCCTATAAAAAAGTTCGCGATGAAACATCTCTATATGTTAGGTTAAATGCACATTGTAAACATATGAATTAAAAAATTTATATTTTTCAATCAGTCAGGGGATATTTAAGTCCAAAATGTTAAATTCGTTGGAAAAATTAGCTCGTTTTGGTGTCAGCGGGTGGCGAAGAAATGTTTTTGAATTCTATTACGTATTTTATGACCTACACGAAATCGACGCGTGACTTTGGGGTGAGTGATCATATTATTCGTTGCCACGATTGTTTCCCAAAACATCCGAAAAAATTGCATGAAATGAGCCAATCCATATGCCAACATATTCAGTAGCCTCTCGAGGGTTGATTCAACAACAATTCCCTTCTCTGCGGGCGTTGTCATTCACAAATTCGTACCACTTAGACTGCCACCGTCAAAATTTATGGTGCGTTGGGGATGGGGCTTCGTTTTATTTTTCACACAAATTTGAATACAGAGTTCTTTGCTCCTCTTTTTCGTATATCAAAAAATTTGCGATGACACGTCTTAAATTTATATCTGTCAGAGCACACTAAAAATTCAAGACGATTGATCAACATATAGACCACGTATTATGAGACGTATTACGACTGTAATAGCAGTCTTCTTAGATTTTAAAAGAGCATTTGAAACCATTGACAGACACTTTCTGCTAAAGAAGCTTTATATGCACGGAGTGAGGGGGACGGAGCTTAAACGGTTTGAATCTTACCTGAGCGGAAGGACACAGCGAACGAAATTAAATAATATGCTATCTGGCCCACTCGAAGTCCTTTTGAGAGTTCCCCAAGGATCAGTTTTGGGAGTGATACTGTTTCTGATTTATATAAACGACATCAAAAGCGCGCTTAAGTACTGCAACGTGGCTTTGTTTGCTGATGACACCCTTTTATACATAAGTGGCAAAAATGTCACTGATATACAAAAGCAATAGAATGAGGATCTTAAATCATTAGGACTTTGGTTAAAAGAGAATAAACTTAAGATTAATGTTGACAGAACTAAATATATGAATTTTAACTACAATGGACAAGATGTAGGACTATGTATGGACAACGAAAGAATAGAATCTTTGAAAAGTTTCAAATATCTTGGTGTTATTTTGGACAGTCAGTCAAATTTTAAAGAGCATGCAGAATATATACGTAGCAGAATTGCAAAAAAGATTAATTATCTATGAAGGATACGAAAAATGTTAAATATAAAAACAGCGTTACTCCTCTACAACACACTTGTTTCACCGCATTTTTAATATTGTTCCACGCTGCTTTATACTTGCTCAGTAGAGATTAAGGAAAGGCTTCAACTTCTTCAAAATAAGGCGATGAGGATGATCTTAAAGTGCAATATATTTCCTTCAAAACAAGCTATGCTGCAAGCAATGAAGTGGATGAATATCCGACAAAGATTAACGTACTACTGTGTCCAAAAAATAAGGTGACATTGTATTTATTTTGAAAATTCTTTATTTATTCTTCCAAATCAATTTCATCCCCTTCAAAGTAATCCCCTCCCGATGCAATGCACTTATGCCAACGGATTTTCCAATCTTTGAAACACTGGTTGTAGTCACTTTCCGGGATGGCCTTCAGTTCCGTCTTCGCTGCGGCTTGAATCTCCTATATCGTATCAAAACGGTGTCCCTGGAGCGGTCTTTTGAGCTTGTTGAACAGCCAGAAGTCGCACGGCGCTAGATCAGGTGAATACGGTGGTTGCGGAACGATATGGGTTGAGTTTTTGGCGAAATGATCACGAATTACGAGTGCGGTATGGGATGGTGCATTATCGTGGTGTAAAAACCAAGAATTGTCTTTCCACAATTCCGGCCTTTTTAGGCGGATAGCGTTACGCAAACGACGCATAACGTTCAAATAATATTCCTTGTTGACTGTTTGGCCGGTTGGGAGGAATTCATAAAGCACAACACCACGATAATCGAAGAAAACAGTCAACATGACCTTGATTTTTGAGCGACTTTGGTGCGGTTTTTTTGGTCTCGGCTCTCCTTTGGTACGATATTCGCTCGATTGATCGGTTGTTTCGGGGTCGTAAGCATAGATCCAAGTCTCATCGCCAGTTATAATGCGTTTCATGACATCCTGGTAGTCGGAAAGCATTGTTTCACACACTTCAACGCGACGCCTTTTTACAAAAAATTCAATGTTTTCGGTACCAGTCGAGATTTGACGCGCTTGAGGCCCAAAGCATCCTTCAAAATGGTATTGACTGAGCCTTTCGATAAGCCAACTTCATCAGCAAGGTCTCGTTAATCGATGGTTTTTCAACACCAAATCTTCGATTTGTTGGACGTGAGCTTCATCGGTTGAGGTTGATGGTCGCCCAGAACGCTCTTCGTCTTCGACACGTTCACAGCCGGCTTGGAAATCACTATACCACTTGTAAACATTTTTTTTAGACATAGCCTCATCATCAAAGGCTTTCTGCACCATCCTCAACGTATCCGCAGCAGAAAATTGATTCCGCAAACAAAATTTAATGCAAATTCTTTGCTCAATAAATTTCGACATCGCAAAAAACGAAAAACTCACTTTTAGCAGCTCACAAAACGACGCGTATCTCAAACCCTATGAATATATTTTGACATGAAATTTCACATAGATGTCACTGACAGTACTACCAACCTAAAAAGAAAGAAAAATTTCCAAATCCTTCGACGCGCGCAGTTTAAATTCATATGTCACATTATTTTTTGGACACAGTAGTACATGTACTTCAAAATATTTAAAACGAGAATTTGTTAAAGATTTCTATATGAATTAATAAATACTACTATACTATACATAAAAAAATGTGGCATGCGAAATTTGAAGTCAGTTTTTATTAAACAAACATCGTATAATCTTTTTTTCTCAATATTTCTCAGTAAAAAGGGAAACCTCTGGTTCATAGGAGCAGCTGCAGTTTTTGAATGTGTATTAAGAAAAAAAAACTAAAAATGAAAATTGTGTCGAAGACTACTCGGTATAATTTTTTGTCCATCAGTGTAGATCGTGATGTTCATTGTCTGACAATATTTCTTTTACTGTTAATGTAATGTAAAACCTTCTCCTATTAATTGAAATTGAAACCAATTTATGTTTTACAAGACATATATTCGTATGTAATGATTTGTTTTCTGAATAAAAGAAAGTGAATCCTCTTTCGAAGTTTTAATGACATTGATCATGGCTTTTCGCAAACACTCGAAATACACTTTCTCACTCCTAACACTTTCTTCTGTACCTGACCTTGCTCTAAAAAATACTAAAATATAATCACTTTTCAATTAGTTAGATATGGGCAGTGTGCCAAAGAGCAGGACACTTACAGATTCGGGTCATTGCTAGACCATAAGGCCCTTAAACAAATCGAAAATATCCTCTTTTAAACGGAGACGTCTCATTACACTTTTATCTCACTCCCATCCCATTTCTGGGTCAAATGTAAAATCTACAAAGCAACAGTCGCTGCGCAGACACCGGAAACATTTGTATGCTACAATGTCTACCAGTCCAGAAACCAATTTATTCGCTACATATCCATAGGTAGGTATACTCGTTTATATCGATGGAAATTCACATGGGGAAAATTTAATGTGGAACGACATTACATCTAATTACAGCTGGAATCGGGTAATTTATTTCCATATAGCCACAATCTTACCCAATGAAACTGTTGCCAATGGAAGTGCAGAATCTGCGAAATCACACGTTCGAAACGGGAAGTTATAACTTTTCTAATCTCAAGTTAAATTCTTAAAAGAAATTCGCCAAGGAGCAAGAGGGTCAAATAAATTAGTTCTGTATGAAAGACTCTAAAACAAATTTTATTTTCATTTGTGTGAGTCATCAGCGTCCTCATGACACCACAACAGCACGTCCGGCTGACTGCATGCAAAAATGAGTAAAAGTTTCAAACAAAACATGACGCAGTTTCTTGAATAAAAACAGCTCTCCGAGCCTAAGGACATTCCACGGAAAATACTAAAATCAATAAAACTTCCTTCAGGATTAACTTCACTCCTACCTACCGGCATTATTATTGAATTTTCCTTTTATATACATTTCATTGAAATTCCTTCGGCTTGGTAAGGATGATATCGATTTTTGTGCGCAGCGCAACCTCGTTGAGGGCATATGTATTAACAGGATAGGGGGTTTGTTGAAAAGCTTAAAAGCTCTGCTCCTCCTCCTCCTCCTCCCCCCTGTATCCCTCTATTCATGTGTTTCGACAGTGAATTATGTCAAACACATGTAGCAAATGATTTTTGTTTTTTTTTAGACAATAAAACATCAGTTCATAACCCCGCGAGTAAAATGACATCATCTAGCGTGCAGGTTGAATTTTTATAATTATAACTTTGAGCACAAGCCAACAATTTGGCATGGATGATGTGTAGGATAAAATTTTCCAAAATTTTTGAACGTAATAAGAGACACTTTTGTGAAATGATGTGATTCGACGTGGTGTCAATGAAGGCGATTGTTTCTTTTCTTAATTGTTTTGTTGTTGCAAAGAAAAGAAAACGCGTTCTTTTTATGAGTTTAAAATAATTATTTTGTTTGTTTAAATGTCACTCTCATTTTTATAATTTACTTTACTTTACTTTAAAATGCACACATTTTTAGTGTTAAGTGACATAATACTTTATTTATTGACGTGACTTGTCATATCTTATGTGACACAATCACTAGACTTGTTTATTACTATTACTTAATAAAATTTTTCATTCTGAAATCTGATGACAGTTTTTTTTTTTTGTTTTTCGACAAATGTGACAAGCAAAGGAAATACAACTTTGTTTTACAAAATAGGCCGCGTTTCTCAAAAACGCGTGTATGCGTAACGCGATGAACCTTGAGATTGTTACGTCTTGTAGGCGGACATCATCGAAATCGATGAAAGGAAATGTCAATTTGACTCACGCATCATCACGTCGTTTATTCTTTTTTTTGTATCAAAATATATTCCTTAATTTATGCCATTTTCGAATGTGTTTTCTTTTTTTAAAAGAATACACGAAATTCTGGCGGGAGTTTCGTTTCCACTTGATTTACGAAAGGTTCTTTGGAATGCATCCCATTCATTGCTGTCCAATTGATATAAACTTCTGGCTAGATCTATAAAACTCATCTTTATAGTTGTATTGAAAACTTTGAAGCACTTGTGAATTGCCAGTGAGATTCCAAAAGATCTGGCGCCGGTGTACTTTCGCTGGTTTTTAACACAAAACTTGTTTGAGTGGAAAAATCTCAATCAACGATAGGTGACAGACAGTGTGCTGAAACTTTTGGACTGGTGGTGTCATTGTGACATGGAATGGTTTTTGTTTTTGCCTCAAACTGATGCCTTGGATGTAAACGACATTATGTTCAGCAGGACGGCACCATAGCTAACTGGCTGTAATAATTTCCCAAAAGTCCTCGACTGACGTCGTGCGGCTCAACACATGTAAACTTTGTCTTTAGTCCTTTTTGGATAATATGGTATTCGTTGCTCGTTACAGAGCTTAAAAAATGTGCCAACTTCGTGGTGCACCACTAATCAAACTTTCTAATTCGCAACGATTTTTTCTTAAACTGCAAAATCTTGTACACAAAAATAAAGTCATAAAAACAATGTTTCGAACTATAGGCCAATTACCAACTATTCTTGTATATCCAAGCTCTTCGATTGTATTGTAATGATATGAAGCAATCGTGAGGCTTCGATAAAATCTCGCACAAAATCAGCCTTTTCAAACGATCTTGGTTTCCCGTATTTTGTTCTTCATTGGATTAAACTCAGAAGATCGTCAATGCATTTTCCACTTTCAAATTTATTTCATTTGAGCTACTTTAGTTGTCGGGCAAGGCTACCATGCAGGCCTTTCGCCTTGTGTTGTAACAGTCAGACACTGCGTTCATTGTTCCCGGTATACGACATCCAATGAGACATTGAGATATGCAACGTAGTACTTGTATATATTTTTTTTTTTATATTTCTTGTACCCAAGGGCTTATGACTACCCTTATAATGCATTTGAAATGAGCAAGCTGAAGGGTAATGTGATGAGTTCAAGGTTTGTGTTGCCGTTTAAAACTTCGATTTTTATTCAATTGGTGTCGTGCAAATAAGAAAAATTTGCTTTACACTGTTTTGCATTCGATTAAAATTCGTAGTATTTTATTCGCACTTAGTCGGTATTGAATTAAGTGCATTTAAGTTCTTGGAATATTGCGTTATCATACTCTTCTTGAACCATATTTTAAATCTCTTCGCTACAATCATAGAAGTGCTGCTAATAGTCAACGGCCAGCTTTTTGTCAGAACTCAATCACTTTTTTGACTACTTCAGTGATTGACCTAAAATCAAAAATTTGGTACCTTTACGCTTTTGAATTCTAGTGGAATTCGAACCTGTTACTTTATTGGCCGAATTGGGGCAGGTTCTTACCAAATGTGGTTGAATGATCGTGAAGGTTTTTGAGCTTCTTGGTGTCTATGAATTTCTCGTTCGAGCCGTGGTTGCAAATTATAAGTAGTACGAGTCGATGTTGGCGCCTCGTTATACCTGGACATCCAGAATAATTGAAGATATGTCAACTTTTGAATACTAACATTTGAAAAACGTATTTTGTCCTACAAAAAAAAAAACGGTCGGCTTCTGTTTTTTCTCGGAGGCGTTGCAGTGGTCCTCGAAAGATTTCTTAAGAACATGATTGAAGCAACGCCTTATTCGTTTTCCGCCAATGTTTTCTCACAAGTGATGTTATCCTGCTCTTGTTGTAAAAAAAAAGTGAATTATACTAATTTGAATTTTTTAATTTGGCAACGCTCACACTGGAAATATTGTTCACTTAGTTTTAAGCTTTTGCATTATATTCTTTTCACAAATAAAGTTAGTTGCATTGTGTTCATTCTCCAAGTCGGTCTTTTCTTTCTTTTTGGCTAGATTTACAACAGGTTATGGGCCCAGATTTCGCGGGAAAAGTTAAAGGTTAAATTAAGGGCATAAAGCAAGTTTTTACTGATAATTTTTTTTGGAACGCATTTTAAAAATCTGGGAACCTTGTGTTAAAAATATCGAAAAGCTTTTAATTGTTAGTGAAAATACAAACGGCCGTCGGGAATAATGGAAAATAACACATTGAAAATCGAGCAACTGCAAACTGCAGATCAGTATTCCGTATGGAAATTTCAAGCCTCCATTTTGCTTAATGCATCCGGGCTATTTTCATATGTAGACGGTGTTTCACATGTTCCAATCAAGATTCAAAATGAGGCTCAGGAAGATTTTGATAAGCGACTCTTGATTTGGAAGAAATCTGACAGCAAAGCTCAACAGATAATTGCAACCAGCGTCGGTTCTATTCCTCTTCGTCACATCATAAACTGCAAAACGGCAATGGAAATGTGGGCGAAACTAAAGGCAGTTTACGAACAAACTTCGAAGGCAAATGTCCACATGTTGCTGCAGAAGTTTTACGGATTTGAGAAAGATCCAGATGATAATGTCTCAACGCATATATCGAAGTTAGAAAACATTGTCCGACAGTTAAGAGATATTGGAGAAGCAATATCGGAAAGTATGATCATTACAAAAGTTTTAATGACCCTTCCGGACAATTTTAAACATTTCTTCTGTGCGTGGGAATCGACTGTAAAAGACCAACAAACCTTAGAAAATCTTACGTCACGGTAAGTCATGGAGGAGACACGCATGTCATCGCATTCGACGAATTCATCCGTCGCTTTAGTCGCAAGGCAAAAAGCAAAGAAGGGGAAGACAAAGTTTTCTAAGTCCGGTAAGTGTTTCCATTGTAATGAGCATGGCCACTGGAAAAGAGAGTGTCCAAAGAAAAATACTGCATTGGATGGTAAAAGGTGGACTGGAACTAAAAGCGAGGCACGAAGGGGTGATGCACTTATATGCAAAGTTGAAGAAAAAGTGATGACTGGAAGTACAGATGAGTTGCAAAGAGGGAACAATGCGCTTACTGTTGGGTTAGAAAATTTCGATCAACGATGGACTGGAAGTGTAGGTGAGGTGCAGACACGAACTAACTCGATGAAACAGCTGGACATTAGGCGATGGACTGGAACTAAAAGTGAAGTTCAAGGGGAACATCAACTTGGTAGCAATGCGCTAATGGCAAGCGATGGCACATCAGTAAGTCAGAGCTGGTACTTGGATTCTGGAGCAAGTGACCATATGACGTGCAGGAAAGAGTGGTTCGCATCTTATAGACGATTTATTAATCCTGTTGCCATTCAGATAGGAAGTGGAGAAAAGATCTTTGCAGAAGGTATTGGTGATATTAGCATTCTCGCTTCGACTGGGAAAAACTGGCTCGAAAGGCATTTATCGGAAGTTCTTTATGTGCCAAAGATTTCTATGAATCTATTTTCACAGACTCGTGCTTTGGATAAAAATCTGAGCATTATTTCTAATAGTCTTGAATGTAAGTTTGTGAAGAAGGACGGTTCAGTCGTGGCGGTAGGAGAAAGACAGGGGCAGCTATTTAAGATGTGTTTCAAGGTACTACAACCGGCCTTGAGAGAAGCTAATGTGGCAAGCCAGATATTACCAATTAAAGTTTGGCACGAACGAATGGCGCACCAGAACATTGTACAGGTTCGCAATCAATTGAGAAAAGAAGGCATTCAATTTAAAGACACTAAGAACTTCTCTTGTGATAACTGCATTTATGGGAAGCAGCATCGATTGCCTTTTCCTCGAAGTAATTTTCAGGCTTCCCAACCGGGCGAACTTATTCATGCGGACGTGTGCGGACCCATGGAGGAAAGTTCTTTTGGCGGTTCAAGGTACTTTCTGTTGTTAAAAGACCATTATTCAAGGTACAAGGTGGTTTATTTTTTAAAGAATAAATCCGAAGTTTGTACATATGTGGAGCAGTTTCTTAGCAAAGTAAGGAACGAATGTGGTTATATGGTTAGAACGCTTCGTACGGATAATGGAACAGAGTTTATTTGTGAAAACGTCAAATCACTCTTGACCAAGTACTCTGTTCGCCACCAAACTACAGTTCCCTATACTCCAGAGCAGAATGGCACTATCGAACGCGAGAATCGCACCATTGTAGAGGCAGCAAGGACAATGTTATGCGGTAGTGGTCTATCAAAGAAGTTCTGGGCAGAAGCAGTTAACACTGCAGTATTCATACTTAACCGAACTGGTGTGAGTCCAAAAAAGAGCAAAAATCCATATGAACTTTGGTGGGGCAGCAAATGTATGGCTGTTGACTGGAAAACTTTTGGCACTGAGGTCTTCATACATGTGCCAAAGCAGAAACGAAAGAAATTTGATCGGAAAGCAGAGAGGGGTCTATTCATGGGGTATGCGGAGAACTCGAAAGGATATCGCGTTTGGAATTCGTCATCAAGATCAATTCAAATTGTAAGAGATGTGACATTTAAGGAGTTTTCGCCATCAATGGAAACTAGTATCATTAACAAGAAATTAAGTGAAGACCCAGATGATGGTTTGCAGGTAGATATGCATGATTATGGGCATGGTGATTTGCATGGTGATTTGCATGGTGATTTGCATGATGACGTTAATGGTTCTCACGATGTGTGTAATAATACTGGTAGTCGTGAAAGTTCTAGTAGTTCGTTTGAACCCGATTCTCAAGAGGCCAGCTTAGATGATGACGTTTTTGACTCGGTGGATGAAGACGTTGCTCCAGATGATAGTGCCAAATTTTCCTATAGAAATAAACTTCGAAGTGCAAAGGACTGGAAGCGTTCAGGTATGCTTCATTTTGCAGAAAAACATGCTTTTCTTGTCCAAGGTGAACCAGCAAGCTACAAAGAAGCAGTTTCTTGTACGGAAGCACGTCACTGGGAAGCAGCAATGGCAGACGAGGTGGAAAGTCTTCTTAAAAACCGCACTTGGGACTTGGTCGAACAACCAGCGAATAGGAAGGTCATCGATAACAAATGGGTTTTTAAGATCAAGAATTTGGACGCGCATGGGCAAAAAAGGTACAAGGCACGGTTGGTAGTTCGTGGTTTTACGCAAGAATATGGTGTCGACTATAGTGAAACATTCAGTCCTGTGGCAAAATTTGTTTCAATTCGAACAGTTTTAGCAATTGCTGCCTACGAAGAGTTGTCTCTTGTTCAATTCGATGTTAAAACAGCCTTTTTAAATGGCTATTTGAATGAAGACATATACATGCGTCAACCTCTTGGATTCGATGACTGTTCTGGAAAAGTGTGTAAGCTTCGAAAAAGCCTTTACGGCTTAAAACAAGCTTCCAGGTGCTGGAATAAAAAAATCACGGATGTGCTAAAAGAGTTCAACCTAAGAGTTTCCGAAATGGATCCGTGTGTCTTCGTTGGAAATGAAGCTGATAGTCGTCTTATATTGACAATATACATTGATGATGGACTGATAGCTGCAAAGAAAAAAGAAGATGGTATGAAGTTAATAAAATATCTTCAAACACAATTTGAGATTACACTTTTGAATGCTGAATGGTTCTTGGGTATGCAATTATCACGGGGGTTAAGCGGAGAAATTCATGTCAGCCAAACAAGCTATGCTGAACGAGTTTTAAAAAGATTCCATATGAACAATAGTAAACCAGTTTCTACACCAGCTGAAAGCCTTGGGAATGAAGACACCTTATCGCAAAAGGAACTAAGTTTTCCATATAGAGAAGCGGTGGGATGTCTTATGTATTTGGCGGTGGCCACCCGGCCGGACATTGCATTTGCAGTGGGAGTTGTATCTCGGTACTTAGATGCACCCACCCAAATGCATGTGAATGCAGTCAAAAGAATATTGAAGTACATCAGCGGCACAAAGCAAATGGGTATTATTTATAAAAAACCTAACAATTTATCTTTAATATGTTACAGTGATGCCGATTATGCTGGTGATATTGTCACAAGGAGATCTACCTCTGGCTTCATCTTTATGTTTGGGGGTGGACCTGTTTCCTGGGCATCACAGAGACAAAAGTGTGTGGCGCTTTCAACCACTGAATCTGAATATGTTTCAGCTTCTCAAGCGGTTAAAGATTTGGTATGGCTTCATCGACTTGTGTCAGAATTAGTATCAGCAAGGGGTTCTTGTGCAGCTGAGCTGAATATGGACAACCAGGGTGCCATCCGGTTAATTAAAAATCCGGAATTCCATAAGCGCACAAAACATATTGATGTGCGTTACCACTTCATACGTGAGAGATATGATAAAAAGGAGTTTTGTATAAATTATGTTCCTTCTGAGCATCAAATTGCAGACATTTTTACCAAAGCCTTAAGCAAGGAAAAATTCGAAAGATTTAGATTTTTGATTGGAGTTGTTAATAATCCATTTTAAAGTTCTTTAGACTTCAATTAAATTATTCAAAAGTGGGAGTGTTGTAAAAAAAAAGTGAATTATACTAATTTGAATTTTTTAATTTGGCAACGCTCACACTGGAAATATTGTTCACTTAGTTTTAAGCTTTTGCATTATATTCTTTTCACAAATAAAGTTAGTTGCATTGTGTTCATTCTCCAAGTCGGTCTTTTCTTTCTTTTTGGCTAGATTTACAACAGCTCTAAATTTGCTTCCGATGAAAAATCCATATCCAAAGGCACAGCTTTTTCGTTTTTCTGTATTCGAATTTTCGAAAGTCGCTGTTATGTTAGTTGATTTATGAAATTCCAAAATGTGTCTTTAAGGATTTCATAAACTGTCCGGACTGGAATGCACAATGCACTGATTGAATAATTTATGACTTTGCCTTATGCCAAGTACCGAACAGAAATTGAAGACTTATAACCTCTTTCAAGTCTCGATTGCAAATTGATAGTGTCAAATAAAAAAGATATGAAAGGAGTTCGTGTATTTGCATAACAAACACTTATTTCTAAAAAACAATACCGCACTGTTATTTTTTTCTTTGGGAAAGCTCTCCACAACCACGTACATAAGCAGTGTAGTGCGCTTGAAAACGATGCTCTACTCGGTATTTACTCTTATGAATCTATCCAGAATCGTGACTCTTAATTCGATGTAACTTCGAGAACCTCTTCAATCAAATCAAAACGAAAAAAAAAGAAAACTCACTCGGTTAGGAGTTGTTTACATGTTCATATGTATGTTAGTGACCCTCTTTAAAGAAAATCCCCAAAGTTCTCCAGAAAAAAGATGATTCTATGACATTAGAAAGTCGCTGTCATGTCCAAGTTCCATGACCACACTTAAAATAGATAGAAACCTAAATTTTTTAACCGGTTACCGGATCGCCTGCTGAGATATTAATTCAGCTTAACCCTTGGGCTCACGATGAACCTTACACATCACAACGCATGATGTCACATGTAGGCGTAACGAGGTGACTTTTCACTCCTCATCATAAACTGTTTACAAATGGGCTCAATTACGGAAACAACTTTCCCCAGTAAGAAGATTTATGACACGAATTCTTTAAACTAAAAATGAAGAAGTTCAAAAACTTTTGTTGAACTGTCAGGTGAACCATAAAAAAGTCTAGTGATATTAAATTAATCTACTTATCAGTCAGTCCATTCAATTAAGAGAGCTTGCTGATGCGAGGAAAAACGTCCGAGAGACACCCATCGTCGAGAAGTCTGTGGAATAGTTATAGATGCAGATTTCAATTTCGTTACAACTTGGGAGCACGCAGATGGTTGGTGTATTCTCCCTTTAGTTTTTCCGACGAGCGCATTAACGGAACAGACGATGGGAATGCTATTGCAAAGATCTCTAGAGACGAGGAAAACTAGTTTTCCTCCTTCAGAGTTCATTCGCGCAGGCATGTCTGTCGTGTTTTTGTACGGGAATGATGTTGCATTGCATACCTACCCCAGGACTCAGGTAAGGAATTTAATTTAGCCGATTTTGCCACAAATTTTTATGCAGAGAAAGGCCTTCCGACAAAGATGTGTGTGTGTGTAATGACTACAGGCTCTGCTGTCATAGTCACTGCCACTGCCATTGCACCTGGTGTAATCATTTCCTATTGCAGCTCGTTGACTTGAGGCAGTTGCCACTCGGGAGGGATGTGCATACGTACTCGTATTTCCGATAAGATGAAACAACCGAATTTATGGCTTGGATTCCTTCTTCCTTAGATTCAATGGGCTTGGTGCAGCGGAAAAACTAATCCGTCTGGTGAATTTCATTGCAACCTTATTATTTTAATGTTTTCTCCTCCTCTCGATGTTTGTGCGGTCTGGGTTCGTGAATTCATTGCCCTTTTGGGTTCGTCGTTGGTGGAAGAAAATTATGGAATAAGAACTTGACTTGGTATAACGATTTGTAATTACGAGTACGAGGAGTATCTTGCCTCGTCTGCATGGTCATTTTTTTGTATAAAAGTTGGGTTGCGGTTGTGGCTCGTTTTATTGTTTGTTTAAGTGCATCGAACGAAAAATTGATGTTCATTTCCATTAAGACGATGCAAACTGTTCCAGAGAGAGGAAAACTATTCTTCTCTGGATATGGGAGTTGTCTAGTAATTCGCGGTACGCTTTTGTCTAGTGCTGACGTACATGGCTGTTCTTCTGATGTTCCTGCACAATGGAAAGTTTTTCTTTTCTGTTTTGTACTCCTATCTGCAATTTTCACAATGAATTAGAATAATATCTACGCAGATGAGTCGAAGAGTCTCTCAGCTACAAATAGTTTGGTAACCGCAAACGAAGAACGTTCCCTTCTTTTGTTGAAAAACATTTAAAGTTTAATGATTCTTGAATCCAAAAAGTCGTACGACCGAGCATTGTTTCGAATTTACGGCGCTTATAATCGTCCATTTGACAATCTTAAGCGTGTAGCATGGATCGATTTCTGTCAACATGGATCAAGTTCATCCAGAGTGAAGTGTGACCGAGAACTAAGCAACTTGGCCTCCGGACCGTCCACTAAAGAAATCTTTGTGTTAAGGTTTAACCCTGCAATTTTATGAGATCAAACGAAGCCGATAAGCCATTATTTAAAATGTAGTGTGACGAATAGGATGAAAATCAACTCGGAAGTTGATCCTTTTTGATCCTGAAGCTGTGAAGGGAAGAATACTGTCTTACCTCAAGAGAATCAACTTTTTTAGTGATAAGCAATTTGGATTCAGAGAAGGACTTTGCAAAGAAGATGCTCTCCTAAAGTTTTGTTCAACAATAAACAAAGGCTTAAATAAGAAAAAATATTGCGCCGGTCTGTTTGTGGATATTACCAAAGCCTTTGACATTGTTGATCATAAGATTCTACTTAAGAAATTGCATCGTGTTGGCTTTCGTGGTTTTGTGTTTGAATCCTATCTGAAAGTTAAAAAACAAAGAGTCAAAGTTGGGGACTGTTTAAGCGATTGTGAAGTGCTACATTTGGGTGTACCACAGGGGTCTGTCCTTGGTCCAATATTGTTGCTGATTTTTGTAAACTCTTTACTTAATCAACACTTTGCAGGTAAAGTTACGGCTTTTGCGGATGATCTCGGCATTGCATATGATTCATTTTAACCGGTGTTGGAATGGGTACAAATCCACGAAACTCTCGAGACTCTTTACATTTCGAAAAAGACTGTGTTTGGTTTGCATACCATAAGCCCATTTTTTAAACCTAAAGATGGTGCCAATATTATAGTCAAAAGCAGGATGAGTACTTTACTGCGGCTCTGTTCATCGGCCTCATAGGTGAGGTGATTTGACTCTTTTGGACTAATTTTTCCGTTTATACAATATGGGCCACCTATATATTGATCTTTTTGAAAAGCGATAAAGGGAACACTGTTCAACAATATTTTTCAACAAGTGTTGCTTTATCAAAAAAGTATTCATCCTTC
This sequence comes from Orthonevra nobilis, assembly GCA_963555765.1. Lineage (NCBI taxonomy): Eukaryota > Metazoa > Arthropoda > Insecta > Diptera > Syrphidae > Orthonevra > Orthonevra nobilis. Next base: position 47,389,618 of record OY743224.1, on the reverse strand, counting down.
CGATTAATTTACAAATATTATTTTAATCAAATAGCTGCCTCGACTTCTATTTGACGAAAATCTTGACCAATCGGTATCGTTTTTAATGCCAGCCCACAAAGAAAAACAATTGGCGCCAAATCACAGCACCATGGCGGACCAACAACATCACCAAAACGACAGACGATTGTTGAATTTATTTTAAAAGTAATCGATTTTTGAAAGGCCAGCTCGTCGCCTGAGTCCACATCCTCAATTTCTGACCATGAAAAAGCGCGTATCACGCTTCAGTAGCGCTAACCATTTTCTGTAACATTTGTTCCATTTTCGTCTTGAAAAAAAAATAGCCAAAAATTCCTCCAATCCAAAAACCACACCAAACAGTTTCACAGGATGCACTGACTGCTCTACGCCCCAAATAAGGTAACTTGGCTTGTTTACGCTGCAGTCGGAATGGAAATTTTGATCTTTTGAGCCAAATTCTCGTCAACTTCGAGCTATCTCAAAACCCAAACAGAGAATCCATAACGAAGCTAGTGTCATTTTGCTTTTGTGCTTGTGTCAATTGGATCTTGTGAGTGAATAGTCCGAAATCAGACTAGTGCAACATTGCATCATCTCGACAGAAACTTCTCTACGAAATGTGAACGGTCTTGGCAACACAGAATCCATTTTTGTAGTTACTTTGCAATAATTATCAACGCTGTCGATTTTTGAAAGCTGTCAGTGTCTAAATAGTGATTCAAAACGTAAACAGTTGGTTCAACCTATATTCACTTATTTATCTCCGTTCCTCTTTAATGCAGCTACGTCTCTTTGAAGTAACGATTGACTCAACCATCTAATTATTAACAAATAAGCTTGAAATATAATTCCCTCGTAGACGTCATAATCCCCAGCAAGCATTCTTTAAATTTACCGCTAAGGCACTTTGCGTTTGGGATCAGAACCATAATTAAAACGAGGGTCAGTGTACATTTATCTTACACCGTAAGGTGCACTTTTCAGCGGACGTTTTGATAACCACGCCAACTGGAATCAGACAATTTTTCAAAGACAAACAAGACACAAGCTAACGCACAAAGCTGCGTGTGAACGAATAATCATGAACTGCGGATACGGCTAACCCTATGGGGCGTTTTCTTAACTTAAGCTGATAGAAAAAATGGAACCCATAATTGGGTCGAAACTCGGTTAATTCTATGACTTCCCCCATAAGCTCAAGCCAATGTTTCTGTCACTCGAAAATTACGATAAAATATTATCTTTTCGTTCGAAAAGTATTAATTAAATTAAAGGCGTCATTTTGGACTCTTTTAATTGTCAACTTTGCTCATCGTGCGTAGGAACACTCTTGGGCCAGAATTATGTTATCCTTGTTAGGTACACGCATTTCTTTCCTTCTCTTCGTATTCCTCACATGAGGACAATTTCATGCAATTTATCTGACTAAACGAATGAGGTTTTCTTTGAACCTCACAATGCAGATCAGGGACAAAGGATCTCTACCTGCATTGCATCGAATAGAATATTTTGCCTATTGTGTGGTTTCCTTTGCTGCTGCGTCGTGTGCAGATGGCCCTAACTACAGAAACTTCTGTCTTTTTTAATGTCACCTGGGAATTATGTCCTAATCCCTCCCTTCGAACGCAGCATCTGCTAGTTGCACAGTATCTCCGGCTCCGTCTATTCAACAATTTAATTGATGATGCATTCATTTGCCAACAATTTACAATAATTAAATCAATCGTTCTAGCATCGAGTGTATCTTCTGTGTCAACATGTAATTAGAGAAATCTGCCGGCTATAGGATTTAATTGGGATTTTTGGATTGCCTGCATAAAGTGTTTCAAAACTTTGTTTGATTAGGTCTTGCGGCAATATGTCAACTTATTCGTAAGTGCAAAGAATTACTCCGCCATGTGCCATTGCAATCAACGAGATTGAGATTGATTAAATAGACAAGGAGCCCCAGTCGTAATTTTCAAGCCATTTGAACGGAATTTAATGATAGGGGATGACTGGGGTTAAGTGGTGAACCTTTTAGTCGCTTCCATTGCACGTTCATGAATGAAAGTTATGAATAGACATTGGAAGAGGGCTGGTGGCAATGATACATTCAACGTTATGAACCCATATCATAGCTCTCTCTCTCTTTGATCAGTGACTTCATGATACACTCACGACTTCAACTCCTCTATGGTGCTATAAAAAAGGTTGCGATAAACCTTAGTAAGCACAAAAGTATTAATAATTGAGTACTGCAAAAGTAAAAATTGGTTTAAGTGCGAAAGGGTCTGCCCATACCATGAACTTCCCATCTGAAGATAAGAAAAAAATGTAGGTGTTATTTTATTTGCCATTTCGGTTATGAAAACAGCATTCATTCCCAAGACTTTTTTCAGCTTTGGAACATTTAAAAAAAGATTTGCAAATTTAATATTAACTTTTCACACTTTTCTCTCGAAACTACCTCAGTCGCCTTCATTCGCGTTTGAAAGTGTTTATGCTTCTGCACCATTTAGGCGGGGATGACAGAAGCCTTAGTGAGCAACACTTAAGTTCTTCGAGAAAGCGCTTTACATAATTGTATTCTTAGCGACAGGTATTCTTCGGTTGATGTCAGCGTTACTGTTATTGTCTGTGTTTCCAGCGAAGCCTAGGCAGACAAAGTCCCTAATTACCTCAAAGTTATAGCTGTCAATGTTAACGTTCTGATCCAGACGTCGGATTTGGGTGTCCTTTCTTTATGACAGCCTATGTTTCTTTTTGCCCTCCTATACCGCCAAACTCATATTTGAGTTTTGTCTGAACACTCATAAACGCACTGTTAACATCAAGCTACGTTCCCTATATATATCAATATCTTCGGCGTATGCGAGTTATTGAACAGACCTTGAAGAGATAGTGCCTGTGGTGTTCACACGGTACTTTTGCACCATTGTTTTTAAGTATAATGTTGCCTAAAACGTTGTTTGACATCAAATGGGTCGGTGACGTCTTTACCGACCTTGCTGGAGCAGCTTGAGTTCTCCATCATCATTCTGCACAGGATGAGCTCGGATGGGATGCCAAACTTAGACTTGGCTTCATACATATCGTCTCTGTGGGTGAAACAGAAACCAAAACCAACCTTGAAATTGATGAAAAGGTGGTTTTTGTTTCAAGATCTGCCAGTATGTTAATATTTAGTCAGGTGGACTTTTCTGGTCCAAAGCCACATTGATATGTGCCTATCAGGTTGTCGATGAACGGTTTACAACGTTCACATAATACGGCGGGAAAGGTGTTATAAACAAAGTTGAAAAGAACGATTTTTGGAATAAAAATTGAAAAAAAAAAAATTAAATGAATTTGTCCCGAAACTTATGAGCGGCAGTGTATATATTTATACTTTTTTTTTATCTGATAAGGTAGTTCAAAACTATAAATTTTATTTATTTTTAACTCTTTTTTTTTAGAAAACGAACTTGATTTTAATTGAAGGAGAGAAATTGTCCCTTTTTGACGGTTTTTTCGTCATAAAACTTAAACCACTCAAACCAAATTTTTAACCAACAGCTTTTCAAAGTTCGATAACTTGATTTGTTCTCGAGTTAGGCTTGACGAAAAAATCCACATAAACGAATGTGCGTACGTTCACACACACACACAAGCACGGACACCTTTCGAAAAACAATCAAATCCGACCACTGGGACCTCGAAACTTGGAGAAATGTAAAAAATTTGAATTTCGAAAATCGGACTGATTTCATGAACTTCCTGATGGGAAGTTAAAAATTCACTGCAAAAATAGTGAAAAACTCTCGGGAATATTTTCATTAGGTTCTTTCTACTTCATTGAGAGTCTTCTTCTACAGCTGCACTTATTTATTTATCAAGCACTTATTAGCAGGAGTCTGCGTGGAATTTGCAGTAATTTGTTGTTATTTAAGGAGTTTATTTTTGTGCGGAAATAAATAAATCCTTTCGTGAATTATGCAAAGAAAAAAAATAATATAAGATCGCGATAATTCGAACGTTCAGGTGCCAAACTGCTCTGTGCAACGCGTGTTTTTTGACATCAGTATTCTCGGGGACACGCTTTGTATAATTCTGTCATATGAGGCTTTGAAGTCCACTAAGAGATCGTGAGTTTCCACTTGAATTCCCAGGATTTCGCGTAGTGTGAAAATATTGTCTATTCCAAATTGTGTGTTGCAAAAATGTTTCAGACGTTTGCACATTACACTAGACCGAGTTTTGTAAATGTTCTAAGCAAAGTATGTCTCGATAGTTGGTACAAAACATGAGCGCCTTTTTTGCAATCGGCATGAATAGAAACGATATTCCAGTCGTTGAGCATACTTTCGTTCTGTTAAACCTGGCATATGGTCAGCACCAGTTCTTCCATATTTAAAAATGCAGTCTTAGTTTTTCGACTATAGTATGTTTTCCTCAAACTCAAATACTGTATCTGGTTCATTCCCATTTAGATGCTGATGGATAGGCTACTTGAATTTATTCACAATTCTCTGCACCTTGGTGACGAGATTTTCATCATAGTTACGCTTGTATCCTGCAGCAACATTTTTTTTGTAGAAATTATCTGTTTTATTTTCTTACGTAGACTCTTGAATATCCTTGAGCTGGAAGACTGCTTAGGCTCTTTTCTTTTCACTTATTCACTTATTCTCTTGTTGCTCAAACTTTCCTTTGCAGAGTCTTATTATGGATCTCGGCTGTTGCCTATTTGCTCACAATTGTTAAAGGCTCATTGGGGTCTATTGCTAATGGGTTCTTTTTAAGTTCTTGGGCTTTTTTCGGTGTCAAGTTTAGCTTTCGAGGCTTGACCGGTCGGACTCTGAATCATAAGATCTTTTGAACTTTTACACATCGAGAGTGATTGAGGAGTTTCTTGCGTCCATTTCGATTTGATTCTGTTGGCCGTCTGCGAATAGTCAGATTGTTGTGTGGACCTTTTAGACAGAGTTACTTGGGTTCCGTCTACAAGGTTATAAAGTATTCAACTTTGTCGGTTATTGCATTAATAAAAATGATCTTATAGAAGCTTTCCTCGATGTGGATGACACCCAGGCATTCATCTATCGCCTGGAAATCGATCACATGTTATCACATATCTATCCGTGTTACGGATATTTTGCATGGTGATAATGTCCAATTTTTGTGCCGTTTCTGAGGTGCATAGTGTTTTTAGATTCCGGGATTAAATTTGTATCTCGTTCTCCGGTTTCTTCCGTTTTGGAGACAGTTTGTTTTCGAGGCAGCGTTTTGATTCGCTACATATGTACATAAGAATACCACTCAGTGATTGCTGGGACAGTTATCCTGAGGCTGTGAGTCAGCTTAAATTGCCCGAAAACAGATATCGCCACTGACTTCAACCTGTCCGTGAATCCCACACGAAGGTAGCAACTTTTCAACTTATACAATTTCTGTACTTTAACTTTTCGAGTGTAGTTTTACTCCAATTTATTCTCAGCATTTTTATATTATAGCAGGCTTTGGTGCTCCTTCCCAAGCTCCTCTTTAATTTAAATGTTAAATGAACGTAGTTGCACTTCATCGATGCTAAAAAAAAAGGTGGCTTCATTTTCTGGCCTTTCGTTTGTTAGCCTTAACTTTTTATGGTTACCGATCAAAACCAATTCCCTTCCACCCGTGAAGATAAAGACATATTTTAACCAGATTAAACCTTTAATATACATAACTGGCTACAAATATTCACATAACCAATAAATAATACATCTTGTCGATAGCCAGGGTCCAACTGCCTCCATTTTATATTTCGATCGTGTATCTCGTGGAAGACGACGAATCGCCAAAGGAGTAAAAATTGTTCTCTGAAAAGGTCGGCTCAGTCAACCATCATGAAATTCATGTGAAATTTAAAGAAGCTTACCTTCGTCACTTTCAAAAGAATAGAACGTGTCATCATCCCTCAGCGATGACCGAATCGAGAGGCGTCTACTGCTCGCATATGCCGGCATTCCAATTGGCGATCCATATTCCGAACAGGTATTCTCCGATAGACACACCGAGCCAATCGGTGATCCATATACCGAGCTGGGACTTTGCATGGGTGCACTGTCTAGAGCCTTGTTGAGTACAATATCGGGAGATGTTGCACCTCGAGGTCGATAGTTGTTATTCGCGTCCTCGATGGTCGATAGAACCTCGGGAAGCTTTGGAACTGGCGCCGGTCGCTTCTTGTTTCCATTTTTAACGCCTTCGTCTTTTGGTTTGATCACATTTTGATCATCATCCTCCTCGGCAATGACATCGGCGTCAGTAGTCGTCTGGACACGCTGCTGGACGCCGCCGTCTGTGGTGGTGGGATTTTTCTCGAAGCGTGAAATCAACTTGTTCACCTTGCCAAGGTCGCTCGGTTCGATTTCTTCGCTAAAGTGTCGACGTAAGGAAGCCTGCTTAACCAGAGGCTTAGCTAGTCGCACCATCGAATCGTTCCGCTCGACGGAAATGCTGCGCGGTGGTTTCCGCAATGGAAGCGGTGGGGGCGGTGGTGAGAACGATGGTGGAGGTGATGGGGCCACGTCTGGAGGTTCGTCGTCTTCCTCGCTCGAGAGCTCTTCGTTTTCATCGTAGTTCGCGTCCAAACTCTCCTGGCTGTTGCCAATTTGTCCTTTCTTCGTCGTATGAGTGCTTCCGTCACTTGCTTCCATGCTATCACTGCGAACTGTCTCTATGGCGACTTGAGTGGTGCTGATCATTGGCGAAGGACGTTTCAATCGAGTTATTCTGGACGAATTGTCGTAGTCATCGTCCTCGTCAGTGCTCTCGCCGAAGCTTTTGTCAAGGCTGTCAACGCTGTTGGCCGCAATGCGCCTTACAGGAACGTTCTTCATTTCGTCCTCGAAATCTACAAAAGCTCCGCCATCGTGGTTCGAAAAGATGTCAATGCTTTTGGCCTTATAGAGCTTCTCCTCGCTAAAGACGCTGTGCACCTTCCAGGGTTCAGCCTTTTCGTCGATAATGTTCAGACCGGCAGATGTGGATGACGTGGCGCTCTTGTTTCGGAAGTTATCTGGTATCCATGAGTCCGAGTCGTTTGAGTCCATTGAACGTTTCCTGGAATGGCCGCGGTTTATGTCCAAATGCTTCTGATGCGTTGGCGATGGAGTCATCTCAAGGAAGCTCGATACTGCGTTCTTATTGGGAATCCAACCGGGCGTTGGCTTGATTCTTGCCTTTGTTGTAACTATTTCTCGGATGATGGGTGATGGGAGTGCTGGGGCTGCTGGTGCCGGACGGGTAACTGCAATTATCAGCGTGGATTCATAATGGTCGGAGTTATCCTGATGGATAAGAACTCGTGGAGTTTCGCCCTCATCATCAGAGTCAAGAGATTCGGAGATGGCCCGGTTTGATGCCCATAAAACTGGAGTGCTTCTCTTTGGAAGCTCAGCGACCACACCGTCTGAATGGTCATCAGAATTCGCTCTCTGAATCCTTCGAGGCTTTTCGTGGCTTGCCTCTGGAATCGACTCCCTTGACTTTGCGCGGTACATCTTGATTTTATGCACTTGCGCGTTGACCTTCTTCATTGCCTTGTCGCGAGCATGCTCTAGTTTCTCGAAGTTTCTTGTCTTCTGCTTTTGCTGATCGTCGCTTTGTGTAGGCTCACCTGATTCCTCGTCGTTTTCATCCTGAGAACCTACTTTTCGGCTTCTTATATGGTTGAGTTTTCTCATAAGAGTGGACGAGCGTCCGGGTGGAGGCGCACTTGGTGGGGCGTCATCATCGGTGACGGATTCGTTCTGTCGTTTGACTTTAAAGCTCTTCTTCCAATCGCGGAGCTTACTTGTAGTGGCCTGAGGAGTCTTAGTTTCCTCTTCGTCGAAACTAAATGATCGCTCGCGTAATCTAAGGCGACGCAAGCCAGCCTTCAGTTGATCCGAAACATTTGCTCTGCCTGCTGCTCCTTCGTTTTGCTCAGTCTCGGATTCTTCTGAGGTCTCCTGCCGTGTCTTGCGTTGCCTTAAGCGTTTGATACTCTGCTTAATGCTGTCGAACTTACCCTCCGGACTTGACGGCTGCTGTTCGGTATTTCTTTCCGAAGGCTCTGTGTGCCTCAAATGGATATTCCTCAAACTCCAGCCCTTCTTCTCGGGGTCAGAAATTGCGTCCAGTGATTCCTGAGAGTGAATGGTCTTCTTCGGTTTCGGTTTCTCCGAACCACTATCCTCCGAAGCGAATCTATTGCGAATGTTCTTCAAATTCCAATTGCTTTCAGGCTCACTAGAAGCGCCCTCTTTCCTTGACTTCCTGAACCCTTTCAATTTGTTTAAGCCAGCTCTGTACGACATGTGTCGGCCTTCCGTAGTTTCCTCAACACTGTCCTTCTCGGCAACACCCCACAAATTGCTCCTGTTAGGCTTCCTTGGAGGCTCTCCAGCACTCTCGTCCGACATTGATTTTTGAAGCTGCAGACGTGCAGAAACCGACTCATCGATAGCATTGCGTCTCCTCGTCAACAAAGACGGAGGTGATGCATTTCTTTGCAAACGTCCAAGCTCAGATCGTATAGGACTTGGCACACCAGACGCCAACGAATCAGGCGGACTTATACTTCCCGAAGATCTTGAGAGACGACGCCGAGCCTCCTTGAACTCAAACTCATAAACGCTCGCCCTCTCGTCCATCTCGTTTTCCAGCTCTTGTTCCTCCTTCAGTTCCCTCTCATACTGCCGTGTATAAATGTCAACTTGGATGTCAGTTTTCCTCACAACTGTCTTCTTTGCAAAAATATTCTTGATCTTAAACTCGGAAAAGTCCTTGTAAGTTTTTCTGCATCTATCGCCAAACCGAGTCGCCGCATTTCGTGGTGACGTATGGAGTCCATGGTCCAATCTATCCGGACAGTGCTCCGCTTCAAAGGTACTTGCAGTTCTGTAAGTTGACAACGCACCAGCATTGGTGTCCTGAAATCCATAATTTATATTCATCAGTGACGAAACCGTGGATATCCTCGTTGGTGTCCGATCGATAAAAGCTGACGGCGGTGGCAGGGACTGTGGTGTCATTGGTTGCCCACCCGTCGGAGTTTGCTGCTGTTGCTGCTGCTGTGATATATCCTCTCGAGAGCTTTTGAAAATTTTTCGCGATTTTATTTTTGGGATTTTTATCTGTGGCAGGGGTGGCAATTTATCTGGATGGAAATAAAAAGAAAAAGCCTCGCAATTAATAGGCACTAGAAAAAAAAATAAAATGGCTGACTCACTCTTTATGCTGTCCACATCGATTTTCTTGTAGAAGCTCTTTAAGTCCATGGTACTCGACCCTGCATCGGATTCCTGATTTTTTTTTTTTTAAATGAAAATTTGACTTCGTTTTTGGAATTCCTCGACGAGTTATCCCTTCAAAAGGGATTCAACGAGGGACTTTTTTTTCTTATGTAAAAAATAACAAGGTTCAACTGGAAACTAAATTGTTTACATCTGATATGCGTAGAAATACGTTGTGTTCTGGGGTGCAGCTAGACTAGATGGCTGAATTGTTGAACCCATTACCTCGTGCTAATTGAATTAGCGTGCATTTCTCAGGGCTTTTGCGTTGCGCTATGTTTTGCTTTGTCGTCGCTTTTTTTCTGCTCTTTTTATTCCAGATATGTGAGAGGGTGAAGACTGGAAAATTGATTTAAAGAGGAACGACAACGAAACAGAGTTGATGTGGAAGGGATCTAATCGTAGCACACTTCTGTTGATTGAGATTGATTGACGTTTGACTACTATTTTCTTTTAGGGATCTTAAAATGCATGAACATTCGAACTAATTGTGTAACCAAGACTGGGTTAGGTTAAATGGCGAGAGCCTGAAATGAAATGGATTGGTTTCTTCCTCAGTATGATCCTGATATTAAACATTTGGTACTTTTGATAAAACATCTCAACTGGCTTTTTCTCCAAATTTCCCGCATAGTTCTTTGTCCTCTTCGCAGGCGGTGCAGGATATTTTTTTTGGATGTAATGCAAAATTGGTTGAGCCAATTGCGCCATGATGCGGATTTCCCTTTTACCGGAAACCAGGAGGTTTTTCGGTTATTTTTTCTCTAATTTTTAGTCACTAACTAAGAAGTTTGAAAAAATCATAGCTAGAAATCCAGGACGCAATCCAAAGTCCTCGAGAATATAGGTCAAAGATCTCGTTCTATTCAGCTCTTCTACCCTTTCAATGGCCACAGGAACGCATACGGTGTTGACTAGTTGAATGTGACTTGTTTGATCTAGAGCCATGCACTTCGGATCTTATTTGTGATTTGGAGCGTCTTGAACGCGCCTTAGTTAGCTCTCCATCTAGAATGGCTTTATTTTAATCTCCGCTTAGAGCGCATAAAATGTATCAAGGTGCCATGTATCCGCACTCAAGATTTCCACCGACATCGTTGACTCTGCTGCGATAAATTCTGTTCTAAGACTTTTCAAAATTCTTCCACGAGTCATGCATGTCCTTCAATTCTGACCACATACTAGTAGATTCAAATCTGGACCGCCCCACTGCTAATTGTTTGCCGCTTTTAAGTCGGACCTACTCTGACGCCGGGCCAAAATTGTCCCGGTGGATCAATCAAATGATTCATTCCGTCCGGGTTCATTGTCGTGTCGTCACTCCATGTTCAGACATTTTTTCATGGTTATTGTTTTAATTTTCGAGATATATTCTTCTTAAGTGTGGCCCAGTAATCTTGACCTTTTTTTCGGTTTTTGAGTGACTGAATCCTCTCAAGAATGTTGGTAGAGCATCGGTCTTAATTGGCTGGAGAAATGGCGTCTAATCGCAGGTCCGTTGCAAAGTTACCAAAACCACTGATTCCACGACTGTGCCGACTCTTGAACTAAATGAAAATCGATTTCTGGAAGACCTGTGTGGCACGTAGCACCATCTTGCTGGAATCATAGTTTCTGTCCATAAAACCTTTCTCTATAATTGCGTGTGAATTTTCCGGATCCTCAAATGCGGCAAATTTGTTTGTCAACGCAGTCGAGAGGCAAATTCTCCTCATCTGAAAAGATGCTGTTTTGAGCTGCCTTATCGACCAATAATTATTGCTGTTGACCTAAAAAGCAGTCATTTAGAGAAGCTCGGCACGTTGCTGCTCTCGTGATAAGCAAACACTTTCGGCAACAGCTAAATATTCTCCATTGAGTGCACAGGAATATGCCTTGCCATGAAGCAGCAAACCCGTGTTAGGAACTTTCTTTTCAAATTAGCTTACTGCAGCTGAAATGGATGAAATATTTCGAAACGAAATTTCTTTTCGAAGTTCGCACTGTTTCGACAACTCAGCGTCCTTTTTGGAAGTAAATTTGCAATGTTTTTCAACGCTTTTTAAGCTTGAATAAGTCCATTTCGTACCACGATTATATAAAACTGAGTTTTTGTCAATTTTTTTAATTGTAAGTTTCAAATTAAGCCAACCTTTACAATTAACCGTAGGTGTATTTATCCAGTAAATTTGACTCTAGACCCAAGGTCTTCCCAAATGCCCCTCTACATGTTTATTTATTTATTGTTGTTTTTTGCCAATTTGCTCGCTCTCAAGGGCTTTTGACTACCCTTAATATGCATTTTGCGCAAAGCAAAAAGGAGTAGGAGATGAATTGATTGTGTAGTGGTTTGGTTTCGATTGCTCCGAATAGGGGCGAGGGAATTCAATTCGACTTCTTTCTATTGGGTTAATTCGCAGTATTTTATTGGACCATTGCGTCATCACTTTTCTGTTTCTGCTATGGGTCCACGCAAGAACAAATGACATCGAACCAGACGAACTTGGAACTCCATCATGGCAAGTCACCCAATCCGGCAGACAACCACTCCAATGATAGCGCCGCTAATGGCGTTTGGACAAGATTCGAAAACTAGATAAAAATCAAGGCTTATTCTTGAGTGATTAAATTGAAAATCTTGCGCATCACTTATGGTCGTCCTATTGGGTAAGACTATCTGATTCTGTAGAGCTTAGTGCTGCGCCTCCTATTATGAGGATGTGAAAGTCTCTTCATCAACGTTTTTTTTTTAAGCGTCAGCCTCAGCGGCGTCCAGATAGTTCACAGCTCTTTTGTGCAATTCCGAAAAATCATTCTGTAACTCATGCAACTGTTTTGTTTTTAATTTCACAGCAAACAGGTGCTTGGCGAGTAAGCCGGGTCAAGCAAGGCTTTTAAAATAGTTAGCTTCCTGTCAGGTCAAACAATGTACGTATTTTATCTTCTTCAAATTTATTTGTCCACGGTGCGTTCAATTGCTAATGTTCACATGCATTTCCCGCTCCGGTAACTAGCTCGTAATTGTTGGTGTACAATGAAAATTTAATTCATTTTCCGTTCTCACAAAAAAAGAAGAAAATATGCTTTCCATCATTCCCATCATGCTGGTTTGAGTCGGGTTTGGTTTTCCCGATGCTGCCAGTGGCAGTGAAAACACACACACACCATTTTCCATTGGCGTTTCACTATTCTAACAAATTTATTCAGCAGTTTTCTTTTAGGCCATCGTTCGCATGAATTACAACGTTAACCAGTTGTAAAGTTACAGATTGAAACGTTGGGAACCAACTCCGAACCGAATGACAATCATGCGCATTGTGCTGCATGAGGAAAATTTCTCTTTCATAAATCTACTATAGGTAAACTATTTTTTTTTTTAGGTAGATTCGTGTATTAATAATTTATGTTCACGCTTATGAGTGCATTGTGTTGCTCCAATCGACGGGTCAGAATTCCGAGTGGATTCGGAATGTTTTTGTTGGCTTTTTTCCAGCGATTCAAGCTCTGGGTTCAGTCAAGTGTCTTACCCTATTGTTTTGTGAACATACACAAAGACTGAGATTGCGTTATTAGAATGATGTATGCCAGGGCAATGAGTGAATGTTGCTATTCGCTTATTTGTCGTAATAACACCATTTATGGAATGTGACCTAAAACATCCATAAACGAGCTGTCGGCTTATACAGAGCTTTGAAACTTGTGCAGTTGATGTGACGACGACAATTGTGTATATATATGTAGTAATTGTTTGCTGGAAAATTGGACGGAATCCATTGACATTCTATAATAGTATGCACTTGCATTGTGGATAGACGTTTGGCTGTGGAAGGTGACGTTTGAACTTTTGGTTACTTTCAGTGTTGATGCGCTTATGGTCAGACCACCTGACGAGCATATATGCGCCTAACATCTGTTTAAACATCATGTAATTAAGTCATACTTAAATAGTTTCGTAGAGCTCCGATTGGAATTAAACAAGCTCATATTTAGAAAAGGTCACAACTTGTTGTGCGCGCTAAAGTTTCATCTAGTGAATTGGATAGTGCCAAAACCACACTGCGGTAATTTTTGGCCGATTTGATCTTAGTTTTGAAAATCCGATGATGATTTTAATTATTCATTTGTTTGGGTGCCTAAAACAATACCTTAAGTACTTACAAAAATAAAATGTCTGCATCTTGTAAGTCCCAATTCCCGAAGTTTTCACTTAGAAGTCTCATCTTTGTCGACATAAATTGAACGTACGTTATAAAGAGAACTTCAGTTTGAAATATGCCTCGCGTTCTCACCAAATGAAAGGGTCTATTGTCAGAATAATCGTTTCAAACACTCCACCTCATGGTTGTTTGACCGGTAAAGTTGATACCAAAAAAATATTTTTCGTACGAATTGCTTTTAGCTGGACATTCAAAAATGTATTAAGTTCGTTTGTGGAGGAAGGGAATACTCGAAAATATAAGACTGAGCCAGTAAAGAAGAAATATTTACATTGGTGGAGATCCGGCGGAGATTCATTCTAGGCAATTGATGCTATTTCAGTCTATATCGAGCGATTCGACAAAAATGCTCCAGCTTGGAGTGCCGAGTTTCCAATTCAAACTTTCAATCATAGGTTCACGAAAATATTGTGGATTAAATACCGGCTCAAGGGAGAAGCGCTTTCGGATGCAGACGTGGTCCAAGCAATTGTTAGCCAAGTCATCCTGCTAAGTGAATTAGTAAACCACGATAACCGAAGGTTTATGCCGAGTGATGTTATTTCATAGCTGAAAGGAAAACAGATTACAAAATTCGCCCGCTTTAAAAAGAGTACTGAATCGACAGAATTGCTTCAAGTTTTTTACCATCAAGAAGGCAGATGACCCAAATGGAGTGTGACATCTTTGTAACAGCCAAATCGCCTTTCAGGTAGGTACTCCAAAGCAATACCATAAAATAGACAGCAGCTTGGGATTGTTTCCTCAGCTGGAAGCGATTCGGCAACAAATTGGGTTCACTGGAACAACATTCTACACATTCCTTAATGCTAAAAGCCCCGATCTGGATATGCAGGAACGAAAAAAGAGCTCGCGACCTCCTGTTTTACGACTGCAAATAGTACAAGAACATTTTCGGTGTGACAACTTACGATTGGCTCAATGGTCGACAAATTTTCGAAAACCATCTAAGAATTTTGAATGAATGGTTACAGTGGTACCTTGCCAAGGAAACAATGTACGCATTCCGCACCGAGACTGCCCTAATTGCAATAAATTCGAACATCTTAAGAAGCAGACAAAAATACAAATCGACGGAATACATGTTTAGTCCTTAAATCAACAAGGACATTCTACTCTATATTTCAGTTTTAAATAGTTAGCTTAGTTTTTTATCCCTCTCCCTACCCCCCTTAAAAGTGACAAATCCCCAGTCTCTTGTAAATTTGAAGTCGTCGTCCCATAGAAATATTGACTTAAAACTATTCCGTAAACAACATTCATTTAGTAGAATGTGATAAACTATAAACAATTCACCAATTCACTACGTACATAATTGCTGCTAAGCTCGAGGACCCGTGTTCAAAGCTGTATATAAACATCTGGCAGTTTTATAGACCCACCTCTCGCAAGTACAACTGTCAAGAAAAAGCTTCTGGGGCCGTTCAGAGTCGGCAATTAACTGTTGGTCAAACCGCCGCCATTGACTAAAAATGCAAGACGCACACATAAATGATGAAGCTAGGCTCTTTAAGAGCCGTTGCGACACCATTTTTTTTAAGGAACTGAAAATTACATGAAAATCAATAGAGTTGTTAAAGCTCCCTGCTAGAAAGTCAAATGTGTCGGATAGATAGATAGAGTCTCTCTTATGTATGAATTAGAAGTAGAGAACCAATCGATGTACTGACAAAGTCTCAATAATGAAGGCATCTTAAAAAAAGCTGCACAGTCCTAAGTCCGCAAACAGTGAAGAACCAGTGGACGGGTATAAAAATTGACTACTGGTTTGAATCACAGGTTAATGGGTGGTGTCCAAATACGTAGGCTGCTAGATATATTTCTCGCTTAGGCAACACTAAGTGTTGCCAGGTGCAATCTGACATTTCCATTGGAAAGTTTGACATTTTTTAGCATAACATCACTCAGTGACAACACGTGTCATTTAATCGTGAATTGTTTTATTTACAGAGACTTGAAAAATTCTTCTCGGTAAAAAAATGGAATTAACTCGTGCACACTTTCGTACGATCATTTCTCACAACTCTCGACGTGGAATATCACGCCAAGAGTGCATTGATGAACTTAAATCTTTGGATGGCGATGAAGCACCATCCTATAGCACTGTGAAAAACTGGTTTAATGAATTAAGTCATGGCCGACGCTCGCTCAAAGACGAATTCCGTGAAGGTCGTTCAAAAACGGCCGTTGTGCCAGAGAACATTGATGCCGTGCGTGAACTGATAATGCAAGATCGTCATGTGACATACGGTGAGATAGAGGCATCCCTGGGCATTTCTCCCACCAGCAAACATTCGATATTGCATGTACACCTGGCCGTTAAAAAGGTTTGTTCTCGTTGGATCCGTCACAATTTGACAATCGCTCAAAAAAAAGGCTCGTGTCGATTGGTGCAAAGAAATGTTAAAAATTTACGATCGCGGTGCTTCAAAAGACGTTTATAAGAATGTCACAGGTGAAGAATCATGGATCTATGCGTATGAGCCCGACACAAAACAACAATCGACCGTGTAGGTCTTCGAAGACGAGCCAAATCCAACAAAAGTTATTCGTGGAAGAAGAAATTCGAAGCAATTGGTCGCCTGTTTCTTCGGCAAAACTGGTCATGTGGCGACTGTTCGGCTTGAGCAACGTAGAACGGTCAATTCTGAGTGGTACACCACAATTTGTTTGCCTGAAGTCTTCGGAGAAATTCGAAAAACGAACAAGAGAAGGCGAATCATTGCGAGCTCTCACACATCAGCTCAAACCAGCGCCTTTTTTACCGGCCAAAAAGTCGAATTGATGAGTCATCCGCCGTACAGCCCCGACTTGACACCTAATGACTTCTTTTTATTCCCGCACATCAAGAAAAAACTGCGTGGTCAACGATTTTCGTCGCCAGAACATGCAGTCGAAGCGTTCAAAAACC
This sequence comes from Orthonevra nobilis, assembly GCA_963555765.1. Lineage (NCBI taxonomy): Eukaryota > Metazoa > Arthropoda > Insecta > Diptera > Syrphidae > Orthonevra > Orthonevra nobilis. The sequence goes on along the minus strand of OY743224.1, from coordinate 47,373,227 downwards.
ATGTTTTGGAGGTGTCTCAACCGGAGTGGAAAAAGTGTTTCGACAATTGGTTTGAGAGCATGCAAAAGTGTATAAATCATGCTGGAGAATACTTTGAAAAACAATAAAACCACTTTTGGTGATTAATATTCGCATTTTCATTATTGGGCCAGAAATATATCTAGCAGCCTACGTAAAGACGGTGCATTTTCCACTTGTTTAATTGCATTCATTCGAACATGCAGGATTTGTTTTTTTTATCAAGACCCGGAAATGTTATAGCCCACATATCAAATAAGAGGACAAAGGAAAGATCTTTTGAGTGCAAGTTCTAAAGACCACCTACAATCGAAAATCTCCTTGAAAATTAATGGTCTTGGTACTGACTTCCAAAATGTCTTTCGTTATTAAAAACTCTCATGATGGAGCTTCATTTTCATAAAATGTTATGCAATTATGAAAAGAGTGTTTCATTAAGCTTAAATTTCCATCGTTAAAACAAAACGAGCATAATTAAAATGTTCATTATAAGGGCTCAAGTTTCCCTTATTTAGGTTATTTCGTATCACTTCCTTTGCTTATGTTATTCACATCGAAGGGTTTTAAAGTTTTTCTCCTTTCTTATCGGCGACAACTTTTTTAATCTTCATCTGCTCACACTTTGAAAATATATTTTAAAATGCAATGCAAAAAAAGTGTCCATACCCAAGGGAAAATTCCGTAATGTCTTCAAACTCAGACGTTGTTTGCATCTTACTTTTACCTGTTAATCCTTCTTTAGGATAATCTTTGCCGTCTTAACTTAAAAAAAAAAAACAGGATACTTACAACAGTTTCTTTTTTTTATCGTTTCAGATAAAGGACTTTGACTGCAGTAGGATTAAATATTTGTAAACGCGTCTACCCTAAGGCGCTCAGGGGGTATAGTTTTTCTCCTTTCTTTTACCTCTCAAGGAAAAGTGTAATAATTCACTCTTGGCTGAACGTTTCAAAGGACCAGGGAAGAAGCCACCCACGACACGAAAATGGGGCGGCTGTCATGTACCTTTGCCGTCCTTATGGTCGCACTTTTTAGCACCACACATGCACTGAGTAAGTACAAGCAAATGATACTAAATACGATTGCATAAATCGGCTCGAAGGACCAAATGTAAAGTTCCACTCCTTAGACACTTTTACTTTGTGTTAACTTCAATCGCCTAATGCAGCCTCACATTAGGTAAACAAGAAAAGGCTTGGTTCGATTGAATACTAACAGTGAGTCAAATTATTTATTTCAGATCTATTTATACAAAAATAAGTGCTTACTTAAACAGAAACGTGCAGGTGGCAAAAACGTATACAAAAGGTGCATGCGTTATCAAAAGGTGCAAAATTACAGAAAACAACAGCAAACAAATAAACAAAATTATGCTTACGTTAACAAATTATAATTAAAAGGGAAAAATAGAAAACGTGAAATTGAAAATTGCAAACTTGCAATAAATTGCAAGTACTTTTGTTGATGTGATCAACATTCTGCCTCCTCCGGAGCTGTTCTCCAGTTCATCCTAAACCGTGGTGTTGTACTGCTTCTGTTGTCTCTTAATTCGATGTCCTGGGATCTTTTGGTCGGGCATTTGCCGTATTTGAGGATTACAGCCAATAATAAGATTAAAAGAATTGCTGCAACAATAATTGAAATCCAAGACCCAAATGCCCAATACTGATGTTTTATGATGGTTTTCCAATTTTCGTCATGTAGCCGGTTGAGCGCTTCAATGGTTTCTTGGTGGTTTAGATTTGAGATCTCCGTTATATCCTTACTGAGCGGAATGATAGTTTCATTCGCAAAATAAACTGGAACGTGTGTCGATAGTGTTGTGTTTAGAGTGGCAATTGATTTGCTAAAATGCATCACTACTCTTGATTCCTTGAGTACCCTTGCTTCCAATCGTATGGAATTGGATTCGATGACGCAGTCTGGTGAGATATGAATTACGCCTGTTTCATTAAGAACTACTTCTTCACGTTCTAGTCCACAATTTACAAATATTGTTGTTGTTTTAGGTGTTATGAACATCCATGTGTTGTGAGTCCATAATTCTTTCCATATTGTGTGCTTTATTTTTAATGTTTTGGTTGGACATTGTTTGAAGGACAGCTTCTTGTACAGCTGTTGAACAATACAGTCCTCGCTCTGGTCAATACTTTGAAATATTGATGGCCGAAGAATAAAGGTTGTTTCATTGATAGTTTGAGTCCCAATTATATCTTTCAATGGTATTTCAAAATATCGTTGTAGATAATAATTGACTCCAAGTACCGGTTGCTGTATCTGCACTTCTCGGAATGTCTGCACATCGATTTTTTCAGGAACAGTGTTGATTTTAATCAGCTCATATTCGTTGGCGTCTATAATCATGAAATATCCCGTTATTAGGATCTCTGATGAGTTTGATGAAATTTCCAATTTGTCCATTGGATCCGGTAGAATTGTCATGTCAGGACCAAGCTTCTCAGCACACTCGTGGATAATCTTTTCCATGCTTTCATGCGACAAAAATTCCAATAAGTGGCTACGTTTCAGATATGCATTAAGTAGCTTGTTGTATTTTGTTTCGATCTCCCGCATGTAGCTAAGCGCTATCAAATATGCGTTCGTCACGTATATGTTTATCTTATTCTCATCAATGAATTTGTACCAGTTTTCCATCTTGTTGATCTCTTCTAAACCAGCATTAAGTCGTTTGGTGAAGCTGTTTATTTTCTTGCCGATTCTGGTTTCTGTGTCGTTCACACTCGCAATTGTCGACAGCATTATCTTGGTATTGGTTTGACTACCCTTGATTAGAGCCCTCTGATTTTTGTCAAGAGCTTCGATATCCTGGTAAACTTCTTCGTTGACTCCAAATATTGAAGTAAGGATGGTTCCTAGTATTCCTCGTTTTTGTCTTTTGTGTGGTGTTATTTCAAGCCTCTTGAAAATCGAGAATACATTTTTCCATTCTTCATCCAAGTGATTTCGCAATTCTTCGCACTGATTTTCCTTAGTCGCTGCACTTGCCCGTCTACATAGCTCAATCAATTGGTCTCTTGTCTTATTTACGTTTGATTGATCACGTAGTAGATCTAGCATCGGGTATCGAATGCTGGTGCGAAGTACGCCCCGTTGAATTCTGGCTGTTCCAAATTGTTCCACAAATATTCCAGCCTCCGGATGGGTTATTGTGTATCGTGTAGATCCTGGCGTAACTAATGCAAGAACTGACAGAACTGCAAGAGCAACAGGAAACTTGCATGGATGTTTCTTATTTCTCTGGTTCCTTGTTGAAATCGGAGACTGTTTCACCTTCGATTCATCTTCTTTCTCCTGAGGCTTCATAGGGTTTTCTTCATTGGGTAGCGGACACACCTTGGTTATTGGTCGTTTCAATACTCCTTTTTCCGTTTTTACCGTCACAACTCTGGTTAGCCCATCAGCTCCACTATGCACTTCCACAATTTTTCCCAAAGGCCACTTCGATGGTGAAATAAGTTCACCCTTCAGCAGTACCAATTGTCCGACCTCAATATTCCTTGTTAAATGCTTCCACTTGTATCGTTGTTGCATCCTTGATAAGTAATCCTCATACCATCGTTTGCACAGGTCGTTTTTTAGTTTTTGAATTAGCTTCCACCTCTTTAAGCTACTCACAGACATATCCAAAATGAAATCTTGTTGTGAGGCTAGCAATGGTTCTCCAACAATGAAATGGCCCGGTGTTAATACATCAAGATCCTCAATATTGTCTGTTAACGCACAGAGTGGTCTGGAGTTCAAACATCCCTCTACTTGTACCAGAATAGTGTTCATCTCTTCGTAAGTTAATTTCTGCTCTCCAATAATTCTGTTCAAATGGTACTTCGCGGATTTAACTCCGGCTTCCCAGAGTCCACCAAAATGTGGAGCTCCTGGTGGTATGAAATGCCACTGTATTCCACTGTTTGTTAGGTTGATTTGCAATGCGTCGATAATGTTTTTAGCTCCGATGAAGTTGGTTCCATTATCACTATAAATGTGATACACAGATCCTCTTCTGCTGATCATGCGTCGTAATGCTGCCATAAACCCGTCCGTTGTTAAGTCAGAAGTAAGCTCAATGTGCACTGCCTTTGTTGCCATGCAAACGAAAAGTGCTATGTAAGCCTTATGTGACTTAACACCCCGAAACTGTGAGCATCTGATGTGGACTGGACCTGCATAATCTACTCCACAGTGAGTAAATGGCCGTGAAAACCTCACTCGTGCTTCCGGAAGTTGTCCCATAAGTTGACTTGATTCCTTGGCCTTGAAACGAAAGCATTTAACGCATTGATTTATAATCGCTTTAACGGTGTTGGTTCCTCTAATGATCCAGAATTTTCTCCTGATGTGATTTAAAGTGAGTCTTACGCCACCGTGCAGCGTATCCTTGTGAGCCTTAGTAACAATTAATCGTGCCAGTGGGTGGGACGACGAGAGAATCATAGGATGCTTTTGATCCATTGTCAAGTTTGCATGTTTTAAACGGCCTCCCACTCGTAATATTCCATTTGAATCGACAAATGGGTTCAGTGAAGATATTTTGCTGTCTGATTTCAAAGTATTGGTTGTCAGAAGATTTGCCACATCCTCAGAGAAACATTGTTGAGCACCCTTTACCAGCATTCTTTCTGCTTCCAAAAGTTCCTCTAGTGTTAACCCGCCCAGTGTACGCTCTTCACGTCTGGTACTCCTTTTGCAGTTGTTTTGAAATCGCAAGCAATATGCGGTTATACGCTGAAGTTTCGAGAACGAAGAGAATTTGAGAAAAATATCATACTTGCATGGTGGAATGCTGTTATCCACTGACAAACAAGCGCGTATCTTTCTGACTTCCGGTAATTCTTGAATTTCCGTCATTGATTTGTCGGCTGGCCAATGATTTTCATCTTTCTTTAACCAGTCTGGTCCATGCCACCAAGATGAATTTTCAGCGAGAGTATCTCCAAATGATCCTCTAGATGGAATGTCAGCTGGATTCTCTTTTCCTGGCACAAACCTCCATTGTCCTACAAAATGTTGTTGTACATAGGACACTCGGTTGGCAACAAATGTATTCCATTTCACTGGATGTTGTTTTAACCAGCTCAGTACTATGGTAGAATCTGACCATGCGAAAACTCGGTTGTATTTCATATCTGCTCCCTCCTTGATGTTCTTCATTAACTTCGTAAGAAGTGCTGCTGCGCATAACTCTAGCCTTGCCAATGAAACCTGCTTCACCGGTGCCACCTTTGTCTTTGATGCAATTAGACTGATTGTAGTAGCGTCGCCATTATTAATCTTGAGATACACAACGGCTGCATATGCTAATTCGGATGCATCTGCGAATCCATGTAACTCAACTTGAGATCCTTCATTTTGTTGTGTCCATCTCGGAATTCTGACACTTTCCAACGATGATAGCCTGGTCTTGAATTCACTCCATTCCTCTTGAAGTTTCTCTGGGACTTTCTCATCCCAACCAATGCCCAAAAGCCAAAGACGTTGAATAATGATCTTTGCCTTGACAGTTACTGGCGATAACCATCCAAAAGGATCGAAGATTTTTCCAGCGTCACTAAGTATTGCTCGTTTGGTACCCTTTGTACTGAATAACGACGAGTTGACCTTGAAACGGAAGTCATCTGCCCTAGGACACCATTTTATGCCTAAGACCTTGAATGTTGTTTCGTTGTCAAAGCCATGGTCTAGCTCCATTTCAACCTCGTCTCTGGGCAACGCGCTTACAATCTCCGTACGATTTGATGTCCATTTACGTAAGTGAAATCCACCACTTTGGAGCATTTGCGTCAATTCTTGTTGTAGCCTTCGGCACTCTCCTATTGAATTCGCACCACCCAGACAGTCGTCCACGTAGAATCCTTCTTTCACAGTTTTGCTTGCTAATGGATATCTCTGCTTTTCGTCCTCGGCTAACTGACACAGAGTCTTAATAGCTAAGTATGGTGCCGAAGCTGTACCATAAGTGACGGTTCTGAGTATATATTCCTTGACGGGGTCGCTAGAACTAGCTCTCCAGAAAATCCGCTGCAAATTTCGATCATCTTTGCTAACTAATATCTGCCGGTACATTTTCTCGATGTCAGCAGTGAACACGATTTCAAAGGACCTCCATCGAAGAAGCAGGAAGAACAAATCCTTTTGAACCACAGGACCAGTCATCATAATGCTGTTCAGGGACTCACCAGAGGTAGTTGCTGCTGAGGCGTCGAACACAACCCTCAATTTGGTTGTAGAGCTTTCACTTTTTAGGACTGCATGATGCGGAAGATAATACGTCTTTTCAGTAGTACACCCCGTTGCTTCCTCCATGTGTCCCAGATCAATATATTCCTGAATGAACTTCGAATATTCTTGCCGTAGACTGTCATTTTTTGCGAATCTTTGTTCCAAGATGAAAAAGCGTTTCAAAGCCATTTTGCGTGAATCTCCCAATACAGTGCGATCCTTTCGCAGGGGTAAGTGGACTGTATAACGTCCCATTTCGTCGCGTTTGTGCGTTAATAGAAAGTGATTTTCGCACCTTTCGTCTTCTTCAGATTTGATTTTCTCACTGGGAACTTCTTCTAATTCCCAAAATTTCTTCAACTCCTCATCTTCCCTGCACACACTGATGCATGATGTGAGGTTTTTGCCTTGGGACTGCTTCCTCGAGATCGGTGTAGTGATGATTGGACCCGAAAGTATCCAGCCAAATTTTGTATTTTGAGCCATCGGAGTATTAGCTGGACCTTTGACTACTCCTTTCGTCAAAAATTGTGGCAAGATATCAGACCCAATTAACAAGTCGATATCTTGAGGTTCTCCATACCATGGGTCAGCCAATTTCAGACCTTTTATGTGCGGCCACTGGTGGGAGCTAATTGGATGCACTGGTAGTCTCGATGTAATTACTGGCATAACTAATGCCTCCACTTCCAAACTGACTCTCTCATCGTGAATTGACCGAATAGTAATTTCACAAGCTGCAACGATTTCTGTTGCATGACCGTTTATGCCACTGATTTTAGATCTGTACTGGACTAAGGGTATCTTCATTTGGCGTGCTAGTTTCTCCGTAACGAAGCACGATTGAGACCCTTGGTCAATCAAGGCTCGTACTAGTCTTGCTTCTCCTCCAACGCAAATATTCACCATGGCTGTGGCTAATAGTGTCATCCTATTGTTATGACAGGTAGTAGCGACTCGTGCTGACGATGGTGTTTCTTCTACTGGTGCTCGGGGGAGATGAAGCAAGGAGTTATGTGGTTGTGCGCACATTTTGCAACCCTTTTTCACTGGACATTCCTGTGCGACATGTCCATCTCTCAAACAGTTAAAACACAACCTTGACCGTTGGATTACTTCCAAACGGTTTTTAGGCCTCATGCTTAGGAACCTTTTGCAGCTATATATTTGATGAAACTCGCTGCAAACAGCACACTTTGACTGTGTGACGGTAGTCAAATGGTTCCTTGTCGCTGCTGCTCTCATTGTATATGATTGGGGGTCCCGGGTTGATTCGCGGCTACTTTCTAAACCTCGGAATCTGCCCTCGATGAAATTAAAGAAATCCTCAAGCTTAGGTATTTCTGTTGACGTCCCTCTTGACTGTTGATATAATTTCCTGGTTTCCGGGTCAAGTTTTGGACAAAGTAACTGGATTATTAACGGATCCCAGGAGTTAGTGTCAACTCCCAAGTTGTTAATACCGTACAAGATTTCTCGGGACGTGTCCATAATTGTTTTTAGTTCAAATGCGTTTTCGTTCCGAGTCGGTTTCAAGTTCAACAACCTTTGGATGTAATTGTTGACTAGTACGGCAGGATTTTGGAAGCGCTTGGTAAGTAGTTCTATAGCTGTCTCATAGTTATTTGATGTTGGGGATAGGTGACTAACTATTCTGGCAGCTTCACCCTTCAAGTTTCCCTTCAAATACTGGATCCGTTCAACGTCGCTTAAAGTAATATTCTGGTGAACTAAACGCTCAAACAGTTCCCAGAATGATGTCCACTCCTCGTACTTTCCACTAAACGATGGAATGCTTATTGCTGGAAGCTTGATCTCTCGGTGTGTAGGTGGTTGTTGATGTACAGGTGGTTGCTGCTGACCTTCAGCTTCTTTAATTTGGATGTACGCATCTTGATACATCTGCTCCAATTCAATAAACTCATTGTTGCAGACATATTCATGATCGTAGTCAGCTTCTTCTAACGTAGACATTATGTCGTCGTTTATTATTTCAAGTTTCGTCCAGCAATCTCTTAGCTGGTCTAATTTGAATCTGAGGTATACAGCACCTTGACTCAAATCCAAGCTGTTAATGATGCGGGTGAAGTTGTTTTTAATGACAATTAATTTCTTGAACCTCGCTTGAACCTTCCCTGGATCTGATTTATCTTCATTGATGGGAGACAACCTTGATGGCTGCATGCCTGCAGTGGACAATGGCTCTAGTGTTGGTTGTGGCTGAACTTGAGACTGTGCTTTCGTTGATGTTGCTGGCGCCGCTTGTTCGTCAAAATGTTGCGGGCCAGTCTTCTTTAGCATTTGCTCCATTTTCATCTTAAAGGTGCCCTTGATGTCCTGGTACCTCGTCTCGAACTGCTGAAAGTACTTCTGGGTGAAGTAGTCGTGCTGCGGATTGGTTTTCCGCAGGTCTTCCAAGTACCCATTGTTGATCTGGAAGTCGGTCCAATACGCTTCTAATTGTTCGAGTCGCTTCCTGAAGTACTCATTAGTGTAACGAGACTCTCCATCCTTTTTAAAATTGGTCCACAACCGATGCACTTCTTCACTAATATCGGTTTGTAATTGCGCGATGCCCTCGAATTCACTCATTGCAAATGTTTGTAGACTTTTGTTGATATCACTTTAACTCAATAAAATTATCAATATATTTTTCTTGGTCTCGTACCAATTTAAAATATGTAATTTAACACTTTCCGGCTAATCCGGCTCGAAGGACCAAATGTAAAGTTCCACTCCTTAGACACTTTTACTTTGTGTTAACTTCAATCGCCTAATGCAGCCTCACATTAGGTAAACAAGAAAAGGCTTGGTTCGATTGAATACTAACAGTGAGTCAAATTATTTATTTCAGATCTATTTATACAAAAATAAGTGCTTACTTAAACAGAAACGTGCAGGTGGCAAAAACGTATACAAAAGGTGCATGCGTTATCAAAAGGTGCAAAATTACAGAAAACAACAGCAAACAAATAAACAAAATTATGCTTACGTTAACAAATTATAATTAAAAGGGAAAAATAGAAAACGTGAAATTGAAAATTGCAAACTTGCAATAAATTGCAAGTACTTTTGTTGATGTGATCAACACCTTATGAATAAATTTATATTTTTTTTTACGTGTAAACTTAAAGTTATTATTTTGCGCATTTATTTTGAAGACATGCAGGAATGTCTCTTGGCAGTTATGGCTAAAATTAAGTCCTTAATAGCATTTCACATTGTAGAGAGTAGCACTAAAATATAAAGGGGATTGTAAAGTGTTGTATGCCACCGATCCTTGGAAAAGTGAGACGCTGAGCTAAATTTGGTTTCTAATCTTCAGGTTTCTGCTGCGTTCAGTTGCCAAGACCAAGCTTTCTGGCATTCGCGATTTCTTGATCTTTGACTCGGATTTTCGTTCTTTTTTCTTCGTGAACATCATGGCTAAGAATCGAAGACACTTTTACGCGGACTATGGGCAATCGAAGTGGCCGAGCCATTGAAGATGATGAAATCTTGCCTTCCCGTCTAGATCCATATAATTGCACAGTTGGTACAAATACATTGCATGCATTGTTAGACTTAGGGTGGAACTAGGTCGGCGCTCCGAAATCAGGGTAAATTGATTAGATGCACACTAAAATAAGAAGGATATTGCCCTTGAGTAGTTTTGAATTCTCTGCATGCCAAAAATGTTTCCGATATTAGGGATAGCCCATCCAAGGGATTCACGCCGTTCCCATGCATATTTTGTCCAATCTTCAACTCACCGCGCTGTGTTCAAAAAATAAGGTGACATATGAATTTAAACTGCGCGCGTCGAAGGATTTGGAAATTTTTCTTTCTTTTTAGGTTGGTAGTACTGTCAGTGACATCTATGTGAAATTTCATGTCAAAATCATTCATAGTGTTTGAGATACGCGTCGTTTTGTGAGCTGCTAAGAGTGAGTTTTTCGTTTTTTGCGATGTCGAAATTTATTGAGCAAAGAATTTGCATTACATTTTGTTTGCGGAATCAATTTTCTGCTGCGGATACGTTGAGGATGGTGCAGAAAGCCTTTGATGATGAGGCTATGTCTAAAAAAAATGTTTACAAGTGGTATAGTGATTTCCAAGCCGGCCGTGAACGTGTCGAAGACGACGAGCGTTCTGGGCGACCATCAACCTCAAACGATGAAGCTTGAAAAACCATCGATTAACGATTAGAGATCTTGCTGATGAAGTTAGCTTATCGAAAGGCTCAGTCAATACCATTTTGAAGGATGCTTTGGGCCTCAAGCGCGTCAAATCTCGACTGGTACCGAAAACATTGATTTTTTTGGAAAAAAGGCGTCGCGTTGAAGTGTGTGAAACAATGCTTTCCGACTACCAGGATGTCATGAAACGCATTATAACTGGCGATGAGACTTGGATCTATGCTTACGACCCCGAAACAACCGATTAATCGAGCAAATATCGTGCCAAAGGAGAGCCGAGAGCAAAAAAACCGCGCCAAAGTCGCTCAAAAATCAAGGTCATGTTGACTGTTTTCTTCGATTATCGTGGTGTTGTGCTTTATGAATTCCTTCCAACCGGCCAAACAGTCAACAAGGAATATTATTTGAACGTTATGCGTCGTTTGCGTAACGCTATCCGCCTAAAAAGGCCGGAATTGTGGAAAGACAATTCTTGGTTTTTACACCACGATAATGCACCATCCCATACCGCACTCGTAATTCGTGATCATTTCGCCAAAAACTCAACCCTTATCGTTCCGAAACCACCGTATTCACCTGATCTGGCGCCGTGCGACTTCTGGCTGTTCAACAAGCTCAAAAGACTTCTCCGGGAACACCGTTTTGATACGATAGAGGAGATTCAAGCCATCCCGGAAAGTGACTACAACCAGTGTTTCGAAGCTTGGAAAATCCGTTGGCATAAGTACTTTGCATCGGGAGGGGATTACTTTGAAGGGGATTAAATTGATTTGGAAGAATAAATAAAGAATTTTCAAAATAAATACAATGTCACCTTATTTTTTGGACACAGAAATATATTATAAATTAAAAAAATTGTATGCCAGGCTTAAAATGGTTTCTCGGCGTCTATGCCCGATATTGTCTTCAAAGTCGCTGGCGAGAGGATAGGATGAATGTTCTGTAATAGTGGCGCCCTTTTCAAGGGAATTTATAATAACAATTCTCTCGGCAACTTCATATACGGACGACATAACCTTTTGCAGGGAACTTTTGACTTCGAATTTCTTTTGTTTTAGACTCTGTCCGTGTAAGCCTAGAATACCTCAAGAACTGCTTTTGAACTATTTACTCGTTTCGTCTTTTGTTCTGTGATATCACAAAATGTTGAGGAACTGAGTCTCCACATTTCGGTGTGTATGACTTTGGCAGACATACACAAGACTACAAAAAAGTCCTGTCAAGACAAATTTTTCTTTTGATACTTTCCGCTCGCGGTATTTAAACTCATTATAAGGGTTGTTATAAACCCTTAAACAGTGCAAAAATAAAATTAAAAGCAAAAATTGCTCATACAAAGGTCCTTTTCCATTCTGTGCGCCTTCGAATGTGAGGTCTTGCTTTACCTTGTCTCTCTGATGTACATTCAAAAATTTCGCGTTGGAACATTACCGTCATTGTACCCGAAACACTCGTACACAAACAATATCGCCATCCATCTTGTCAAGTTTTTCGTTGAACCTTCTTCACATGCAGTCATGGATGAGGAAAACTACTATAGTCTAACCAAGAACTCACTTGATGCTGTACAAATAAATCAACCTCACATCATCTTTATCATTTATCACAACGACGAATCGCAGATTCCTTGAATCATTACCAAATTGGTGAGGAGCTCCATAGATTTGAAAAATGTTTTTTCTTAGTAAATTGCAAACGGATACAAGGTTCTTTTGTGGTGACTGCATCGTGGTTGTGTCACCTCGAAGAATGTCATACTTATAATTGTTGCTTTAGTCACCTTGCCAATGGCTATAAAGCTGTAAAATTAATAGCACAAAATATTTGCACTATTCAATCATCATTCTAAGAAGGAAGTTGTTTTTTTGCTTCTGTGTTCTTCATCTTACTCAAGGAAAAAGCTTGTTTCAAATCATTTTTGATTAATTTCATTATCAAGTGAATAAACATCAATTTCGCAGAAAGTTTGAATAGAAAATGTTTTCAAAATGTGTGGCACAAGTATTTTTAGTTTGAAGACAAGCATAGTTACACAACCGCAAACACACCAAGTGTATGAACTCTGAATATGCAAAGCAATCAAGCCTGATTGGACCTAGTTGATATTCATAGTTTAATTCGACTTGATAGAGTGTAAAAGGAGGAAGAGGCATCTGATGAATCAATTGCAAATGAAAGCACAAGCATAAACCAACTATACACACGCTTTAGGGGCCTTCAAGACAGAGTTGTTAACGTTAATCCCATATTAAGGTAGGGGGCCCTATTTGTCAACTATCGTGCGAATATGATCGTAGTTATCATTAAGCTAAATATCGGATAGTTATTTTCTTTCATTCTAATGCATATGTAACTTAGAATGCCTTCGAAGTAGCTTGTACTCGTACACTTCTCAGTATTCACATTCAAGTTCAGAATCGGCATCTTAAGTCCCAGTGGTACGTAATTTGTTAACTTTTTTATATGTTGACTTGCTTTGGTCTCGTTTTAGAAGACTTAAAAATTTTAGCCTGGGTCTATTTTGAGTATTTTGTTCACAGACTCGGCTGAAGGATCAGAAGGTAAAATCCTCCGCAAACGAAGCTATTGAATCGCCTTCGCCTCCAGGTTTATGTTATCTATCAAGCAGAATAAGAATAATATCGGGCCAATGATACTTCCTTGTGGAACTCCGAATTTTTTTATATACACGAACGATTTTTTTTAATAATATTTTATGATCCTGCAAAACTGTATCGGAAGAACCTGTCATTACTTATGGTCATAGCCCTCATAATATCGTACTTTATAAAAGATGTACGAGACAGGTATTTAAACATATGTATATTTTCGTCTGCTAAAATCTTCTCGATTGCGTTAGTTATGATATCGAAAGATTTTGCTGTTTTATCGACGAAACGTTGCAGGCACTTCAGAATAAAGTTTTTAAACACGACATAATTGACAAAAAATTCTATACGTGGATGAATTTCCTAGTTTGTAACTATGATCATTTCTGGAACTTCCCATTGTCGCACTTGTTATATTCAAGAGTTTATAATTTCCTTATTCCCATGAAGACGTGAAAGATTGTGTAGTTGTTTGAAACTCAGATGTATTTTGGTTTCGATTGCCTAATGAGTGAAGTCTGAATATGGACTGAGTATTATACCATTTATCTACTTATTTGCATTCGTTCAATTCGCAGTATTTTATTCGCCAAATGCGAGAATGATATTTGTGTGAATTGGCTGAGAAGTTGCTTTGCCCATATTGCAAAGTGGCCTAGTAAAGATTTAACGCTGTTAAACAACTGGACGTTACATGTCCCATAATATTTGTCTAGAGTTGAAATTACGTTCTATGAAAAAATTCGACTTTTTAAGCAAATGTCCTAAAAATTAAAAAAATACCTTTTGGCGGGTTTGTTATTTTGATTTAGTTCTTGAATCAATTGAATATTGTTTGTTAACAATTCGCGATCCTTGTGAAAAATTCTTTTTGGGCTAATGCTATGGATGTTCAATTACCGAGATCTTCGATCCGTTGAGGTTCAGATGACTAATTCGGATATATTTTTGATAACGAATCATCAAAAAAGTCTCACGGACTTTTTTCGCCAAACTGAGTACGCGAGTTGCAGTCTTTGTTCATTATATTCACCAACATTGTTGTTCAGAATTTTTCGATGTTGTTCAAGCGTAAATCAATCCATTTCGGAGTTCGGTCCATATTTTGAGCGCATAAAAATGTTCAATGTCAAAATAACATATGATTCAAAGAGAAACCAGCAAGAGTGATGTTCTTAATTTGAACTTAGAACACATAGCAAGATTTGACGGCGTCAGAGATCTAACGAACCTCATAAAAACAAGGACTGCACCTAATGCCTGCGGAAAGAAATTTAAAGACGCTGTTCAAGTTTTTCGGAAGAGTCAAAATACAATTTTGCCTTAATTCTATTGCATTGATTTGTAATTGAAAAATTAAATAAATCTAGACAGAAAAACATTGTGAAAACATTTGTACAACATCTCGCACTAGAGCTCTTCATAAAAGTTCGAAAAACAGCGATGCACAGCTATATTATTCAGTTTTCTGGTAAATACCTTCGAATATTGAAGACTTATTATTGTTTTATCATCTAAACTTGACAATCCTTCATGCATCAAAGGTTCAAGTCAATAGAAAATGCAGCCATCAATTTTAAAGCTCGCAGATCAGCACCTAACCTCAAATGTAAATCGTTTTGTAGTCTAAAGGTTTCCATAAATTTGACTGCTTAACAAATTAAAATGTAGCCGCACATTCTGTTTTATGGTGACATTTCTTTTTTTTAGTCCGTTGATGTCACAAAGATATGCCCTTACGACAAGATAAAGGGAGCCTTCCGAACCACCAAACTTTATATCTTAAAGCTCATTATTCAAAAGTATAACATTCAGTTTAACACATTTTACTGTCAGTCATTTCTCCTTTAATTGAATTTGAATGGCATAGTAAAAAGAACAACACAAAATTTAGAAACCCAGATTAAGATTCATCTCTTGACAATCGCCCATTCCTCAGAAATTTATTACCTTGGAAACTTGAAACTATCCGACAGTCGTTTTGTGTTTTATTAATTTCTAACTAATTTACGTCGTCTTAAATCATTTAATTATTCGTTAATTTGTTTTTTTAATCTTTTCTTTTTCAGTAAATTCACCGCCACGTATTATTAAGCAACCTCCCACAGATGAACTCCTCTTTAAAGTTGCCCAACAATCAAAAGAAAGCGACAAGCCATTCATCATTGAATGTGAAGCCGAAGGACAACCTGATCCGACGTAAGTGCTCCAATTTAATACAAGAATTTTCCAAAAAAGAAAAAAACACACACAAATACTCATAAAAACCCAAGCGTTTAATTTCATTTACATCGTTTGTGTAAAATTTAAAATTAAAAGATTAACTTCTCTCGTCGAGAAATACTCGTATGTTTGGATGTTCTCGAATTAGAAGCTGCGATAGTCGCGTCGGTCGGTGGGCTGACGGGAAGTGTAATTTTAGTGGCACTTTAAGGCCACCCGGTATTCGCTCAACCAACTGTTGAGAGCTCTCGACTTCTGAAGAGTGTGGCAACGGAGGCATTTACAACGGAGGCGCGACGTGACACAATTCGAAACCTACGGGCAAGTCTATTGGGAACAGTATGTTATTCTAAAATTATTGAGTTGCTATTTTCGAACTGTGTCGATGTTGTCGCGGTCGTTTCTCATCCCATTCAGATTGAGATACACGCAGCGGCATCATTTAGCGGAACTAAGATATTTTTGTAATCGGAATCTCGAAACTGATTGATGCTTCTACACCCGAAAGTTGCAAACAAGTATTTTCGAGTTTTATTTTCAGTTTTGTATCTTTTTCCTGTAATCAACTTAAGTTTTCGCACCACAGGCATTTGTTAGTGATTAATCTGTTTGAAGGAGGAATCATTTAAGGAGAAAAACATTTTCCGAACATTTTGTTTTGTGTAATTTTAATTAACTAATTTTATTAGTTGCACTTGTAAAACTTGCCAACGATTGGAATTTCAGTTCTGGTGGTGTTTACGCTTTACATAAAAATAAGATTCTCAAATTAGAATCTGTAAACATGTCAGATTCAATTCGGAAATTATTGTTATAGGTCGTTTTCTTTTCGAAAAAAAAAATCAGAAAATAACAAGCTAGGTCGTTTTTCATTCATAAAATAAAAAAAACACGATCGTGGGCGTGAGATCTTCAAAAAGAAAACAAAAATTGGTTGTCTTAGTCTGATGACATTTGGGAGCTATAAAAATCGAATGTGATCACACTTAACTGTTGGAACAAAGGGACATGATTAAAAGGAATTCCAAAATCTGACAAATTAATTGCTTTTTATTTGAATTGCTTGGGACAAGTCTGTTTTTACAAAGGTCATCGAAAACTTGAAACAAATTAAGTACATTTTAAAAAATTGAAGAATGTTTGCGTTCGGAAATATGTACATACATATATTTGAACATTTTTGTGTACTAGGTCTTTTGTAAAACTTGAATCCACATTAAAAAAATAAATGATAGATTTTAATATCTTTTTCGAAGGACAATCTTTAGACTTTGCAAAACTGTAGTCAATTTCTAAACATGTTAGTTTTGATGTCTTACAATATCTCTCTCTTAATGCTGTCTTCAAAAATTCTGCGGATTAAATCTGGACACAGAGTGAAATGTTGAATTCTGTTGTTTGAGAACCAATCCATTGTTATTTTCTTATGTGTGGTATAAAGTCGCCATTCTTCCGGGCTTCATATACTATGGGTGCACACCAGAGCTGTAAAGGAATGCATTATTTCGATCGATTCCTTTTACTTCAGTTAAAAGATTTCAAATTAATACTTTAACTTCCACTTAAATTACCCATTAATTTTGAAATCATTGTTCTTAGAATTACTTGAAGTAATCAAAAGGCTTCAAGTCAAAAGAATGCAATACTTTTAGACTGTTTGAATTCTTTGAAGTCTTTTGAAATCATTGATTAATTCGGTAGTGAAGTCTTTTGATTTCATTTCAGTTTTAACGTTATGAAGACTTTTGACTGCTTGAAGTCTTTTGACTGCGAAGATTTCTTCAGGGACGCTCTTTGTCATACTACTTCTACTACCACAAAGTCGCTTCAGGAAACCCGAATATCTGATATATAAAAAAAAAATAGTGAGGTTAACAATAACATTTGTTTATGGAAGACTGGCTTACGGTTCTGTATCTTTGGGTTGTGACAAGATTTGCCCAATGTCCCTTTTTCTGTTTTCCATTCAGCAGTTGTATTCAGTGTTCTCAAAACCATCTACGGTTTCTTGCATAAGGTCATTGAACGTAATTTTTTATTTACGGGTCTTATGCCCAGCTTCAATTCTTGCCATGAAAAGCAATCCATTACATCAGAGGTGCATAAAGCTATTAAGTGTGAGGTTTGCAAGGACTTAGAGAGACGATGGAATTGTGAAACTAAAGGGTCCGCCATCTAACGTTTTTTTTTCAACTAGTGCTTATTTCGTGAAAGGAAACACTTAGCTCATGTCCGATTTGACAGATAATTAGTTTTATCCTTCCGCTGAACGAATATGGTTGTGTATACGCTTGAACAACGCTGGGAAATATTGCGACATTACTTTGAAAATCATGGTAATGTTGCAGAATGTGTGCGAAAATTGCGTACGGATTTTAAGAGAAGAGAAGCACCGTCAGCTCCGAATGTTCGTTTCTTGTGAAAAAAGTGAAAGAAACTGGCATCCTCATCGATAAACCAAAGCATGAAAAGCCAAAAACAGTGCGTATACCCGAGAATATTGCTATAAAGACCTTGGTATGACGCCATACAAAGTGCAATTGGTTCAGGAGTTGAGGCCAACTGACCATCCAATGCGTTTTCGCTTCGCTAAGTGGGCCTGCCATCGAATTAAAGAAGACGCCGATTTTGCCAAAAAAAATCATCTTTTCAGATGAAGCTCATTTTGATCTTGGCGGGTATGTAAACAACCAAAATTGTCGCATTTGGGGCACAGAAAACCCGCACGCATACATTGAAAAGCCTATGCACCCAAAACGAGTCACTGTTTGTTGCGGATTTTGGTCCAGAGGCATAATTGGGCCATTTTTCTTCGAAAATGAGCAAGGAGTGGCCGTTATAGTCAATGGCGATCGTTATCGGGCCATGTTGAACGAATTTTTGTTCACAAAAATTGAAGAGGAGGATATTGGCAACATTTGGTTTCAACAGGACGGCGCTACGTGCCACACAGCCGAAGCTACACTCGTAGGCTACTGCATGGCCAGCCGAGGCAGTCATTTGAATGAAATTATTGTCCATTATTAACCGGAAGGATTGTACTTTCACTTTCAAATAAAAAAAAGAAATTTGAGAAAATGTTCAGCAGTTTTTTTTTATAGCATTTTCAAAAAAAAAAGTTATTTGGCGGACCCTTTATTTGGTTAAATTTTTATCTTTGAATTACTTACAGCTTTTGAGAGATAAAAAGCTGAAGAAAATAACGAGTTGTGAGGTCCTGCATGAACTGTTGAAAGTCTTAGTTCGTAAAAAAAAAGACTGCACAAGTGGAAGCGCTAACTTCGCAATCTAACCGAATGCTACACAAGAGAACACCTTTGAACAGTCAAACGTGAGATCGTTGAACATGTCCCTAGTTATATATTTTAATACTTCATCACGACTTCTTCGAACACTTTTTAATGCCGATGGAGTATTACTCATACATAAAGAAAAACCTCTATCCCGCGCTAAACTTGAACTTATTTTTGAACAGTTTTCAAAATATGGCTCTAAGAGCGTGCAGAAGAATGAGAAGAAGAATTGAGAGTCCGTGCATAAGTTTGGAACCCATATGTTCTTCTGTGGGTTTCGACTGCTTCATGGTCTTTCCGAAAAGTTACGTTGAGTTTGATATCGACTTATTTTCATTCGCTCAATTCGTTGTTAATTCGAGTTGCTATACTATCAACTTGTTTCACGGCAGATAAATTTATTTGGTTACTCCAGTGATATCTCCCTTAATTTAATCGCAGATCAGATGCGAAAAATGAATACAAATTCTGCACTTGATATAGGATTCGAACCTGAGACCTATCAATTGATCCAACTGAAAGTCAGGAACTTACGAACTACTCCAATCATAAAAATCCAGTTCAATATAAGTTTGGAAATAATTTTTTTATTCGATGAGCGAGCAGTATCCTCTTAGTTGGCAAAGTTGGCGCTTACAGGAAAAAAAAATTTATAAATCTGCAACCAAACCACCAAACCAGAAGTCATGTACTCTTCGGAGGCTTCATGTAGCTGTCAAGATTTATCGATACGAGGGTATTGGCATTGATTATCTATTATCTATCCCTTCAAAATCGCTGTAAGAATGAAAAAACAAAATGAAGAATAATTTTATGTCTAGACGTTCATTTTAGCCACCTCCTCAAGCTTTCATTGTAACACACATCAAAGCCTTTTCAAGTCAATCCTACGAGTTGTGCTTCAGATGTCTGCGCTGTCTGGAGAATTCACTAAGATATTTTCATATATCCGCTCTAGAGATAAAAGATGATCATACTTTACCGGAAGAGCTCATATTTCCCTTCCTTTCATAAAACAAATAAAATTAAGCACATAGAATCTGTTCTCCAAGCGCGCAGTGTACTTCATGTCCGAATTCACTGGAGCTGCTAATTTTTTTTTTTGTGCAGATCCAAGACCCAACATTGTGAATTAATTCGCAAATAAATGTCTTCGTAAGTGAGTGAGGCTCGGCTGTAGTACTCGTTGTGACACAAATGACAGCCGCTTCAATTAAATTAGCGCATCTTAATAGTCATTTACTGCTTCCTTATTTAATGATAGCCTCTATTTGAAAGCCGCTTTAAAATATGAACGGTTAAAGCTGTGACACTATTTAATAAGATACAAATACTTAACGTCCACAATTTGGTGATCAATCAATCGATACATCGCTGCATGAAGCTCCTCCAGCACGCACTCTCGCGATGGAAGTCATTTAAACTGCTGACGGATTTAAGAAATAATGTATCTAGATAATTTATCGCTAGCCGACCACATTAGTGTGTGTGAGTTTGTATCTATGTACATAAATACGACACGAGGACAAAACTTGTTTTCGATTTGAATGGTGCTTTCAAGTTCACCGGCATCGTTAGGACTGCGACGCGACAGTAGGCGGGCAGAGTAGGTTTTTGGACTTCAATTACGCAATGCTTTCAAATTCCAATTTCTTATTCTTATTTTAATCTTCAAAGAGCTTTCGCTGGGCAGGTCTTAGGTTCAATGGATACAATTGAAAACCGTTGCTGTTGATGACTAATGTGAGCCGCCCACGTGTCACAAGAGGCTTACCCGTTCATTTTATGCATCGGCTCTGAACGCCACCTCCGCAAGGATGTTATGAAATTGGAGTTATCGTAAGGATATTGAGTTTCACAGCTAATGGATTGGGGTGGACGAATTTGTGCCAATTTGAGGCAGGAAAACACATCAGACTCGACAGGATATTAAAGTCAATTTCGATTCATCAGTGGGTGTGTTCATCGAATCGCTTTTAAATGTACATTCCGTCATCATATTTCAGTTGGTTATGTCATCCAATTCAGGCAGGCTGTCAACTTAAAACAGGCTTCAAGTTCGACTTTTTAACATTTGAATTTTAAATTTCTTTTTCGAGTGTGAATGTGTTTCATGAATGATTTCAAACTGGAAATGATACAAAACTCACTTAACGGCTGGTGGAATAATTAGTTTTGCTGGAAATAAGGGGGATGTTTCCCTTACTTTTACTCTATTCTTTTTGCTTGGAGCAATTGCTTTCCAAGTGCGGCAGTGCACCTGGAAAGAGAAATATGTTAGGGGAACGAGTGTTGAAGTTGAGCACGCTTAAAAAGATTGAGAGCTGTTCCATTTCATGGGACATGTGCCAGTCTAGAAAATAAATTAAGTGGAATGGTGTATCCGTTTCTTGAAGTTTTAGGGAACGTGCTTAAATAAATATCATTCACTCGGTCAACTAGCTTGGAACAACATTCGCTTAAATGCAGTTCATAAAGTTTATCAAAAATTGAGTCACTGAATAAAATATGATCGGAACTATAAATTCGAATGATGATGTCAGAATTGCAACATCAGTGTTTTATATTAGTTGATGAGAGGTCATGAGTCAACCGTGAGCCGCACTTATTTATAGAAGCTTAATCACATCCCCGTGCTATAGCTATAAGATTCCGAGAAATTTGCAGGAGTTTTCACTGTTGTGCCCCATTATGAGTTGTGATAAATTCTTATACGAATGAATACCAAGGCCAAAAGTTCTGCTGCTTTCATCACATTGCGTGTTTGCGATGATAATTCATTGCTAGGCCGAAATTACAAGAGTGGGACTGGGTCTCTTTTTGTATTCGATTGCTTCAGCGTTCCTTGAGACTTAGATATATGTATGTACATATTTTAAGGGTCTTTAATTAAGTGTGTGTGAGACATCATCGACATTTTTTATTCACTTGAAAGGCCCATCGATGACATTTCGTATGGAATATTACGTCCTTCAAATGTCCGCCGCGGCTTCTCTGGGTACGGCGCATCCGAAAAGTCAAATTTTCCATAACTCTGGCTGAATTTGAGCGATGGCATGGGTTATTTTTGCTTTGAGGGCCGCTCTGATTTGTGGCTTATTCGGATAGATCTGCGACTTCCGAAAACCCCACAAGAAAAACTCTAACGAAGTCAAATCGCATGATTTCGGTGGCCAGTTCATGCCCTCGAATCGCTCATGCAAAATTTACAATGTGGCATGAGGTGTGTTGGAAAGAGCACCATCCTGTTGAAACCACATATCGTTGATGTCTGTATGATCCAATTCAGGCCAAAAAAAAAAAGTTGGTTATCATCGACCTATAGCGCTCGCCCTTGGCGGTAATGGACTGGTCAACGTCTTTCTCAAAAAAATATGGACCGACGACGTCGCCAGCCCAAAATCCAAAACAAACAGTAGCTTTTTCGGCATGCATTGGATGCTCTTGGATCTCACATGCATTGGTATCGTCCCAAATTCTCACTGATAGCGGGTATGTTTTCGGCAGATCTTGCGTTGTGTTGACTTTCTACTGAAGGAAGGATTATGGCAACCGAAAAATTGGGCAGCCAGGAAAGTTGCCCGAACAGAATACCCATTTTGATAAAACAATTTCATTATTTGCACGTGTTTTTGAACGCTTTATCCATTCATGGTGATTTGGCTAAGCAGACTGAATAAATATTCGGAATTACCTATTGGAAGACCCTGGAAGTACACAAATTCGCTGCCTAAGGTATAATCCACCATATTGGATAGTTGAATATCGCCAAAAATCAAAATTATTGTAGTCTTCCTGCCAAACCAAAAAAGAGGCTTTTTGCAACAAAAACAGCTAAGCGATGCTTCATAAAATCTTCTTTAGGTATACGCAGAGGATTTTTTATTTGACACGCGAAAAGTTGCAAACATCAAGTCAGTTTTAAAACTTTCATGAGCTAGACGGTATCATGTGAAAAAGCTAATGAATGCCATATTGTTGGCGGAAAAAGTGCATCAGACAACAACATGCATTAAAAATCCATAAAGGTTCACCTTACTTTGTTACTTATTAGGTCATTGATTTTTCAAAGATATGAGCCTTGGCCAAAGCTGCTTTCCAACCTTAAATATCCGGGTCCCGGTAACACTGCTTCCAGTTTAGTAAAACAAGTTTCCCTCTCTGCAATCGCTTGATCTTTTCCTTTTTTCGTCAACCTGTTGGCAGGGATTCAAATACACCCTTTTTTCCATTTATTTGTTTGATCAGGCTGAGCCATTATACAAAAGTTGACGGATTTTTGCATTCCCGGTTAGATCAACATCATAGAGTTGAATGTTGCGGTTGTACCTTCTCTTCTACCTACGCCAACCTCGTGAGGACAGTATATTCGACGGAGATTTTTTTCCTTTCTCCCTAAAAACCGTTCCACTGTTTTGCTGGTCCTCTGACATTTGGCCCTATGTTATAAATCTGGCAAGATGAGCGTTTTTTTAAAACTTAATGTAAGTTTATTCCTTATTGATTGGACAAACTGATGAAGAATCTTTTGCCTATGCAGGGTCTTCATAAAAGTTGTCGATTTTTTGTCCAAGCTGCGAGTCGACGGGGATCAATGTTGTCATATTCAATCAACGTGATCGCCAGAGACCATAAATGACAATACTTTTCGCACAAATGGCGGGAATTGTGCCTGAACTGCCGTCTCCGAATGACACAATAGCTTTTTCTTGACATGAGTTATCTTCGTAAAGACTATCAATCATCCAAAGATGAAAGACGTTAGACGCACCTGTCATTTAGCCGCAAGTAAACGCATCAATTGAAAAAAAGCAAAGAATAATTAGTCAAAGGTTTCCTCCGCTGCACGACAACGGGCCAGTTCACAAGAGCCATGTTGCATTTGTTGCTCTTCATAAAGTGGGCTTCGATATTTTGGATCACTCAACAGTTCTGACCTGACTCGCAGAAATGAGTATTTATTTATTCCTCAAGTCCAAAAATAAATTTGAAGAACTGAAAAACCTAGTTTCAAATTATGAAACAGTTTCTTTTTGCATTCTACTAAACAGCCCTAAAAGCCTCTTAGACGACACACTGATATCGTCAGATTATTCGCCCGTCACCAGCAACTTTGAAATATTTATTGAAGAAAGTTGGCACCTAGCCTGTGCACTATCTGTTCCAATTAGAGTCTGAAAAAGTCACTTGATAACGCATCTCACGCACTGTGTGCTTTCCAGCGTCACGACGCGTGGTTGGAGCAGTTTCGTCGGGAACCCAAATCGTCGCCGTGTAGAGTTTTAGACGACGTATGTATGGGGCCTTGAAGTTGATGATGTTGAGGAGTCTTCACTTTTAAATCGTTGCGTGAACTATTTGTCGTTTGCCATTCTGACTGTCCAGAAGCCATGGTGGATTTTATCAATCTGCGTTTTATAAAAAGACTCGCTTTAGATTTTATGTAAAAGGCTTTCTTGAAGATGAGGCAGGACTTCGTCTACTCCATATTTCATAAGCTCCATTGAAAGACCATCAGTGTCGGCGGACTTGTAACTTCTTCTTCTAGCTTTTTGATATTTCAGTAAATTTTTCAGAATTTAAAAAACGATCCCTCTGCGCATGAATCTCAAATGACAATTATAACGGCCAAAAATCAACAAAACCAAAAATGCCCATAGAACATTTTCGACAGCATATTTACCGCAGACCTTGACCCTGACAATGATAAAATTGACTTAAAAATTTTTATGAATGCCATTCTTCTTCAATAAAAATAAAAAAAAATGCGCTCATAAAAATATTTATTAATAATTTATCGTATCGTAACCTTTGAAGAGACATTTGAATACGAAATTAATCTGCTTTATGAACAAACCGCAAACGAGCCACGTACCCTTTGTGTGGTACAAATTAAAGAGGAATCATCTGTGGAAGCGAATACGTTCAATCTCAATATCGAAATGCGTTTCTGTGGTTTTGGCTTTGCCTTTCTAGCTGCGGCTTCTGATACAGAGGGCTGCGATACCTCTCCCTTTTTATTATATACTATATTCTGACACTTCACCTTTGTAGATAATGTTGCTTGAAGGAATAGTGTCACGGATAAGGTAAAAAATAAAGTAATTAAATCTAGTTGTGGCCAGTTTGATGTAGTTCTAGTTAGTTGGCACGAATAGCTTGGAATAGATATTACGTAAAACTAGTAGCGTAGTTTCGAATTAAATGACCAACACCGCAGTTGCTGCCGCAAAACGCAATCCTATTTTTATTTTAGAAGTCCAATTAAAAACAAAATGTATGAGTGCACGAGACACAATATTTTACAGAAAATGTATCGGCGCTGTCGAAAGACTGTTTACAATTAAAGTAAAAGTTTATTAATAGCAGTGACAGTTGAGAACGTGATTGAGTATCCTTTCTGGAATGCAAAATATGAAATCATTTCGAATCAGAATGCAGGCGTCAGCGCGGTTCCATTTGAATAATCAATTGCATGTCAATCATTCACTTTTATTGCCACCCCCTACAAAACGAACTCGGTCTTGTATGCATTCACTTTAATTTCTTTTTTATTAAAAAATTTAACTCTTAGTCAATGACTAAACTGTTAAAGCAGTAAATGCTTTAAATTCAAGACTTGATGACTCATCTTTGAAGTCATTTCCGAATTAAGCTTCCTTTGCTTTATTTCGTGTCATCGATTACACTCTTGGCTTCTGTTCCCTCGTACATAAACGGTGACAAGGATGTGTATGTTCTTAACCCTTGCCGACTATGTAGAGTGACTCAGAAAATGTTTATCGGATCGGGACATCCAATAGCCACCCTAGACACTGCCGGAAAACAGAGTGTGAAAAACAAAAAAAAAAAAAAAAAACGAAAACGAAAGTTGAAAGTGGAAATATCGATTTATCCTTGCGGCGAAAAACCTTGGAAAATGTCGATTAGTTTGCATGAAAATGTGTTGGCATGTGACTTCACTTGAATGGAATTTAAAGACCGCACAAGTTATGCCCTATCTCCGTATCGGGGGCTCTTTCAAGTTTCATTTTTTTTTTCGCTCTTTTTGAAATTAAGTTTAATCCTTTAAGTAAGGACATGCATGTTAAACTATCGGATCAACTTGTCACAATTAACCACAAACACATAGAAATACGATGACATAGAAAACGTGAAGCTTTTGAAAAACGCAAAAAAAAACTTATGGCTCTTCAAATGTGAAATGGAGTAAATGGTGCGGGGCCGAATTGAATTGGTGAATCAACAGGAATACGTTTTAGATTATCTTATTTCCTCGAGAAATCCAGTTCCCTGAGTGGGAACCTGTTAATATTTTAAATTAGGCAGTTCCTTCCTATAAATCCGCAGAAAGGTTTCACAGCGATGAATACGCGTCAGGCGACTCTTTAATCAAAGCAGTCCGCCTCTCATTGTCTTTATATCCCTCATGAACCTTATCCAGAAAACGTTTTTAGCTTTGACCCAACATAAAATAGGTTAAGGTCCCTTTGAACAGCTTGCCAGGGTAGATGAAGATACGAACACCATTTAATTCGTGCTGATACGAATTCACGAGGGCATACTTTAAAAGCATTCAAACTATTGATTTTTGAAAATTAGGTCCAAGAGGACATCAGCAACAGTGCTCTCCTGGCTGGTAGTTACAAAAACAATTTAGAACCTTTCTTAAGAAATGTATTATCTTAAGTTCGGCATGGGATGGAACTCGAAAATTGGGTAATTTTAGAACCATTTAGCTGACCAATGAGGTTGGCTGCTTTGGAGTGAGATAATTTTGAAGGCCTTAAGAATTGACTCATATCGTAGGGAAAGGTGTTAAACACGGTGTCTAAGTATTGTTCCTAGTGCTGCCGTAGAACCCTGTTGCCTACAGAAGCCAGGTGGTAGCATTTACTGAGTAGCTCGTGCGTCTTGGTCCACGAGTCACACAGACCCACAACAACAACTGCAACATCATGTGCATAGCATTGAATCCTAAAACAACTGTTTGATAGCAATAGAAATGATGGCATGACAAATATTCTGCATTGTTTCCTTCTTTTACTATGAAGATTACCCTCGCTCCGGTCCAGTTTAAGGGTAAGTTAAATATTTAATTTATTTAACTCGAAGGCAGTATAGTCCGGAGTGGACCCGATCTAAAACCTACAAGTCTGCGCAGTACGATCCTTAGTTGGTCGCTTCAAATTGTGCACACTTAGATTAGGTTTGCTCCTGTAACTCGTTAACGCTTTCCTCATCCTATTGATGAATTAAGCCTTGGTGTGAATTGCTATCAGGCCGTTGCACACATCATAAAGGTTCCTGCCTCT
Organism: Orthonevra nobilis; assembly: GCA_963555765.1. Lineage (NCBI taxonomy): Eukaryota > Metazoa > Arthropoda > Insecta > Diptera > Syrphidae > Orthonevra > Orthonevra nobilis. The sequence continues at coordinate 47,346,356 of OY743224.1, read as the reverse complement.
TGCCTTTGATAAAAATTACCAAATAAAAGGACGTTGCACTAGTGACACAATTTTAAAAAAAAATGTTAAATTCAGCTCGAGGTTTTAAGCCAGTTTAAAAATCTACAGGTAGGTCTCAAGAACCGAAATTCCGCCACCAAATTAAGACCGCTCAAGTTACATTTAGAATTTTTATTTTCATCATCAATAACTTTGCCAAAACAAAAAAAAAATAATTACTTTATTGATTTATGGATGCCAGTAAGCTTGATGAACTTAAAAGGAAATCTAAGCTGTAAAAACTAATTCCTGGTAAATGTTTGCTTGCCATTTATGTACGCACGAAGCGAGACATGTCGACAAATTATGAGGTTATAATTTTTCAATTCGCATTCGATGACTTTGAATAAAAAAGAGACGTCGCGTCGTGACTGCCTCTTTTGATAACCAAATTAATTAACTGAAGCATTTTATTTCGTCTACGATTTTTTTCTGCGTTACAAAATAGTAACAAGCAAACAGGGTACAGGGTGTTTTGTTTTTATATTAAATAACAACTTTGCTGTGTGACTTGATGTATGTAAATTGTTGGGGATTGAATATGTTCAAGATCCAATAAATTTTTTTTATTATACTACAAACAATTTTTTTCTGCAGAATGTAGGTACCTACTTTTCTCCCTACATGCTCTCATTCGAGCAGAATATATGCAAATATGTGCCTTTTTGAAAAAGGAGTTTGAATTCAATTCAGACCCTAACCCTTATTCGTACCGCTTTTCAATAATGAAAGCTTACTGTTACGCTAATTTTTATAATAATCAGTCCTTTCGGGAATTCCGGGGGAATTTTGTGTTCCCCTGGAATATGAGGGCACTCACATGTTAAACTGGCACTGAGAGTTTTACAGGCCCAGCCTCTCAAAAGAGCTATTGTTTGGTTTAACCGGAGATCATATTCTTTGAATAAAAGGAACTTAAGAAAAGCTGATTTCCGTTTTCTTATATCACGTTTTCAAATATTTATTCAAACACAAATAAAATCATTCATAGATATGTACTTTTATTTGTCGAATAAAATGTGCCCCCATTCCGGGAAACGTTTTGGCGGAAATGGAATATTTTATGTCAGATCTTAATTCGTTAAAGTCTCAATTTTTCAACATAGTTGCCCAAACGTTTTCTACGGTTTCTAGCTATACCCTGGCATTCACATTACAAATGAGTAATATACTCTTTGACACTCAAATCAAATGCTGTATCTGCATTCGTCCGTGACCGAGAGACCCAGTCTCCTTGCATGTTTCGCCAAGAGGCAGTGCTTCGATAGTACGCATACCGCTTCCTGCTCAGCTGAAGTATTTCGTTGATCTTTCTGCGGTCGAATGTAGGTCATAGGGCCTTTGATACCCTCTATTTCGTTGAGTTTGACTAATATTGGTCGGCTAGCCATTTCTAGCTTATTCGTCTGCTATTTTGTTTCCTTCGATTTCGGAGTGTCCAGGCACCCAACATAGTTTCACCTGATTCTGCGAATATAATGTGCGGCAGTTTCTGAGTATTTCAGATTTCGTTTCACACGATTCTAGTGCCTTAACCGCAGCTTGACTGTCGATGTAGGTAGCGATTTCCCGGCCGGATACCGATTTCATTTCTAGTAGTTCTGCAGCCTTAAGTACGCTACAAGCATCCGGTAGTATTGAAGATGCTCTAAGGTCTTGGTTTGTGGAGAAGATTCCAAAACCTGTTCCCTCTATGGTCTTACAGCCATTAGTGTATACTGCAATTTCGTTTTGCTGTAATACTGCTTTTGCTTGCCATTCATCTCTTCCAGCATACGTTATTTCGTACGGCTTTCGTCCACTCCTTTTAGTTTGTCTGTAAGAATTTCGTTTAAAATTGAATTGACCGTGCTAGATTCTTTAAGATTAGCGCGCTTTTTCCCGCTTTTTTTGAAGTCTTGAAACGGGTGTACTCGGCACAGATTTCTGGAATTGTATATTTTTGTTGTTGCCTCTGGTTATTGTTGTGAGGCAATTTGGTCAATGGTACATTGTCCCATCAGGACACCGACCAAGACGCGTATATCTGTTTTGTTAAATGCTATCTTTTTTTATCTTTCTGCCCATCGAATCTTGTTTCTACTGAGTAAAAAAGCCCCTTCATTGTCACTGACGTTTTTAATTCCAGGGTCCCATATGTTGATAACCTGGTGATATTTGCCAAGATCACTCCATTATTTTATACAGTTGGCTACTGCGAGATTTATCCTCGTGTGGTGAACTGAATTCTTTTAAGGACAATGATTTCAGTTTGAAATGAACTACATTCATTGCTCGCAGAGGTTCAGCAGTTTCCAGCGATGACTTCGTACTTTTCTATATTAATTTATTAATTTTCATATTTAAATGAAGGAACATATTCGTTATCGGGATAAAAGTGCACTGTTAAGAATAAAAAAAGTCTCTGCCCCCTTGATTCATCTATGATAATCCTGCAACACTTTTGCGGAATGCTTTATCAAATTTAAATTAAGTTTGCCACAGGAATCAACTTAAAAACACAAAATTTAAATTTACAAATTCAAATACAGACGTTTTCGTCATGGCTAGTTGAATCAACGTCACAACTAACCAAAAATGGCAATCAATGCCTGACCATGACATTGTCCGCAGTGGTCATGAGGTGTGTCCTTATAAGGAAACATTTGAAATGGCCTCTTGTTTCTTGGATGACTGCTTTGCACAAATAAAATCTTTGTCTACCGGTGGTGAAACATCACTTCCCCGGCATTTATAATACACTTACTGGAACGTGTTTCGGTTAAATAATTTTAACACGTCACATGACTGAAAAAGAAAATATCTAATTCGAATGTGGATGCAAATGCTGAGTGAATTACAATAAGCAGATACTTTTTTGTTTTTGTTTTTTCATCCAATTTAGTCTTCTGCGCGGAAATGCTTGGGAGTAAGTAATGATTGGAACACGTGGTCTTAGTATTTTTCAGAAATTTATTTAGAACGTTAAGTCTGCAGGTGCAGAGGAAGTACATATGTGAGCTCTGTTTCGAAATAATAATTTAATACACAAGAAAGAATGCAGTTAATTGGGCAGAATAACAGGTTGTTTATGTGAATGCGGTGGTTTATGTGAATTATTTATAGTGATAGAAAAAATCAATCGTTTGATGATTGTATCGCACACTGCCCACGTACGGAGAGACAAACAAAACTGCACTTAGTTGGTTTTGGATTAAAACACACAAAAATTAAAACAGTAAAGACATTCAGTACTCATATATTTTTGAAAATTGTTAATTTACAATAATGTCAACACAATTGTACAATTAAATCTGGTTTAAAGATATTTTTCAACATTGACAGAACTTGCTTTCTTTCCATTTCCAATGATATTTTTCAGAAAATGACAAAAGTCATGCGACGTTAGATCGTCCTAGGTGAAAGTTCTTCTAGAAACGAGCCTTGGTTTGCTCTTCATTGGAAATTTTAGAAATTCGTCCACTTGATTTCTTGGAATATTTCACACGTGAAGAAAGTAACACCACAGCCATGTCGAAAGTTTTTTAGTACCCTCGTATTCTGCTTCAAGACTCGAAAAGCAAACTTAGTATTACTAACCGCTGTGATGACTTTCTGATGTTTCTGAACACTATCCCGAACTACCGGTTGAAAATTTCGTTATTGCAGACAATTCATATCTATTACTCTGAGGTCAATTTTGACCATGACAGCTGCCACATCAGAAACTTCATGTCATTGTCTAATTATTTCAGTCTTGGATATTGGTCATTAGTGAAAACACACACGTTTTTGTAAAGCCGTAAAATGTCTACATTCGTGCCATCAAAACAACATTTGCGGGAAGTTTTAATATGCTTCTTTCATTTAAAGAAAAAAGCAACCGAAGCGCATCAATTGCATACCGAAGCTTACCCGGGGTAAACTATAGACGTAAGAATGTGTCAGCGGTGGTTTAAGCGGTTCAAAAATGGTGATTTCGACACCGAAGACAAAGAACGCTCCGGCCAGGTGAAAAAGTTTGAAGACCATGAATTGGAGGCATTGCTCGATCAAGATCCGTCACAAACGCAAGAAGAACTTGCAAAATCACTTGGCGTCGCTCAGCAAACCATTTCCGATCGTTTGAAAGTCATGGGAATGATCCGAAAGGTAGGACATTGGGTGTCGTATGAATTGAAGTCACAAAAAGATGTCTTTTTTGCATCGAATCGTCACTGGTGATGAAAAAAGTGTTCATTACGATAATCCAAAACGTCGGGCAACGTATGGATACCCCGGACATGCCTCAACATCGACGGCCGTTCAGAATATTCATGGCCCGAAGGTTATGCTGTGCATTTGGTGGGACCAGAAGGGTGTTGTGTATTATGAGCTGCTAAAACCGAATGAAACAATCACAGGCGAAGTCTACAGCCGTCAATTGAGGCGTTTGAGCCGAGCACTGAAGGAAAAACGGCCGGAAGCGGTCGCAAGGCACGATAAAGTTATTTTGCAACATGACAATGCTCGGCCACATGTTGAAAATGTAGTCAAAACTTAACTTGAAACGCTCAAATGGGATGTCCTACACCATCCGCCGTATAGTCCAGACCTTGCGCCATCCGATTACACTTCCGTCATTTCGATGATGTCAAAAAATGGATCGATTCGTGGATTGCGGCCAAACCGGTCAAATTTTTCAGAACGGGTATCCATGAATTGCCAGAAAAATGCGTGGCTAGCGATGGGCAATATTTTGAATATTGAATTTATATCAATTTTTCCTCAATAAAGCATTGATTTTAAAAAAAAAAAACGACATTTTCAACCGGTGGTCCTATTAAGAAGAATAAATTCCAAGAAAAGTGCAAAAAGTCTGCAGTTATTTTCGACAGACGGGAAAGCTTCTGCAAAACCTGGAAAACTGTTTTTAGTGTTTCGCGAAAAATTTAAGAAGGAAAGAAAATACGTCTTCATTTTTTGTTTTTGTTCTTTTATCACAGAAATAAAAACGTGAGAACTATTGCAAACAGGTTTTGCTTTCCACCATTTCAGGCTTAGACCGTAAAAAAAGAAAAATGTCTTGGAGGTGTTTGTTCAGTCATAGGGTGAACTGGTACCAGCAAAGATCATTAAATAAAAGGATGATGAGTGTACCAAGTTTCTGGTCGATTTTTTGCTTTGGAAAACAGAAAAGAAGTAAATGCTGTTCTCATTACCTTTAGCAAGACTTTTAATACAATTTCGTACAAAATCATTATTATCAAGATTAAAGTTTTGGTTTCCTGCAGGAATTATCGCATGAATTAGATTCTTCCTTGTCAGCCCGTCAATAATAATTCATCTTCTTCAGATTCAGAGTCGCTCAAGGTAGCTATGTTGTCCCAAAGATTTTCATCTTTACTATGAATGATCTTTTTATCCACAATGCGAATATATATTTCTTAATAAGACAGTGTCGCTGACTGTGACCGTTTTCAAGCCATGTATTCAGTTTGTTGCAAAAAAAATGCAGTTGATCCTATAAGCAGTGCATGACCAGACATCCAAAGCCCTTCACAATCCTTAAGTCTAGCCATTCGACGCTTGCATTTCATCAGCCAAAGTGAAGCTTATTTTCACTCTGGAATAGATTTTCACTAAGCAATGTCGATTGATTTGTTGGTCAAGCTTTCTTTTTTTTTTGACAAATATTTAATGAATCATTTCAAGAAATCAGCCACTCAATTGGCCGCCTTGTTCTTGTCATTTGACAAGTCCCTAATGTATGCTCATAAACCATCTTCTTACATTTGACTCGTTATTTTCGAATTAAGGCTGGCTATGCTGAACAATATTTGGCCGATATCGGATGTTGGCCAACGTGCATTTGGTATTATTTTAAATCACATTTTTGAAGTGAAGGACAATGCTCAAAATTTTTTAGTTGAATTTTGCGAAATCGCTGTCCACAACTGATTCTGGACTACTTGTAAGACGAAAAAAGTGATTCTCGTTAAACGTCTTACGACGAAGTTTCTCTTGCCAAATTTTTTCAATCTTTTAGACGGTTTTATATGTACCTGTTTCGAAAAGAAGCTAAGGCTAGACTCTTTGATGCATTTGTCAAGAAATCCGATTTATTGGTGCAGCGGCTTATAACTTTAAGGCCGTGTTGTTTAAATCTTTTAAATTCACAAACCACTTCCCGATTTCGATGCTCTAGAGGGAAATGATCTTGGTTTCCCATTTTTTATCATTAAAACCTGCATATTCCACAAATGTTAACACTTATAAGAAACGATTGTTAAGCCACACTCCCAACCAAGAGACTGGCATTCATTTTTTACTTTGCTTTAGTTTGAAAGTTCCATTAAAATGAAAAAGTGTCTTTAAAAGGCTCTTTGTTCTTTATTCCATTCGTGACTAAAGTTGTCTCCGTTGAAATTCCGTCCTGGTTCATGGATTTTATAACCCCTACCTCTAGAAAGAAGACCTGAGTTACAAATCTCCTCTTGATTCATCTACAGCATACAAATTTTATCCCTATCCCAACATTCCATGCCCTTTCCGCATACAATTCCCCAAGGGACTTTGCCATGCAAAATTGCATTCACCGATGCAGTCGAAGCATCATTTGCTCGTTTTCGAGAATTTCTATGCTGCTCCTGGTAGTTTCTCCCACCTGGAAGTGGAATATCTGCGCCGCGCAGATGTGAACTGCAAGGGCCATTATCCTTATACCCACAGAAAAACAGTTGTTGTTTTGTGTTGGTGAGTTCAAGGCATTCACACACACAGAACTGGCTCCAGTGCAGTCCAAGGATTCCATGGTTGAATTATTTCTGTGTTTGTTTAAATTCCTTTTTTTCAACCACCTTTGCATTAATTTTTTTTTTTTTTTTTGTGCTGTTTTGCTGGAGCTGTCCCTTTTAAAAAGTGTATTTGTACAGTAGGGTAGATTTTCTTTATCCTGTTTGTAGGTGAAGCTTATTAAATTTTCAGTACACCATTGTCCTAGATGGGAGCTGTTATATCCGACTGAATTCTTGAGGCGATTTATAATTAATTAGCCAGACTGGCACAGAGTTCAAAGAACTGGCTTTCATTATTTAGTTGTTTGAAAGCTAGTTTCTTGCCCACTTTTAAAGTAACGAATTTATATATTATCGCCAAGAACTTTTGATGGCTATATTATGAAGGATTGGTATTCTTCATTTTAAGATTGCACTTGTCAGCGACTTTCAGTTACATTTTTGAAAGTATCAACTGGAGAAGTTTTGTGGGTCAGTTCTTTGAATAAAAAGGAACGTTTATGAATCATTTTACATTTATTTCTTCGCTTTCCGGATTAATCTTCAAAAGTGTTTCAAAGTCTTTCTCTAAGTTTAAATATATTTTATTTAGACACTGTTCAGCTTGTTTTGTTTTATTTTCAGACAGACAAGTACCCAAGTGAATCAAGCCTCACGATTTTTTTAAATAGTTTGTCTTGTATCACAAATGATCCCTTAGCACTTCGCTGTCGAAAGCAGTTCACTTCACATGCCACTTAGTTTAACCTAAGTGCCGACCAAAACGTCTCTTCAGGTTTCGAAACCCCACCGGGTATGCACAGAATAGCAGCAACTTCAGGCACTGCTTAAGCGAACCTAGACATTTCGCAGTATTTTGGCAACACCGATGATATGGTCATTCTGGTGGACAATTCTGTTGTGAACTCGAAGACGTCTTTATCTAATTTACATGTCTTGACCACCTGAGTATTTTTACCCAAAATTTTCTGGCAAGATCCATAGGCAAGTAGGTAAAGACAAATCTACTGGCCCCATGCTATCGCCTTCGGATATCCCTTGTATTTATATTTTAGCTGTCTATTTTTACTGGTTTTTTTTTGTTTTCTAAAACTTAAATATCTTACAAAATCTTTAAGGGTAACATAAAGAGGTCAACAACTAGTTTTGCTTCGGAGAAAATCAACGAAGAAGTGCTCCACAAGGATTCTGTCAGCGATTGAAAGTCGTTCTTATTCAAATCGACCACCTCCCGGACTGATACGGAAACGAAGACAATCGTCGGAACTCCGTGTAATGCCTCGATCGTATGTAGATACGTCATCCGGCAAGGGTTGAAGAAGATCCGCCAAATTTCTCAGGAACATGCCGTAAAGGTGCACTCTGTCCTGGTATATGCTTTCGATCGATATCAAATCCTTGTGATAAGACTGTTGGTTAAATTATAAACGACCTTATTGCTGTATAACTGAACCACACGCAGCATCTAAAAATAATCTTTGGTTTGACAATCCTCTTGTAGCAGATGAACCTTCATAATGCCATTAAGTAAGCTGCTCTTAACAATCGTTTAATCATATCGAAAACTAAGCCAACAAACCCTCACAATAACGCTGTATTTTTTTTTCGATATTCGCTCCAATCAAGTCCAAAACGATCGGGAAAAGAATCGAAGAATTGCAGACCTTTGTTCACACTGAGAGGCTACTTGCACAATGTAAATTCTCAACTGCTTTCTTAACATCAGATGGCAAATGCGATTCTTCGGCTGAAGTCTTTGTTTCAAAGAATTGCGGATCGTGCACTAGTTTTCAAGGAATCATGTTCACCGACTTCAAACCTGCAACAGTCCCGACCTTCTACAAGAGTGACTTGAAACAATGGGAAATAGAAACAAAGATCTTTTAAAAATCAATAAAACTTTGTAACCTTTTTTCAAACGACCTCAAGAATTCAGAGGATACTCTTTTTGAGCATTGGTATTTCGCGGCTTCGCAAAAAGAAGGGAGAACAACAACCCTCATTTTTTCTATTATCGTTTTTTTTTTTTTTTTTTGAAATTGTAAAACAAAAAAGGTGCCAATACGAAAACATTCCTCAAAATCACTCAATTCAAGTTTATTTTCCTACTTCAGAAAACGTCAAATCTCCCCGCTTGTTCTTGAAAATGTTCAGTTTTTAAAGTGACTGCACGTGTTATCTTCAACCCAGACACCGAACCAGTTTTCGAAAACATAAATCATTCAATTCGCATGTCTGAACCGAACCGAACTGGAGAGTTGCCGCCCTTATCCTTGAAAATGTGAAATTAGGCTCAAATCGGCGCTTTGTCTGTCGCTCCCTTTTAACTACTTAAGCCATTGTTATGTGCAAATGATTCCAAAATAAAGTCTAGCTGATGCCGATTGCTACTACACGGTTGAATGCAACGAAAGGGAGAATTGTCGCGTGTCGCTTGTGCACGGTGTAATAATTCCCATCCACCCTGTCCATGGTACGCCTCTGTGCGTTCTTTTGCCTGCACAACGTTAAGCCCGAGAGTATTGTGTCAGCATCCCCCTCTTTGAGTTCACATAAAGCTGGCGTTTAATGCTCGTATCTTTATATTCGTCCGTCCAGTCTATTGTTTTTCATTGAAACGTAACACCAGGCGAGGGTCAGTCAGTGACGACAGCACCCTCGTATTGTGTGTTCCGATTTTTATGCAACCTAGAAAGTGACGGGCGAAAACAGTTCTCTTAGTCTTGTATGAATTTGGTTTCACATTGCCGGTGACCTGTTTCGGAGGGGTTCCCCGCATGGCAATTGTTTTGAAAATGTTTTATTTATGTTTGCTTCTTTCTGGCCAATAAACTGTTTAGCCACTTAAAATGCGGGAAGGATACATTTTTAATAGAAAGACTAAACACTTAGTTTTATAAGGCGGCAGAACTTATGAATCTTGTAGATAAAAGGGGGACGATATTTGGGTACATAGTCTCGAAATAAGTCGATCTCGCCTGCTCCTTGGAACAAAAACTCTTGTTCATGGTTTTCCCAAAATGCTTCTATCGCAGCCATCACCTTACTACGAGTATTGTGGAGAGAAATCTAGAGAAAAGGGTAGCTATTCGAGCGATACAAAACCCGCTGCTTGAATGTCATCCACACTCTGTCTGGGTGAATCAGCACTTCCGCTCGAAGTTTGCTCGCCTCTTTTCTTTAATAGCTTCTGATGACAGATTCATGTCTCGTCCATATTTACAAATTGCCTCAAAGACCAGTCAGCATCAGCCTGGTAGTTCTCAAAATTTGCTCTTGAAATGTCGAATCGTTTCTACTTTTTTCAAAATTCTGAGTAGCATACGCGCCGAATCGTTTTTCAGTGCAAAACAGCTGGCAGAGCGATCACTTCTCAGTCAGATTTGGATCTCAGATATTTGTAACATTTCATCTGTGTTTGGTCAAAGACGGCCAGCCATAACGATGCTCGTCTTCTGTCGTCGTCGTGTAAAGAGTTTAAGCTTGATGAAGGTTTCATGAAACTGTAGAATATGGGCCAGAAGAGTCCAAATTCACACTGGAAAAGCCTGCTCTTGACGGGTAGTCTAAGACGGGTATATATTCGTCTTTGAATTGTCAGTCTAGATTGCAATGACTTGTACTCTAGTGAAGGAGTCGGGTTCCCAATCATGTCTGAGAAAGTTTGCAGCTTGCTTGCTTGCGGTCGGTGTTGACTTCATGGTTCCGCTTTTGCTTACAAAAGCAAGCCTATGGAGGAGGATGTTTGTGCACCAAAAGGATTTTGCGCGGTAATATAAGCCAGCTCCTTCCAAAAGTCTTTTTGCGTGTGTAGAAAGCGCCTTTTTCATCTATTCCACCAAATTTCAACTCTGAACCTAGTATGCTACCAAAATACTTAACTTCAGACGACAGCTGTAGGTCTTTAACTCTAAGCTTTGACGGACCTCTTAAACAAAAAACACTGCCATCCTATTATGGACACCGAAAAATTGCAACTTAAAACAATGGTCGACTAACAACGAACCACAAAGCCGCTTTCATTCTCCCATTGATTACTAAGCCAATTTTATATCCTCGTTATCCTTGTTCTCATTCCATCAGAAGCAAAGTATTTGTCATGGATTCGCATTAGCTATGTAAAAACAAAATTTATTTCGCGTGAATCCACCCTTATTGGGGACAAAGCATTCAAAAGAAATAAAACCAAAAAACAATGCTCATAAAAATCTAAAAAAAAAGGAAAACCCTCTTTGACTTGCCCTTCAGATGTAACCTTAGGGCAAGCTCTTTTGGCAGACATGCATTGAACCTTATACTCCATCCAATTCTATTAATCATCACATAAGGAATAAAGAAAAATTGTGGAATGAATATCGTAAAGGCGCACCACTATCCCATCCCCCATACTCCTTTACGAAAAGAGTTCAAAGGACCAACAAAAGAACGTTTTATGCGACTAAGTTGATAGCGGATACACATGTATGCAGAGCTCCTTTTTCCCCATTATTCGAATCAATGAAAGAATGGATATTCCAGAAAAGTAAATAAGATTTTGTTTCCTGCAGAGAGAGGAGTTGTGTTGGAGACACAAATGCACTGTTTACTTTTTGGGTTTTGTTCGTGTTTTCCAAAAAGGACATGGATATCAGATAGTCCTTGCTGTCATCTGTTAAAGTGAAATCTGATGTCCACAGAGGTTGTTTTTTTTTTTCTTTGCCAAGTTTTATAGAAAGTTCTCCAATCTTTTTTGGGGTAATCAATGAAATTGTGTAGTTGGACACGGTATACATTTTAGGACCGAGGGAGAGTAAGCAATAAAGGAGTAAAATGGCTGAACGTTGAACGACAATGGCAGACAGGAAGTAAATAAGCCTTTGTGGATTTATGGTCCAATCTGTGTAAGGAAAATATCCAATTGCGTCTGATTTTTATTTTTTCAGAAGCAACTGACGCCAACATTAGGTGGCATTAATTAGTTGGCTTTTAGACCAGAACGAAGACAGGACTGCATAAGTAAAAGGATAAAATATTAGACAGGGGGAGAACTAATAAAAGAAATTTACTTCTAAGAAAATAGGAGCAAACATTTTTGTGATTCTTATGAACAAACATTGCCAACACGATGAACTCTTATCCATTTTTGAACTGAGTTTCAGTGTTCGAACCAACGCATACCTGCAAGCAAAAAAAAATGTCCTTTGGGGACAATCTTGCTTATAAGCCAATCGCAAATACAGAATAAGGGGGAAATTACTATATTAAAACGAGAAACGCAGAGTGGACCGACTGCATATATTTTAGGGTGCACAATTCAAATCTCATTTGAAATTATTATTTTTTTATTTTCAATAATTGACCCATGGGAAGGAAAAAGTAATTGAAGTAAGATTATTTGCTATCCTATCCTCTATCATCATAGTTAGAGATATCCTTTTTTTCTAACGGAAAACTCAATTGACGACACAGTTGATTTGAGGATGGATCAGGGTTTTTCAAAAGGTCTAAAGGTTCCGTTCCTCAAAAGGAAAAAATGGAAAGCGTACGGAACTTTGTTGCGCGAGTCCAAATCGAACTTGGCTAATTTTTTTATTCAGGTTATCTGCTTATTTAAAATGTATAAACAAATTAAATAATAGAAATGGTTTAGTGAGCAACGCCAAGTGATTTTACAAGTTCTTCTTGCGTTTGTGACGGATCTTGATCGAGCAATGCCTCCAATTCATGGTCTTCAAACTTTTTCACCTGGCCGGGGCGTTCTTTATCTTCGGTGTAGAAATCACCATCTTTGAACCGCTTAAACCACCGCTGACACATTCTGACGTCTATAGTATAGCCCGGGTAAGCAATTTATGCGCTTCGGTTGTTTTTTTCTTTAAATGAAAGAAGCATATTAAAATTTCCCACAAATGTTGTTTTGATGGCACGAATGTAGACATTTTACGGCTTTACATAAACTTGTGTGATTTCACTAATGACCAATAACCTAGACTGAAATAATTAGATAATGACATGAAGTTTCTGATTCGACAGCTGTCATGGTCAAAATTCACCTCAGAGTAATAGATATGAAATTGTCTGCAATAACGACATTTTCAACCGGCAGTCCTATTATAGATATTCATCGGCCTTATTCTACTCTAGAAACGCTGAAACAAACAAAGACCTCAACTCTCATTGTTACCCCATTTGAAGACCAGAGTCTTAAATATTCAAAAAAAATCCTAAAACATTTTTTAAGTGCGTAAATCCATTTAGCTTAATTTATTAAAATAACTTTTTATCGATGCGAAAGTTAGGTGTAGTCATCCCTTTGAAATAAGTTTTATAATTCTTGGAAAGGGGTAGTTTTGATTTCGGTCTGACAAAGGCGTCGAGCACCTTTGTCCTTGTGATGCGACGCTTTTGGTTGATCTTAAAATTAAATCTGTTTCTCATTATAGGGTTGAAGGACACTAACCCTTAACCCCTTTGTTTTTTAAGTTAATTGGATTCATTAATTCTTAAGAATAATCAAAATGTAACTGAATTTCAAATTCATGACAAAGAATGCGATTGTGGCATTGATCATTTTTTTTTTAAATTACCATTTACATAAATAGACATAAAAATGAATAGAAAGGAATAACAAGATTTAATAGATGTTTAATGGCTTTCGATTCATAGAAAGATAACGACCCTTTTGTAAGACTTTTCAATCAGGTTGAATATCAGCAAATACGATAAATATCTCTTGGCAAATTACACTTTTGCAATGAATATCCTTTGTGCAACTCCAAACCGAATAAGACAAAAATAACCATTTTTGTGGAATATTTAAATGAGGCATCAAAAAGTATTTTCTTTCTCCCCAAGCTTGTCTATTGCCAAAATGCTAATGCCACCTTAAAATTATAGCATTTGACCAAAAAACCAACCCTTACAAAACAACAAAATTCAAGGGGAGACAGGTCCTTAACTATAAACTAAATTTAAATCCTGTCGGATTGAAAGACGAATCTTTGAGGAGCTATCGTGCCGGAATTACATACTCGTAAATGCTATTAAAGTGAACTATGCCTGAAACTGTTTTTTGGTTCTGGTTCCATACAGTTCAAGGTAAGGAGGCTGATAGCGATTTGACACCACACTTCGATCAGTAAACGTCCATTGTGATATCAGGGGAGAAGCTGCGTTTTAGTCCGCTAACTAGGCAATAGAAAGGGCAGTTTAAACATTTTTATGAAGCAATTTAGGTACTTCACTTCAAAGCCAACTTTCATTTCCAACAATAGTGGCCTTTTAATTGGATCAATTGATGGGTATAATATCAATAACTAAAAACTAATCGTTGAAGTGGTCGACAAGAGTGATAGTTGTTTAAATAATCGTGTTTGCGCGCTTTAGTAATAACTTTATCGGGATGTCGTGCTATAGTTTGTAATCCAAGAATGGATTTTCGCAAGGCACCGTGAATGCTCCCATATTTTTTAACATCTTTCTTTCTGACACGCCAGGGGATATGGATAACACAATAGCGTTTGATGACGTTTGATTCTGTATGAAAGCGGCTCGAAAATCGCCCATATCCAAAAAGAGCTCCAAAAAAAACGGCCTTCACGTTGAATCGAAAACTGTTGTGAAGATATTAACACACAACTCAAGAAAGCGAGAGCTGCTATCATGTTGCTCAAAAACCTTTTTTATTCAAAATATTTGAGATCTGACGTAGCATTCATTCGTCCAATTCTGACTTATGCAGTATGGTGGAACATAATCCCATCCTATATGGAAAAATATCGGCTTTTTAAAAGGAAGCGCACATTCTGACTTTCAGCATTACGTCTCTAAGAAGAGACTATTGGATGCTTCCGGAGTGTCTAGGATTGACAACTTTATCCTAGACCTTGTGAGGAACCATTTCGCGCGGTCAGCAGACGTTACTGAGAACGAACTCATTTCGGGGTTGTTTTATCCAAACCCGGGGTATTTTAGAAACTGTGAATGGTAATGTACCACCAGAAGCATGCTTGTATTTAGATGCATACGGCTACATTTCAGACCTTTTAAACGTGCCTTTAATCTACCATTTCGCTAGAAGGGCGCCAGACAAGCGACTTCTCTATGAACCTAATCACTTGAGATACTGCGTAGATGTACCGGAGAGGGATAAAAATAATACTGCGAAGTCTAATAGAAAAAAATACTGGTGGCTCGAATAGATCGAGGCTAATGTAAGGTATAATAAGTTAGGTTAAGTATATTTTATTGTAGTTTTAGGTTTATCTTAAGAATGACTATAGTGAACTAGTAATGAGGTTTGGCACCACTAATTCCCCTCAAATACAAACTAAGAAACAGAAAAAAAAATATTTAGTGTAAATATTAAGTACGTTTAGTTCCTGTATATTTTAAGCAATAATCAATAAATAACATAAGTATTAAGATCCCTTCTTACATTTAGGGCATTAACATATAAGAAGTCGATATAAGTGTTGTTTTAAGTTCATTTTTGTACAAAAAAGAAATTGTTAATATTATTGTGGTAAAAATAAACAAACAAAAAATATAAAGTAATCCAAGAATGGCGAACCAATGGCAAATAAAATACTGCGAATTGAACAACTGAAAATAAGACGATATCAAATTCTCTGTTGCAATTTAGACTCCATTCATTGGGCAATTGTAATCAAAATACATGAGTTTCCAGCCACAACACAATATTTCAATTCTTCTCCTAGCCATTCTGCTCGCTTTGTGTTAAATGCAGTGTCCACTCTTCCACTGATCCGTCACATTTTCTTAAAGTGGATTATCGGGATAACAAGTATTAACAAAGGACTTGGGACTCTGTCATTGGTTTTTGTAACCCGAATTATCAAGCATATAAAACTTAGCAGTATGAACTGAAGATCTTTTGTACCATGGAAATTTTTCAAGAAATTATGACTACCCGAATTGAACTGAAGGACTTGAAGAAGAATTGAGTTGTCTGAGTTTTTCAGTATTTAACTTGTTAACCCGCAAATATGAATACTTCATTTAAAGTTTTTAAAAGTAGTGCTCGAAACTTTTCCGTTTCACAATCTTTCTTGTGGGTGCACAGCAAAATGCATGAAGTTACTAACTACGCCTGTCTTCACTAGAAAACTTCCTCGAAACTAAAACCAACAAAAAAAAGAGTATACGAGTAGTTTCCACAATTAACACTTATGCGAAGGAAACCAAAAGAATCCTCACTAAAAAACAAATAAACAAAAATAATGTGTACCAAATATTTTTCACCCAAAAAAAAAATAATAAAAAAAAATGTCCAATTTAATAGAAGACACATACAAGTGTGAATACTATAAACACAGACAGAAGGCAACACACCCATGCTAATGGTATTAAGTTCAATGCTCCCATCGTTTAACGATCCATGAAATTCAAATCCTTGTGCCCCCTTTTCACTGTAGTAATCCTTGACTGTGGTGGGCAAATGAATTGAAATGCCGTTGAATTATTGTCGTAGGTAAGGCAGCCACCATCATCATCATCATCATCATCATGGCTTACATCACGCCAGCCCGTGTAAAATATGTAAATACCCGCATGGTTCGTTCGTACAGAGGCCATTATGCTCAGGATGCAGAAAGTCCTATTTAGCTGCGATTTTCAGCTAGAGAGAATTTTCAATGATTCATGAAATTTTTTGCGAGGCGGGCTTGTGTGGATCTCATATAAATTAATTTTGTGATCCAATGCCTTGGTCACGTTGGAATAATTGATTTGGTATTTTTCTGGTTCGGATTTGGTTTGACTCAAAAAGTTATAAAATACGTATTTTGAAAATGTTTAAACCGTAAATTCTCAGCTTTAAAAAAGGTCCTGAAAATGAAAATGGCAGTATATTAAAAAAAGCTATCCTCCTCGGTAAGAAAAGCCCGTAAAAAGTTAGGTAAACGGACTTTTAAAGACAACCCGTTTGAGGAAGCAGAAAAATCTTACAAAAAAGTCGGCAGCGCTGGCAATGTTGTTCTTTAGATTGAAAAATTATCTTTAATGTCGCAAGAGTAGCCTATCATCCATCCGCTGATCCGCTTATCAGCTCATCCTCTGTCATGTCATACCAAAAAGTGGAACAACTCTCTGCATTCTTAGATGAAAGTAAGATTTTTGCGCTTGATATTAAAATGGACGCAGTACAGAGCTTGGGTTCGAGGCCTTGTGTCGAAATTATATGCATTAAAAATCGATGAATCATTTCTTCAATGAAAATGTTATTCTAGAGTTTCCAGACTTTTATTTTTTAATATCCATAAAAGATCTCTTGTCCGGCACATCTTATTTAAACAACTCCTTTGCTGACAACAGTACCCTCAGTTTTTCAGATTTGTTCCCAAATTCACGTCCTTCATCCTTGGCGATGGACGACAAACACATAACATTACGATTTTAATAACATTTAACTAGGAGATCTGAATGGATAGAATTATATTCCTTCATAACTCAATTCAGTGTTCTACCACTTAAATGAAAGAAAAACTCTATCACAAAAGCCGAAAGACTCATCGGGATTAGAGTGCTTAGAGCCCTAAGTTTTAATACAACTTTGGGCAAAGTGCTTTTAAGATTACTCTGCGCCAGCACCAGGGGGCTATATTTATTTATTTATTTATTCATTTTGTTTTTTAAAACTTTGATTTGTTATTGAATTAATCATTGTGTTTTTTTCTAAATATGTAATGTGTAAATGTATTCTTATTCGTTTTTGAAAACGGTTAACTCTAAGGGTTTTTCGAAGGTTTTTTCACGAATTTTATTTCTTGAACTTACCTACTGCCCTCAAGCCCAATTCCTGACTTGACTGTATCAAGTACATAGGGACTCTTTACACAACACTAATGTGGAACGCTCTACCTGAATCAATATTTCCAACTTAATACAACTAAAGGAGGCTCAAAGCAAACATGCACTAATATCTGTTTCCATTTTCTCCTTGATCCTTTTCACCCGTATATCTATTGTAGTGATTTTAAACCTTGCAAAATTTGGTGCAATCTTATAAGAAGGCAATTGAACCTGACGTCATTCCGGCAGTAGCTTCTTCAATGAAAACGACATGAAACTAAATCATGATTAGCTGAGAACAGTCTTTTCCGTTCAGACATAAGTGAGTCACAAGACCAACCACGCTGGACTCTTGGTCTTGCTGAACTTTACAAAAAAAGCTTAATGCATTTTTTTTTTAAATCGCTCCCCAAATAAATCGATCCGTCTCGGTTTTCATGCCAACAATATTAAACAATTTTCCATACTCCCTGATGTTGTCAGAAATGAGTCATCGCAAATGAAGAACTCACAAAGAAATGTTTTTCTCGTTTTCCCCATTGGCTTTTTTTTGGGGGGGGGGGTGCATTAAATCACAATTTTCCTCTATAGACACATGAAGGCAAATAAAGCACAGCAAGCAGAGCTAGCTTCAACTGTTCATGCAGCAACACAAAAAAAAAGGACAACGACTCCTTTCGTTCTGTTGTCGACGGCGGCAGCAGTGAAAACTTTCCACAAATATTTCATCCTCGATGTTTTCTTTTCTCGTTTTCATATACATTAAATGAAACAAATAAAATGGGAAATTTGGAGTGAATGCTAAATCGATAAATGTGGCTAGAAGTATGAACACGTAGAAAAAAGGACTCCTCAACTGGATTAATTATTCGCGAAGTTTGAAGTGTCAAGAGAACAAAAATCCTTTGTAAAGGAAAGTGGCTTTAAGAAGCATTGTTACTGAAATTTTGTTTCCTCTTTTCTTTAAGCTTGCGGTTTTGGTAATTTATGTTGATTTAGGAATGTGCCTTAAGTTAAAAAGGCTTTATTTGTTGGTTATTGAAAGAAAGCCAATTTTATTTATCTAGTATACTATATATTCGAAGAATCTTTGCGGCATAGCTTTAAAATATACTTATCTGCAGTATTTTGAGTTGTTCTATACAGAATTTCCTGGCTATATCCATATCGTCGTACAGCTCTTCGTTATAAAATACATGTTTTTTGAATACATTTGAATTCAATTCAATTAGCCAACTGTAGTGCTAAACCTTCTCCACACTTCATCAATGCAAAGCGCCAACTTGCTGAGCGTGAGGAGCCGAGCCCAAAGCCGGGAACGAACATCTGGCAACTTTTAACGAATCTCTTGATTGATTGATAATCATCCGCAAAGTTATGATTAAGCATCTGGCGACATTCGGAGTCGGCAATAAACTCAAGGTCCCCATTTGTGCGAAAACAATGAAGCTTTTCGGCTCTTTTGATGTGCACATGCGTCACGAAAGCGAAGCCTGTAACACCAAAATGAGATTTAAATCTAAGGGAAACACATCCCCACAAATACGAATCCATAACAGAGTTAGAACAGGTCATCCATAGACTATGAGCGAGTATAATTCCTCCTGTTTGCACAAGATTCATGAATAGCTTTCCAGGTGGACCAATTTTTTCTTAAATGGTTTTCAACTATACGGAAAAATCAGGAGTGGTTAGTTATTTTGTCCACAGCTTTAGTTTTACACTCTTTATCTGCGTCGCTATTTATCTTTGTCTTAATTGAACGAAGCTGCTGCCGAGGAAATGTTTCCTCTGCTTTATTGTCTTATAATTGTAAATATCCGCACAAAGTAGAGTAATTACTCTTAATTTCGAACTCCGACTGTGTAATTCCCATATCAGGTCATTTGTATCATAGTTCTTATGAATATGCAAATGCCCTGGCTCGACCACTCCCTTAAAACAAGCAATTAGCAACAATCTTTTTGAATGAGCGAGCGTCTTCGTCGTGAATCGCAATTATGTGTCATAAATTCATAACCATTAGAAATTATTTAAGAAATAATTTGCCTTAAATCAATTCCAGTCCCTCGATAAGATAATTTAACAAATTAAGATGTCTAGACGACTGCTTTTCAATGATTCCTTTTTTTGTGTTCTTGCAGATATCGATGGATTAAGAACGGCAAGCGGTTCGATTGGCAGGCTTATGATAACCGAATGCTGCAGCAGCCAGGTCGTGGTACACTAGTCATCACATCGCCAAAAGATGAGGATTTGGGTCAATATCAGTGCTTCGCTGAGAATGAATTTGGTACAGCCACATCCAATTCGGTGTTTGTTCGCAAGGCTGATTTAAATGCCTTCAAGGATGAACCACCGAAAACAATAGAAGCCAATGAGGGCGAGCCCTTCTCGTTACAGTGTGAACCACCAGATGGTTGGCCAAAACCCCTTGTAAACTGGTTGCTCTTGCAATCTGATGGATCTATTAAGAGTATAAACAACTCTCGCATGACTCTGGACCCCGAGGGCACACTATGGCTAACGAACGTGACACGCGATGATGCGTCTGATGATTTCTTTTACGCCTGCTCAGCCACTTCGGTGTTCCGTAATGAATACAAGATTGGCAATAAAGTATTGCTGGACGTCAAGCAAACAGGAATTAGCGCGGCACAAAATAAGCACGAGCCAGTTCGTCAGTACACTACTCGCAAGAATGAAGTAGGTCTGCGGGGTAAAAAGGTGGAATTGTATTGCATATATGGCGGGACGCCTCTCCCGCAAACAGTGTGGATGAAAAATGGACAGCCTATACATTGGAGCGACCGGATAACGCAGGGCCATTACGGAAAGTCACTTTTAATTCGTCATTCAACCTTTGAGGACGCCGGCTCATACACTTGTGATGTATCAAACGGTGTTGGCAACGCACAATCGTACTCCATCAATTTGAAGATATACGCCGTTCCATACTTTACGAAGGAGCCAGAGATTCAAAATGCCGCTGAAGATGAAACTGTTGAATTCCTTTGCGAGGCGGCTGGTAATCCTGAACCAACGATTCACTGGATTCACAATGGTAAGCCGATTGCAGAGGCTGCACAGAACCCTCGTCGTATTGTACAGAATAACCGCATAATTATCCGTGATCTGGTGAAGGCTGATACTGGAAACTACGGTTGTAACGCAACCAATTCCCTTGGTTATGTCTACAAAGATGTTTACCTAAATGTTCTTGCCTTGCCGCCAGAGATTCAAGAAGCCCCAAGGAAGGAGGCCACAGTTGATGGAAAGAATGTTACCATGAGATGTCGGGTATTTGGCGCACCAAAACCTAAAGTCAAATGGATGCGCAATGGTCTCGAACTTACTGGTGGAAGATATTCAATTCTACCGTCTGGTGATTTGGAAATTTCTCAAGTCGGTTTCGGGGACGCGGGACAGTATATGTGTCATGCGACGAATAAATTCGGAAGCAAATCGGCTAATGGGAGTCTTATTGTCAAAGAACACACCCGCATCACCCAAGAGCCGCAGAACTATGAGGTAGCAGCTGGACAATCGGCAACATTCCGATGCAATGAAGCACATGACGACACGCTGACGTTGGAAATCGAATGGTGGAAAGATGGCGAGCCAATTGATTTTGACAATCAAGTGCGATTTGTGAAGACAAACGACAACTCGTTGACTATTTCGAAAACCATGGAACTCGATTCCGGTGAATATACTTGCGTCGCACGGACTGAACTCGATGAAGCCACTGCCAGAGCTAATTTAATCGTCCAAGATGTGCCAAATCCTCCCAATCTAATCAACATCGTTTGCAAGGCTAGTGAAGCGAAAATCAACTGGGAGCCACAGGGTGACAATCGCTCGCCCATCTTGCACTACACCATTCAGTATAATACGTCCTTTACACCACAAACGTGGGATGTAGCCTTCGAGAAGGTTCCATCGACTGATTTCAGCTACGACATTGGTATGACCCCATGGGCTAATTATACCTTCCGTGTGATTGCTTTTAACAAAATCGGCCCATCAACTCCATCCGAGCACAGTGAGGTGTGTACCACTCAGCCAGATGTGCCCTATAAGAATCCGGACAACGTGGAAGGCCAAGGAACTGAGCCAAATAACTTGGTTATCACTTGGACGCCAATGCCTGAAATTGAACACAATGCACCGAACTTCCAATACCGTGTATCATGGAAGAGAGACATCCCAGCAGCCAGTTGGGAGAACAAGGACATTTTCGATTGGCACCAGAACAGCTTAGTAGTGAATGATCAGCCAACATTTGTTAAGTACTTGATTAAGGTTATCGCCATCAATCAGAAGGGTGAATCGAATGTGGCGGCTGTAGAAGTTGTCGGTTATTCTGGAGAAGACCGGCCCTTGGAGGCACCAACTAACTTCTCAATGATTCAGGTG
Organism: Orthonevra nobilis; assembly: GCA_963555765.1. NCBI lineage: Eukaryota > Metazoa > Arthropoda > Insecta > Diptera > Syrphidae > Orthonevra > Orthonevra nobilis. The sequence continues at coordinate 47,324,352 of OY743224.1, read as the reverse complement.
ACCAGTAGTACAACAGCTATTTTGGGCTGGAATCCAGTCAGTCCCGAATCAGTGCGCGGCCACTTTAAGGGCTACAAAATTCAAACATGGACTGATGATGAGGGAGAAGAATCGCTTCGTGAAATCCATGTTAAGGGTGATTCAAATCAGGCTCTGGTCACACAGTTTAAGCCGGATTCGAAGAACTTTGCACGCGTGCTAGCATACAATTTGCGCTTCAATGGTCCGCCTAGTGCTGTTATTGATTTTGATACTCCCGAAGGTGTACCGTCGCCTATTGAGAGCCTTGAGGCATATCCCCTTGGGTCATCAGCATTCCTACTTACATGGAAGAAACCACTGAATCCAAATGGTAAACTAACTGGTTACAAGATCTACTACGAGGATGTAAAGGGTAGCTATGTTGGTGAACGACGCGAACGAGATCCACACATTGAGGATCCACGAATTACGAGAGCAAAGTTGGCTGGCCTTAAGCCAAACACGAAATATAGAATTTCAATTACTGCCACCACTAAAATGGGAGAGGGAACAGAGTGAGTTAAATGGAATTTATGTCAATAAAAGTCTTTAAATATTCATCTTAAATACTTTCAGGAACTTTATTGAGAAGAAGACTTTGAGCGGTGCCTTCCAGGAACCAGCTGTGCCAGATTTTAGCTGGGAACAACTGGCCTCTGATAACGGATATGCACAATTTAAAGTGAACTGGCAGCCAACAACAGATGGCGGCCATCCAGGAACACATTTCTTCACAAAATATAGGTAAGTTGAAAGTGAAAAAATACCTAAAAACAAACGACTCATCACTTAACTTATTCCTAGTCAATCCTTTTCAAAACAATAAATCAATGATGTTCTTTGATAATTCGCAGGGTTAAGGGAGAGACCGAATGGCTTCAATCAAAGGAAGAACTTAATGAAGATTTCCAGATCATTCGTGGACTAGATCCCGAAACAGTCTACGAATTCCGTGTAGTCTCAGTCGATGGACATTACTTCAAAGAAAGTGCCTCACAAGAGATCGATACGAATGGTATCGATGGCCCAATTATGGTGCCTAATGAGAATGTTGCAAATGCTGGATGGTTTATTGGAATGATGCTGGCATTAGCCATCATCATTATTCTATTCATAATCATTTGCATCATTCGAAGAAATCGTGGAGGAAAGTACGATGTTCACGACCGTGAGCTTGCCAACGGACGGCGTGATTATCCCGATGAAGGTGGTTTCCATGAATACTCACAGCCGTAAGTATTAACAGATCTCTTGAAAAAACGTTTTAATCTGATCATAAATTTTTCAAATATCAGCTTGGACAACAAGAGTGCGGGTCGACAATCAGTGAGTTCTGCGAATAAACCGGGTGTGGAAAGTGATACCGATTCAATGGCTGAGTACGGTGACGGCGATACAGGTGAGTGATATGGATAATCTTAACAATATTATTGACTTGTGTCCTTTTTTTCTCTTATGTTCACTGTATCGTTTTGTGTACTTTTGGTAAACAAAAAAAAATCGAAAACAAACAAATTAAATTATTTATTTTGGTTATGTTATGGAAATGAGGTCGGAAAGTTGAAAGCGCCGTGAAAAAATAACACATATTGGAACAGGTAATTGTTATAGGGTGAAACGTGTGTTCTAAGCTTCGCAATGAGATTGAAGATAAAACTTGCTTATAAAAAACTGGCCTATCATATTCATTCAGAAATTTGACGCTTTTTTCGAAACCATTTGCCATGAACTAAACAGATTTGGTTTGATTTATGTGTTTGTTCCTAATAATTGCGTTTTAACTAACAACAATCTAAATAAAATTATTTAAGAAGATTTTGCTTAATCAGTTTTTATCTTTAAAATCGCTGATGGCGATGCATACTTCCTCTCCGTCTTACACGGAGCTTTTTCATGTCTGGAAATGATTTCATCATGTTTTGTATAGCAAAATCCCTCTTCCGAACCTGTAGTGTTCATGTTATTAATTTTGTTACTATGCTTCCTAAGGCTGTTCTTCCATCATCGGTCTTATCATTTGAGTATTTATTCCTTTTTCACCACATTCATTTATAATAAAATAATTTTGTGCGTTACCAATTATGTTATTAGCCTCAGATTGGCTTAACAAAACAATTTCTTCTTTGAAAATTACTCCTCGCTTCAAAAAATCTCATAGCTTTTCCCAAAAAAAAATCAAAAAATCTTGCTTTGCTTTGGCATTTATTTTAAGTCAGTGAAGTTCTGAATGAATCCTACGTAAGTTACAGATTACCATAGGCTTTTTTTTAAAGGAAAGGTTTCATTTTGACGTCACGAAAAATATACATATTCCAAGCTATCAATTGAAGACGGCACGGATGTTCGCTTAGACTACTTCAATAGATTGAGGATTATTAGCATGAGTCTACTCTCTCTGGCGGCCCAAAAGAAAAAAATCGCATGCTATTCAATCGCACGATCTGGAAAACTTTGATTTTTGCCCTCATTTCAAGGTGCATAAGAGAAGAAAAGCCGCTATTATCATTTGATTTACTGCCATTGGAAAATTCTGTTCTGAAGTTAGTAATCAACGTCCTTCTAGATAAGCAATCATGGCCCGGAAATATTACCTCCATTTCAGAAACGGGAGGTCAAATCTACCTAAAATTTTTTTCCTTTGCAGACAAATTAAACCACGCAATTTACTTTTAGAAGACGTTTTTACAGAAAGATTTAGCGTTATTAAACATCGGCTTAGAATTTTCCCAACTCTATTTTTTTTTTTTTTAATTAGCATTCTCTTTCATACCATCACATCATACAATTTGTTGGTAAACGTTTACACAAAATGACGGCTTTGTAAGAGACGCCCTACAAAACCGATATGGAAGCGAAATAATGGGCACATTGAATATTTGTATGATCATTGTGGCGCTGCAAAACTCGGTTGTACCATATCTTTCAATTCGTTAACCGACGATAAACTTTCATATACAGATGATCCTGAATCAGCCCAACATGTATCCTGATCTACACAATTCTATGGACATAATCTTCTAAAAAAAAAATTCTTCATATTTACACACTGCATTAACTGCTGCACTCGTAAGGAAAACCATCGAATGACCACTTCTTAACCTGTCGTCTACTCCAGTCCCCGCCCAGTAATGAAAATTATTTAAAGTCCGAGTGTACTCTCATAAATTTGGACGACACTCTTTCTGCACTCATGCAACAGATAACAGGGCTCTGGAGTACACCAGCGTTAATATGTTGAATTGCAGACATGAAACTTTCATATACAACTTGTATAAAAAAGTTTCTGAAAAGTAGTTTCTTTTTCATCGAAGATGAGTCTCACCGATTTCGGACCAATAAAACGGAGGCCAAACTCTTTCAAATCTCTCAGACATTCGAGTGTCGAGGGCAACGTTTTTGTTTCGTCGAAACTATGTCAAATTCGATGAGACAAGTCATCCAACTAAACCATCCTTGGATATTACCAGTTATCACGAAAATCGTACTGCCGGACTCTTAGAATCTTGCGTGTTTCAATGTCGCTTATAGAAGGAAAGTAAGTGCAATGGGTCTGTTAGTCATAGAACAACCAAATATGTAACTTTCCAACTTTGAATATGGCGATATTTATTTGCTCTGAAGATAGTTCACACTCAAATAAATTTCACATTTACAAAACGTTCCAAATGTGTTTATTCAAACTAGGTGAGCACCCTTAAGGATTTCAATCATTCAAAAGCACAATAATAAAATGAGAATAAAAGAAACTATAACAACTAAAACTAATAAAGTGTGTTCACTGCATCTACCGCACTCATTTCCATTAACACAACCGAAACATACTATTTAATTTCTACAATGATCACTTTCCAAAGCTTCGCGACTGATTGAACTTGAAATGCCAATAAAAACCTATTAGAAATTTATACATTTTACAGATTTATATATATTTACAGTGTAAATTCTTGCATATATAAAAGTTTATATATTATTTTGCTTTCTTCATTTTTTTATTAATCATCGATTTTTCTAGAAGGCTTGAACGAAGATGGCTCATTTATTGGCCAATACGGACGGAAAGGACTATGATTCTTCCTGTTATTCCTGTACTTCATATAAATATTTGTCTTTTCTAAAACAAACACATTAGAATTCAAACAATAATTGAACAATAGTAATAAGGATTAAAAAAAAATAAAAATATAAAAAATTACAAAAAAAATACGAAAAAAAATCCTTGAAAGTGCTTCTACATTGTTGCCTTCTGTTAACTACATTCCGACATTGGATGTCTCTTTTGATTTCGGCAATATTTCCGTTTCATCCTAGAGGTAGAGTCTTTGTTATTTACTCATCAAAAAATATCCTAAATGTTTATTTATCTCTTATTCATCTGAATTTGGTTATGGTGTTAATATGTATATTTTGGTCATGGATTTATCAAATTTTGAGTGTTATAAATATAAATTTTTTTTGTCATCAACTTCATTGCTTTTCCCTGTGATATTCTCTTATAAGCAAACTTATATGTTTGTATATATATATGTAATTACTACTTATATCTATCCTTTATATTTTGTGGTGAAACAAAAGCTCTGTAGATATTATATTTCCTCTCATCTTCGTAATTCAAATAATTATAAGGCCAAAAAAAATTTGATATTATAAATCAAAATGTATGTCGCCATAAGTTTTGTTTTTACTTTTTGTGGGTCATCTGTAGATAGAGACATTAGCTATGGTGATGGGGCAGAAGCACAACATTTAACGATATATAGTGTAATCAGTCGTTTTATAAATGTTGATGGCCGCCACGAAGCAACAATTAAACACTGTTGGCATTTTTTCTTTGTTACTGTTTCGTAGAAAGAGACCGAAGCCATCGAAAATTATGTTGATAGGATTCACCTTCTGTTTTTATAGCCCTATTTCAAAAGAACCAAACAGATGGCCCACCATATATAATCATTTTGCAAATAGTAAAGGCTTAGGTTCCTGTCGTTGGAAAAATATCAGACTTAGTGCAGAGCTCCTTATTCTACCTGTCTTGAACTAATGGACGGTGTTCACTTGATGCATACCAGTTTAGTCGATGTGTTTAAGCTCTTTCTACTTTCAATTCTAGTACAGATTATAGAGCGCGCGGTTGTATGTTTTCTTTCATTCGCCATTCGCACACACATAGAATTGGATGTTAATGAGCTGAAGGAGCAAAGGGCTTCAAAGCAACTGTTTTGGACAGTTCAGAGAGATTCATGCGTTCCTTCGTGACCGGATAAGAAGCTTCATACGAATCAATGGATTTCACAGAAGGCCGCATTTTTCTGAATTCGCAAGCTGAGATTCTGAGCAACTACTTGGAAAATAGGAAGATGATTGCCAGACTGATACTTAAGTATTGAGCGATTTGGGGAAGAAAAATGTCTTCATCTACAACAACAGCGGACTGGCTCACACCTGCCAATTGGATCGAATTGCTGCCCCATTCAATTCAAAGATCTATGAATTTGTCCTTAATCTGACATCGATCAATCTCTATTATATCAATAAAACGAATAAGACGGCGCTTGGAAAATGAATTTGAAAATTTCACACCCGGTTGCGTGATGCCAAAAGCGTTACGAAATTTTCGATGGTCAAACAGAACGCGTCTTCGAAGAAAAACATATGGAAGAATGTATTGGATAAATTCTCCGTAATATGGGAGTGAGTAAATGAACAAGTTTTTCCATTGAAATAGCGCAAGATACAATCAATCCTTTGAATCCTTTGTTTAAACGTGGCTAAAAATGAAATCCCCACAGAGTTACGAATTTTGGGATCAAGTACTCAAGGAGGATGATACCCGTTGCTTTCTGTTGCAATAAAGTGCAAACGTTAAGCCCTAAGGAAGGTAGAGCAATCCAAGTTCAAGTAGGAAGGGGATAAGATAAAACGCTTGACGTTGATGAAAAATATGATGACGCTTTAACACACGAGTTCTAGACCGATAAACCTAAAGAATAAATAGTTTGACTCTGAATGTTTAAAATCAAGTGCGAGCACTGGAGAGTAAATCAGCTCACATGAACCTCAAAACATTACGCACTACAAAACGCTTTTTATTTTTGAAAATTTAAAGCGAATTTATATTAACACTCGCTTGCTTATAACCGGGAGCGGAAGGACCTGGTGAAGCATCAATTTCGCATGTATTTGAAAAAAAAATTATTTTAAGATGAACTATTAGGAAAATAGAATTCAAACCCAGCTTCAATTCGCTCATGAGTTTAGCAGTTTTGATTGTAGAGGGAGGACTGGCTTTATTTACAACATGGTGATGGTCTCCTTACTACATGGTCTACGTTTCTAACTTTTTTTCTCATCATAAAATCTATATAAAGTATGAACTACTTACAAATCTATATATGTGCGTGGTTTTTGTCCTCTTAACAAAACTTACCCTGGCTTACATAATAATATATGTAATGTAAAGATTCCTTATATTTTATTTTTATCATTTTATATATTTTCACAATAACTAACTTCACTAAAATTTTACTAAAATGGTGCAGAAAAAAACCATTTACACATCTGTATCAAAGTGGTGGCGAAATTAATTTGTGAAACTTTTGCCCTATATGCTTTTCTAACAGTGTATTCTCTTGTATCTTTCATAGGACAATTCACCGAAGACGGTTCGTTTATAGGTCAGTACGTTCCAGGAAAGCTTCAACCGCCAGTTAGTCCTCAGCCCACCCCACATCAGCAAGCGCCATCCACACAAGGTTCCAATGCTGTAGCTACTTATGTTTAAGTTTCCTCCCCCCAACAAAACAGAAGTAGACCAGAAATATTTTATAAAAATATTTCGAAAACTATTGTTTTTTTTCTAAAATTATTTAACATAAAAACAAAACCTAATATATTTAGCATAAACATAAAAAGAAGCCTTTTTTTAAGTTCAGTGTAATTTTTACTTCAATCTTTTTGACACATTTAAAAAAGAATCTCATTCTTTGTTAATTTTTTTAACAAAAACAAAAAAAAAACAATTTTAAAAGAAAACTAAATATTAAACTTGGCAGAAATATAGGATTAAGGTTAAACGAAAAAAAAACTTTCTGTTGACATCTAATTTGCAACTAAATGTGTGTAATTAAAATGGAAATGTAAAATGTTTTTGTTTATAATGATTTCGTGTTGATGAAATGTATGAAATACATAAAAAAAAAAATGTATATATTTCATGCAAAAAGGGTAGATATAGTAATATATTCAATTTCTTTTATACAAACGAAAACTAAATATATACACGCATATACATAAATATAAATAAATGTAGTAAACTTTGTTTTTTTTCTGTTTAAGAATAAAATCCACACACTCAATAAAATACAATTTTTTTAAGGAATCAATAACAATATAGTTATGTGTTCAATGGGCATAAAACCAATGTAATAATTTTGTTTGTTTCTATTTGTTCACATTTTAAATCCAGTTTACTTAGTCTTAAAACAATCAAAAAAAAAAAACATACACACACAGAATTAAAATGAATAAATTGTTATTCATTGTAAAACTCATTACTTACAAAAGAAAACGAAAATACATTTTTTTTACTTATTTTACTGCATAAAATTACAGATCAAACTCGAATAAAGCTTATAAGGAACACGAGTAATAATTTAAAGAAAAAAATATAAATAAAACGTCCATTAAAAGTATTTTGTTAAAGAAGATCCAGTTTTGATAGTTTATTAAAAAAATAAAAAAAACTACTAATAAGATATAAAACGACCGTATCGGCTTCAGAATGAATAGCGTTTGCTTGTTTATTTTTGTTCGTTTATTAGATTTAATATATTTTTTCTGTCGACCGGCTTTTAAACTTGTACGTATAATTTTTTAGAATATTTTTTTTTCTAAATAAAATGTTATAAGTTAAATAAAAACCATAAACCATGAATTATTTTATTTTTTTTTTATTTTTATGTTTTATCTTGATTTGTTTTTAGCAATCGGTTCTGATCATGTAGAAATTTAAATTTTGCCATTAGAAATTAGGGAATACAATGACAGCGTGCCACCTCGTACGATAACGGGGTCAAAAGACTCTACTAAGGTATGGAACTACGTTTTTATGAAGCTTCCAAACGGCCTCTCTTCTCACTCGTTTCTATACCAACTTGTCTTGCCTCTGCTGCAATTGGCTTCGCATGATCCAAACAGAAAAGTATATATTTTAGAGCGACTTGGTTGTAGCTTTGGTAAAGTGCAGAGCAGTATAGACCTCAAATCCGTTGGTCTTTCCAGAATTCGACGCAGTGTAAAAATTAAGCCTATTTTCGTTTTGGAAGCCACCTTAGTATTGGTCGTTTTTTGTGTTGGTAAACGGCTTCGGGCGTTCATTCTTGTAATCAAAGTTTCAAGGTCCTATAGGATATTTTCCAGTAGTATTATTTACCTTTTCTGTCAGTATTTTAAATAGCAGCAGATTTCACAATCATCACTTATGACTGACACGAGGAGAGAACTCGCATAATTCTGATGTACACCATTGGAATACCGACAAATACAAAGCAGGAAAACAGATTACATCTGATGCAATTCTGTTGATGGTCAAATTACTAAAAAAAATTTTGCGAATTTTGCTTGAATACATATTCATCAATGAGCCCAGACTAGCAGCTGTACATAAATGTACAATAACTGACGACCGACCGTTTATGACAAGTATGACAAGAAGAGGACCAAACACAGAACCATCTGGCATTATTTTGTTGGCTTCAGAAAACAAACCGAAAAGGAATCCTATAAAGTCTTCGATTAAAGCTAGTCGCAGATCATCAGCGCCTTTAAATCTGATTGATTAACGCAGAGAATCTCATTCTGTTCGACAAGGTGGGCCTAAACCAAGGAATAGTATCAAAAACCTAACGCGGTCTTGAGACAGACTTGAGTTTCCCAAACGGAAAATTCTTATGAAAAGAACGAGGCAAATTTGCAGGAGGATATATCAATTGTTGAGTCTCCTCTTTATTAAATCTGCTTGCAGGCATAGGAAAATCTTCGGGATGATATAGTTTTTTTAATTTTTTTTACTTCAATTAAAATCCCTTATTATAATTTTGCCAAAGGTGTATGCGATTTCACAGCGAATTCTATGTGATGAATTTTTTAAAATAACAAAGCCTTCGTTCTTCATAAGAAAACTTACATAAATACAAATACGAAAGTGGTTAATAAAAAAAAAAAATAATAAGAAAAACTTTTGTAAAAGAGAAAAAACAAACTATTAGAGTGCTACTTCATTTTATAAATAAAAATACGATTAATTAAAATATTATCTATTAAAGGTAGTTCCAACTTATTATTACAATACTAAGCACAACATTATGTAAATAAAATGTTTACAAACATCAATTTATGTATCTTCCACAATAAATAGTGTGCATAAAAATAAACATAAAAATTTTTTTTTATTTAAGTCCAACAAAAATTTGCTTATTGCTTAGAATAAACCTAAAAAAACAAAAACGCTTTGTGTTCATTGGAAATAAAATAGAATTTAACTTATTTGCTAAAGATTTAATTATGTATTCCACACGCAATTACAGGGTCGTTTAGTAAAATTTATTTAAAACTAAAGTTATAATATATAAAACCAAAAATAAAAGTCATTAAATTATATTTATAAATCTATATGTAGTAGTCTTTACACAATAATTCCATCACCTTATTATAATAATTATAAATAAATAAAAAACAAAAAACTAGCATGTATAAATGAAATGAAATGTATTATAAGAGAAGTGCTTGCTTATTATTGTATGAAAAGGGTGCATTGCTGGGGGTGCGATGCCACAATGTAAGATGGTAATGAAGGTGAAAATACGCTTTATTTAAATCTCCGCTTATTGAACTAATTTTAGTTGAAGGGTTTGTTTAAACTGAAAACCTTAATCGGTTATGAGAAGTGGGCTTACGATTAAGAGGAGTTAATTAACAGGACGGACATAGGTTTTTTTCCTTGATTTTATTCATGATTTTAACACTTGGCTCTAACATGAAACCTTATGTGCGGATTGTCTAGAAATATGGGGGATGGGTTTAAAGTTTAAGTGAATATTTTACAGTGGTCTTAGTTACTCAAAAATCGACTCTTAATATTAGAAAAAATATAGTTGAGTAATAAGTTCGATAAAATAAAGATTTTCTTTTTACTCAACAGTACTTGAAGTACTTCAAAAATTTTGCTTCTGGTACTTTCTTAAAAACCAGTAAGTGATTACTAAAGAACTCTAAACTGGTATTCCTTATGTACTCAAGAAATTATTTTTCTCTGAATAACACATCAACAAAATTTTTCTCAGTTCGCATATGTAAAATTGGAAAAGAGAGTATAAAGATAGACAATTCTAAAGCTTAAATTGAATATTCAAATGTTTTGGTAATTAGTCTTCTCTCAGAAAAAAAAGACTTGCACTTTGCCAACTTGAATAAATCTTTACTGAAATTCGAAGATTATATGCATACATAAACGCAACTTTCACTGCCATATTTCGAAGTTTCAGATATTTAAAAAAAAAAACACAATTAAAAGAAAAACTAGACTGACCCATGAAAATCCAAAAAGATACAACTGCTCCTTTATTGAACATGTCCGCGTGATCACATAAATCTTAAAAATATAATACACAATAGTGTTAGCCAAATATATTAAAAACTTTTTATTAAATTATTTTGCATTTCAATTTTTTCATAATAAATCTTTCGTAATAAAATATAAATAAATAAGTAAAAAAAAATAGAGTATTCCTGAATTACCAAATTAACAAAAAGAAAAGAGTCCTGTATAATTAATTGAATAAACAATTATATGTAATGTAATGTATATGTAAACAATTTACACTTTCTGCTTAAACTATTAACTATACACAATGTTTATACAAGTATATTGTACGATGTCTATTTAATTTTACAATTAGAATAAGAAATTAAACCTGTTTTCGGAAAAAAAAATATGTACGAGTTAGCAACATGCAAACAAAGGTTTTTAGTGAAGTTTTGTGAAAAGACAAGGGTTAAGGTTTTTGAGTACTTGAACGCAATAAAGCACACAAGAAAATCATGTAATATTCAAATGCTGTAAAAATTGAATAAACTAAATAAAAATGAACACTTTTAAAAAAAAATAAAAAAAAAACAAATCTTTATACATTTCTCGATATATCGATGATGATGATGCGCATTCGATTTATGAGAATATTTTGTATTTTTGTAATAGTAGGTCTATCTCAAATATGAATTTGATTCACCCTTCACAGAAAAATGTTCCATAACGCCTTCGTTCACTCCTGCTTAACCGGGTATGATTAGTCTTAAGGGAACTCAATAAACTTTATTTTTCGAGGAGCATGCACCACAACTGACAAAAATCCCAACCCCAAGGCTTATGAAAAGAGGGAAGACCGAGCCTCGTTATAAGATAGTATATACATTTATAGAATCTCCTCTTTGAGTAATGAAAACAACAACGACGAGGCCTTCTACCTTTAGCTTTAAAATTGTTGGTGCTCTCGAACAGGTAGGTAGGTAAAAGTGGTGGTTCAGTGAGAACCTAATTAGCACTAAGTGCCGTTTTAATACCACAGCTCTGTTACCTTATTTATGATGTTATTTTGGTGTATTTGAGATATCTCTAAATCCAGCCCGAGGTATTTAAGAAGGACAATAGTTCCTTAATATCCTTAGCAGAAATCTCATTAATTGAGTTGAAGAAGGGTCTACCAAGCGCCCTTTGTCCGGCTCTAGCAAGAGCCGGACAGTCGCAGAAGAAGTGTGTTAGGGTCTCCCTCTCAGCTGTGTTTTTGCAGCTGCGACAATGTGAGTTGTGTGGGATACCTAGCTTAATGGCATGATCTCCAATCGGCCAGTGTCCTGCGCAGACCGCCACTAATCTAGCAATATCATGACGGGCTCGTCGAAGGAGATCTTTTGTTTTTGATTGTTTGTATTCCGGCCATATTTTCCTTGATGTTGCACAGTTCGTAAGTCTGACCCATCTTAGATTTGCTAACTCAAAGAAATATGAGGATATATTAGTCTTAACTGCTTGTAGTGAGATGAAAACCTCACCTGCAAGCGAGCGCTGAAGGGCAGATCCCTTTCTAGCAAGTTCATCGGCCTTCTCATTGCCTGGGATGGCACTGTGGCCGGGAACCCATATAAGGGAAATGAGCTTACCTTCTAACGACGCTATTTCAGCTCGGCATTCCTGTACTAATTTTGAATGTGAAGTAAAGGAGGCAATAGCTTTGATGGCAGCTTGACTATCAATGCATATGGCAACCTTCTGGCTTGGCAGGATGTTTGGATGTAATTTGATTTGACGACATGCTTCCCGGATTGCAAATAGTTCGGCTTGGAAAACACTGGAATTGTCGGGCAGTCTGTAGGCTTACAGATGCTCAGAGATTCTGAGAACACACCCGCACCGACTCCGCCGCCCATCTTAGAGCCGTCAGTGTAGATTGTCCAGTTAAAGTCCTTACATATCTGACCACTATTCCATTCCGCCCTTTCTGGGATTAGAGTGTCAAAGTTATTTGATGGATAAATTCTAGGGACCGTATAGTCCGTAGGTGAAGATACCAGATCTCTTGGTATAAGATCGAGTATAGCGCTATGACCATAGGGTTTTGACGTCCAGCATCCAGACTCTCTGAGCCTAATGGCGCTGTGAGCAGCAGTGTTTTTAATGTGTAGGTCCAAAGGTAGGAGATGCAGCATTACCGTCAGAGCATCCGACGGAGTCGATCGTAGAGCGCCTGTTGTGCCTATGCATGCAGTTCTCTGTACCTTGTTTAGTTTGATGACATTGAATTTCTTCGTGAGAGCCGGCCACCATACTAGTGATCCGTATGTTAGTATCGGGCGAACCACCGCCGTATACATCCATAGGATCAGCTTTGATTGGAGACCCCATTTTTTGCCAAAGGTTCTACTGCAGGCGTAAAAAGCTATGCTCTCGAACAAGTTCCTGCTTTTCGCAAACTGAGTGTACAAATGAACAGAAAATTCGCCCTTGGGCTAAGAGAGATATCTCCATTTTAAGACAGTTGCATGACAATCATTTAAGCCGGAATAGAGGAAAAAGGTGGAACAAAGACGCTAACACGCGCTGAATCGTAACACATGTGATAAGGGTTATAAATCAAAACATCGATATGTTTTGATAATATAAGGGGTGATTTTTTAGCTATTAACTTTTTGGCAACACTGGTTTAAACAGCTGACGCACGTTTCGTGTTTTGTTTCACTGTCAAACATCTTCAGTTTGGTCTATAATTTAACCATGAATCGTCTTACAAACAACGCTTGCAAATTATTGAATTTTATTATCAAAATGCGTGCTCTGTTAAGAAAGTTCATCGCGCGCTTCTTCCATTTTATGGTCAGTTTAATCGACCCACTGAAGCGGCTATTCGAGCTATTGTGACTAAATTTCGCACCAAATTTACATTGTTGAACATTAAACCACCAACACGCTTACGTAGAGTGCGCACTGAAGAAAATATCGCAGCTGTATTGGCCAGTGTTAATGATGACCATCAATTATCGATTCGTCGCCGTTCGCAGCAATTGGGCCTCTGTTACTCAACAACGTGGAAAATTTTGCGGAAGGATTTAGCTGTTATGCCTTTCAAAATGCTGCTAGTGCAAGAATTGAAGCCGAACGACCTACCACAACGTAACATTTTTGGTGAATGGGCTCTTGAAAAGTTGGCTGAAGTTCCACTTTTTTACCGAAAAATTGTGTTCAGCGACGAAGCTCATTTTTGGCTCAATGGGTATGCAAATAAGCAGAATTGTCGATTTTGGAGTGAATATCAGCCAGAAGCATTGCAAGAGCTACCAATGCATCCAGAAAGAGTCACAGTTTGGTGCGGTTTATAGGCTGGTGGCATCATTGGACCGTACTTCTTCAAAGATGATGCGAATCGTAACGTAAATGTGAATGTTGACCGCTACCGTGAGATGATATGCAACTTTTTTTTGCCCAAAATGCAAGAACTTGACTTGCAAGACATGTGGTTTCAACAAGACGGTGCCACATGCCACACAGCACGCGCAACAATGGACTTATTGAGAGGCGAGTTCTGTGAACATTTTATTTCACGTTCGGGACCGGTCAATTGGCCGACTAGATCGTGCGATTTAACGCCTTTAGACTATTTTTTGTGGGGCTATGTTAAAGCTCATGTCTATACAGACAAGCCCGCTTCAATTGACGCATTGGAAGACAACATTGAAGCATTTATTCGTGAGATACCGGCCGAAATGTTGGAAAGAGTATGCCAAAATTGGACAAAGCGGATGGACCATTGGAGGCGCAGTCAAGGTAATAATCCTCAAACATTAAATTATATGGACCGAACTATCGATTCAAATAAAGATTTCATGCATTTTTCTGAATTTTATGTGTTTTTTTTTAAAAAAAACTTTCCTATAGCTTTTAAAAAATCACCCTTTATTTAAGGTTCCGTTCCTCCAGAGGAATACCGTATCACTTTGTTTTCCGTCTGTCTGTCACCACCCTTTTTCGCAGGAACGCGTAAAGTTATCGCGTTGAAATAAATACCAAATTCATATGTCTGCGGTCCCTTAAAGCTGCCAGAAAATCATGCCTCCAAATTCAAGCAGTCAAAAGATACAGCTGTTTATGCCGCATATTTTGATATCCGCAAAGGGAATAATTGATTTTCGGGTTTGACGAACAATTTACATACCACCTAATTTTTCGAAACCTTCGTTGCGGAACTAGAATAGATTATTTTACCCTGGTTCTTTGCAATGCACCATCGAATCCAGAAGCCTTTTCATGACATTTGTACTCTTTTGGGGATTGCTGAGTTTATGACTTCAAAAGACAAATCTATGACAAATGTCGACCTAATCACCCAACTTACCGTGCAAATGTGGACCCAGGACGGCTAGAATTGACGAAGATTCCAAAAGACACAGGAGATGTTAGCGGACGAACTGACCTTGAATGACATAGCTGTCTCATTGATTCATCGTCATCATATAAACGCAGATCGGATTTGGCAAATAATGTCAACGCCAGTGAAACGACAAATCCCATGTTTATATCAAAGGCTGATCTCCAAGGCATCTTCGAATCACTGAAGAAGAAAAAATCAATGGGAATCGACGGAATATCGAACATTGTGCTTCAACATCTTCCATCAGAAGCGATAAATATTTACACCATCCTCTTTAATAATGCGCTGAATAATGCATATTATCCAACACATTTGAAGACGGCGGTTGTGCAACCCATCCCTAAACGGGGCAAGGATATCTCCAATCCGGAAAATCTCCGGTCCATAAGTCTTCTCCCGAACATCAGTAAGGTTTTTGAGAAAGTGGTACATAGAGCCCTGCTTAATTTTGTTGAGGACAAAAATATTATTCCCGATAACCAATTTGGTTTCAAGGCGGGGCATGATTGCATACATGCCGCGTCTAAACTAGTATCTGATATCCAATGGAACAAAAGTAAGAAACAATGCACTGGTGCCTGCCTGGTCGACCTGGAAAAGGCTTTCGATACCGTATGGTTAGAAGGACTCTTTTACAAGTTGAGTAGTCTTGGCATTAGGAAATCACTGTTGTACATGCTTGTTAATATGCTAGTCGATAGACAGTTCATTGTGAAAAATGCCAATGTAACTTCTAATGGGTTATTTAAATTAATAAATGGTCTGCAACAGGGCGCTGTCATTTCGCCGATCCTCTTCAATATATTCACCAGTGACCTTGTAAGATCCCTTCCCCATGCCTTAGCGTACGCAGACGACTTAATTACGTCGTCATAAGTTTGCCATACGAAATCTCTTGCAGCGTGACTTCGATGAGATCCAGCGATTTTGCGACGACTGGAAATTAAAGATTAACTTTCGGAAATGCGAAACTATATTGTTAAGATCGCCGTTGTCTGCGGCCTCTAGGGATACCATCAAGAATTGGCGAAAGCTCTCAATTATGGGACCGCACGAGCAGCCATTGACGAGTCGAAGTGTAGTCCGATATCTTGGAATTTGGCTGGACCAGTATCTGTATTTCAACAAAAATATAGATGCGACCCTTGCCAGAGCCAAAGTTGCATTTGCCCTAACAAAGAAACTGTTCTATAACCAGCAACTCGATGCTAGGGTAAAAATAATCTGCTACATGGCCCACATCCGGCCTATGCTCGTCTATGGATGCCCCGTGTGGTTCAACGTGGGAGCAAGCTTAATGGAAAAGATTCGGTTGTTTGCAAGGCAATGTCTAAGGACTTGCTTACGCTTATACAGAACTCCAGAGTCTGAGTACAGAAAATTCTATCCCAACGAGGTCCTATACAATAGGGCAGACATTATAAGAGTGGATTATTTTATTATAAAGCTGACACGAAATCACGTTGCAAGAGCAATGAACTCGGTCAACAATCTGATCTCCGGGGCTTTCTACCCAAATGACCTATATCACGAAAGTGTGCGCCTTAACGGCTTTGTCCCCCCAGAGGCCTTCTTCTACCTTGACTCGATAGGTCTGATCCAAAATAGATTAGCGGTTCCGCTAATCTTCCACATTGCCCGAAGAGCTGTGGATAAGCGACTCAGCTACGAACGAGACGTCGCCAACAGTTCCGCGGAGAGCTTTCGGTTCAGTAGGGCGGTTTCAGACCGCGATAGGATAGAAGTAGTACGCCAGCACCGACAATTCTAGTGGATGAGAGGGCGCAGGGAAGGAACTCTTTCGTCGCATCCTCCAATCGACGAGTAGCCCACAAGGGCAAAGTTGGCCGCCGTCTCTATGTAACATAAGTTTGTTTTTTTTTTGTTGTCGTAAGAGTAGTGGCTGACTCATTTAGGTTAAGGTTCTTTAGTTAAGTTTAGTATGGTGTATGTGCAAGAAGGGGACATCCACATATACATATATTTTGTATATGTTGATATATGTGCACATGTATTGCATGTACCCAGCATGACAATACATGTGTGTGTGTTTCTGCCTGTCTTGAATGTATACTTTAAGCTAGAAATAAGTTATTTACTACTGTGTCCAAAAAATAAGGTGACATTGTATTTATTTTGAAAATTCTTTATTTATTCTTCCAAATCAATTTCATCCCCTTCAAAGTAATCCCCTCCCGATGCAATGCACTTATGCCAACGGATTTTCCAATCTTTGAAACACTTGTTGTAGTCACTTTCCGGGATGGCCTTCAGTTCCGTCTTCGCTGCGGCTTGAATCTCCCATATCGTATCAAAACGGTGTCCCTGGAGCGGTCTTTTGAGCTTGTTGAACAGCCAGAAGTCGCACGGCGCTAGATCAGGTGAATACGGTGGTTGCGGAACGATATGGGTTGAGTTTTTGGCGAAATGATCACGAATTACGAGTGCGGTATGGGATGGTGCATTATCGTGGTGTAAAAACCAATAATTGTCGTTCCACAATTCCGGCCTTTTTAGGCGGATAGCGTTACGCAATATTCCTTGTTGATTGTTTGGCCGGTTGGACGGAATTCATAAAGCACAACACCACGATAATCGAAGAAAACAGTCAACATGACCTTGATTTTTGAGCGACTTTGGCGCGGTTTTTTTGGTCTCGGCTCTCCTTTGGCACGATATTCGCTCGATTGATCGGTTGTTTCGGGGTCGTAAGCATAGATCCAAGTCTCATCGCCAGTTATAATGCGTTTCATGACATCCTGGTAGTCGGAAAGCATTGTTTCACACACTTCAACGCGACGCCTTTTTTCCAAAAAAAATCAATGTTTTCGGTACCAGTCAAGATTTGACGCTCTTGAGGCCCAAAGCATCCTTCAAAATGGTATTGACTGAGCCTTGCGATAAGCCAACTTCATCAGCAAGGTCTCTAATCGTTAATCGATGGTTTTTCAACACCAAATCTTTGATTTGTTGGACGTGAGCTTCATCGGTTGAGGTTGATGGTCGCCCAGAACGCTCTTCGTCTTCGACACGTTCACGGCCGGCTTGGAAATCACTATACCACTTGTAAACATTTTTTTTAGGTATAGCCTCATCATCAAAGGCTTTCTGCACCATCCTCAACGTATCCGCAGCAGATAATTGATTCCGCAAACAAAATTTAATGCAAATTCTTTGCTCAATAAATTTCGACATCGCAAAAAACGAAAAACTCACTTTTAGCAGCTCACAAAACGACGCGTATCTCAAACATTATGAATATATTTTGACGTGAAATTTCACATTGATGTCACTGACAGTACGACCAACCTAAAAAGAAAGAAAAATTTCCAAATCCTTCGACGCGCGCAGTTTAAATTCATATGTCACCTTATTTTTTGGACACAGTAGTAAGTATTTAAGGTAAATTTAAGTTATTATAGGTTATTTTTAGTTAATAATAATAGTTTTATATAAAAACAAAACACATTTTTACTAAGTTTTTAAAACTTAATTTTCTTAGTCTATAGTTAGCATTGTTAAGGAACCAAAGAGTATGTAAATTTAAATTGAAAGACATAGTCTAATAAGTAAGTTTAGCTTAGAGCGGCTGTAATTGGGCAGTAAGATAGATATAAACACCATGTTATTTAAGCTAGTTTTAAGCTATTTTCCCTAGCAATTAAGTAATTCACATGTAATAGAGTTAATAAAAGTTGCACTAAAAAAAAAACACGCAGATCGGATTCAAATAGGATTCACTCGATTCGGTAAAAAAAATTTGTATGATCACCTCATTTGGGGTAATAAATAAGAACAAAAACTCAACTTCACGGCATTCAAAGCAAGTGGCCGTAATTCTAAAATCCACCATTTACGTGAAAGATATAAAGCTTAACATGCCCTCAAAGAGCGGTTTTATTATATAATTGTTTATCATATTAAATTCCACATCATTTCTTCTAAAAGAATTTCTTTCATTACTGTATAACCTAGTACTTCCCCTTGGTTTCTCTATTCTCAAACAGAGGGAGCCACTTGTCACCGAAAACTTTCTTATCGAATTTAACGAACACTTCAAACGTCAGATCAGTGAGTGGAAAAAAATAATTGTAGTCATATGACATTTGTGTGGTGGTTGGTCGATAAGAAGTGAAAAAAAATCAATTTGCAAATAACTTTTGTGAATTTTTCTACACCGATTAACTAAACTCTAAAAACCCATCTGCCCACTTTGACCAAAAAATATACAACCATCAAAATGACTGGATTCATGTTCAATATCGATGGTGGCTACCTTGAAGGTCTTTGCCGTGGCTTCAAGTGCGGAATCCTTAAACAGGCAGATTACTTAAATCTGGTTCAGTGCGAGACATTGGAAGGTAAGAATCATATTAAAAAGAAAAATACTAAATTAATTATACAGGAAAACGCCAGAGAATGTGTTTTTATGTGACAAAAATAGTGGTTGCGTTGTTTTTTCTTCGACGTGCATATTGGTCATGTGACAGGGCAAGTGCTAAAAAATCAAGCAAAACTCTTCTGATAAAATGTCATGGGAACTTATCTTGTGACCAAATGAATAGTTCTTTTGTGGAAAATTTTTAAAATATACTTCAACAAATAAACCACAATCAAAGCACTGAAAAATGATTCTTTCTTTTATTTGAAATAAAATCGCGCATATTTTGCTATTAGTAGAAGCTTGAAATTTTCATAACAGTACTCGTATATATACAAAGCTGTTTGGCTTATAATAAATGGCGTTATTATTGCTATCCAGGCTTACTTGATAAATTTTCGATTCAAAGTTTTGTATGGTTGAAAATAATTTTGAGTTTTTTTTTGTTCAAAAGGAACCGGTCTGTCGAAGCCTTGAACATAGGCTTATTTAATAATTTTAAAACTATTTAGTCAAAGGTTACTTAACAGGCTGTAGACCGTAAATAATATTCTCCAGAGACAAAGAAACCTTCGGCCTGGTGCAAGTAGTTTTCAATTTCATCCACAAACAATCATGGCATCCACGATCGCTTGACCATTCCAATGTAGCCTTTTCGGACTACATTCGTATTTTTTCGAAATTTCAGCTTTATTTTGTGAATAAATGAGCTCTTTTTTAAAAAGAAATTGTATCAAGACCAATTGCATGTGATTTTTTTCGCAAACTACGGCCTTGCGATATCAACGTTCACAGTACCTCTATTTTTTTTGTAAACGAGGATTTAAGGAAAGCCATATTTTTTGATTACACATACAAGACTTAAAACCTTCTTTAAATTGACTTAAGTTAGTCATTCTTTAATAAAAATATGCAAAACGTTTTTTTCTTTTATTCTTTTTATTAATTTTATTTCCCAGATTTGAAACTTCATCTGCAAGGAACCGATTACGGTTCTTTCCTCGCCAACGAACCGTCACCACTTTCAGTGTCGGTAATCGACGATAAGCTTCGTGAGAAACTCGTTATTGAGTTCCAGCATCTGCGCAATCATGCAGTCGAGCCACTCGCCAGCTTTTTGGATTTCATCACTTACGGTTACATGATTGACAACATCATCCTGTTGATCACTGGCACCTTGCATCAGAGACCCATTTCTGAGTTGATCCCAAAGTGCCATCCACTGGGAAGTTTTGAGCAAATGGAAGCCATTCATGTGGCTGCCACTCCAGCTGAATTGTACAATGCTGTTCTCGTCGATACTCCACTTGCTCCATTCTTCGTTGATTGCATCTCCGAGCAAGATTTGGATGAAATGAACATCGAAATTATTCGCAACACTTTGTACAAGGCATACTTGGAAGCGTTCTATGAGTTTTGCAAAAATATTGGTGGATCAACTGCCGATGTTATGTGCGAGATCTTGGCTGTAAGTTTAGAAACAAAAAAAAAAACGATAGAAAAATTATAATCAATTAAAAAACAAATGTTTTCAGTTTGAAGCTGATCGTCGTGCCATCATCATTACAATCAATTCCTTTGGAACTGAGCTCTCCAAGGACGATCGTGCCAAGTTGTACCCGCGTTGCGGTAAAATGAATCCAGATGGTTTGGCTGCTTTAGCTAGAGCTGATGATTATGAACAAGTAAAAGCAGTTGCCGAATATTATGCTGAATATGCTGCTTTGTTTGATGGTTCAGGCACCAATCCTGGTGACAAGACTCTGGAAGATAAATTCTTCGAACACGAAGTTAAACTGAACGTCTACGCGTTCCTACAGCAATACCATTTTGGCGTCTTCTACGCTTACTTAAAGCTAAAGGAACAAGAGTGCAGGAACATCGTTTGGATAGCTGAATGTGTTGCACAAAAGCATCGCACGAAGATCGATAACTACATTCCGATCTTCTAAACAAAATCACAAACAACATTTAATGTACACCCCCAAAAAATCATAAGCAGAAAACTTATTGAAATTTGTTGTCTTATCGTGTGAATATTTAAACAATTTATAAATATATATCAACCATTTACGATTCCCGACATTCCTTTATGCCCATCAAGCGGGGTTTCCAAACAGAAATGGTTTAAATATTTCAGCGATTAAAATTACTAGTAAATATATATGTTAAAGTATTATTTGATAAAACATTAAATATTTTGTTATTGTGTATTTTACAATGTCTTCTATAATTTAATATATTTTATTTCCTTTGTAAATATTTTTCATTTATACAACCAGCTGTTAAGATGGCTAGCTGAAAATGTAATTTCCTATGTTGTTTCTTTGCCATCTAAATGTTCTAAGAATGAATACACAAGTCGTTTGGTTTGTTTCTATCTGCTAGTTTTCACAAATCCACCTTGCGACAAATGGCAGTAGTTGTTCAATTGTTTAAGAATAATATTATTGTGTTTCATGAAAAGTTTAACTACGAATTATTAAAATTATCAGTACATACAAAAAGTAAACTTGTTTTTTCAAACTAAACTTCAACTTGGATCATTTAGAAAATATTTTTTACAATGAGAAGAAGAATTCTGCAACAGTTAAAGTGACGAAGTGATTTTTTGAATTATTATGGCTTCAGCCATCAAGTATTTATAGCCAGGTAGATCCATAGCTAGTTGCCTCCAATTGCGTACAGACAATGAAGATAATGAATTACTTTACCGTGGTGTCGCTATAGTTAATATGTAAAGACCCTTCGGACCGGGAATAATGAGATGACATGATCCTGGACGTATAAACCCTAGACAGTTCTATCCAGCAATTGTTGCTTCCACTCGGATAAATTTTCTAGTCTAAGACAAACACGCTTCTTAAATGATAATCAACTTGGATTAAGAAGAAGCATGCGCTGACGATACTCATGGCTCTATAGGGATTGAACTCCTCACTGATTACCATACCTTTGTACAGAAGTTTAATTTAAATGTTTTGTTAAATCCAGGCTCATCAATATAGTGGTTCCAAAAGTTAATTTGAATTAAACACATTAGTTATTTATATTTCCACAAAATGTTTATTTCAGTCCATTATAACATCATTAAAATGTCCTTCACAGAGAT
The DNA here is from genome assembly GCA_963555765.1 of Orthonevra nobilis. Classification (NCBI taxonomy): domain Eukaryota; kingdom Metazoa; phylum Arthropoda; class Insecta; order Diptera; family Syrphidae; genus Orthonevra; species Orthonevra nobilis. Next base: position 47,301,869 of record OY743224.1, on the reverse strand, counting down.
TCTTGCAGGAATCTATCATTACAAGATAATTACATTTAAAGTATTGCTGTTCGAAACACATTTCAATTTATCAACATAGCAAATATGTTTATAAATATTATTAATTTTACAAAAATAATTGGTGTATTGTTGGAAACTTAATTTTCGAAATTTATCAATATAGACCTAGTTCCAAGGGACAACATTTTTAAATTCCCTTCTTAAAAAAATAACTTGTGTCATTAAAGCTGTAAGATCCATTATTTTATCAAAGAAGAATGATTATTTTATGGGAGATTTTATCAAATGCTTTGCTGAAGTCCGTGGCTATAACATCAACTTCTTTTCCTTCTTTTAAGGCACAAAGGGTTCGGGAAACAAATTCCGTTAAGTTGGTAGTTGTCGACCGCCCTTTTAAGAATGCATGTTGATTTGGAGAAACAATCGACTTACAATGAAAAAACACTGTATCGTAGATTATACTCTCGAAAAGCTTCGGAATACACGAAAGTTTTGCGATAGGTCTGTAGTTCAAAACGTCGTTTTTTGGGCCTTTTTTATGAGTCGGGAGTATGAACGCATTTTTCCAGATTTTAGGAAATATTCCTTGCGATATTGATAGTTTAAAAAGGGCCGTTAAGGGTTGAATCAGAGAACTGCAGCATCTTTTGAGTACTATAGCCGGCAAACCGTCCGGACCAGGGGAGTAATCATCTTTAAGTTTTACGATCTTCTCTCTTAATTTCGTGATTTCTGCAGAGGAAAGGGTTGTAGGAGTGACATTATTAAGGTTACTGATATACTCTAGGTCGGGTTCCTGATCATGGATCGCGTAAGATTGGCTGAAAAAATTAGCGAAAAAATTTACAATAATATTTGCGTCTGCTGAAGTTGTATTACCTTATTTTAGTGTGGATGGGTATCCATCAGATTTACTTTTGGCGTTGATGAATTGGTAAAAACGTCTGGGTTCAGATAATAGACTCGATTGCACTTGGTTAACATAATCAAGGTAAAGAGAGTTGCAAAGCTCAGAGAATTGGGTGTACGCGAGTTGGTAGCGGAAATAGTCAGAGTTAGATTGTGTCTTAAGATATGTTTGCCAGAGTCTATTCCTTTTGTTCCGAAGTTTTCGTAACTCCTTATTGTACCAGGGTGGAGATGAAGGCGCATTTTTTTGAGGCAAGTATGGGACTGATTGAATGAAGCAATCGTTAACTTCGTTGTAGAAATTCGCCAGTGCACTGTCTATTCCGATGGAGCTCCAGTTGAGGACGCCGAAATTAACGTTTTTAAGAAGGCAGTTCAGTTTGTTGTAATCTGCTTTGCGAAAGTTGAAACTGTAGGAATACTCGTGTTGGGTAGGCCTTGGTTCATTATTATATGAAAATGTGAGGGAGAGAGGTGGGTGATAACGATCTAAAGTCGACATGAGATAAGTGCTCCTAGAGACTAGACAATTGTCGGTGTCTGACGAGAACACAAGGTCTAGTTGTCTATTTAAATTATTAGTAACTCCACTAATTTGGAATAATAATAATTAATAATCCAAAAGGTCAACTCTACAGCGGTCACTGAAATTCATGACGTTGTCCACAAGATTCTATTAAGCAAGCGGATGGAAAAATACCCATCAACGCTTAGCTACAGCACTTACATCTGCAAAAGACCTTGATAACGCCCTACTCGCTAAATTTCGAAGGAAGGCGTCACGAAAAGGCAATTTTTTATAGACCTGACGAAACACAAACCATGAAGAAAAATACAGAGCAAGAATTTTAGAAATGATAGAAGACTATAAATATCAAGGTTGGGAACTTTTATTTACTGACGCTTTCAAAACAGTTAATGGGACATCGTTCGCTGTTTCTGACGAAAAAGACTTGACCTGCAAAGGTCGTTATAAGAAGACTCTTGCCTTCACTGACAGTGTGTCGTTAATTATATAACACATGTAATGGAAAGGATTCGTGAACGGCTTACTCGCAAAAGCCATAATCTGAAACTTGCCTGGGTCCCTGGTCATACCGATTTTAAGATAAACGAAAATGCAAATGTTTCCAAATTTTCAAACAAAGATCCGCTTATAACTTGCTACACCTATAGTAAAAAGACATTCGAAACCACCTTCTTTCCTCATGGAAATGTAAAAGGAAAATGAGTTGGTTAGAATATCAACGCACATACAAACAATTCAATCCACTTGCGGAAAAGGCTATTTATCCAGAAAATTAACCTAACAGGATGTTAATAACGAACGAACATATCACCTCATCACCAAAGATTCACCATCACTCTTTGAATTCTGCGATGAAGAACCAATATCGACTGCCAACTGTTGTATCAGATGGTGTCGCTATGTTGAAGCCACATGTCTACCACAACTAAGACTGATGAGAATTGGCGGTGACCTTCCTTATTTTCGACGAAGTATGGATCCATGACTATTTCAGATCAGTATAGTTTCGAGGTCGATCAAATATTGGCACTACGGCAGATCTTTGAAAATGAAACTTGTTATAGCCATAGTTTCATAACACCAAGTTTGACGTTCCTATTAAATACACTCTCTGAACGTACTCTTAAAATTATTTTATTTTATTTTCATTGGAAGTTGGTGGAACTGTGTCAAAAGTCAAAAAGTTTAAAATGTTGCGCTGTTGGCAACTTCGTGCCGAAAATGTCGATGCAAACACATGAGACAAAAGACAAAGTGGATGGCGATTCTTATTGGAAACAAGTGTGCGAAAGAGTTAACACCAAGTGCACGTCGCTTTTCTTTATTTTTATGGTAGAAGTCCAAAGGAAAATCCGAGCTGATTTTCTTTTGTGATTACCAAGGCATTTGTCCCCCGGTAAACTGATTTACGAAAACAAATTATCAATAAACGAAAGCATATTTTGTTGATATTAAGAAAGTCATAATTGAAACGCAAAATCAGTGAAGACCGTGAAGTAGTACTCAGCTCCGCCTGCCCGCTGACTCCTTAGTCATCAACGAAGAAAATTTCTCATATTTTTTTTTTTTTGTGGGCCTCGCGTGAAGCACAAGTGTTTCAGTATTAACTGTGTATATTTCTTTATTCATAATCCGAAAGTATTACACATTTTGTAAATATCATAAGTTAGTTCCTTTTACCAAAAGTGTGTTATATTCCCACATCTGTTGTGAGAAGATGGCGATGGAAATTGGCACTCAGATGAATGGTCTTACGTTGGGTTCGAAGAAAAAGGATGCCGCCGAAAAGGAAAACTTGTGGTGAGTTACCTAAACAAAAGAATTTTCTTTTTTTAAAGAGATAAGATGACGCCCTTGAATGGTTTTGGATTTTGTTTTATTTGCTTTAAATTTGCATTTGAATGGTTATTGCATGACTTCATAGCTCTCTCCCTAAATGGGGGAAGAGATTGGTTAACTGTCAATTTTTGTGACACCACACCTAAGTACGTAAAGGTGAGGAGGTGTTGCCACTTAGTTCAATATGTTAACAGAAATCCGAAAGATTGAGTCATAACTCAAATACGACCATTAGACAATTCGGCATTTGGTTTTATATCAACAATGGATTTGATGCGCATGAATCGTAATTGAAATGATTTCGTACAAAGTGAACATCAGATCCGTTGCAAGTGGAAAAAATGAACTTCTTGGAAGTGCTTACAGTGCTTCTGAAAAGAATTGTCCCTTCGTTGTCACAATTCGTGGCATTGTACACAGATGAAATAGTTTACTATGCAAACGTTTTGGTTTGAATACTATTGATAGTTATTCAACTACGAATTTATTTTCTTCAAGCTTGTTCACAGAAAAGGTATACTTGCCGTTCATTGAGATTTGACTCGTCCTCGGGCAAAGTTGTTAATATTCCCTCCATGTACTCATGATTTGCATTTGAATTTTGTTATCTATTTGGTTCGCTAGTGGCAACACTATTTGCATTTTGCAAAGTTTTAAATATGCGTGTTTTTCCTCTGTGTTCAGATTATAAATAATTTTCTTCAACAGAAAGGAACGTGGGAGTAAGATTGTTGGGTAATCTGTTCTATGGTTAATCTAGCAAATAATTTTGCCTTGCATAAAAGTCATCAACTCTAATGGAAACCTGCAGAAGATATTGCTTTATACTTCCAATGAAATAAAAAACGACATGTTTCCTGCTCACTATTTACAAAACTGAAAATCTTATATGATCTATGGGTACGAATAAATCACACACTACATTCGAGTTTAATGTCCAGCTGATGGTCTCATAGACACTTGCGAATTAAACACAAAATAACACTGATTTAGGTCATCGCATTGGATTTTATAAGCAGGAGAAACCAGCCCAGAAAGGTATCTTTTCCTGCAATTTATTCTCTGAGAATTGTATAACGATGTGAAAAAAATGCAAACAAATGTGCCTGGTCTCAAATAATTTCATTTGTTGTCATACATGGTGAATTAAAGTGTAAGAATATTGCGAAAAGGTTTTTCCAAGCACTTACTTCAAAAAGAATAAGCCATCATGCATAGTGTCATACAAAAAAGGGTGTTCGAACGCAATGACTCACCACCAGAATTCAGTTTTGGTCGTGGATGAAATGCTACAGTTTATTTGTTTTCATGGATTTGAGCTTGGTCACTAATTTCCAGCATAGGTCTAATGCCTGTGATCATCCCGAAATGGGCACTGATCAGTTTTTAGTCCCATCCTAAGCTTCGTTGTGGAGTTGAATTCCTCTCACCACTTCAGTTGTTCGCTTTATTTCACTTAATCTGTGCGGGAAGGAAGCTTTATGATTATGATGATTATGTTATTCTGGCCGTTGAATGAAGTGAAACTTCACCAGAAGTTCAACCATGTCTGAATATTTAAATTGAGAACTCTTGTAGGATGACTCTGTTAATCTCGGAGCTTAAGGCTTTCAGAAATAAGTTACAAATTAAAACATGAATATTTCCTTTGGCCTCTTGTTGACTGTGTCTAACTTGGTATATAATTCATTTTTTAATTCGGCAAAAGTTATTGATTTTCGGTAACATGTTCTATTGGAATAGATTCAATAAATACAAAATGAAAAAAAATCTAAAGGGAATGTTTAATAACACCAACGCAAATGTCTTTAATCACAATATTCCTCTGGGCAGTTAACCTTCCTGTTTCCAGAAAATCCAATCCGAAAAAATTACCAGCCGTATGGCACAGGTCTGAATTTCTTCGTAAACTTGATAACATTTTGCTCTTACATGCGAGCTGTCGACCGGCGTTGTCTCTAAGCTTTAGTTTCTGTGTGAAAAAATTTTGTTGGTACGCAAATTCAAATTCTTCTGTTGGTTTTAAATCTTTTTCCGATAGACGAGGACTTTATTTTTTTTGGGTATAGGATTTCAATCATTTAATATCTTTCATAAGCTTTCCTTATTTCGTTTTGTAAAAAAAAGTTCTAAATACATTATTTGGTAATTTTTTTTTGTTTAACTAGGTCGGCGATCTTGAGTGAGGTACAGAAACAGGGCAGCACTAAACTTCCATCGAACAAATCCGTTTTAGTATTAGGTGACAATGCCACAGGTAAGACGACACTAATAGCCAAGTTGCAAGGCGTGGAGGATCCAAAAAAGGGTTCCGGTCTCGAATACGCTTATATTGATGTTAAGGACGAATACAGAGACGGTAATAACAGATTTGAATCTATAATTACCTTTGGGTCCATAATTATTGCTTTTTTTGATTTCAGATATGACACGATTAGGCGTGTGGGTTCTTGATGGTGATCCAGGTCACGTGAATCTTCTTAAATACGCACTTAACGAAACAAACTGTGCACATACCCTGGTGATATTAACCGTGTCGATGACTGCACCGTGGGCATGGCTGGAACAACTTAATCATTGGATTAAAGTGCTAGCAGAACATATTGAAAGTCTAAAACTCGATCCAGAAGAGAGTAGAGATGCCCGCCAACGTCTAATTACTTCATGGCAAAGTTATTGTGAAGTTGGCGACGACATGGATCCTGGTTCACCCATTAAGCGTACTGTTCGAAATAACTCAGTTGATGACGATGATTTGCTACCGCTAACAGAAGGTGCGCTTACTACAAATCTTGGTTTAGATATTGTTGTCGTTGTCACAAAGGTTCGGAAATGCATATAATTGGCTCTACGCTATTTCTTACTTAAACATTTATTTATAAACAGACCGATTATATGACGACATTAGAAAAGGAATACGATTACAGGGACGAACACTTCGATTTCATACAACAATGGATACGTAGATTTTGTCTACAGCACGGCACGTCTCTGTTCTATACCAGCGTTAAAGAAGACAAAAACTGTGATCTCCTCTATAAATATCTGACACATCGGATCTACGGCCTACCATTCCGAACACCTGCACTAGTCGTAGAGAAGGATGCAGTTCTGATGTAAGCTGAATTTGTCAAAGAAATCATGAATGTTTCATTACACTATTTATTATTTTAGTCCAGCAGGATGGGACAACCTTAAGAAAATAAGTATTTTATACGAAAACATGCATTCATGCAAAGCCGAAGATTATTATACGGATATTATTGCTGCTCCTCCATCAAGAAAGGTAATTCAATTAATTTTATGTTTATAACTTACTATAAATAATAAGAGTTGGCACAACTTGTTTATGGTTTAAACTTATGAAGATAACAAAATCGATATTCCATGTTCAGAGTTGACGTGGGCATCCAAAATTACTTTCGTCATGATCTTCTCTTCAGTACTTTTCTGCACCCATATAGAAACTTTTCTGATGAAAATGATTGTTAATATCTACAATCAAGAAAAGCTTGACTTGACGTTACAACAAACAAATAATAACGACCGACTGGAATTTTTATATTACTGAAGCTTTGCCATTTAAAAATGTAACCATAGGAACATGTGGGAGAGGAGAAACAAGCAGCAATTATTGGTCACCAAGCTTTGAAACATGGCAATGTACTTAATGCCATTCAAAATGTAGTAGTTTGAAAAACGCATTCAAACAAAATTACTTCTCTATTCACAAAAACAATATTTACGAAACATTTTTTGTTTTATTTGTCTTCATTAAAAATTATTCTATTTACAAAAATGTTATACAAATCAAATATCAAATCAAAGGCCTTTTCGCAGCAAGACGTTTGATCTTCTTTGTGGCATCAGCACACTTTGTTGTGATTGTAGCGCGCACTACTTGCTGGCTTACATTGAATTTAGAGCAAATCAAATAAATAATGTCAGCAGTCTTTTTTGGGTCCAATTGTCCTTTAACAGGTCTTTCACGTCCCCGAAATGCCGGCGATTGATTTCCGGTCAATGAATGTGTAGCCAAAACGCGTTCACCAAATATTAGATTACAGAGCTCCCTCGTCCCGCCTGCCGCATCTTTCCATTGCATTGCCTCGTAATTTTTTCGATACATCTGCGTTCCATTTGGTCCGATAATTAAAACCTCGGAAAAGGGATCTACAAGCTTCGGGAACTCCTGATAACAACGGCGCTGGTTCGGCTGATCATTATCCGAATCACTGTTGAAACTGGTCTTCCTTTTGTTTGGCAAAACATCCGTTGTCGGGGAACTTCTGTGACTTGAAGCAGCTGATTTTGGTTCTAGACGAATTCTCCGTTTCACAATACTGATGTCGTAGTCTTTGCTGCTATATTGTTCCTTAAGTTCATTAATTTTGGTTGTGACTTTATCAAGAAGTGTGTTGTAATTGTTTTGAAGGTACTCAATGCGGTCAAGTACTCCGATTATGTCGTCCGACTCGGCTTTTATGTGTTTTTCACCCTCGGTAAAAAATTTAATTTCAATCGAAGGCGTAGGTTCTTGTTCGTTTTTCGGTGTTTCCTTCGGCTCAATTACAATTTCTAAGGCGATTCCTTTCAAGTCTTGTTCGATTTTTTCAAGCGTATGCCTTATATCCAATCCAAAATATCTGTTCAAAGTATTTGAATCGTCTTCCGTTTGCGAGGTAGCTAACTGCGTATTGATAAATGAATTCATTATTTATGTTGTTTCGCTTCTGAGAGTTTAAATTATACTTGGCGGGTTTTGGGAAAAGTGCCCAGTTTTATAGGTCTTGAAACAACGACAGCCGTGACCAGGTAGCTCGCGTGAGAGTTGTAAAATAATTATTGTTACCTTTGATTTCCGTCCGGTACCTGTTTCCAAATTGACATAAAAAGGTTTCTTATTGTTTATATATCATATAAATTCCCAATGAGTGTAAATTGGAAAACAAAATGAACCCTGTGGTTGCATCCTTTTGAGTAAAAATATGTTTTCTTAGAAACCTATTAGGTAATTATAATATGTTATTAGGATATATGGGATAGACTGGATATTATATTTTTCAAGTGCTTAAGCAGTTAAACCCGATTTTTAATCTCACTTTAGGGGATATGGTTTCAAGGAGGCTTACACATGAGCGTAAATTTGGCATGTATAAATTCCTGAGATGAACGTGTTGTCGTGTTGGAAAATAATATAACGTAGATTATCTTCCAAAACCTTTTTGTATTTCGTGCAACCATTCTGCCACTTTATCGGTATTTCAAATGCCGAATACTAGAAATATATTCCAAATAAAATCGTTGAGCAGTTTTTGTTGATACACTCCGCTAATTTAATCGTCGACAGATTTCATCAAAACTTGCATAAATATAAAATATCCCTTATTAATTTTTTTTTTAGACTGTTTCGAATCGGGAAGCCGAAGTTCAAACGGAGGACGAACAAACTTTCCTGCAAAGACAACAACAAATTCTTCAACAAGGGCAAGGTCAGATAAGAGGTGAATCCCCATTGCGCTCACAAGGTGGAAATAAAAACGTATCACGAACACCAGGCTCCACTGGTCAAAGTTCACCTAAAAAGGTAAAAAAGCGACCAGAATCGGCAAGATAACATTAAGTAAAACTGTTGCTTATTTTTCTTTTAACTTTTAGATGGATGTTAAACTAAACCCTTCAACACCTGGTGGTGAGGGTGTACTCGCAAACTTCTTTAATTCTTTATTGCACAAAAAATCCGGATCGCCTGCAACTCCGCCTGGCTCGCTTAGTTCACCTCGCACAGCTAATGGAACTGATGTCTCAATAACGCCCGATAAGTTTTCCGTACGCACCGATGCAGCCGCGGAACTCGATCGATTGGCCAGAAGTGTGAAAAAAGAAATGGACTTTACGCAAACAGATTGTTAGATTAGCAATAGAGAACCACGAACAGTTGCAACAAAAAACTAATATCGGTTAATGTAGAAATATTCACAAATCCAACTTAACGGTGTAATCCCAAGTGTTTAAACAAGATAAAACAAACAAAATAACTGCAGTTCTCAGCGCCTGCACGAATATAGTTTCAGCTTAAAAATAATTAACTTATTAATTTTTATTATAATAAAAGAAAAATGTTATAATAATTAAATTATGATAACTTTCTATTGTATATTTATGTCCAATGAAACGAGATTAAATTTCAGTAAGATACGATTCTAAGATTTTATTTTAAATTATTTTTGTTTCATAACAAGAGTGCATGTGGGTCACGTTAGAATTTTCACGTATCTCATTTTCAGGGGGCTGTAACTTATTGAAAGTTAATTACCTGCCACCTCCCATCATTTATCATTTTTTATTCCGTTATTTTGGGGAAGGATTCAAAAATGTTCAGAAAAAGAAAACAACCATCAAAATAAGCATGAGAACTTTGGCCGAGTAAACTTTGTCATAAATATTTGTTTTATAAACGATGTAACTCAAATTGGGTATAAAATATGATAAGGCAATTAAGATGTTGATTGAGTAAGAAAAATGATACTTGTTACAAAATATCAATTTGGATCTTTTGATTCTCTAATACAAATTTTTGATTAAATTAACACTTCAATGATGATAAAGTCCCACTTCTCACTTCCTGGTGAGGAGAAAATTTTCCATGTACTTGATTCGCTGCATCCACGATTATCCTTAATACAGCAGTATCTAAGAATCATTAGAATCGCAATAATTGCAAGGTTCCAAACTTAAGCTTTTGTAAGTTGGACCTCGTAACCACAACTACGCTCTTATGACGTAAGGCGACGTATTAACAAATATAACAGACTACATACACATCGTCATCCCCGTGATCCATGAAAATTGTCAACTTCAAACGTAGACGTCAAAATATGCTGATTTTTTGTTTACAAAATTCTTTTAAAGAACATAATTTCTAATTCATGAAATTAAGCAGAAGTGTTTTTAAAATTATATTCCATGGGATAAAATCTAACTTTCACACATTACCTATGGCATGCAGTCGATACGAGTACGTAAAGAACTACGAACTCGATGATACAATTTTACCAAACGTCTGGATTATTGTACGCCTCGATGGAAAAGGATTCCACAAGTTCACCAAACAACATGACTTTGAGAAGCCAAACGATGTGAATGGTAAAGATTTCAGAATATACGATGAATTTATTTTGCAATGCACCTTATTCTAGCGTTGAATGTAATGAACAGCGCTGCAGTTGCTGTAATGGAAGAATTCCGGGACATAATAATCAGTTACGGTCAAAGTGATGAATACTCATTTGTGTTTCGCAAGGAAACTAATGTATATAATCGTCGTTCCGCCAAGCTTCTATCCTATGTGACAAGCTTGTTCAGTTCTGCATATGTGTTTAATTGGAAAACATGGTTTCCCAACAAGGAACTACAACATCCTCCTAGCTTTGACGGAAGAATCGTGCTCTACCCTTCGGATCAGAATTTAAAAGATTATTTGAGCTGGCGGCAGGCCGATGTGCATGTAAATAATTTATACAACACTACATTTTGGAATTTAGTCCTCAAGAATGGTTTGACTAATCAACAAGCTGAAGAAAAACTGCGTGGTACCTTTTCTGCTGATAAAAATGAATTGCTTTTCTCACAGTTTGGAATTAATTATAACAATTTACCGGCGATATTTCGAAAGGGTACAATTCTATTGAGAAAGTACGTAGAGATACCTGGAACTGATAAGAAACGACAATTTATTGTACCGCTTCACGATGATATGATCAAGGAGAGGTTCTGGAAAGATCACGCCGAATTACTCGGCAAGTATTCTCCGCCGGAATACAATCTTAGTGAAAAAAGAAAAGATTCCACGTCTACGACAGCTCAAGATATCTTATCTAAGCAATTTGAAAGGTGTCTTATGTAGAAATAAAATCAAAAACTGCCTTCAATGAATGTTAAGTGCATTTTATTTTTGACAAAAGCGAGGTGTACAGACAATAATTTCTCTCAAGTTCTGCAGAATTTTTATCTGAGATTTAATAAAGACAAGGAGACTACTGACATTGTTTGCGGCCAATATTTGGGTCATGATTCGTTAAAGTAACGTAACGTCGTGATTTGTTTAAGTAGTCAGGGAACCCTTTATAAATGTTTTTTTTCCCGAAACAACGTATATTAAATCTTCATTTAATTAATTAAAAATGCGAGTACATAATAATGGAAAAGTGGAAATCAATTGGTAGCCTATTACTACGCCCCCAAGCTAAGAGATTGCTTTAACAAGAAGATCTAGATATTCTCACGAGATGGGTTATTACTTTTGAGAATCAAAATAATTTCATAAATGCAATAAAGTGTTTTTCAAACAAGGTAAAATGTAAAATTATTTATAAAATCGAATTTTGTTATGTTCTTGTATATAGCTACACACTGTAAAGGATATTGTGATGCGATTTTCTGCGAGTTGTGTGTGAAATGTGGAGTGCGTTCTCGTTGTACATTTTAGAACACACTAGAACAGTTGAGTAAATCGTCTGGAGTGACACTACATTGGAAAGCTATCGACGGCAGAGTGGAGTATGAATACGAGAGTAGAATTTGCAAGAAGTTATGGTAAGTTGTGTATCTTTGACCAGGAGCTAAAGTGGTTGAAGCATGACAACCGGGTGATGGACTTATTAAATAACATCATCTTAATATTTGAATATAAAATTTGAGAGACCGATTTAATAATCATAATATATAACCACATAAGTCTCATCTTAATATTCTAATCGAGCCCTTAAGCGCATGTTTACAGTGAGCTAGGTGTCACTTTGAATCAACAGATATCAGCTGGTCCAAACGTCACTCTTCTTTGGCTTTACACAACAGTAGAATTTTACCTGGATTTATTTTTGAGAAGAAATGGTTTAAAACGTTATCTGATTAATATGGAACCATGCTGAGTAATAAGTGAATTGCAATTGTTTCAGTGGGTGGAAGAACAGTGCATGTACAAAACTATATCACCCAAAACACTATTTATTTTTGTGTACAATGGGAGGATTTGGAGTATCAATGTTCCCAAATATGTTCTTGAATGAATAATTAAACAAACTATATATTAAGAGGAAATATTTAGGCAATAAGTCATTGTTCTTGTACTGTTCTTCCACTCACCGACTCAATTTTATTATTTATTTTAATTTTTCAATAGATTATTTGATAAGGCCAAGTATCAATCCACTTTAGATTACCGTTTGATGCCAGTGAATTTATACGAAAAGCGCCAAAATACTGAAACTAAAAGCATACATCTGTACAATTACTAACCATGCCACATACTCTTCACTTTGATCGTTTTTTCTTAACATTAATTGGTGGTGAAATGCCGCCGAAGAACATAGTTTGTGGAAATGTTTGCACAGAAATAGCATCACTCTTATCAATTGTCATGCTACCGAAAGGTTATCAGTGTAACGTTTAAGAGATGATTAACGCAGACTCGCACTCTTCTTATCTTTAGTTAATGATGATCGCTGTACTACCCCCTACAAAGAGATTGTAAATTTATTTCATATTGTTTTCTTTTTGCGTTTTTAGTTGGAGACCGGTTGCAAAGGTATACAGCTGTTATTTCCGAAATAAAGCCTGTGCAATGACGTCTACACGTGCCATCTGGAGTCTCACAGTGAAAACAAATTCATCACACTGGCGAAGGTTGTCGTTTTTTAGTCCATTCTTGTGGTCTGCCGATCGAAGTTTATTTCATTCACTTGCCAGCAGCAGCGCGAGATTAGTGACTTTTTCAACAACATCGTGTGCGTCGGTAAGTGTCGCTTTATTAATTTCCGTAAAATTAAAAATGATTTCTAAAATTTTGGTGCACGTGGACTTGAGATTGGAGTTGTTACATTCGATCTTCTCTTTTTTGTCAGTGCGATCGTAAACATATTTGCCAGAGTTGTTGATTTATGATTATCACATTGTGAATCCAATAAATTAAAAACATAAGTCAAGTCGTACTTATCAAAATAGGTATTACCTTAAAAAAAAAATGGAACTACATAGGGATAGTTGCAGAGGCACTTGAGGACTTTTTCGGAGCTCATTAGAGATATTGAATTCCTAGAAATATATTCAAAACCGGTGCCTTTAAACTCAAGAATTGACTTGTTTGTGCGCACACATGCTTAAAGAAATAAATCATCTTAGTTCTGTTTTATGGATGACATGTGGTTCCGCGCAACAAGTAGGTATATGTGCCATAAACCCGTACTTGGAATCAGTTGTTATTGGGCCGTATAATAAGCCCAGATCACTGTCTCCAATGTATGTTTATAGTTAAGGGGAAAGCTTTAAGTTCTTTGAGTATTCTTGCATATGTACGCGAACTAAATAGATAAGAAAATATAAGAAAACGTCCATTCTCCAATATTAGTACTAAACTTTTGTCAGTTGTCACTGGATAGGGGCTTCAGTGCAAGTGTTGTGTTTCTTAAATATTGATATTGCATATTTTCAAAAGAAATAGGGAGTAGATCCGCCGAGACAAAAAGGTATGAGGTGGAATTTTGCTTCTTTATCTACTTCCCACACTGTTTTCGCCATTTTAAGGAAGCATACAGGCTACGTTAGGTTGCAATTCGCCAACTCTTTATTGAATTGCGAAATAAATATTAACATTCGATATAATAAGATCTGAGAAGAGTGCAGATCGTCATTGCCACTTAAAGAAACTTGAATAATGGAAAACAGACACAAAATTCATTCTTGTTCAAACAAAGCCACCACACACGGCTTGGTTTTAGAAGTTTAATTTCTTTTCTATCTATTAATTAATTGTGTGAGTGTTCTCACTCTCGACAGCAAACGATTTGATTCAGAATTGGAAACTGGTTCAAAATAAATCCCAGTCATTTGGGTTCCATTCGTTTCAGCTCTACCAAAAACACTTATCTTAGTCAATGGTTGTCTTGACTGTGAAGTCCACCAGGCAGCGTTGGCCATGTTATTTCTATTAAAACACTTAAAGGCAGTTAGTTAAATGTATCATAAACATCCTTAATCAGCATAATCTGATCAAATTAAAAAAAATAGAAACTTATATATAATTATAAAAAAAAACCCGGCCAAGTGCGAGTCGGACCCACGCAACGAAGGTTCCCTACAAACTTGTTCACCTGAACTTAGTCTTGGAGAAAAATTGTGTTGCAATTTAAACAAAAAAAAATGTTATGTGATGAAAGTACAAATTTACGGTGTTCGGATTTTTTGCTTTACTTGTGCTTGCCAATTTCATGATTGGTCAGTGGTAAAAACCTTATGTTTTGATTCCCTTTGCGAGTTAACAGTCTTATCTTTTGACCACGCGTTCCTTAGAAGAAGTGATCCTATTACGGTTCCTTATTCCTTTTGAGGAACGGAACCTTAAAAAACAGTAAACAAATTTTACGGATATAGATTGTACACTTTATAAATACAGATCGTTGTTGAAATGGTTTGGTCATATTTTTATTTTGATAGCTAGACATACAGACATCATACCATTATCATTCTATGAAATAGAATTCTATAGAATAGAATCCAATTTCTAACGGCCTTAGAACGTGGATATTTGGCTTTCTTTCATTTGATCACAAGGAATTCCTAAGCCGATAACCTTCTCTGTTGGACGTTTGTATGAGGCAAAAATAATTTCTCATCTACTATTGATTGGTTGAGGCTCATGCTCATCACAGACTCTAGACTCTAGGGCCATCGAATTAAACAAACACCCATGGAATGATCGAAACTATAATACATCTGATATTGAAACCCTAAACAATCTCAATCTATGAAGGCAATGAGTGTGACGAAAATTGATCTTAGCTTCCCGTATTCCAATTGCAAGTGCTTCTCTGCACCGTCTCGCCACCTTCCATCGCGGTTTTAACGGGTGATCATTAGTGGCCTTTGTCGATCTATGTATATGCCGAGAAAATAAAGATGCAATGCATAAACTCGGATGCTCTGCCGAAGATAAATACACTACCGGAGATAACGATGGAAATGAAAGTGAATATCTTGGAGAGAATTGTTAGTGTTCTCCTTACCTTAAAACATGCTGTTGCTCAGAAGAAGAAGTAGGTTATTTAGCCGATAACTGATAGTGCAGCAGAATGATTCGAGGACAGTGACATGGAGACATGCCACCACAAGAACTCGACAAAGAACGGATACTTGTGTCGGATTAAATAATTTCGATAAAAACTTAAATAGAGCAGCCTCAAAAAAATGTTCGCCTAGGCTCAGAGCGTGAACGTTTGCCTAGTAGGTCTCTATTTCATGTGCGATCGAAAACATTGGAAATGGCTATGGAAACTGCACTTTAATTCGCCTCACTGTACAAAAGCTAACGTCTTCAAGTTCGTTACGTATTTCATATCATTTTCCTATTTTTCGAGCCGGCTAGACTTTAAGATCTTTGTGAAAAGATGGAATCGTTTTTTGATCTGAGGACGCATTTGTCAGAATAATGTTCTGTATATCCTGCCCACTTGCTTTTTTGAATTTTCTGTTTTGATGGATTGGTTTAAATGGTATACAACTTCATTTTCCACCGAGCTATAAGAAAACATGTTTGCGAACTTTTCTCCAGCTTTTCCTTTTGATGCGGAGCTATGATGTTGTAAATTCGTATTAGCTTATCACTTCTGATCTTGACTATAAATGACGCAAGTCATTGACAAACAATTGAGAAGTTTGTTTGTGACTCTGCATCTATCTCGATCATATAATTGCATATGGTTCTGTTTATGACTGACGAAGCTAGAATTAATAAGATCTGGTGATTGGTTTTTTGGGCTTGAGAGACACTTTCTTTATGCTCTGTTTTTTTTTCATGAATTGCATGTTCTCATTTATTTTTTGTTCAATCACATTTTATTGGAAGAGGCGTTGTTGCATTTATAGAAAAATATCTCGGTGATAATTTCTGTGTTCGAATTAGCATACGTTAGTGCCTTTGGGAAAGATTCATTTCCTTAGAATCTCCAACTAAGAGGAGTTAAAGTTTCAAATCAGGTGAAGTGGTTGCCGAACTGAGTTAGGAATTGTAAGAGTTGTTCAAACAAGTTAGTCGAATGGATTGTTTTTCTTGCCTTCCTCACTCGTTAGTTCCGTTCAAAAAATGTCGGCTGCCGTGTGTGAAATATAAGATGAACACTTTTGATAATCGTTTGGGGAATGGTGACAATAGCAATAGAACAAATTGAAGCCAGACTGCCGCTGACATGCCTGCTCTGATCGAAGACAAGAGCAGATGCAACTTTTGAAACGAAACGAAGTATGTAGGTTTAAAGGCTAAGTAACGCCCTTATAATTTATTGTTGGATTGGACTGAGTTTATTTCCTTGAAGACATTGGAAAACGCTTGTTACGATTTAAAATGAACCGACACTGAAAATGAAGACATGGACCAGTTAATTTTGTTCATTGACCATTGCATGGTATACCAGCTATGTGCTAGTAAAGCAATAACTAAAAGCGCTAAATACTTACATAAAAAATAAGTCGTAATCTTTTTCAAGATTATATTTGTTTATTGTTTTTAATCAACCGCCTTCGTTATCTGTCTCTGCTGGGTGTTATTCGATCACGGAAACTTATTGATTGGTGTAATAAACTGTCGAAGTTAGTTCACTTATCGCTCGTTTTCTTTTCTCGTTAGTAACCTCTAATCGTTGTTTGTCAGTACTTTGCACAGGCAAAGTTTGATCCCAAGATTCAGTTGCATTTTCTCAGTTCATTGCTAATCATTACTCGCAAAGCACGTTCAAAATGAAGCGCTCCATAAGTGTAAAATTATTTCAAAAACACGCAATCACTTTAAGTACATCATTTCATTTATTATTTTAGAACAAAATGTCTGGTAACGCGAAAATTCTCCACTCGAAGCTCGAGGAAATTGACCC
This sequence comes from Orthonevra nobilis, assembly GCA_963555765.1. Classification (NCBI taxonomy): domain Eukaryota; kingdom Metazoa; phylum Arthropoda; class Insecta; order Diptera; family Syrphidae; genus Orthonevra; species Orthonevra nobilis. The sequence continues at coordinate 47,284,673 of OY743224.1, read as the reverse complement.
AGAACTAACCGAGCTGCTGAAACAAGAAAAGATCCGCCAAAAATGTGGTTTGGAGATGATCGCGAGTGAAAACTTTACATCGGTGTCTGTCCTGCAGTGCCTTAGCTCTTGTCCCCATAACAAGTACTCAGAAGGCTACCCCGGCAAAAGGTAAGACTTAAAATAAACCACACAAACATAAAATTCTAAATAAATTAAATTCATAGGTACTATGGAGGCAATCAAATTATTGATAAGATTGAATTACTCGCTCAGAAACGAGCTCTCGAAGTCTATGGATTGAACCCTGAGGAGTGGGGTGTTAATGTGCAGCCGTATTCAGGATCTCCGGCAAACATGGCGGTGTACACTGCCCTTTTACAGCCACATGACAGAATAATGGGTTTAGACCTACCCGACGGTGGCCATTTGACGCATGGTTTTATGACTGCAAATAAAAAAATATCCGCCACATCCATATTTTTTGAGAGCATGCCGTACAAAGTTAACCCAAAGACTGGCCTCATCGACTACGATCAATTGGAAGCCAATGCAAAGCTTTTTAAACCCAAAGTCATTATTGCAGGTATTTCATGTTATTCGCGTTGTTTGGACTACGAGCGATTCAGGAAAGTAGCCGATGAGAATGGAGCATATTTGTTTTCTGATATGGCACATGTATCTGGTTTGGTAGCAGCTAAATTGATTCCAAGCCCTTTTGAATATTCCGATGTTGTAAGCACAACCACTCACAAGACATTACGAGGACCTCGAGCTGGCATCATTTTTTACCGCAAGGGTGTGCGCACAGTTAAACCCAATGGCGACAAAGTCATGTACGACCTTGAGGAACGCATAAATGGGGCTGTCTTCCCTGGTCTTCAGGGTGGTCCTCACAACAACACCATCGCTGCGATTGCTACTGCCATGAAACAAGCACAGACACCTGAATTCGTCGAATACCAACAACAAGTGATGAAAAATGCAAAACGACTTGCTGCTGGGATACAAGCGAAGGGTTACACCGTCGTCACCGGAGGCACCGATGTTCACTTAATTCTCATTGATCTTCGTAACGTTGGGTTGACTGGAGCTCGCGGTGAATATATTCTTGAAGAGGTTTCAATAGCATGTAATAAAAATACTGTACCTGGAGATAAGTCAGCGCTGTTTCCCTCTGGTATTCGTCTAGGAACACCTGCACTCACAACAAGAGGCCTTGTCGAAGAAGACATAGACAGGGTCGTCGACTTTATTGATCGGGCACTTAAAATTGCAAAAAAAGCAACCGAAGTGGCCGGTCCTAAAATCGCCGATTTCTATAAGACAGTTCATGAAAATGAGGCCATAGCTAGTGAAGTTAAGTCGTTGAGCAGCGAAATAGCTAAGTTCAGTGGTGATTTCCCCTTGCCTGGGATTGGGGAATTATAAATCCAAGAATATATTTTTTCAACAAAAAAAAAAATTGAGTTTTTTTTATTTTTACATTTATCAATGAAATTTGTTCACAGAATCGATATCAATAAAAATCGTAGATATAATTAAAATTAAATAGTTTCTCGAATGTTTATTTGTAAAATTGGGCGCTTACAATATTTCCATCTTAATACACTCCTTGGCGGGACGTGTCGTTCGGTGGAACCGTGAATTGTGCGTCGATAGAGACCATTTCGTCTTGAAACTCTTATTACACATCGAGCAGTCATGTTTCTTTGATGCAATTGAGTGTTTCGATGCTCTGTGTCGTCGAAGCGCTGAAACCGACTGCAACTTACGATTGCACACTTCACATTGCAGCGATTGTTCTGGGAATAAATAAAAATTAACCATTTGTATATTTTACTTGTATGTTTTTTTATTTCTACTATTTATAAATAAATAATTCGGGGGAATCATATCTTAATGGGTACATATGTATATTTCAGTGAATAACTTCAACTCAAGACTATTTCGTAAAACATTTTAAAAATTCTATATTTTGATCAATAAACCTAGAACTAATTGAGTTTCGTTTTATTTAATTTTTTTTTTACTAAAAACAGGAGAATCTATTTTAACTTATCATAAGCTTTTAATTAAAAATTTAGAATTGGTTAATTAAAATTAAGAAAAAAAAAATGTTTAAAATTCTTATTATACATGTATGACCGGGAGTTGCAATATTATTTTATTTATCTCTTATTTTCGTTTCTCTATTTGGACGCAGGTGGCTGGTTGTAGTTTGCGCTCGTCTTGTACTTTATGGATCTTCGTTTCGGAGCGTGATTTTTTGTTCGTGAGATATTCGTATGTGCTCACGCAAACTGTACTTATTTTTGAAGTTCTTTTGGCACATTTCGCACTTGCGGGGCGGTTGCGGAGTGTGCTGAGTTCGAATATGTCTCCAAAGATTTACGGTCGTTATAACCATTTTGCAAAATTGACATTCAGTCCATTTATTATTTGGCAAATCTAAAAGTACAACAAAATATATTTTGTTAGTATCGGTATTTTCATTATCTTATGTAAATTTTGAACAACAGAGAAATGTTTAGGGCGAATTCCAATGTCGAATTTGTGTAAACTTAAACGTAATATTTTTTCATTCATTTGGAGACATATTCGTTAAGACAGCTCGAACTTATATCGTTTAACTTGTATTTAGTTTGAAATTTGGTTTTAAGTAGCTTGATTTTATGTGAGTGAAAATAATATGTATACAATTATGTCTAAAGGGCTGTGTGGTGCAAAGTAGTTAAGTATTTTTTTCTTATCCATAATTTCATATTGTTTTCAGCATTTAAAAACTTATTATTATCATATTTTAAATATCAAAACTACAATAACAACTCTCAACAAAAAGTTGTAGGTGCCAATAAAAATGTAATTTTAAATTGTTGTATGGCCACTTTTGGCGGATGCGTTTGTTGTGGTGGTTAGCGGTGTGAACAAAAAACAAAATGACCTAAAATATACAAGCTCTCCAGTAACACTTTGTTAAATTTATATGAATTGCCTAGCAAAACGTTTGACAAAGGCATAGTAAAGCAGGAATATACGTAGTCTGAGCTGTTATGGAAGTTTTTAAGTGAAACTTTCTGTAAAGTGTCAATCTGTTTGGCGGAAGTTGAGTGATTTACTTGTAGCATAGAGATATTCAACGCATAGTTATAATTAATACGAGAAGCTAACTAGATCAAACTAAAAGCTATTTTAACAAACAGTAGACTCGCGGTAACGTGAACTTTTTAAAACCGAGCGTGTTCACGTTTGAGAAGTTGTTCATATTATTTTTCAAATAAATTAAACATTTCTTTCAACTCAAATTCATAATTTTTTTTTGTTCTTTAATTTGTATATACCCAATTCGAATGTATGTTCTGCTAAAAAAATACGGGTTATCTTTATGCAAATTGCTGAACACGGCCTTCTCGCGAAGACGTTTAAGTACTCTAATATCTGCTGGACTTATGTTTTTATCTTCCGGTGTTCCCGTTTTATAAAAACGATAAGGATAACCGACAGCAGCGTTTACTATGTTGAATGCATTTAAAACTGTTCACGTAATAGGGCTTTCTTATCGCGTTCACGATACATAGTCAATATAAAAAGAATTGCGTTCTCGTAGGCCGGTGTTCACGTTAGGCGGTGTTTTAGTTTGCGCAAGTCTACTGTATATGTATTTTTGCCCAAAAATATTGGCAACATATTTGGAACGCTACGGGCAACGAAATTGGAATAATACGGCGTATTACAATTCTGGTGATAAAACAATTTTTGAAGAAATATCTGGTGTACTGTATTTTTGGAGCACCGTCTGCTCCAAAATGATGATCCCCGTTGGTGATTTGTGAAGTGGAAACATGTGTGCGGGAGAAAGAGCTCGTATCCAACGCACTGTGTGGACGTCTCATGTACCAGTGTCATATATGTAGATCGAAAATCTACCAAATTTTCACATTTAGGCAAATCATGGAGAAGACCAAAAAGTAATCTTGGCAAAACTCAGATGGTTGGAGGTGAAGTCTAAAGGATTAAATTGTTACCGATGTTATAGCATAGTGAACCCGGGGTCGAAAATGGTAGAACACTGCCGTTTCAGAAGTAAGTAACTTTAGCGAGTATCAGCAATTAGTCTACTTCATTCTTTCTCATTTTTATATTCTCACCGCTATGAGTCCAAACTATTTTTTTTTTGTTTTGTCGTAGGTACGTAAACAGATGAGAAGATTTAACTGGAAATTGGTTGCCTTTTATTCTATTTTATAGTCAAACAATTGCAAATTGAATGGGTTTGACATTATTGCTATAAAACATTGGAAGAGAACAATCAAACAAAGGCCAATTACAGCGAAGTTCTTTACATTTATATATACTACTGTGTCCAAAAAATAAGGTAACATATGAATTTAAACTGCGCACGTCGAAGGATTTGGAAAATTTTCTTTCTTTTTAGGTTGGTAGTACTGTCAGTGACATCTATGTGAAATTTCATGTCAAAATATATACAAAGTGCTTGAGATACGCGTCGTTTTGTGAGCTGCTAAAAGTGAGTTTTTCGTTTTTTGCGATGTCGAAATTTATTGAGCATAGAATTTGCATTAAATTTTGTTTGCGGAATCAATTTTCTGCTGCGGATACGTTGAAGATGGCGCAGAAAGCCTTTGAATATGAGGCTATGTCTAAAAAAAATGTTTACAAGTGGTATAGTGATTTCCAAGCCGGCCGTGAACGTGTCGAAGACGAAGAGCGTTCTGGGTGACCATCAACCTCAACCGATGAAGCTCACGTCCAACAAATCAAAGATTTGGTGTTGAAAAACCATCGATTAACGATTAGAGACCTTGCTGATGAAGTTGGCTTATCGAAAAGCGCAGTCAATACCATTTTGAAGGATGCTTTGGGCCTCAAGCGCTTCAAATCTCGACTGGTACCGAAAACATTGAATTTTTTGGAAAAAAGGCGTCGCGTTGAAGTGTGTGAAACAATGCTTTCCGACTACCAGGATGTCATGAAACGCATTATAACTGGCGATGAGACTTGGATCTATGCTTACGACCCCGAAACAATCGATCAATCGAGCGAATATCGTGCCAAAGGAGAGCCGAGACCAAAAAAACCGCGCCAAAGTCGCTCAAAAATCAAGGTCATGTTGATTGTTTTCTTCGATTATCGTGGTGTTGTGCTTTATGAATTCCTTCCAACCGGCCAAACAGTCAACAAAAAATATTATTTGAACGTTATGCGTCGTTTGCGTAACGCTATCCGCCTAAAAAGGCCGGAATTTTGGAAAGACAATTCTTCTGAGGAGATTCAAGCCGCAGCGAGGACGAAACTGAAGACCATCCCGGAAAGTGACTACAACCAGTGTTTCAAAGATTGGAAAATCCGTTGGCATAAGTGCATTGCATCGGGAGGGGATTACTTTGAAGGGGATGAAATTGATTTGGAAGAATAAATAAAGAATTTTCAAAATAAATACAATGTCACCTTATTTTTTGGACACAGTAGTATATATATATGCATATTTTTTTTAATAATTGATTCCAAGTACTTCAGCGCGACTTATTGAATTTTCCCTAAACAACTTTAAAGTCAATCAGAAAAACTTTTTTATGTGCAAGAACAAGTCTTGTTCATCAAGCGTTTTAATTACTTTTCGATTTGCATGCATGTTTATTTTGTGATCGTGCATTTAATAAAAAAAATAATAATAATAAAAATAACCTTATAAGGTTTGCATCTCACCTTGTAAGGAGGAATTCCCTTTTTCTTCCTTCCCGCCACTGTCTGTGCTTTCTGGCTGTGATATCAAACGACCTAAAGTAAAAAAACAGTTTCATTTAAGCTTTACTGCACAAACTAAACACGGCAGCATAAGATTTACCCATTTCGATTGCTGTGATCTCTGTATTATCACCCGATTCTGTGTGGAACTTATCTTCAATTTCGGATTCGGTCAAAATTTCATATTCCGAAGTATATTGCGTTACAGTTTGTCCTCCGGCGTCCGGCGTCTGATGTGCTTGTGTGACCGAATCAGTTAAGTGATTTGCATCGGATACGTCGATGTATTCAGGTATGTCCATTTTAACTGTGCTTGGTAGGTAGGTCATCACATTGGCTAGAATGAAAAATAGGGACTCATGACAAATCTAAACCTCAGGCGGCATGTGTGTATTGAAATACTTTTAACAATTGTTGGCTCCTCCTTGCTGAAGTCAACCGTTTCTGTTGTATAAATGTTGTCATCGTCATCGGAAAACGTAATTTTACGTTTTTTCATTACAGGCGGACTGGTTTGTTGTGTTGCCTGCTGCTGCTGTTGTTGTTGCTGTGGCTGCTGTTGAGTGACATGATGTATTTGAGTTTGTTGCGCTGTATGTTGTGTGACGATCGCCGTCGTTGGAATTTCAATTGTCTGTGAGGATTGAGTGACATTTTCTGTGACTGCTCGTATTGTACTAGGTATGGTTTTTATGATTTGCTCGTCTGACTGCGTTCGGGTCGCTTTTGGTTTTTCCTTCTCCTCAGATGTCAATCCTTGCACAGCAAGTAATTCAGCGGTTTGTAAAAATGATTGCAAGGCTTCTTGATGTACATTTACTTCACCCTAAATAGAAATGTACGAATAAGGTTTAGACACATGTATGTATCGTTGATTTAAATTAAACTGATAAACAGGAAAAAGGGGCTGATAGTCGATAATAAGATCTTAGAAAGTGTTCCGAGAGCCGATTTTTTTATTCTATAAAGGATTCCTGTCTAGATTTATTTATGTAATCTACCTTTGGAGGCTAAAGCACGATTCTTTTATTGCAATCGTGTTTTTCCTCCCACTTTCTGGCTCTGTTCTCGTCTTATGATTCAGCAGAGCTTCTAGTTAGTGTTCATTGCGATTCGCCTACTAAATGCACAGATTGGCTTTGCTCAATGCTAGTGCTAGTGGTGGTGAAAAGGCGCTCCAAAAATGTTAAGTTTAGAAAAACAATATACACAATATAGCTTTAGTTTAGTGGGCTTTAACTTTCCCGCCCTTATCAGATTACTACACATTCTGAATTTAAAGAAAAACACTCACCTGATACATAAACTCAATGATTGAATTCAAATCATCGAATTTGATAAATTTAAATATTATGACTGGATGAGGATGGGGGTTCTCCTTGAAAATTTCTTTAAAATATCCACTACACGCCGAGAGCAGCACCTTATGCGCTTTGATTTTCTGTCCATCACAACAAAGCGTAACATCGACGAAATCATCATTAAGCCTCAAGGTATCAAAAGCATAAGTAATATGCCGCAGGTAGTTATTCCAACGCAGCGAATATTGCTGCGATGTAGCCATTTCTTCTGGCGCGGTTCACTTTTTTTCGTTAGTTGAAAATCTCACTGGCTAACAAGACACTGCCAAAAAAAATTTGTATAAAACTCTTCTTTGTATCTGATCAGCTTACACGAAACATGCGACCAATCAAATATACACTCAATAATCTTTTATATCCTCAGTTTTTGCGTGATAAGATATTCTTTAAAATCAAATGAAATTCATGCAATCAATAAAAATATTACGGAAATATTCAACTTGCACAAATACGCTTTTTATGTCAAACAATATTTGAGAACTACCTTATCGGCGTGTTACGCCATTTTATTTTCTCACAAAAGTAGCGTTCAATTGTGTAATGTAAGGTGGCGTAAGAGCAGCTTCATATGGGCACTTTTTACGAATGGTTTCCTTGGATATATATTAATATATCATAGTGACATTATTATTTATTTATTTATTTATTTATTTATTCTTATCAATAATATATTAAAATCAGTTACTAACAATTACTTAGTAAAGCACTAGCAGCAAAGCTATCGGCTCTAACATAATCCTTGAAAGGCATATAAATTGATTCGCTTGCTCTGAAAATATATTGATATAGAAGCAAATACTTTCTATTGTTAGTGATTCTTAAGGCAGTATGTTATACCGCACTAGGTTGGTCTTCGAATTTAGCGGCTTTCTCAATAGTCAAATAGATGTTTATTGGAATATGACTGAGTGAATTTGTTTTCTACACTTTACAAGATTTACAAATGTCCCTACCCGCAAATCATTATTGAAGAAACATCCAAGCTGGAACTCTTTATTAGTTCAACATATGTAGTCTTATAGTGGTCAGTTAGATAAGTCAGCTCGAAAAGTACACTAAATTTATAAAAATGAAGAGGTCTCTCTTCAAGTTTTTCGTATATGGTTTTCCATTTCGAATCTCCGATCTTAGATTTCTCAGTGAAAATAGAACAAAGATTTCCAGATATCTGAACGAACGAACGATTGATATTTTTTCCTCAATAGAAAACGAAAATGAATTAAGATAAAAAAAATATTGATTTCTTCGCTCGATGGAAAAACGCAATAGTCTCTATCACCTCACATCTCGGAATCATCGGACTCATTATGACATTCCAATTGGCAACACTGCATTTAAGATATGTAACTGTCAATCCTTGGTTGACTTTCTCGCGCACTGGATAATTTTCTTCATTATTTATCTGTGGTATCGCTCAAACGATTCCTGATGGAAATTAAAGAGCGATGGACGAAATAAAAACAAAATTCTTGGATTTGATCAACAAACAGGTATATTTCAAATTCCCATAAAAATGTCAACGTAAAAAAGGTTCTTAATGAAACTATTCACCCTTTAGAATAGACAAATGAAAATCCCAGCAATGGGATTTTCAGATTACTTCATTCAAAATGTAACCACAGAACCAGCAGTCGCATCGAAAGTGCAACAATCTGAAACAACATCGGAAGAAGAAGATAAACAACAACAAAAATCAGATCAAGAAATTCTTGAGAGCACCGAAGGTATTTATTTTGATCCAGACAGTAACCCGAGCCTGTATGAATTGGAGGTGAGTAATGTATACATTTAATTGAGTGTACAAATATATGAAACCAGTTTTCTATTTTTTTTGTCAATAATTGTTTCATGTTTTCTTGTAGAAAGTTCTCAGTGATGGAGTTAATTTGGAAAAGATCGAAGAAAAAATGTCCACTTTAAAGATGCAACATAAGGTTTTGTCGAAACAAGTTCTACAAAATATTCTGGAGCAACGAAGTGCCTGCAATGTTGAATTGGCTGCCATAAATGATGTACAAAAAGAACTGGAAGAATCTCTGTGGACATGTAGAAAGGCTCGTTCCTACATGAATTATGCAAAAACCAATTTAACTACGACAAGCCTGGAGATTTTAGCTGCGTACCGTAAGAGGGAGGTGCTGAATGAACTACTTAACTCATTGAACGCAATCAAGAAGCTCGTAAGTAAAACCAAGATCGACTAAGTTCTTAAAGCTATGCAAACGTTTACTTTGTACATATTTACTTCGCGCTCCTTTTGTGCCATTTAAGAAATCGACGGATGTCGAAGTTCAGAGTTTGCTCGATGAGGGGGATTTCTCAGGTGCTATAGGTTTGCTGTTGAACTGCAAGGACTCAGCTGTTGAGTATACCCAATACGACAGTGTTCAATCACTTTCGAAAAAACTTCAAGAAACTCTGTTGATGACAGAATTTCAATTGGATACAGTCCTTAACGAGGTAAAGCTATTTTTAAATTAAGTTTATATTCATGGTACTGACATCTTTGTTCCTCAGATTATATTAAATTTTGATATCAAAAAGTACGGAAAGCTTCAAGAATCCTATAAACTGCTGAACAAATCGCTATTTGCTATGGACCAAGTAAGTGCAACAAAACAGATAATTCATTGGTTTGTCACCTAATGGATATTTCCTTTTAGCTTCATATAAATTTTATATCATCTATACATTCATCAGTCAATTCAGTATTGAGAGCCTACAACGACCCAAACATGGACGACAACCTAAAGTACCTGTTCGAACAGCTTTGCGAACAAGTGACCGCCGATAAATACATTCCATGCCTCATTAGTTTATGTAAGACGTGTTGGACGATTTTGGCATCGTACTATCAAATTGTCATGTGGCATCAGAACTACAAGCTGTATCCTGAAGACTCTCAAGACTCTCCCGATAGTTATATACAAGAAAAATTGAAAAAAGGCCAATCACGCATATGGAATGATATTCAATCAAAGATGTGCGTTTACTTGTCGAGCACAAAATTAAGGACATTAAAGCACGAGCAATTTATCCAAGTCCTATCGGTGATTCAACGGCTGCAGAAAGTTGGCATCGAATTTTGTGGAGAGCATTCTGAAAAACTTATTGCAACCATGCAGTCACAAAGTGAAGAATTCTTCAATAGATATCATGTTTCGTGTTTAGAAGAAATTTGCCTTTTTCTTGATAATGAATCTTGGACAATTGTAGATTCGTTTAGCAACATTCTTCAATTACAGGTAAGATTTCAGTTTATATGAACATCCACATCAAAAAATCTACGTTTGAAAGCGAATTAATTTGGGTTCATATTTCTTGGTTTATAATTGAATGGCAGCATGGTTTATTATATTCTATTTTGTATCTATTTTTGTTTTCAGGAGTTTCGATCTGTTCGCAATACTTTGCGTCGGCATAAATCTCCTAATATAGCGATTTTATCAACGGACCCTAATAATAGTCCAACTAGCAATAACAACTGTGATGAAGTAGTCTCAGCACATTCCCATGACGGTGGCAGCTCAATATACGGATCATGCGGTTACTTTTTGCGTTTCTCGGAAAAAAGTTCTCCATTCGATGGTGGCCTCGATGCGGCTATGCTCGAGGAGGACATCCTCTCAGGTATTGTAGATGAAGCGTCGTGCTACTTTTCCGAGGAAAGCGACGACGAAAAAAGCATACAGGGTAAAGATGACGACGAAGGAAACAGTGGTGGAGTGCAGTAAGTGTTGCAAAACACATAAATGAGTGGTAATATATTTAATTTTCGTTTTCTTTCTTTTAACAGACAAATCATTGTGAATAATACATCATTGAATGTTCTGCGATGCATTGGAAGGTACTTGCAGATGTGCAAGCTATTGCACTGCATATCACCGAAAATAGTCAGCAGTATGTTGGAACTAATCGACTTTTATTGTTACGCAGTTCATGAAATCTTTGCAAAAGACTCTGTATGTATTTATTATTTTTCCTAAAGTAAATAACTAATTTTAACTAATTTTTCAGATTGTTCAAATGGAAAAGTTTTACACGAACAAAATCGAGATAAAGCTCAAAACAATTGAAGACAAGATAATTCCTAAAATTAAAATTTGGCCTCTCAACTTTTCTTCCTTGGTATGTTTTATAAATGTAAATTATTTGATTCTTTTATGTGAAAATATATTTTTTTTAATGTAGATAAATAACGAGTTGGCCAATCCGGACACTCTGTATGGACTATTATTGCGAATAGTTGCTATTGAGAGTGGAAGATGCATGACACAACAGTTTCAACAATTGAAGAACTATTTAAATCACTTGTTGCCTGCCAATGAGCGAAGTATTCTCGGCTCATACTTTGAGTACAATAATTTTATGAGCAATATTGCAAATCCAGTCTATACATGTGTAACTTCGAAAATAATTGATTTACCAAGCATTCTTGCAGCCATGGCCAAAGTCAAATGGGATGTAAATCATGTCAGCTTTCAACATAGCGGCTATATTGACATTATGAATAGGGTAACAAATTGTGCCAATGTTTGAATGTGCTTTAACGTTTCCTTTTTATTAGAATATACAAAATTTTGCAATGCAATTAGAAGAAATCGCCAAAGAAGTTCCCGTCCCATCGGAGGCGATTTGGAATACACTTGCACGTATTGCAACTCACTTATTGGTCGAAGGGTATTTGCTATTTTTTTTTATCACCGATTTTGATTATAACTAACTCTATCAAACAGCTTTTCAAATGCGAAGAAATGCTCTGCTGGAGGTAGAGCCCTCATGCAGCTGGACTTTACGAATTTCATGTCCATAATAGAACTCATCTCTGGCCTTAAATTTCTCGAGCATCGTTCTTATGTCGATATGTACTTAAAAGCTTATTACTTTCCCGTTGACCAATTTGAGGAATGGATTGAAAATCAAAAAAATCTCGGAATCTACTCGAAAAAGCAACTTATCAACTTGATAAATTGCGTGTGCTCTGGCAATAAACGAACAAAACAGAAACTCTTGACTTCCTTAGAAAATCTCAACAGCAGCACAACATAGTGAATATAAATCTATTTATATGAATTAAAGTAAAGAATCTTATAATTTATCGTTCAGCTATCTGTAGCCTAGTTATTATCTTTTTTTAAAAGTATTTAAATTTGTTAGCAACCATAATTTTTTTTAAATTATATAAAAAACAAAACTTTATCATTCCATGTCTATTGTAACTAACGATCTCCCTTTTTATAATTTTATCAGAAACAAATATGCGACTTGCACCTGAGTTTATATTGACATAGTTTTTAAAGGTCTCAACACCTGTTAAATTTTTAGGTCTCTCTTTTTTTAAACTCGTACGAAGTTGTGTATTTGTTTTTTTATTTCTCTCTCTACTAACTCGAATGAACAACTTAAACTTCAACTGTGTTAATAAATTGTATTATTTATTCAATAGAATTAATATTGTAAAATATATATTTTAATAATTTTGAAACTGTACTAAGACCATTTGTTTTTCCTCCAATTTGGCAGTTTGAATTCGCTATCCTAAGGATTGTTAAGTTGTGTCCCAATGAAAAATTATTTAACCCCGCAACGCATTTTGAGAATAGAGAATGCATGATAATGTTTTGTGAGTAATTTTTCTTGTATCATTCAATCAATATCATCTACATTGCTAAGAAACAGTGCAGAGCAAAATATTTAAAGGAATCCATATATCCTCCGGCTCTAAGATGGGCGGCGGAGTCGGTGCGGATGTGTTCTCAGAATCTCTGAACATCTGTAAAGCCTATAGACTGCCCGACAATTCCAGTGTTTTCCAAGCCGAACTAATTGCAATTCGGGAAGCATGTCGTCAAATCAAATTACATCCAAACATCCTGCCAAGCCAGAAGGTTGCCATATGCATTGATAGTCAAGCAGCCATCAAAGCTATTGCCTCCTTTACTTCACATTCAAAATTATAACAGGAATGCCGAGCTGAAATAGCGTCGTTAGAAGGTAAGCTCATTTCCCTTATATGGGTTCCCGGCCACAGTGCCATCCCAGGAAATGAGAAGGCCGATGAACTTGCTAGAAAGGGATCTGCCCTTCAGCGCTCGCTTGCAGGTAAGGTTTTCATCTCACTACAAGCAGTTAAGACTAATATATCCTCATACTTCCTTGAAGTAGCAAATCTAAGATGGGTCAGACTTACGAACTGTGCAACATCAAGGAAAATATGGCCGGAATACAAACAATCAAAAGCAAAAGATCTCCTTCGGCGAGCCCGTCATGATATTGCTAGATTAGTGGCGGTTTGCACAGGACACTGGCCGATTGGAGATCATGCCATTAAGCTAGGTATCCCACACAACTCACATTGTCGCACCTGCAAAAACACAGCTGAGAGGGAGACCCTAACACGCTTCTTTTGCGACTGTCCGGCTCTTGCTAGAGCCAGACAACAGGCGCTTGGTAGGCCCTTCTTCAACTCAATTAGTGAGATTTCTGCTAAGAATATTAAGGAACTAATGTCCTTTTTAAATACCTCGGGCTGGATTTAGAGATATCTCAAATACACCAAAATAACATCATAAATAAGGTTACAGAGCTGTGGTATAAAAACGGCACTTAGTGCTAATTAGGTTCTCACTGAACCACCACTTTTACCTACCTACCTACCTATATCCTCCAAAGCTCATGAGCAATATTCAGGCTGCGAATACTTCATTATTTTTACTGAAATGTTGACGCTATTAGAATAACACAATTGCACTTGAAAAAATAATGAAACAGAAGTAAGAAAGAAATCTTCCTCTTAATGATTAAATATCTAATTTGTCGTCTCGAGAAATAAAAATTTGACTTCTATCCAGAAGTTTCCGGGTGTAACGATTACATGTCGGCCAGAATAGTCTTCGAATCAAGACAAAATTATAAGGGAAGTCACTGTATCGTGCACAAAATTGCGAAAAGATCACAGCCGAGAAAGCCCATGAAATTCTAGGCCAGTGTCGAGCTTACTGTTGAGATTTATAGTTTGGAGCCAAATTTACCCAAGATCGTATCCCTATCACGATCGGGAACTATTATAATACCTTCAAAATGTGTCGAATTTCAATTAATCTGAGTTTTAATTACATATTTGTTTGTAATTAGTTTTGTTCTAGCTTTTTTTTAAAACAGATGGCTGACAGAGCGTGGTTTTCTTACTACTTATCATTATGGTGTTGATAAGATGTTAAGAATGGAGTTGAAAAATAGCAAATGTGATCATGGCAAACAATTTTTTTAAAAAAAAAGTTTGCTGTTGTTAATAAGCGGCATCACTCGACCGGTGATTGCCAAACACCGGAGTAGACAGCTGTCATTTCTGACATATTCATTGGGTAAATAAAATCGTATTTTGGCAACACAAAAAAGTTTTCAAGTTTTGAGAAAGTCAATTTTTATTATATTTTATTAAAGAAATGTAGACATTTACACTCAATTTTAGCTTATATGTTTAGTGTACTCAAAAATGTGTAATTGACTTTGTTTTTAATTTCTTGCGACCAGATCCCGTATAAATGGACAAACAATGTCAATGGTTTATTATCAAGAGAACGCAACATACATATCTCGATATATCACTAACTTTCTGCACGTGTAATGTTGTTGTTAAATCAGTCATGGTCGATTGAAAGGCCACAAGTTTCGCATCCAACGTCTTGCCAATCAAACTGACAAACTGATTTCTAACAACCAAATAATCGAACAGCTAAATGTTAAGTGGCAAATGAATCAAACAATGAAGAAACAAACCACAATAATATCTTAAATGCAATTAGACTGTTCTGATAGTTAATCGATCAATATTGATAAATTAATCTGAATGAAAGCTTTAGAGCATAATTTTAATCACAGCCCCACCACTTGTTGAAACCACTTGACCCACTAAACGACGTGATAATTCCTGAATTGAATTAATTTGCGTTCACTCCACTAGTTGACTGCATGTCTTCGTTGGTACTCGTTTGTGAGCGTAGCGCAAGGTAAACTAGTCTGCACTAATTGATTATATTAATATAGTTATATGTATTTAAACTATAATAATTTTAAATTTCAGGACATTATGGCTAGTTGGATTGAATATACAGAACCGATGTGGCGGGGATTGCCAATGAGAGAATTGCATGTAGACGAAGCTTATCTCGTCCTCAGTTCAACTTTTTATGATAAAACTTATCTATACTCGCTCTCCGACGAGTGTTATACAGTAAGTATTGCCAATGTTACGTTAGAACTACAGATACGGATGGATATGACTGTTTAAAAAAAAACTATTTTTATTTTATAAGTGAAAATCAATACTAAAATTAAGGAGTTTAGAATTAGACAGTAGATACTGACATGTTTTATATTGAATAATATTTTCTAGATGAAGAGCGGTTATGTTGTTAATCTTTTTCAGTCTAGTGCAATTGCTGATCTTTTGCTAGTTTCCACAATTCGGCCTAATTTCGCATCACTGCTTCAAGTTAACCAACTGTCTTTTGTCATGGTTTCATAATTAAATATTAGTTTTCCGGTGACTTTATTCAAATTATTATCATTATCCGCATTTTGATAATGTATCAATCTATTTTCGATTCAAAATAATAAATTGGTTTGAAATTATATCTTTTTCTACTTAAAAAATAACTAGACCACAAATTTAACTGGGTCTTACTAGAATTATAGATAAGCAGTTGCGCTTTCTGGTGTAATATGCCTAGAAAAAGTTGTAATAAATGTATACTTCAATTTCCAAAACAGTGTCCTTATACGAGGGTACAAATTCTCCATCAAAATCGTACAGTGAATCCATTGAAACTAAATGTAGCTCATCCCACAAGTTTTAAAATATTCGACAAAGATATTGGAAAATATGCGTTTGATAATGCGTAAGTGTTTTGAATTTTAGGAAAAATTCGATTTTTTACAAGTAGTTTATTGCAGGTCTGCAATGTGCACTTTACAGACATCAATGCAGGAGTTCGGAGTTTATAATTTGTCTGTGCGTCACAATGGGACTTGTGAACTGGTAACCGACAAAGCGGGTGTTAATGTTAATCGGTGTAAGAATGTTATCATTGAAAATTGTTTTCATTATTCTAATACTTAAAACACTTGCAGCGTTATTTTTGATCATATTTTTATTCATTTTATTGCAACTTTCTATTTGGGCTTTGAAAAAGTGGAGATCCTCTAGAACAACCGAAATAACTGTCAGTGCAGGTGAGGAGGAAAACGCTGACAAACCAATTGCAAAGAAACGAATGAGGAGTTTGGACGCGTTTAGAGGGTAGGAAGTTTTGTTATCATTAAGATTTGTAGTACTCTGGTAAATGAGATTGGGCCTTACTGATGGTTCTGAATTAATCAATGTACACATTTGCTGTTTTGCTGTCGTTTCAAAAAATTTAAAAAAGACGAACGCGGGAAATGCAGTATTTTCAAGTTGCTGACAGTGTCCTCACTTTCTGTTTCTACATAGCTTATTGTATATTATTATAATATCTATAGTTATAATATTTTGTTGATTACCATACTTTTCTGAATGTGCTGAATTTTATAATGGGGGTTTCCAGACTAGTCGCTTATCCTATTTTAATTTAATTCGGCTTCAAAGGGAAGCAAAAAAAAACTAGGAAAAGTAAAAACAGAAGGTTCCGAAAACCGATTTTTTATTCCCTACGCAGGGTTACGTTGGATGGATGGCGTTTAAAAACAAAAACTACCTGAAAATTGCTTTTTATAGTTGCATCGAATGTTCGATTAGAAAATTTTGTTTATCTCTCCTTAGATTGGTTATTATTTTGATGATCTTCGTGAACAGTGGTGGCGGTGGCTACTGGTGGATAGAACATGCGCCATGGAATGGCCTACATGTGGCTGATGTTGTTTTCCCATCGTTTTTATGGATAATGGGAGTTTGCATTCCGATTTCAGTAAAATCTCAACTTTCTCGAGGAGCAACCAAAAAGTCAATCTGCCGCAAGATTATCTGGGTGAGACGCAACATCAAACGATTTATTTTTATAACCATGCTTAGTTTTGTTTCTTATTTAGAGATCAGTAAAAATGTTTTTGATTGGCGTATGTCTGAATTCCATTAATGGACCTGAGTTGCAAAGTCTTCGAATTATGGGAGTGCTTCAAAGATTTGGTGTATCATACCTTGTTGTTGGTATTATTCACACGCTCTTTTCTGAAAACGAATATATAATACCTCAGGTAACTAAGGAACGTTCAAGAATAAATGTTATGTATTGTTGCTTTTTTTTAACTTTTAGTCAGGATGGAGGCGAAGTATTTTCGATTTGATATTGCTCAAAGAACAAATTTTGATTACGGTCGCGTTTATAGCCCTCAGCCTTGGATTGATGTTTGGAATATCGGCACCCGGTTGCCCAAGGTAGTTTAAATGAAATACTCTCCATTGGGTTTCTTAATTAATATTAACTATACCAGAGGATATATTGGCCCAGGAGGTAAACATGCTAATGCTGCTAATCCAAATTGTATTGGAGGAATCGCTGGATTTGTAGACAGTGCAATCCTAGGAGATTCGCATCTCTATCAACATCCAACGGCTAAGTACGTGTATGATTCAAAGGCTTTTGATCCTGAGGGTATTTTTGGTAAGTTATGCTTATGTTATTGAACTTCGTTCATTTTTCTCTCTATTGTAGGTTGTCTTTTAACGATTGTTCAAGTGTTTGTCGGCGTGATATTTGGCTCTATTTTGATTGTACATACGGGTTGGTCTGCCAGAATTAAGCGTTGGATAGGATGGGGCATTGCTTTGGGACTTCTGGGAGGAATATTATGCTTATTTTCAGCAGAGAAGGGATTTATTCCAATCAATAAAAATTTGTGGTAAGAAACAATGAATTTGATAAATTCCAAATATTTGGACAAGTTAGTAACGTCAAGAGCCAATATCATGCCCATCAAGCGAGAATAGCTGAAAATATTTCTAAAGCCCAGTGTTGCCGAATAAGGAGGTTGTCGATTCCTCGTCGGTCTCAGGAATTAAACAAATAACCAACAATGATTTTTTGTGATTAACGTTAGAACTGTTGTCAGTTGTCGCGTGTTGGAATCCTTAATATTAGTCCGCTATTGATCGAAAATTCATTCTGAGCAATGAGTAACATTTCCATCGTTTAGGCTGATTATTCAAACAGAATTAACAGCTTTGATTCACAGAACATCAAAATATAATAGTGTACAAAACTTGAACGGTCGTCATTGAAAAGTTTGATTTTTCCAGCTATCGAGATCGACACATTTAATTGATTTCGTCAGAGTCTTATAAAAGGATTTATTCCAATTGTTCAATCAGTGGTCTATATCCCTGTCGTAATTCATGACTTAAAGGCTCGGATGTGCAAAAGGAGTGTCGTTGTTGTGTTTGGAGCATATTGTCTCCCACCGTAAATGACAATACTTTCAGAAACTTCACAACAAATTTGGGACATACTTGATTTGTTGGAAAAACAATTTTGAATTTTAACTTTTTGGGGAAATTGAAGCCTTTCAAGATTGGACACTTCAATGCAAATTTATTGTGAACGAAACCACTTTATCTTTCTTATTTCTATCGATTACCTTTATTGCACTTTCAGGTCACTTTCATTTGTTCTGGTGACATCCGCAATAGATTTTTTGCTTCTTAGTGCCTTTTATTACATGATAGATGTGCGAGAGATCTGGAATGGTTATCCACTTGCTGAGTCTGGAATGAATGCAATTATTCTATATGTTGGTCACACCGTGCTTCATAAAATGTTGCCGTGGCATTGGCGGATCGGCGCTATGAATACACATTTTGTCCTCCTTTTGGAATGTACATGGAATACTTTCCTATGGATTGGAATTGCTGTGTATTTAGATGGTATACAATTTTATTATAGTCTATAAATAAAGTGAAACCCACAATTTTTGTACATAAAATAAATGTTTTATTTTTATTATTTTTTATTCTCATTCAAATGAATTTAGTTGTTGTTTAAATTAAATATCTTTAATATGTAATTAAGCCTTTAAACGCACAAATGCGTTCACAATTAATGTAAATAATACATAGATTAAGAATCTTATTTTGGCATTTTTTTAGGAGATTCCATTGTTTGTTGCTGCCATAGAAAAATGATTTAAATCTAAACTTGTAAAAAAAATATAACTTTTCTGTGCGCGTTTTGTTTATGCTATTGTACATTCACAACACATTAGAGTGTAGTATAAGCACTTTACAATCTTGTCTTCTTCTTCCTCGGATTCGCCATTGTTTATAGAATTTTTGTTTTTCTTCTTCTTTTTTTTATTCTTCTTGAATGCATCATTAAGATTCGATATGCATATGCCATCGGTTGAGTCCAGTTCATAACATTTCGGCTTGGTCTCAGATACACTTTCAATAGAATTGACATCCACCTAAAAATGAGAGATTACATTTTATTTATGATTAAATACACAATTCTTTTAAATTGAAATAAAAATGTCTGATATGTTTCCGCGAAAATTTTGAATGAAAATATAAACATTTCAAAGGAGTCAACGAAATACGAACTTTCAGGATATTTGAAGGGCTGTACAGACAAAATTGTTTGAAATTTTTATATCTTCATTACTGTTGTTAAGCATCGATAGCCAACGAAGGGGTCTTGAAAATAATGAGATCCAGAAACATTCATACAAATAATAAAGCGAGAATAAACTTCCCTCCAACCAGCACTTGATGTATGGGTGAATGTTTTAACTGTAAATGAGTATCACATATGCCAAAAAAGAAATACCAAGTTTATATGCTTCTCGTTCTCTGATTCACTTCCATCTTCCGTTCTTCCCATGTTCAAATTTCTGTGATCAACTAAAAAGCAACCTGCGATGATTTAAGCGTTATGTGGACAAAATGGCGGGAAAACTTAAGCAAATAGAAGGCAACTGGTGTAAGCATGCTTCACACAACAGTAGGAGTAATGAAGTCGGAAATGGTAGAAATTCGTTCTTGATAGTACAAAAGGCCAAATATACGATTCAATACAAACTCTGGTTTTTATTGGCCTATTTCTAGCGATGCTTTTTTGTAACTTTTTTTGATCCATCAAGGCAGAATGATTTCTCTGAACTACAATAAGTTGACACATTCTTAGCTTTTTTTGCGGCGGCTGCTCTTCCTTCGAATTTGCTGAGCTCATTGTAGCAATTGAAACAACGTTTTTCTGTTCCACGGTTTCAAATTCCTTCAATTAGCGTTTTCTGATATGTGACCACCTCACAAAGCCTTTCAAAAATGGACTGTCTAAACTGGTCAATTAGTCTGTCACATCAATTTAGCTTAGTTGTACTCTAAGAGCACTTCAAGCTTTTTTACATCTTAGCCATGACGAGCTCATTATCCAGTTGAACGTTCTTCCAGACCGTGTTTTGTGCTCAACATCAAAACACCGCGTTTTTCTCTCCACTTGCAAACAATCACAGCAGCAAACTCCCGGCCAATAGTTTCGTGTTTGCGAAGCTTAGCTATAACAACGTCTTTCGGATTGCCAGCTCTATTTTTGCGCAGATTCGTTTAAATTTTGCATCAAAATTGTCTGTAGTAATTGTTCTGCCTTTGTCCGAATACCTTACCAAAGCTATTGGAATCTGTTCCGGGATAAATGTATGTTTATAGAAGTTGTACTCACTCCAATATAGTGATATTGATGGGTATTTCACAATACGCTTGTACAGAATTTAACCAAAAAATTGTTTTCCATGTACTTTTTTGCGTTCAAAATATTTCCATAACAATTGATTAATAAAAATACACCTTCCGTTACCACTAGTTTAAAGAAATAATAGGCTTCATTTTGGAAAAATATGTTTTGTGTTGTGTCGAGCTCAGGTGGTTCAAAATTAATTTTTTTCAATCCTTGCCTATTCATTTGAGAATACTGTTCCAGATGTTGAAGGAAGAACATTCCCATCTTCAGTTTATGATTCAAAGTCCTCCATCTGAATATTCTCATTGGAATAACTTGAATAAACATCTGATGGAAAATATTTGTCTGATTCAGAAACCTGCAAATCATCATCCTGGTTTCGACCTGCGTTTCCATAAAATAAATTGGGTCTAATGGTGCAATTATTACCTCTATTCATGGTTTTGCGATCTAGTAAATCTAAAAAAAGTGACAAACAAAATAAGCTGAAAATAAAAACAAACAAAAGAAGATGGGGCACTCTTAAAACACATAAAAAACACTGACAATTTGAAACAAAGGACACAGTATTGAAACAAAACACAAAATAACACTGTTGGCCAGATAAATTTCTTCTTTAGAAGTGGAGATCTCTTATCAATCCAAATTCATATTTAAGACGAACTTTTCAAATAATTAAGCTCATTCATTCAAACATTTATATATATAAACTTTAAAAACAAATTGCATTGAGCGACCGTTACAGCACAGAGGCTCCTTTGTAAGAAATATAAAAACTTATATTCGTATCTGTTTTGGTACGTAACAAATACGAAAATTATTAAAATATGCATGTTTCAAAGTTGATTTACTAGTTTCCCATCCATCTCTCCCTCAGCGGAAGCAGATTCCTCTGTGTCACAACCAATCCAATTAGCACTTCCTTCAAATCCACTAGATGCAAATCTTTGGAATGTTTCTTTCAGGTTCGAGCAAAACAATAACGAATCACTACGTGCCCCGAAATTCGCACAGTCATAATCATAACTAATAAAGCTATACATATTCGGCACTGATGATGATAATTGTTTGGCTCTGTCACTTAATCCAGTAGTAGTTGAGTAAAAGCTAGCTGAGGAACTGCAATCGCTTGACCATGGTTCTGCCAAATCAAAAACTAAACTTCCGCTCATTGTAAATTTATTCGAATTTTGTTTCACAATTGTCAACAGAAGTGCACTTCAAATTTACACCCATATAGATGAATTTAAAAAAGCATCAGCTGATGAACGAACACATTATCCGCACCTTGAATTCCCTTCAAAATGAAAAGAATCAACTAATTTAAACGTGCGCGGAAATGCTACTAAAACTAAAGCAGTTGCAGAAGCAATAATAATCGAACAGTCATGCCGTTTTCATATAATAAAAAGCACAAATGCTTCAGACGTCTTTAGTTTTTTTATGGTTTCTGTCTCAACCGTTACAGTTTGTTTTGATTGAAAAATAAAAGAAGACTTGTTTTTCTTTTGATAAAACGGAATTGAAAAAAATAAAACACTTCTTATTTCGATTCCTAATTTAATCTAGGAAGAATCTGAACACACGAAATGAAACAGTATATATCCTTATATCGAACTACTTTGATCGCCTTCGAGCTGTGCTGTTCCTTTATTATTTCCTGCTTTGTAATAAAAAGAAACAACAAATCTGCCGGCACTCAGGAGTGAATTCCGGAGTATATCCAACGAGAACGATATTCCAAACGAACTTTTTTCCTGGAACTTTAGTTCAGTATTGGATAATTTATGAAGAAAGTAATTTTTGAGATTATAGCTTATAAGTTACTATTGGACACCGTGAAACTTTGTCTATTCCGGAAGCCATCCGTTGGCAACACTCATTTGAAGCATACTACATTACTACATAATTCATTTCTTAAATTGAAAAATATATTCATAGGAAGCGTAAACCATACCAACTTGTGTTTTGCTATGTTGTTTAGTTCTATGGTCATTAAAGCTTCGGAGAAAATGTAGCAGCATACGTTTATTGTTTATTTATGATAACTGACCCCCGTCTTTGTTTATCTTTCAAAGATTTTCGCTCTCACAAGCAATTTCATACTATTTAAAACATTTGACAAAAAACAGGGGGACTACTTTTTTGTTATTGTTTTTAATACTAGTTACATTTAAATTAAGTTAAATGGGACTCAATGACTGAATTATGGCAACAAAAAGCAACACGTTGTTTTATATTGTTAGCATCAGAATGAGGCAACAATTTGCTTGGCTTTGGAGTGCTTTTGAATTATCAGTCATCAGGTTCACGGAATAAAGGGTAAACGAATCGAAGCAAATCTTACAAACGCGGAGCAGCGTGTCCGCTCCTTAATAATTGATTTCAAAGCGAAATATTTACATCGTACTGAACATTAAAAAGCGATTTGATCCGGTTTTCACACAACGTTCGAAAGTATAAAATGTACTGTACAGTTTTGGCTATGAAATCACGAATTATTCCAAACTCGCACCTGATTATGGCACCTGCTGTCGTGTGATATCGCAAATTTTCAACTAGAACAGTTACTGCGACGAATGTAGAGAACAGAATAGTTGTTCATTATCCTTAATGTTTTTATCCAAGAAATAAACGTGTTCTTGTTTGAATTGCTTACTTATGCTTATTTAAAGCTCGTGGGCTTATATTTTAAGTATCAAATATCCAAACAATTAATTTAGATCAAAAACCGTAATTTTTTGCATTTGATTTTCGAGCTGATGCAACGTCACTCTCGTTTACAACGTAAGCTTTCAAGTTATCCACTTTTATTAGTTTTTTTAGCTGAATAGCCGCGCAACAGGGACAGTAGCCTAAGCCTATCCGGAACCTTGATAAACCCAATCGGTAGAGATTTTTATCTTCTTAAAACACAAATAGACACTCCAACTTATCATGCAAAAAAGAGGTTTATAGAATTTGGGAAGTAGTGTGGGGAAAAAACATAACATTTCACGATCCCACTTCTCGCGAGTTCCGTTTGAGAGATTTTGCCTCGAACAATTTTTTAAACGCAACGATATAGCACTGAACAGGGAGGCATACCCGACTAGAGAATAAATCACAGTAAATAAAACGTATAGATGCCGACGGTGCACATTTGTAGCACTACATAACATAACGTGACAAACGCACATAACGAAACTTGGGACTGATCCCCAAAAAGTTGTTGCTTTTTTTTCTTTTTCTTAAACATTAAAATGTATTAAAAATGTAAATTATTTGCTTAACGTACCTCGGCGTGGTTATTATTGTTCGGTTTCTTATTATTTGTACTCAATTGTCTTTTATGTGGGCTGTTTTCACTTGCAGTGTCAGTGCCATTACACTTTGGTGGGGATGGCAAGTCACAATCGATGTCCTCATCGATTTTCTTTAAATTATGATTTGATACTGAATCGGTGGTAGAATCAACTATGGGAACATGATTGTTAACTGTTACGTTATTTTCGAAGTCTCGTAATGGCGATGGAATCCGTACGTCTTCGTCCCATTTTTCTAATTTATTTTCCTGCAAAATAAAAGAAACACGTCAATAATTGACAAATCAGATTATGAGAGCGTACCGCCAATGCAGGCATGTTGTTCGATGTCGCAACAACTGGCACACCAGCAGCACATGAAATCGGTAGCAAACCAGATATTGACGGACCACTGTCCAAACCGTCGGCTTCTCTAAAAAATAAATCAAAATAGTAAAACAAATAACATTGAAGGTTCACTTTATTAATTGTTATTAATTGAAATATGTTGTGACGCGTGTGCGCACCTTGATGCAAATGCATAGAATATAAAGTTTTATTTAGATGAAGGGAACGTGAGAGGAATAAACAAAAAATGTGCACAGCAAGGAGTGAGCAGAAAAATTAAAAACATTCATTTATTTCATTGGGTTGGTTACTAATGGTGATTGCACACAGACAACCGTTTTTTCATTCCCTTAGATTTGAAACAAACTTAAACTTGGTTGTATAAACCGATGCCAAAATCCTAAGCGATTATTTTGGAGTTAACGCAAATGTTTGTTAAAAATGATTGTGAATAAGTTCCCAACTTATAAATGTAATTGTGCAGTAATGTGAAGCAAGTATTATGGAGCAATGAATGAACCAAACCGATGTGTGACCCAATACAAGTTTTTTTTTTTTGCAAAACTTACGCCTTCAGTAAATCTTTTTGTCCCTTGCTACCACCAAGAGACCATGGCTCACTTCTTTTTTGACCAGTGTTGTAACTAACTCGTTTATTTGTGGCATCATATCGGCCTTTCGGATGTGATCGCTTTCGTCCAGGAATCCACAGATACCTTAGTCCACTTGTTTTACCCCCATTACGAGAAGATGCCATTTATATATGCTAATCGTTTGTATAGTAAGAATATAGCTCATCATTAAAAGTTTGTATATAGTATGGCTTATAAGATGATTGAGGAATGATTAATGAGAATATTCAACACTATAGACTATTAAAATGAAGAAACGTTAAGGATTCCTTGTAGATTTTTCGACGGCATATATGACAAAGTAAAAATGTTGTCGTAAATTGCTCTTTTCAAGACAGTCAATTACTCAGAGATTCACTAATGTATTGTTTTATGTGATTACAGTATATTTTTTTATAAATTTTTTAGAATAAAAATAAAAAAAATAAAACCGTGATAACGTAATTATGATTGCTCTTTAAATTTTTTTAATGAATGAACCCTAACAATAAAACCTAAATCAAACTATAAAATTAATAAATTTCTACCTTTATACGCTTTAGTTAGCAATCGCCAGCTTATTTAATAAGCTTTACGAGATGTGCCCATTTACAAACAAGTAATCAAATTTTATGCACTTTAAGAACCCTACATAAAGTGTTGCAGGCAACAATTATTTTGCTATGATGTTTTTAGGGAAACTCATTCAGCAATTGTCACGGAGCTATTGCAAGATACGCACTGGTTAATACATGAAACAGTTGAGTCATTAAAAGTTTAAAATCGAACAAAATGAATGCAAACAAATTTAATTTTCGCTCTCATTCTCAATGTTCTTCAACGTTTTTACTTAGGAACTGCTTTTGCAAGCATCACATTGTCGATTTATGGTTTATTGCGGTTCAGTATCATTGACTGCCTACTATGATGATAAATCCTGCCATGATTCAAAACCGAGCCTATAGTTAGAAGCATTTAGAACTAACAGAGCAAATCAGATCTAATCCAGTTGGTCTGCGAAATACCTTAACAATAGAGTCACCATCAAGTTTCCTGAATGTCACAATGGTTCGCTTCATTTCTGGGCAATGAAAAAAGAGAAAAGTAACACTATAAGTCACGGAAGACCATTTGTGTGAGTTAAACAGTTCAATTCTGACCCCAAAGACCTCAGGAGCTTAAGCACAGACGTGACATATTTGATGCCAATGCAAGTGGAGTCCCTTATAGACAGGAAGTGCAATGTCCAACCGATTGCTTAAATAAAGGACAGAAAACCAAAGTAATAAACAAAATTATTTTGTCTACAATCTGCGGGTGGGGACCAAATGATCTTCAAATGATGGTAAATGGTGCGCCCTTTCATACACTTGCAAAAAATACTATAGTGCCCAAATGTTCTTGACTTTCACGAAGGTAGTATCTGCATAAAAGAATATATTGCCAAAATACCATACCAGTCAATCCAAGTGGTTTGCGAAAAAAATTTAATCAACAGCAATGAGCAGCAAAACCCAATTCAGATATTTTTTCCAAAAAGAACTCCAAATCGATATCTATCCATCCTTGCAGAAACAGTTTACTCTGGTAAAATACGTCAAGACCACATCTCAAACACCAGCTAAATAGTAGTCCAGAAAGTCGGGCTAAGAGATACTCCACAACAGGCCGCAACTCTTTCACGAATCGAAAGCCAAACAATCGAGTTCAACACACGATCAAGAAGTTTATATTCTTCTTCAGCACGACAACAAAAAAGCACACCTTTAGATATTTTCAATATAATTTCATCACGTATTTCTGAAATAAATTCACGAGCAATGACGAAACTAGAACGTCATACACCACTTGAGCTGTGAGCGGAAGTTGTTCAGTGAGATGATCCATCGTGTCGCTATTTTAATTGATTTATTTTCAACTAAGCTTATAAAAACTTGATATTCAAAAAAGCTGTTTGGTTTATGCTGTTGTAAAATGTTTAATTATCATCAGTTATCACACTTAAACAACTTATTTAAGTTGGCAGTACTTTGAAGAAGTTTATTATTTTTATATAACAAACATGCCAGTATCTACTTGGCAATATGTAGATGATATTAGGGTCTAAGATAGATAGGTATGTGATATAAGTCCTTTAATTTCATGTCCATTTAAAGAGGTTTATCGAAAGAATGAATTATCGAATGAATCACACAAAATGCGTTTCCATAAACATATTTGGAGGATGAGGCAGAACTTAAAATTAAACTTCAATTATACCTTCTGAAACAGATGAGACGATGGCTTCCAAGTAGGGAAAAGTTAATTGCGGTGTGGCTTTTTATATGTCGTTAACCATGTTAACTGAACTCCATAAAAAAAATACATTTATGTATCTTCAAAAAGACATGTTGCCATACTCACTTAGACAGGATTGACTTTGAGTGCTTTTCATTACCATGTACTTGAAATATGAGCGAGAAGTCAATAACCAGTTCTGGCATCACGTGATAGATAATTTTATGCAAATTCTTCCGACTACAACATAATTATTTTAGCAGCGTTTGTGAACTGAATTTCGATTGGCGATTCAACGGAAGTCTCTTCAGACTTGATTTCCCTCTGACCAGTGTATGCATTGAAACATGATACCTTATTGCAGCCGCAACCAATATACAAATGAACGTTCATATATGAATATCATTCGCAAAAAGCAATTTGTCCTAATTTTGCTGGCTCAGAGTAAAACATACATGCTTAGCGATTTCAGTCGGTCTGCGACTGCGAATTCCTCTTCTTATTGTAACTAGAAAACAAAAATTGATCCGCACTATAGTCCATCTGCAATCGATATGGATGCATTGAAAACAAATGCCATGGACCTCCAAAGAAGAATTATCCTCCATTCCACTTTGAAACAAAGCAAAGCAGATCCACTTGAAGACATCAAGTACTGCTTCATTTTTTATTTTATTTTTTTCGTTTTCCCAGTCCGTCTTGAACGGTTTCTTGGTCTTTTTTTATGGGTTTCTGCCAACCACATACCTTGTCGGCCGACCTAAAATGTTGATTATAACGATTGTACATCGCTTGTGATGGCGATGAAAAAAGAAAGAAAACTGGCCAAGCATGAGTTTTGTACAAAGTTTTATACAATATCTACTCGCAAGTCTATCTAATATAAACAAAAGAGTTAAATAATTTAACCCCGACCAAACAAAATCAGAAGGCATGAGCAACGTTCGATATATGTACATTTGATGGGAGAAAACTTTGATATTGAACTTACCTCTGAAGGTGGTATTTTCCAATTAGTCACTTTTGAAATTAGCAAAAATTCTTAAAAAATTTTATTGCACGCACTTATCCAGCAAGGATTCGAACACTGGTCTTGGAATTTTTAAGCCAGGCTTACATGTTTTTTTTACAAAGCAGCATTCCATGAATTCCAACTTAACTTGAAAGTCGTTGTAGTTGTTGCTGTTGTTCTCGTTCCAAACCGTCTGCTTCTGAGTTTCTCTAGTTGTCTGTAACGAAGATGCGACAATGAGAAATGTCAAATATGGTTATTGAGTTCGGTGACTGTGTGTGTGGTCTCTTGTGAGTTTTACTTCTTTCTGCGCTTTTCTGTTTGCGAAAAGAGAAATGAAAAAAAGGGAAAACGTTCGTAAGGCATGCGCACAATGTTTTTAAGTCAAGCTCAAGTCTAAAACATGTCATTAAGTATAGTTTGAAATAAATTAATTTTTCATACAATAATTATTGAGCCTGATATAGACTTTAGCAAACTTAACTTTTTATTTTCAAAAATTAAGTAACATCATAAGTTTTGAATTTTTGTTTTTAATAAAATTGCGTCTTGTGGTAACGAAACTAATAGAAGATTTTGATAAAAACTAAACGTAAGTGACAACAATCATGCCAAAAATGAGACGAAACACGGAATAATTCGCTGTCCTAGACAACGAACGGCATGAACATGGGGAAAACAAAAACTCTGTGTTCTCAAGACAAAGATTAACCGTCAAAGGATTTATTTTTATGTAGGACAACAGCCACAAACACGTATCAATGTTTTGTTAGGACTCCCTGTGAAATTTTAAGACCAAAATGAGAGTTTCTTTCTTCTTATTTTGTTTTCATATACAAATATACTTATTCTTTCCATTTAAGACTATTACTATTCTACTAAAGAGTTATATTTTATGCTAGACTTTGCTCTAAAAAAAAAACATCATAAAATTTGAACTAGTAAAGGGCTCAAACTACCAATCGCCAAATTAGGGACTGATAAGCACTAGTGGAGAAGTTGGTCCTGGTCGCTGATCACATTAAAATTAAAGAACAGTTCTTTTGACATTCAGGGCCAGTCAAAACCTTGACACAAGCTTTTTCATGTAGTTTTACTCTTCGGAGGGTTGCAATTTGAATTTGAATTTGAGCTCGGGATCTGACTGTAAACTGACCGAAGCACTGAACGTTGGGTCACGGATTTCTCAACATTTGTGGATCGTTTTATCCGACTTTTGACAGCACACACGACAGCGACATACAAAACAAAGAGTCTTTGTTACCCAGCCAGTTTTGGCAGATGATTTAAAATAAATTTCATCAGAGCAAAATACTCTAAGATATGTGATGTAAGTTATAAGAGACTGGATCTTATAAATAATAGGTTGTTTGCTTCGCATGTTCACTGAAAAGTATCTTATTAACTGCAAACTTTTATTTTTGATACATAAGCAGGTGCGCGGCATCCCTTGGAAAATAGTTAACGCCTTAAATTCAGCCATTTACGTGTTTCGCACAATGGTAGGACAACCAACTTCACACTTGTTATTAAATGTGACAACTAGCGAGCACACACCTCACATGTGCTTTAGCTGACGGTGATGCGAAGTAAATAAAATATTTCTGATAAAATGACTGTTTTAAAATTTGAAAGAAATAAGTTAAGAAATCTATTGAAGAATGAAAATGATTATATTTTGGATTTGTTAGCAACCACCAATGTACCGGATTCAATTGAAGGTAATTTCTAAAGTAAAGACAATGAAAATCACTAAGGAAATCATAAATTTCAGACACAAATTATAGTGATTACCTTTTGGACAAAGCAGGCAAACACTCAAAACCCGCTGTAAATGAAAAATGCAATACCGTAGAAGAATTGGAGACGCGACTCAATACTATAAAAAATAAAATGAAATCAAAGAAACGTGTAGTTTCTAAAAAATCATTGAAAAAACGTGAAGCCAAAAAGTTGAAACAAAACAAGGAGTACAAAAAAGTGTTACGAACTGCAAATACTTTGATGGAAAAGGCAAAGGAATCAGCGAAGGCAAGCCTGCCCAAGCAAAACCAGAATCCCGTCCCAAAGTCAGAGGAAAAAATTGTGTTCTCCAAGTTTGATTTTTCTGCACATCTTGGCGCCAAGCCACGAAAGTCCAAAAAGGATCGGACAACAAACAACCCAAAGGATATACTTAAAAAAATAAAAGAGTCCGAAAAGACGTTGAACGCATTAAAGGAGCAGGGAGAAGATGCCAAGGTGAATGAAATGAAAACTGAAATGAAATGGAAGAAAGCATTTCAAAAGATTGAGGGCAAGAAGGTGAAGGACGATCCAAAACTGTTGTACAAAGCTATAAAGCGAAAGAAAGACGAACACAAGAAATCAAAGCAGAAATGGATTGAAAGAAAGAAGAAGGTGGAAAGTATGGTGCAGAATAAACAGAAAAAACGTACAGAAAATATCAATAAAAAGCTCAAGGAGAAGACGAATAAGAAACTTAAAAAATTAACTAAAAAAGGACGAATTATACCAGGCTATTAAAATTACAAGCGTGCAGTTTTCTTTATTTTTTTGTTTCCTTCATCAAGCAAATTTATGAGGACCCAATGGTTTGACTTAAGGTCTTTAGTTCTCGTGATCTTTGTAATATCTTTATAATAAATACAAAATGGAGCTGGTAGAAAACCGATGATCGCCACATTTCCCTCCGGTTTAATCAGAAAGGTGACTTAATAGCCATTTTGTCACTGTTCATGTAATTCTTCTTTTCAACAGATTCCAGAAGTTTTCATTAGTTCATTGTATCAAGCGTTTTGCTTAAGTCACTGAATATGACAAGATGATGATTGTTGTTGACTTGGTTCGTATGTTTTCCTCCGGTTTTAAAAGTTGTTGAAATAAGATGTAAGTTTTCATGGACATGATGATAGTTTTTATCGTAAAGGTGTTTTGTAAGCGATTCTAGTTTGGATTTGGCTGGTTTTCTAAATTGCATGTTTCCACGCGTTTTTCCACAGCCTTTATAAGTTGATATAGGGGAATATCATATTCTATATACATTTGCACTCATTCCGCAAAGCCTATACCGTTTTCCTTAACGTGCATTTTAAGAGAAATTTTGGCCGTTATCACGGCTTTGCAGATTGCAATGGTTCCAGTATTTTTGAACAACTTCTTGACAACTGTGAAGCAGCCCATTTGCAAACATCAATGCCAAAGATTTAATACTGCTTTCTTGTTGCTACTGATTTCGATTAGTTATGCAGTTGATCTTTATTCCAATAATTTCACATCGATCTTAATCGGAGCCCCAATTAAAGCAAAGAATAACAACTAAATAAATCCAACTTAAGAGGAACTGGTCATCCTACATCCCATTGTAAATTCTTTTAGTTTATACCAGTTCTATGCCCAGAAAGTCTTATGAAATTTGAATTAAAATCAAAATGGAATGCTTGTTGAACAATCTGAACATCTGCTTGTATATGGAAACAATATTGAAATATATTGGAGAATGCTGCGAATGGATTGAAACCGAAAAGACACAATTGGGATTGTTGTCTATTGAAAACAAAAGTAAAACAAATTAAATGACAAAACAATGTGTAAGTGTGTATATAATTTGATTTTGTAAAATAACAACAATACAAAAAAAAAAAAATAATTGCATTCATCTTAAATTTAATAATAATATAATAATAATAATATGCATATGAAGAGGTAAGTAAGGTAATTTGAATTCAGCAAAATAAAACATTAGCTATAATTTAAATTGAGTTTGGACGTTCTCGCTGTGATCTTTGGATGAAATCTTGTATAGTATATAATCATACAGCTAATTCCTACATAATAAAAAGCGATCGATAGCACGCACAACGGATAGAAGAATGCAACAGATCGCATACCATCCGACGAGAACAGAATAAATATTGCAACGCAAGCAATGTTCTCAAACGAATTAAATGTGTAGTAAACTATATATTTATTTCTGGTACGTCCGTCTTTTGGCATTATGTATGTAAACAAATAGACAATTCCCAGGACTATGCAAAATAGAAAATTTCCTAAGGAAAGCTCACAAAACTGAGGTCGATCGATGAGGAATGTTAAAAATCCAAAAACAGCCGCATGTGTAATACAACTCAGGAGCGTCCATATTGGAAACAGGCTTGCGACTAATGAAATACAAAGCGTGCGTGATACTGCAAAAGAAATTCAATTCAAATGTGAACAAAACATAAATGACTTCGAGTGCAAGTAGAAATTAAGCTTTACCTGAAACACAAAAGTGCCAGCAAAGTTGTAAGACAAAGCCATTTGCTTGGATGTTATGTTTGTCTATTTGGGCATAGCGATTACATCGTTGGTACGCCGCTAAGCACCAGGCCATGCTGCCAAAATACGAACAGATGGCCACAATTTGTATACCTTAAAAAAAAGTTTAATTTCATTGATATTTTTTCCATACAGAGTTTTGGAATTTGTACTTACTTGATATCTCTTCTGACAACGATAAGACAATTGATATTTGAAGAATCTTCTGAGGAGCTGCTTCAAGAAAGCATTCGAAAATTCGTAAAAACGCAACATCGCTCTCCTCACGTATCATTAATTTGTAGAATCTACAAAGAGTCTATTTTAGCTTAAAGAAAATCAAGTCTTGTCGTTTAAGTAACGAAAAGTTTCCTACGCTTTGTCCTTAATTAAACAGACAGCGCATTATTCAATTTCAACTTACTTCTTTTGAGCTTCGACATCGCCTCTTCTCTCGGCTTTTTTACAGGATATAGAATAACACAGCGAGTTCCAGTACCTGTAAAAAATCATTTCAGTTCATTCTCAAATGCATAAGTGCCTCTCGAACACTTACCGAAATAGAAATGACGATAGGAATGTAATCCAAGTGACTTTGTAATTTCCCTTGTTAAGCACCTTATCTTGAAGGCACCTTCAATAAATACAGAATTTCTTAGTTTATAGAAGAAACCTATTTCCGTATCACCTTGATTGCACTTACATGTTGGCATGAATAAGTGTTGTAATTATAGTTGGAATGACAATACAAGCTGTAGTCCATATAAAATAGTTGATATTTCCTTTCTGGTAATAGCTAAAGGCCAGTTTAAAGTTAATTATCACAGCGACAGCTCGCATTACTATTGATAAGCCCGTCGAAAATATCTCGTAGTACTTTATGGAATACTTGGCATCGGTGGTTTCCTCGTTCTGTGGAGCAGCTCTTTCCCGTATAAGGACGCTCTCCTGCCATTCTTTCTGGTTCTTGTGTTGCTTTTGTGATGTTCCGATGCCATGATCCATATTATTGTTATTATTATTATGTTTGGCAAGAATATTTCATACTAAACAGAGTGAATTTCAAGAGGAATGCCTTGCGAATGAAAGTGAAACTATAACATAAACAGAGACTTGTCCAAAGTGAACTGAGTGATGCATCTGTCAAACGCGAGTCATAACAGAAAAAAAACTTGTTTGTTTCTACAATTCAATCATCAATTCATTAAAAAAAATATATTTTCTTATTATTCTATACGTCAGTTTTAATCTTTTTCCACTTTTTAGGTTTATATTTTTTTTTTTGATATTTGAGGAACGTGCATATAAATTTTAATATTAGGAAATACGAAAACTGATTTGTTTTTTTACTTTGTGATTTGTTTTTCCGAAAATATCGATAGCAACTTCACATGGAGTGACATGGGGCTATCGATATAATTTGGCGGCGTTCATCATAAATGAATCAATTCATTTGTTGGAGAGGTTGTTTTTTTGTTTAATCAAATCCGTCAGGGTAATTTTCGGACGAGGACTTTTTTATTCAGGCAAACAACGACCGATTTTTACTTATTTGCGGGCGAGAGATGAGCAGAAAGAAAATGGGTTCACCAAAAAGTCATTAACATAATTTGTTTTGTCCGTTAGAGCATAGATAGATAAATTTGACGGTCTGTATGGGCCTTTCCTTATTCAGTATTTTCAAGTAGAGATGTTTGGTAGAAGAAAGTATTATCATGTAACTCCTCGAACGACAAAAAAATAGAATAGAAAGTCCAACACTCGGCTCCATATAAAAGA
The DNA here is from genome assembly GCA_963555765.1 of Orthonevra nobilis. Taxonomy (NCBI): domain Eukaryota; kingdom Metazoa; phylum Arthropoda; class Insecta; order Diptera; family Syrphidae; genus Orthonevra; species Orthonevra nobilis. The sequence continues at coordinate 47,250,248 of OY743224.1, read as the reverse complement.
ATTCACAAGTGTGGTTGTTCTCCTTCGAGTTTTGATCCAAGGCGCTGTCTATTACTCACGTGAGGCTCGAAAGTGGGGGAGGGGAATCCTTAAAAAATCACGAAATATCACAAGGGGGTTGGGGGTGCAGTAATATATCAGGTGTATTTATTTTTTCGTCAAACGCGTACAAAATCGAAAGCGCCTTGTAGTGTAACCTTGATTCGCCGTTTTGCCAGGCAACGAACGAAGTGAAGTTCCCGCGAACCGCGATAATCGCCCGCCGGACTTAGCGGAGTTCTATACGATCCATTCTTTCGGAACTCTTCGTTATACCTCCTTACCCGATTTGGCAGTTGTCCAGTGGGCTATATATTCCAAAGCCTCAAGAGCACGATGGCAAGACGTTTGCTCCATTTCTTCTGCGTCGGTCTTTTGAAATTACTCCAAAGTATGAAGGCTTCGGCAAATTGATTTATGACCTGTATTGCCCTAGCCTGCAGAAGGATCGTCAAATACTTTTGGAAAGGACATGTCAGCGGTGTGCATTGTACAAAGAAATTCAAAAGGCACATGTGAATTCTTGTCAGAAGCAACTGAATCCGAGCAAAAATAGTGTAGAGATGCACAATCTTCGTCCTTTCCGCATCCTTACGCGACGGTCGAACGGTAGATCGAGAGAGATTCTCTGCGTAGTGCGCGAAAATGATGATGAAATGTCTTAAACCTCATCATGTATCACCAAGGGGGAGGGGGCGTTAAAAAATGCAAACAAAAAACATCACGTGATTAGTGGATGGCCCCTAAGATGTTTGAGCAAATCGAGCTAGCCTAGATTGACTAGGAAAAGTCGAGTGTATGAAAAAACGATTTCTTGTCGACAGCATGTACTAAACATATTTTGTTTTATCCTGATTTATTTAAAGACAATCTGTTCCGATCTCTATTTGAATTGTCGTGGGTCCGTGCGATGATGTACATCAGTCTGTGTATCCCAAATAACCATTTGTGTGGTTAAATATGATAATACTTAAAGCTGTAAAAATATATTCCAATACATCGACTTCGGCTTGACGACACCGCATTTACCCATCAACACCTTTTCAAAACGGAAAACCGACCGTCATGTACTTATCAAAGGATAGTTTCCATCAATCACCTACTTGAACCTTGTCTCCTCACTCAGATTTGATTAAAAAGAAAATCAACCTCAACTCCGACATTCCGGAAGTATTATCTGAACCTCGTCAACTAATATAGAAATTATATTTTAAATATTTGATTACTTAATATCAAATTTCAAAGAGCCGATAGCTTTGCTGCGAGTGATTCAAATAGTTATTATTAGTAACTTATTTTAATATTTAATTGATAAAAAGAAACAAATAAATAAAAATTTGGCCATTGCGTTGCGATAGGATACGTACCAGTAAACATCGATCGGTGCTAGGTGGTTGTCGATCTCATTGTTCCGGACACCACTTAGCAGCAGAGAATATAAAGTTATCATCACAAAAATCGCCAATAACATCAGACGCTAAAAAAATACTATCGCGTAAAAAAAAAATCAAAACGACCGTCAACTATGTGCAACGCAATTTCCGCAGCCCAAGAGTTCAACATTTCCTTCGACTCACCCACCTTGGCAATTAGACCCAGAGTCTATAGTAACAGATCTAAACGCACTCCAAAAAAACTCAACACACAGCGACATATACAAGGCATTGTTCTCCGAAGTATCCAACCGATTCAAGAACCAACATTGGAAACTTGTTTTTACCGACGCCTCTAAGACAAAACACTGCACTTCATTTGCAGTCGTCGATGAAAACAAAAGGTTTGTTACCGCATTTTGTTTCAACCTTCACCGCAGAAGCTAGAGCTATACTGCAAGCTACAATAGATGCCGGGACAAAAACTACACTCGTCTGTACAGATAGCCTATCAACATTAGAAGCTTTAAAAAACATGAACAATAATTGTGAAATTATCGAAGCCATCAGAGATAAGCTGATACAACACAAAAAAATCTTTAAAACTTCTTTGGGTGCCTGGGCACATGGGAATTCAAGGAAACGAGTACGCCGATCAGGTAGCAAAATTAGCGATTAAAGAACCACTCCAAATGTTTAACTGCTTCAACCGAATTGACCTTCAGAGAGATATCAAAAGACTTTTGGAAAGACTTTACTCATCACTACTCATCGATTAACCCCGGAGGCCTTTCGACAATATATCCATCCAGCTGTTCAAAAAAAATGATAACATGTTTTCTGCGTCTTGGAATAGGACATATCCAAATCACTCATGGGTACCTCCTGAACAAAACCACACCATCCAACTGTCAACTTTTCTCTGAGAACACACCCCAATCCATGCAACATCTCCTCGACTGCCAGAAGATTAAGGAAGCACTCCAAAGCACATCTTGCTCTCTTTCACTTAAAGAACTGCTCATGACACCATTAGGAACCAACATCAAGAAAGCATTTACGCTTCTCAAGTATTTAAATATTACTAATAACATTTAACCAACTCTTTTGTTCTGTTTTAATACTATAACCCATATAATCATAATTAAATCAACACTTAACATTTATTTTCTTAACTTGTACCTGCTCCTCGTAAATATCTTCATATAAGTATACATACATTATATATTAATATATTTAGCTGATAGTCCTGGTAGTTATGGCTAAGCAAATATTGTTTTTGTAATTTACTTACATAATAATAAAGATAATAATAATAATAATAATAAAGCTTCATAGGACTCACAATATAGCACTTCTTCTCAAGTCCCTTCCCTCTAGGCTAAAAAGGGTATGAAAGCTTTGTTTATATGCTTACTCGATCGGTGATGTTGTCTGTCCAAGTCAATGTATATAATTGGAGCATTGTTTGAGTCCTTTTTGTACTGAATTTATGAAATATCCTAGGTAAAATGAAACAAGAGCTCCCTTTCAAAAACATTCTTCACATCTTATTATAGAAAGTTGGAGGAAAATAATCTGTTAAGTGACATAAATGCTGCTCTATTTTTTTGTACTAAATAATTATGTCGATTAACCACAAGAAAATCAAAATTCATCTGAAAATTCATTAAGTCTCTAATCTTGACAGAAAGCTTGGTGTTCATTGAGCTGGGATTTTTATGGAAAATTGAGCCATTAGCATATCGGTAAGGATCTCTTCGCTTTGGGTCACTACACAAAATGGGGGCGATGATGTTTGAGCGGCTAAGATTGCCACAATATGAACGTTGTTGTTGCTGCGAAATTGAGTAATTTTCACGCCTTAATCTGCTTGAATTATGTTTGCAAAGTTTGGGGGGGCTCCATAAGGATTCAAAATTTTGAGCTCCATTACATAAATACTTGACCCGATAATTTTTTCCATTTTCGATGCATCAGTATAAGATTTAGTAATTTAGTAAAATAGTGTCATCCTTCCATTCTTTTCTAGAATGCCTGTCTTGCTCCCGGCCAAAGGGTCTGTTAGACCACCTGTCTCCTTTAGACTAAACGCAATGCCCGACACAGTAAATTTTATGTACGAGTAAATGTAAGTCGATTGGTATAATATGTTAACTAACACATATGATCATAGAATCCTTTTCTACTTTTTTTTTTTTTTTTTTTAAAATAGTGCTCAAGTGCTCAAGGGATTTGAAGTACCCTTAAAGTGTTTTTTTACACAGCACAAGCAGAAGCGGAAGGGAGAGAAAGGAGGTACCAGTGCACATTGGTTTTAACTTGTTGTAGGTTGCAGTGCAAAGGAAAAATAGAGCGAGGTAACGCATTCCACATGTGCATTGTACGGCTTATAAAAGAATTTCTAAATTTCACAGTGCGCCCGAAAGTAGGATTTAGGGTAAACTGATGAGCATTCGATGATGTACGGGTGTTGCGAGTGAATTTATGGCGGGGCGGAATGCAATTAGCTATTTCGACGGAGCATTGGTGGAAGAAATAGCGATAAAACAAAGTCAAGCAAGACACATTTCGACGGTGTTCCAGCGAGTGAATTGTTTTCGATATGTTGTCATCGTCTACCAGTTTTATCGCTCGCTTTTGAATTCTATCTAGGAGTTGCAAGGTGCACCTGCCCAGATGTGAGCGTTGTACTCCATTTTAGGCCGAATAAAAGCCTTATAAATTATGGCTAAATCAGAAGGGGTAAAAAACTTCTTGCACCAGTTAAGAAAACCTAAGCATTTCGGTGCATTCTTGGCTATATCGAATATTTGGTCATTCCAACGTAGGCTAGAATTGACGCACATACCGAGCATTGAAAGCTCTTCGATTTCTTCGACGCAAATGCCTTCATGGACAATGGCTGGTTGTTAGGGTTTCGTTTTAATGACACAAGACAGCATTGGGTTTTGGAAGTATTAAATTCTACTCTTTTGGCTTGTCCCCATTTGGTTATGAATTTAATGAGTTAAGCATACGTTGTCGCTCGATGTCCACGTCCGAAGATCAGGGGCGTGAATCATTATACGCATATGAGAAACTGAGGGTACTGTCATTTGCGAAGGAATATAACTTTCGGTAGAAAGTGCGGTTATTATCAATGAACATATTGTACATACTTCCAGTTCGGTGATGACGTCTGGTTCAAAGAGGTAGGAAGACTTAAAGTTTTACTCGGATATATGCTTTGGTGATTTAGTTAAAAATTGAAGGCAACCTCCCTCTTACTGGACCGACAATATCGCGAATGTTCTTATTACATCTTTGTTGAAATGAGGAGACAATAAAGCCAACATTCTGAGGCTTGTCGATCAGAGTGGATATACTTTTAAAAGGTCATGTAGCCGGCAGTAAAAAATGCTTGTTTCAAGAAGAAGCGAATGCAATTAATATAGCCATTTCCAAATAAAGATAAAAATCATCATTGAAAAATATATTAACAAACAAATTCATGTAGGAACAACTGCTAGGACATGTAAAAGACAATATGGCTTCGCTGTTAGTTATTCACAGCAGCCCGGAGGTTATTCCCAACCTCCTATTACTCCAAAGATTTCCATTCCTCGTGAAACCTAGAAAGCTACATCGCCTCCAAATCATATGAAACCCATATGTATGCACGAGTAGAATATCGTAGGCCAAACGTTGTCGGCAAATCTCGCAATTGCCTTGCATATTAAAATCTTAAATCATGCCAAACATTCCGACCCAAGCATGTACCACTTAATAAATCCTATGTACATGTACATATGAAGGTCTTACACACTCAAGTATTCTCTTTACAGATTTTATTAGTTGGGCACGTTGCCATTGGCATAAGTCGTAGAACTCCTCGCACCCCAACTTAAGGACTCAAAATTATCATTTATGAATAATACATGCATCCGAGATGGGGAATTGAATAAAATATTGAAGTTAAAATTGGCTAACGTGCCTTAAATGTAATTCTGTTATAGGAGAGGTTTAATATGTTTGTTATGGCTATATGTGCTCTTGAATACTTTTAAGAAGCTTAACTGGCTATCAATATATATATTTATTTAGGACGAACGACACGATTTGATGTATCCACTGTTTTATTATTATTCATGATTTGTTTGTTTATGTGTTTATGTTTAAGGAGGCTTGTTTCTTGCTGATTTAATTTTCCGAATACGTCCAGACTAACGCAGGACTTCGGCAAGGATATGCATTGTCATGTGATTTTTGATCATAGAGTATGCTGTGACCGGCAGATTTTAACTCGGAAGGCAATTTTGGGATACGCAGACGATAATGACATCATCAGTTGAACCCAATTTTCGACGGTTTTCAAGCATAAATCGGCCGATTCTGCTGCAATTTCACGTTCGATATTCGTTCGAAGTTCATCAATCGTCGTTGGCTTGTTGGCATAGACCATAGACTTGACGTAGCCCCACAGAAAATAGTCTAACGGCGTCAAATCGCATGACCGAGGCGGCCAAGCGACTGTACCATTTTGTGAGATAACACGTTCTCCAAACTTGGTTTCCAATAAATTGATTGTGACATTCGCTGTGTGGCTTGTGGCACCATCCTGTTGGAACCACATGTCCTCCAAGTCCATATCATCCAATCGGTGCCAAAAATATTCGGTTATCATTGAACGGTCGCGATCCCCATTCACAGTAACGTGCTGGTCTTGATCATCACGGAAGAAGTACGGCCCAATGACGCCGCCGGCCGGCCCATAAACCACACCAAACCGTAATTTTTTCGGGATGCAATGATGACTCATAGAGTACGTGTGGATTGCTGCCTGACCAATACCGCAAATTTTTTTTTATTGACGGAGCCTCATCGCTGAAGATGATTTTTCGATTAAAATCCGAATCATTTTCAAGTTGTTGCTCAGCCCAATTCACTAACATATGACGCTTCTGGTGGTCAAGCGGCTTCAGTTCTTGCGTCAATTTAATCTTGTTAGGATGTAGACCAAGATCTTTTCGCAAAATTCGCCACAACGACGTCACAGAGATGCCCAACGCTTGAGAACGAAGTGTGAGAGACACATTTGGGCTTTCTGCAACTGAAGCCTCAGCGGCAGCAATATTCTCGACACCACGGGCACTTCTTTGTCTCACTGGCACGGGAACATTTTGTACTGTGCCTTTGGACTCAAATTTTCCCACTAGACGCACAATTGTTGATCTGCTAGGACGATTATGACGACCATAAATTGGACGTAGCGCTCTTAACGTTGAGGCCACTGAGTCCGAATTCCGGTGGTAAATTTTAATAATTTCGACTCGTTGTTGGCTCGTATATCATGAAATGGTAAACCTTACTGAAGCGAAATGTCAAAAGAGCGGCAAGAAATATGGCGTCGTTTGCTGTCCCTGTCGCTCTACTTTTGTAGCGTCCCTATTGAAAAACCATTTATTAACATCGTAAGCGACACCCTCGTGAATATGCGACCAAGATTTCCCCTAGGCAATCGATACTTCTTCGGTCAGCCTAAACGTCTAGGACTACTCAAAGGACAAAACTAATTTTCTAGTCACTAATTTTATCAGTGTTTATATATTGAGCCGAATGTTGGATGATTTTAGGGACCTTCAAAAGAAATATTCTAATGTAAACTCTGCGAGCTGTTTATGTCCTGAAGGTAAAATTCCGTCGGTTCTTATGAATTGGCCACATCGATTCCCAGCCACCAGGTTCATAAACAAAAAGTGAAGACCGACTCTTTGGTTAGAGCATCAAGCATAGACAGAGGCCGGTCCCGAGATATATGGAAAATATAATGGACTACCGGTTGAAAATGTCGTCAATCAATGCTTTATTGAGGAAAAATAATTATAAATTCAATATTCAAAGTATTGCCCATCGCTAGCCAACAATTTTTCCATTTTTCTGGCAATTCATGGATAACCGTTCTAAAAAATTCGACCGGTTTGGCGGCAATCCACGAATCGATCCATTTTTTGACATCATCGAAATGACGGAAGTGCTGGTCAGCCAGGCCATGTTGCATCGATCGGAAGAGATAGTAATCGGATGGCGCAAGGTCTGGACTGTACGGCGGATGGGGAAGGACATCTCATTTGAGCGTTTCAAGGTAAGTTTTGACGACATTTGCAACATGTGGCCGAGCATTGTCATGTTGCAAAATGACTTTATTGTGTCTTGCGACCGATTCCGGCCGTTTTTCCTTCAGTGCTCAGCTCAAACGCATCAATTGTCGTCGGTAAACCTCGCCTGTGATTGTTTCATTCGGTTTTAGCAGCTCATCATACACAACACCCTTATGGTCCCACCAAATGCACAGCATAACCTTCAGGCCATGAATATTCTGAACGCCGTCGATGTTGAGGCATGTCCGGAGTATCCATACGTTGCCCGACGTTTTGGATTATCGTATGGTACCCATTTTTCATCACCAGTGACGATCCGATGCAAAAAAGACTTCTTTTATTGGCGTTCAAGAATCATTTCGGACATGCAAAATCGGTGTTCGACGTCTCGTGGCTTCAATTCATACGGCACCCAATGTCCTACCTTTCGGATCATTCCTATTGCTTTCCAACGATCGGAAATGGTTTGCTGAGCGACGCCAAGTGATTTTGCAAAGTTCTTCTTGCGTTTGTGACGGATCTCGATCGAGCAATGTCTCCAATTCATGGTCTTCAAACTTTTTCACCTGGCCGGGGCGTTCTTTGTCTTCGGTGTCGAAATCACCATCTTTGAACCGCGTAAACCACCGCTGACACATTCTAACGTCTATAGCGTAGCCCGGGTAAGCTTCGGTAAGCAATTGATGCGCTTCGGTTGCTTTTGTCTTTGAATGAAAGAAGCATATTAAAACTTCCCGCAAATGTTGTTTTGATGGCATGAATGTATACATTTTATGGCTTTACAAAAACTTGTGTGTTTTCACTAGTGACCAATAGCCTAGACTGAAATAATTAGAAAATGACATGAAGTTTCTGATGTGACAGCTGTCATGGTCAAAATTCACCTCAGATTAATAGATATGAAGTTGTTTGCAATAACGAGGTAGTCATATTAATTGGCTCAGGCGCAGATCCTCCAAGGATCGACTCTGAGAAGCACTCAGAGCGCCTTAAGAGTCGGATCTTTTTAAGGCGCTCTGAGTGCTTCTCTTGTACAACTGATATTGATATTGGGAAAAACTCATCATCTGCTCTCAATGATGACCGGTGGATGTTAAATTTATGCTTCGAAGGATCGCTGTTTCGTATCGAGTAATTTTTCGTCTAAAAACCGCAGGCTAAAGGACCGACTTCATAAGAAATTTATTTTGCAATTCGAGAGAGGCTCTTTATACACGGCCATTTCAATTTATGTAAAAGTTTTAACTGACCACTGTAATTCCATCACCGATATGGTCACAAGTATCTTGTAATCAGAAAGTTTTCCTCTCGCAGAGTGAAGCAATTTCGATATAACTACTCGTCTAACTTCCATCAAAACAAAGGGGATAAAGGTTCATCACCTGAAAGCTACGATGAGCATAAGGGTCTTGTACAATGTTAGTTTAAAAAAACAAGTTAGGGCTTTCATGACTTAAAAATGGGGATAAAAAGGGTGATAAAGATGAGTTTAGGATGTATGTAGGAAGTATAGTATAGCTAAAAAAAGGACCTATATTGTTATTGATGACTTACATTGGCTCTTGAGGATTGTGCACTAAAATCTGCGATTCCTTTCATCGGACAAACTTTCATCCGATCATTAGAATGATTCGATGTATGTAAACTACCGACGTGGTTGTCGGTACAGTCTACTGTAAGAACTTCTGGTTGGTGTATCAATCACGTGCTTCTTATTGAGAAGCTGATTTCAAGCATTCTGGTAGGTTGGTTTCAGCTTAAGAGTTGCTCTCTGACTGAGTGAAAACAAGAAGGCCAAAATCGATTGTTTTTATTTGACTTTGATTCATTTCGAGAATAAAATGCTGTCCTTTGTCACTTTGATGTTCAAAGGTTCATACCTCGTCTTTGTTACTCTTTAAGAGTGAGTTAACACACCCATCATCAACATCAACATTTTTTCAGTTGATACCACGAGGAGATGATGATGCATTGCTACCCACCAAATATATAATCCACCTCATTACAATTCGTAACGTAGCTCCTTAATCCCCAACAATTTTAAATATTTACGACTCAATAAACAGACTGGAGAAATATGAGTTATTTATGATCGAATAAACGCCATTCAGACCTCAAAAATCGTTTAAAATGACCCCCGCTTGTTGACCAAATAAATTCAAAAAGGCACATCCTCCCTTCAACGTCCGACTTGATTAATCAAACATCTATTCTAGTATTTGCGGTAGAGCCTACCATTTCTATACTTAAGGGTCATTCAAAGACTGCTTAACTGCTCTTTAACACCAACAGCCAAGGACGACGACAAACCAAATGAATAAGTAAGATCTAAGTCTCCCATATAGATTCTGTGATAAGTAACACTAAAACCTTAAGCATATGCAAAAACACATACATACACACAAATTTATATTTCCACCCCAAAAAGGACATCGCGCCATCCTACGTTTCTATTTACTAGGCATGTCAATACCGACTTGTAAATAAAAAAAAAAACTTGTTGAATGCACCTCGATTCCATGGCCAAATATAAGGAAGGAGCATGAAAAAAAAAACACTCTGGTGTACAATAACAAAAGATCCAATCTCTCGACATTCTCTCACTATACACACAGCGTCATGTCATCGAGAAATATCTCCTTGCAAGAAGGACTTTGATTTCGTGGAGCATCCCCGAGAGCTTTCACACAAACATCGAGCAGTCAGGCAGGCAGGCACGTTGCGGTTAAGCAGGATGGGCCTGTAAACGCCTTATCCAACACATTCGATTCTCTTATACCACCAATCTGCAATGTAAGGATACCAATCTCATACAAAACGCAGTGACTGCTGGATTCGAAAACCCGATGCTTTTCTGTAAGCTTTCAAACGCTGGCGCTGTTGTTATTGTTGTTGTTCTTTCATATTCCTTCGATAGTCTGCACATCGAAAGTGTGGTCGTGTATTGTGGTGGCAATGACTGCCCAAACAGATTCCCATCGTTTCTGTTCAAAACGTACGCAGCAGACGCTGCGGCTGCTAACGCCAAAGATGAAAACAACAAAATATCGAAAATGTCATCATGCCAACAAGTTGTAGTAGTATGATTTGGTCCTTACTATCGTTACAGTGTACGGCAGCAGGCAGCGGGTGAGAAAGGATCCACGAGTCCTTTAGCGTGAGTTTCACGAAAAAAAAACATTATTTATCGTCGGTTAAAGGTGTTTTCGAAAGTATCTGTTTATTTTTTTCCTGTTTTCGAATTGTGTGAATGCATTTTTGGGCGGATCATATTTTATATTCGAAAGTGATAAGTGAAAATATATAAAAAAAAAAAAAAACGAGTGCATCATTAAAGCAGCTGTTTAAAAAGAAGGATTCCCCTTAAGTGGTAAGATTATAAACAAGTATATTTTGTTTTTAATTTACAAGCAGAATCTTTCTGTCAATACCCAAGAAAAGGGGGCTTTAACTCACTTAGGTGATAAGATGTCCTAGATGTTGTGGACAAACCCTATCCCATATATCTGCTACGTGTGTACATGCCAGTGGAAAAAAGTGGTACATAGCTAACACCCTAGACATGCATATTGATTCAGGATCTTCTAACAAACAATTGTCCAGGCATGTTGTCTTCCGAGTGCTTTCACAGAGAATCGTCCTGAATAAGTATGTACGTCACCCATCCCCCTTTTGAAGTACTCATACGAATATGAATTATGAATAGTTAATAGATTAGGGACCATGATGGCGCTCTGTGTACGTGCTGCATATAAATTTAGTGATTAGTTTCTTAGCCAGGAGCGTTATGGGCCTTACAATAAAAATGGACTCTTGGATGTCTTTGCTTCTGTGTGCAATCATATCGGGAAACGTGCTGATTTTATGACTTATAAAAGCCAATTGAAGTTTCGCTAACATAGCTGACGTGATGTGAAGTTTTGCGATTTTTTTTTTACTTAAACATGGTTCGCCCATGGCTTTGAAACATAAAACTTGTTAAGATGGATATCAGTCGAAACAAGTTAAGTCATTAAGAACCGACGAGCTAAAATTTCTATTAGAAGACGTGAAGCTTGAAGCTCATTATCCTAAATGGTTATAACTAACGGTAATTGGCTTAATGAATGAGACAAGAAAATTAGCTACACGTTAGTGCCGACATCAAAATGGTTGTCAGGCTTGTCATATCCCTTATTAATTCAACGATAATTTTATAGAGAACGTTGAGAATGTCAATGAAATAGGTGCAGAGTGAAGACATACAAACTTTAATACCCCTTTTAACATCAGGTAAGTAATAAGTGGGAGTATTAAACACTGAATATTAAAATGTATGCGATGTTTAAGGATCCTTTTTTTTTATAAATTTACTCGCGCTCAAGGCGTCACGAATAACTTTTTACGGTTTGTTAATATTAAACACGTGGATAAAGTGAAAGGAAGAAATCAGAAGATAGCAGAGAATGAAGAACACGAAGCACAGTGTTTTCGAAGGGGATCATTCCACATTTGATTTGTGCGGTTAAAGAAGGTTTCAATATACTTGACAGAACATTCGAAAGTGGGTTTAAGGGTAAGCTGATGAGAATTTTCGGTGTAGATATTGAAGGATTGGAATGCAGACATCGATGTCGATGCATCGATGTTGAAGTGACTTGTTTGGCATTATAATTTTTCGTCTCTTATAAGTTTTAACTCGAGGAAAATATATGTTATCCCTCGGCCACTATTGTACTTGGATGATCCAAACATTGGGATCGCCTATGGTTGTCGATGTCAAGGGCTTGACCATCTACTCTGACCGATTAAGCTGGGCAGCCATTGCAGTGCCGTGAAATTGATCTCAACGGCAAATTGTGACCAAACTAGACTAGGTACAAGAGGCAGAGCGAGATGGATGGAACTACTTTGGTCGCAGTTCAGGGAAGACCCCACACGGTTGGTGGTACATTTGACTGAGGCTCGCGATCTGCACTGAGGCTCAGGTCCAATTTGTCTTTCCTTGGAATTATGTACTACTGTGTCCAAAAAATAAGGTGACATTGTATTTATTTTGAAAATTCTTTATTTATTCTTCCAAATCAATTTCATCCCCTTCAAAGTAATCCCCTCCCGATGCAATGCACTTATGCCAACGGATTTTCCAATCTTTGAAACACTGGTTGTAGTCACTTTCCGGGATGGCCTTCAGTTCCGTCTTCGCTGCGGCTTGAATCTCCTCTATCGTATCAAAACGGTGTCCCCGGAGCGGTCTTTTGAGCTTGTTGAACAGCCAGAAGTCGCACGGCGCCAGATCAGGTGAATATGGTGGTTGCGGAACGATATGAACGAAATGATCACGAATTACGAGTGCGGTATGGGATGGTGCATTATCGTGGTGTAAAAACCAAGAATTGTCTTTCCACAATTCCGGCCTTTTTAGGCGGATAGCGTTACGCAAACGACGCATAACGTTCAAATAATATTCCTTGTTGACTGTTTGGCCGGTTGGAAGGAATTCATAAAGCACAACACCACGATAATCGAAGAAAACTGTCAACATGACCTTGATTTTTGAGCGACTTTGGCGCGGTTTTTTTGGTCTCGGCTCTCCTTTGGCACGATATTCGCTCGATTGTTCGGTTGTTTCGGGGTCGTAAGCATAGATCCAAGTCTCATCGCCAGTTATAATGCGTTTCATGACATCCTGGTAGTCGGAAAGCATTGTTTCACACACTTCAACGCGACGCCTTTTTTCCAAAAAATTCAATGTTTTCGGTACCAGTCGAGATTTGACGCGCTTGAGGCCCAAAGCATCCTTCAAAATGGTATTGACTGAGCCTTTCGATAAGCCCTTCGTCTTCGACACGTTCACGGCCGGCTTGGAAATCACTATACCACTTGTAAACATTTTTTTTTAACATAGCCTCATCATCAAAGGCTTTCTGCACCATCCTCAACGTATCCGCAGCAGAAAATTGATTCCGAAAACAAAATTTAATGCAAATTCTTTGCTCAATAAATTTTGACATAGCAAAAAACGAAAAACTCACTTTTAGCAGCTCACAAAACGACGCGTATCTCTATACTATGAATATATTTTGACACGAAATTTCATATAGATGTCACTGACAGTACTACCAACCTAAAAAGAAAGAAAAATTTCCAAATCCTTCGACGCGCGCAGTTTAAATTCATATGTCACCTTATTTTTTGGACACAGTAGTAAGTTTGTAAACAGAGTTGAAGTAAAGGGTTTCAATTGACTAACAGATTTTTTTTAATAACGGGTCCGCTATTTAACGTTTTTTTTCAACTTGCTTATGTCTGATTTGACAGATAATTAGTTTTATCCTTCCGCTTACCGAATATGGTTGTGTATACGCTTGAAGAACGCTGGAAAATATTGCGACATTACTTTGAAAATCATGGTAATGTTGCTGAATGTGTGCGAGAATTGCGTACGGGTTTTGGAAGAAGAGAAGCACCGTCAGCTCCGTATGTTCGTTATCTTGTGAAAAAAGTGAAAGAAACTGGCATCCTCATCGATAAACCAAAGCGTGAAAAGCCAAAAACAGTGCGTATACTCGAGAATATTGCTGCTGTGGCAGAAAGTGTGATGTTGAAGCGCCATCAACATCAATTCACCGTCGTTCTCAACAATTGAACATTTCGGAGACATCATTGAGACGAATTTTGCATAAAGACTTTGGTATGACGCCATACAAAGTCCAATTGGTTCAGGAGTTGAAGCCAACTGACCATCCAATGCGTTTTCGCTTCGCTAAGTGGGCCTGCGATCGACTAACAGAAGATGCCGATTTTGCCAAAAAAAATCATCTTTTCAGATGAAGCTCATTTTGATCTTGGCGGGTATGGATACAAGCAAAATTGTCGCATTTGTGGCACAAAAAACCCGCACGCATACATTGAAAAGCCGATGCACCCAAAACGAGTCACTGCTTGGTGCGGATTTTGGTCCAGAGGCATAATTGGGCCATTTTTCTTCGAAAATGAGCAAGGAGTGGCCGTTACAGTTAATGGCGATCGTTATCGGGCCATGTTGAACGAATTTTTGTTCACAAAAATTGAAGAGGAGGAAATTGGCAACATTTGGTTTCAACAGGACGGCGCTACATGCCACACAGCCGAAGCTTCACTCGATTTTTTGCGCCCTGTTTTTGAAGATCGCATTATCAGCCGCAGAGCTGATGTCGTTTGGCCACCTCGGAGCTGTGATTTGACATCGTTGGACTATTATTTGTGGGGTGTTACGCCGACAAGCCAGAGACAATTGACGCTTTAAAGGACAATATTCGTGAAGCCATTGGTGAAATACAGCTGCACACAATCGATAATGTGCTTAAAAATTGGACCGATCTTGTAGGCTACTGCATGGCCAGCCGAGGCAGCCATCTGAATGAAATTATTTTCCATTATTAACCGGAAGAATTGTACTTTCAAATAAAAAAAGAAATTTGAGAAATATTCAGCAGTTTTTTTTATAGCAATTTCAACAAAAAAAAGTTATTTGGCGGACCCTTTATGTGCGATTTCGAATGATTTGATTTGAAACCGATACAACCGGAACTTGTAAAAAATTATTGTTATTATTGTGTAATAAATTAATTCAAGGAAAATAAGGATCTGTGTACACGAGATAAAATCGTAAGCAACTTTCGGCAACACCCCGAAGATATCAAAACATTTCGGTTATTCATCAAACAAAATAAAAAAAACATCCGGGGCCATTTATGTTAACATAATTTCATGGGAAAATCCCCAGTTTGAGGAGTTGCTTCGCTTGAAGTGGCCTCTGGCCAAGAATAGGTTTATTATGATCGAATTGTCGGAAACAGAGGTACAGAGGTACAGAGGGACCGACGACCACTTGCGATTCTTCGTGAAAATAATGATAATGACTTTTCCTAATGAATCTGCTTTGGGTAGGCATTGTTGGCACTCACAGAAGAAAACGAACCGAAGATGTTTTTCATAAGTTTGAACAAAGGCGATTCAATGGACGATGTGGGTGTAAATAGACTTTATACAATTGTTTTAAATCAAATAAGTCAATCATTCTCACTCTTCGCATAAATAAATAATTCTGGCAAAAATATTGACTACACAGAACATTTCTTAAGTGCAGCACTTGCTTTATGGAAGTAAATTACTGTCGTTCATCCTTAAGCGCTCAAAAAGAACAATATTGTAGTCTTTGGCATGAAATGACAGCAGCGACACTTTACGGAGCTGTTTGACATCCGAAACAAGGGTCGCCAACTGCAAGTACAATGGACCCACACGTATGTATGTCCCTCGTCAAGAACCCTTCTCACGTTGTACCATAAATAACTGAAATGCGTTTTTTTTCGCTAAGACTGGATGGAATAAATTGTCTAGAGTATTGTGAAATTCTGCACTTTGCTGTGTTATCCTTGCGGAGACAACAGTTACTTTAGAGCAACAAGTTTCTATTGTCGTGTCGTATTCAACCATACTTTCAGCGGGTGCAAACTTACACGGTATGCTGTTGAGGACGGTGAGACAAGTAACATCCCGCATATGTGTGTAAATGAATCTTTGGGCTGACAAGACTGTAGATTGCCACTGACCTATTTGAAGCTATGACAAACAATTAACTGGAACACATACGCTGTCATCCATCAGTATCCGGAAGAATATTTGTCACCACTTGTAAAGGGTGATTTTTTAGCTATCATCTTTTTGGCAACACTGGTTTAAACAGCTGACGCAGGTTTCGTGTTTTGTTCCACTGTCAAACATCTTCAGTTTGGTCTATAATTTAACCATGAATCGTCTTACAAACGAACAACGCTTGCAAATTATTGAATTTTATTATCAAAATGCGTGCTCTTTGAAAATTGGCCGAAGATCCACTTTTTGGCTCAATGGGTATGCAAATAAGCAGAATTGTCGATTTTGGAGTGAATATCAGCCAGAAGCATTGCAAGAGCTACCAATGCATCCAGAAAAAGTCACAGTTTGGTGCGGTTTATGGGCTGGTGGTAACTGTGAATGGTGAGCGCTACCGTGAGATCTAACTATTCCAACTATTTTTGTGGGGCTATGTTTAAGCTCATGTCTATACAGACATGCTTCAATTGACGCATTGGAAGACAACATTGAAACATTTATTCGTGAGATACCGGCCGAAATGTTGGAAAGAGTATGCCAAAATTGGACTAAGCGGATGGACCATTTGAGGCGCAGTCAAGGTCAACATTTGCATGAAATAATCTTCAAACATTAAATTAATTATAAATTTCATGTATTTTTCTGAGTTTTATGTGTTTTATTTTTAAAAACTTTCCTATAGCTTTTAAAAAATCACCCTTTATTTATAGTATTTTGATCTGGGTTGGCTTTAAATGAACAAAATTCTTTAGCATCCTGTTAGAGTCGCACCATTTTGTTTGTTTTTACTTTTTTTGAAAAGTTGGTCTGTTACTAACTACAAAAGTCCAAAAGTCGGTTTCATAGTACTCCAAAAAAACAACTTAAATAGGTAGACACAAGAAAAAATATTAAGTGGACCGTTGGACTTGCAAGATTTATATCATACTGGGCATGCTTTTGCGGAATCGATAGTTTACGATCACTCTTTATAAAGCTCTGGAGGATAAGCGAAAGGCCCATGTTTCCAACAGAACGGGAAGACGAAACTGCAAAATTTATACGGAAGAGGGATCGACGGCTTCCAGCTACAGAATTCTTTGCAGAGTTTTCAACCTTTCGCACTTTAAGTAACTTTATGTTAAATAACGTTTTAAATAATATAGAAACGATAAAAAAACGTTGAGTTGTGCCACCGTAGCTCTTCACGTTCGTTCATAGGGTAAGCCAAGCGGTCAAAGAGCACCATGATTGGTGCTAGTCGAAAATATTTTGGAAGGACGAGTTATTATTATTATTATTATTATTTATTATACTATACATAAATGCACAGGATAATACTTACAAGCTAGTAGCTACCAGGGCTTTTATAATAATTTTGTATTAATAGAAAATTTGTTGATGATTCGTTGCTACAGGATCGGACAGAGGAAGGGAGGCAAAGGTTTTACACGAATAAAACTTAGATACTATCACATAGGTTTAATATTTGTAAAATTTTGAAAACGTTTTGTATGTTTTGTTCGGAAGGAACCAAAAGAATATTTTTAAAGTTATTATTGAATAGTTTGTTGCAAATTTCGTTGATTTTCACGCAGTCTGTTATTAAATGATTGATGGAAAGCTGGAGGTTTAGTTGGCAGAGGTGGCATGTGGGTGGAGCGGCTTTGTTAAGAAGGTGACTGTGGGTGAGCTGGGTGTGTCCGATTCTCAACCTGATGAAGCATTTATTCATGATTGCAGTAGTAGTAGTGGGATAGCTAGCAGGACTTCGGTTTTGATTGATGGAGGAGTAGTGATGTTGGTATTGAGACCAATCCAATATCATTTGATTGTGCAGGTACGAGTGTGTTAGTTTTAAGATATCTTTTTTGGTGGGATGATATTGTGAGATTACATGACTGCTGCTCTTTGAGATTATTTTCGCTTCTCGATCTGCGTGTTCATTGCCCTTTACACCGATATGCCCTGGTACCCAGAGAATCTTAAGTCGGTGTCCAAGTTTGATGACGTTGTCTCTGATTTTGTTAATGAAGGTCGACCGGTTGATTACATTTTCGATGGCTGCTAAAGTTGAAAGACTGTCCGTGCATATCACAGTGTTTTTCTTTGATTTTAGAGCAATTTGCGTGGGTTTCAAAACTGCTAAGGCTTCGGCAGAAAAGACTGAGAAATATGGCGGTAGTTTTTCTGCGGAAACGAGATTGTTGTTAGAGTCAACGATTGCGAACCCAGTGCCTTCCTCGCACTTTGAGCCATCCGTGAAGAGAATAATCCAATTATTATCGATGAAGGGACACAACAGTTCTTGAAAATGTTGATGATATTTCACATTCGGAGTCGAATGATTTTTAAATCGCGTGAGTTCTATGTTGAAAGATTCTCGTGATAATTGCCAAGGTGAGTGGTCCTCAAAATCTTTTTTTTTATTTTTGGTTCCAGGCCAACTTTTTTCGCAAACATAAGGGATATATAGAGTGCTGATGGGATTTTTGGTGTTTTGGAACGTTTTTAGATTTTGATTGAGTCGGCTAGTATAGGGGAAGTATATGATTCATATATTATGCTTACAAGTCCTGATGTAAGAATTTTCCTACTTTCCTCGATGGATGAGAAGCCTCCCTCTGCGAGAATGTTTTTTATTGGGCTGGTTTTAAAAGCTTTAAGGCTGGCTCTGATTGCAGCGTAATAGGATGACTGAACGGGCAGGACGAGTTAAAATAAAAAGTTTTTAGACAGGATAGGAAGTTCGGAGGTCTTCTAATACATGCAACCTTTCTCTGTGGTCCAAACAGTTGGGCATGGTTTTGGTTCCATATTGATCTGTGGATATTTCGTTTTTCACCGGTGGTGGAGACCTCATCTGTATCGTTTAAATCATGCATCAGCAGAAGTTTATACAAAAAAAATAGAAGAACACACTTTACCATTGGTATTGCAATATCGTACCTCATACAGTTTCTTTGTAATGAACATTGCAAGACAAACTTTCGGGGATCCTTGTAGTTGCTGCTAACAAGTTGTATCGATCCACTTGACAAGACTGACGCCCGAAATGCTGCTTCGACGAAAATGAGTTCTAACTCTATTTTATAACCTTAATCATCTTAGGTTTTAGGTTTTGCTGAAAGTGTGTATGTCACTGAACTCCTTCTAAAAGGTTGGACCAATTTTGATAATATTTTTTGTGTGTATTTGAGCGGGTACCTGGCTTTCTTTGAATAGTTGACCGATAAACCTTCTGAGAAGTCAATAATCGATCTTCTGAAAAAAGTTCATTGATGTGTTTGTGTATCAAAATTGGCGCTAGCTCTTGTTCTCCACCTCTCACAAATAATTGATAATTGCTCCGATAAGTACAAATTGTCACAAAAAGCGTATGGGCCGATTGGAGTCGGCAATTAACGCAGTGTAAAGCGCACACGTAATGGTGAAGCTAGGCCCTGACCCTCAAAGGTTCTGTTCCGCCATTAATTTGTTGTTCTGTTCTTGTTCTGTTCCCAACTTATTGACCTGGCACCCAGCATATGGTTATCTAATTGGACTTAATCCAAATCGAGCCTCGACGAAAGTGCCGACAATAGAGTTTTTAGTGATCATATTCATTGTCTGCAGGATAGTTTTGATTTTAGCCTGAAAAAAGCTGCCAGCCTCCCCTTTTTTCCCCTTTAAAATAATTGGCCAACTTTTATTAGCAATAAATACCAACTCCTGTTCCCAAAGCCGTACTGGATCCGTTAATATAGAAGGCCAGTTCTGCATAGGAGCAGACTTTATTCTCATATTTTCTCTTTCTTCCAGGAACTTTGAGATACAAAAAGCCAAAGTGGCTGTCTGTTCCTGCCATTATTTTCAAGCATTCCATTACGATAATCGCTTTGGTCTGACTATACGATGCAGAAGCACTGACCTAATGAAAGATGAATTCAAATACTCTTTGTCACTTTTACAAAAAACTGTATGCGTGATTTTTGTTCTCCTTTGTATAGATGGAAGCTTGAGGTGAACGTTCAATAACCTATCCATAAAGCACCGGCTACTGTGACCAAGTAGCAAGGACATGTAGATCGAATGGACATCAACACTCCGGCTCGAAGGGTCCTGTGAATTAAGTTCAAAGGAACATAGCGGTGGAGGTAGACCTAACCTTCGGCGGCGCACAGTAGGTTGGTGGCCTCAACCAACAATTTTTGAAAATGACATACAAAAATGTTGACTTTCATGTCTGCTTTGCTGTGTATTACGGCCTACGGGCGTTGAATTATACGTTCTCAGCTTTTTATTGCCCGTGGAGAGATGTGTTCCAAATAAATAAAGCAAATTCATATTTGTTTCGTTTTATGGGTTGTATCTCTGCAGTTTGGCTTATGACTTCATCTTCCATGGGCATAATCTCCACTGATGTACTCGTTTCTTCTGCAAGGATGTTTTATTGTGAACCCAACCTGTGTCTGAATTTTGTATGCAAGCCATGTGCATACGCTATCGTCTTCATGATTTTTGAATTTATGCTCGGCTAATTTCCCAGGACAGTCAATTGAGTGTAAACTCAAGTGAACATGACTCACTGCAACTTTTCGATTCAACAGCAAACAAGGTTGTAGTTTTAGTTTATGAAACAAGAGTTCAAACCCTGTGCGTGCCAGTGGGAATTTAAAATATTTATTTAAAGGAGTTCCTTACTCTTCATTAAGAAAGGAATACTGAATTTTCTCCTGCAGTATGTTCAAATTAGAACTTTTCTTATTTTTCCTGGTATGTAACTATTTATCAGTAAAAAGCAAAACAGAGTAGAATGCGCTCCTATTTATGTTTGTTAATATTTCTCAACAAAGTCGAACGAGGAGAAAGTTTAGTTTCGAAACTTTGTTTACATGAAAGTTGACGCAAATGTGAGACACTTTTGTTCCTAGATTCTAACACTTTGTATAGCACCTCAGGGTGTGCTTAAATAAGCGGCAAATTCTCAGAATGCTGGCAGCCTTTGAAGAATTTATGGCTTAATAGTCTGAAAGAAGATGATTGAAGTACAAAAGCTGATGACTGAAAAAGTAAAACAGCTTCTTGGTCCTGAAGGTTTCCGTGATAAAAAAATGGATCTCGTATTTTTTTTAATCAAAGGTATTGCATTTGTATTTGTATTTATTTAAAATGAATATTTGCAAATTAAGATTAAAACCTAATAAGTAGTGAAGGGTTTAAGGTAATAATCAATTGTCTAAGTAATAATTAATAGATATTTAAAACAGGTAACATAATTCAATTCAATTTATGATCACAAGTTTAAAAGAAAACGTTAAGCGAAAACTAATTGCATAACGAGAAAAAAGATAGAATAAGAATAGGTTAATTTTTGTTTAATTTACTATATCATATCGAAGAGGAGGGTTTTAAAACTGTTTGCGCTTCTGATTCTTCTAAGTGCTATGGGCAGTGAGTTCCATAGTCGAGCGACGTGGACAAAAAACGTTCTTTCAGAAACTAGACAATTATACCTTGGCTGGATGAAAGCAAACGATCTTTGAGAAGTTCCAATATTAAGTCTTTTGTATAGATACTCAGGCTGACCCGTTTGAATAATTTGTTCAGCAGGATAAGTGAACGGAACTCAAGAAGTTTGTTTAATGTAAGGCCCGTGATCTGCTTAGAGTGAGCTGATAGATGGTCATGGTGACGGATGAATGACATTTAATTTTCTATTTATATCATAGTCCAATTTACTAAAGACTTCGCATCCGTAAAGCAGAATGGGTAACAGCAACGACCTCACCAGTAGCATTTTTACATTTGTAGGTATGAAATATTGAGTGGTCCATAATAAACGGAGGCTACTGTATAATTTCCCTACGGTAGCCACTACATGATCGGTCCATGTAAGTGTGTCGTTAAAAACCATACCTAAGTTTCTGGCTGTGCAGACGAATGCTAAGGTTTCTTGAACGAGCTAATTTCTGGTTTCTGGTGATTTGAATTTTGGTTATGTCGTACTTAATTTAAAGTTTCTGTTTTCTTCTCAAGCGTAACAGTTTCGTTCATAATTTTAACTTCTTTGATTTAATTTCAATAGCCATGACCATGGGTATCCCATATTAATCCTGATTAAAGTGTTCTTGGTTACCATTTTTTTTTATCTAGCAAATCATTTTAAAAATTTGTTTTATTTATTTATTTATTTGTTAATTTATTTATTATTTTGCCAGCTGTCAAGACTTTTGCCAAGCTAGTAGCAGGATAAGAAGACGAAGGGAAAACTTTTGTTGTCCCATAGGAGGCACGTGCATAGGAATGGAAATTTTGTGCAACGAATTTATTTGCCTTCATTCAATTCGCAGTATTTTTTATATTTTTTGAAAGATTTCGGCAAAACTCTGATATCAGTGTTGTGCTTCCGCCGGAGAGCAACTGACATCACCTTCTACTAACTATTTTTTTGACACTGTTTCCATATACCAAAACTGTTAGCTAAGTTCCAAGTACTAACAAGGTATCACGCTGGCAGCGCTGTATCGGCTACAAACGCAACAAGTGACAACAGCAAAAAGAAGTCGCAGACCGATCAAGCTGCAATACCACAGGAGAATCTCAGGCGTCTGCTGTCCGCTCCGCCTTCCACCAAGGTGACTCGACAAAAGAACAAGATTATCATTCAAGATTCGTCGAGAAAGAATTAATCACAACAAAATACTACAACAATTCCTTAAAATTTTAGTACATCTCACTTATGTGCAAATTAGGCACCTAATCGGCTATCAATAACCAAAAGCAAATATGAAGTCTCTCTAAAGTAACCCTTCCCTAAACTAGGGTTAATAGAAGATATGAAATATTTGTAAGGAAGAGAAAAAAAAGGGAAATCTCCTTTTGTCACTTGTGAAAAAGAACTGATTCGAGAATGCTCAAAGGGAAAATGTCTCGAATTTAATTTAAGTGTATTCGCAGGGAATATGACTCAATGCAAGGTTAGTAAAAATGCGTCCTGAAAGAAATACGAACTTTCTAAAAGCAGTGACAAATATGCCAGCTGCTTACGGCTTTATCATTTGAAAAGAGAGAGCAGAATTCAGAAAAAATCTGTTAGCATTTACAACAAAAAAAGACGCTTTTATCTTTTATTATAAATCCAAGACTCTCTTTCGGCTCCAACCAGGTTCATCAAAGTGAACTTAAAACTGCTCAAAACTCCTCTTTCGGATCTCAAACTTTTGTTGATCCAGTCAAAAGCTATTTGAAACCCACTAGTCCCATGTCTTCTCCTGATTTAGCTTTTTGTTTTGATTCGGATCACAGAGAACCTGAAAAATGCAGAAAAAATCCTTCTTTTATTTTCGTCGCAACTAGGCGAAGACCAAGCAAATGATTGATTCAGCTAATCTTTTGAACTTCGTAAGCCGAGCATTGTCTCTCCAACGATTTTTAGACCTTTGAAATAGCTCTCAAGAGTTTTTTATGCAATGGCTTGCTCTTATCCTTATTCCAAAATATTACCCCGCTTTTTAGGCCCTAAAATCTAAACTACATTTGTCTTTGCCAAAAGACGATTCAAGTTCGGTTTTTTTTTTTTTGATAATTAGAAAAGAAAATACTCCGCGAAATCATATAAGTTCTCGAATTTGCCAAATTGCATTCATCATTCTGAATCGTTTCGTTTTGTTTTTCTTTTTTGCTAAAAATGTTGAATATTTTCTTTATTTTAACATTTTCTACATTTTAACATTACTTATTGTACAATAAATAAATTAGAATTCTACGTTCAGTGATATTTAATTAGTCAATAAGTTTGCAAATCATTTTGAAGTAATAACTGGTAAAATATCATTAAAATGTTGTTAAATAAGTTTTTTTTCTCCACTTCGTTATAATAATATTTTTAAGATCTTGAATTAAAAAAGTTTAGTTTTCTTCCGTGCAAAATTAAGCAATTTTATTTTCATTTAGCTAAGGTAGTGTAAAATGCAAAATAAGAAACAAAATCAAAAAATTTATAAAAAATAAAAATAATATAAGCGTTCATATAAAAAATATCTACATATACTCAAAAAAATGTTTTAGATAATTATTAAATAAAAAGTCCTTCCCGACAGCTGGACCCTTGACCTTTTATGCTTTTCATGCTGGTGTCGTTATTTGAGTTAACTGCAAATCCTAGATAGTGAAAATTATATGGGTTCTAACTGATAATCCTTTTCTCTTCAATCTGGGTTGGTGCATTATGGTTTCTTTATTGCCATTTAGCTAAAAAAAGGAATATAGATTTTAAATAGTCACTTCTTTGCTATACGTCTTTTCTGTTAAGGTAACTTCTTTTGTATAATATTTACTTTTCCTTAAATTTCCTTTCACCCAATGCCAGAATATCTCAAAGGTGTTCCAAAATGTCTCGGCTTTTTAGCAAATCATTATGAGTTGGTTGTGAATATTAAGCCAAACAGTAGATAACTAGAAATCTTCATTGAGACAATTTTTCGCAGAGTTTATATTACTCCGGGGTAGGTAAGCTACTTAATCACTTTCTAGTTACTGTTTCCAAAAGGAACCCTTTGTCCTGTGACACTACACGGATGCTTCTATGTTTGTTGATAACTTGATATTGTTTTTTTTTCCTCTATCAATTACTGTGAGCGTCAGATGGTGGAGATGCGTATGTATCGCAGCATCTGCCTCAGCATTTCTTTCTCGAAATATGGAACAAATTTGGAATTGTCAACTGGCGTAGCTGAAAGAGTTTTACATGGATCCTGAAATCTAGCTCCGTGTTGAAGAGCGCAAGACATCGACAACCAGGAATTTTCTCAGCTTTAAAATTGGGTCGATCACCCATGTGTCGGGCCAAAAGCCTTACATACTTGTACATGGTGACGCATAAGAAACGCTAAGATTTTTTTGATGAATAACATTTTTTACTTGGCATTTTTTAAAATTTAGATTATTTTTTTTTTTTTTTTTAAATAGTGCTCAGATGCTCAAGGGATTTGTAGTACCCTTAAAGTGGTTTTTTACACAGCACGAGCAGAAGTGGAAGGGAGAGAAAGGAGGTACCAGTGCACATTGGTTTTAAATTGTTGTAGGTTGCAGTGCAAAGGAAAAATAGAGCGAGGTAACGCATTCCACACGCGCATTGTGCGGCCTATAAAAGAATACGTATATTTCACAGTACGCCCGAAAGTAGGCTTTAGGGTAAACTGATGAGCATTCGATGATGTACGGGTGTTGCGAGTGAATTTCTGGAGGGGCGGAATGCAATTAGCTATTTCGACGGAGCATTGGTGGTAGAAATAGCGATAAAACAAAGTCAAGCAAGACACATTTCGACGGTGTTCCAGCGAGTGAATTGTTTTCGATATGTTGTCATCGTCTATCAGTTTTATCGCTCGCTTTTGAATTCTTTCTAGGAGTTGCAAGGTGGTCTTGGGTGCACCTGCCCAGATGTGAGCGTTGTACTCCATTTTAGGCCGAATAAAAGCCTTATAAATTATGGCTAAATCAGAAGGGGTAAAAAACTTCTTGCACCAGTTAAGAAAACCTAAGCATTTCGGTGCATTCTTGGCTATATCGAATATTTGGTCATTCCAACGTAGGCTAGAATTGACGCACATACCGAGCATTGAAAGCTCTTCGATTTCTTCGACGCAAATGCCTTCATGGACAATGGCTGGTTGTTAGGGTTTCGTTTTAATGACATAAGACAGCATTGGGTTTTGGAAGTATTAAATTCTACTCTTTTGGCTTGTCCCCATTTGGTTTTGCTGTCAATATCAGAATTTAATGAGTTAAGCACACGTTGTCGCTCGATGTCCACGTCCGAAGATCAGGGGCGTGAATCATTATACGCATATGAGAAACTGAGGGTACTGTCATCTGCGAAGGAATATATTGGATTAGATGTGATAGACAAGAGATCGTTAATGAAAATTAAAAAGAGAGTCGGAGACAAAACTGAGCCTTGGGGAACACCAGCATTTATATGGTGAATTTCAGACTTGAAACCGTCCAATACAACTTGTATTGTACGATTCGAAAGGTAGTTTCTAATCCATCGAAGAAGAGACTCACCGATCCCATATGCACGCATTTTCGACAAAAGAGCCGGATGCCAGACTCTGTCAAATGCCTTTGAAATATCGAGTGCAACTATCTTTGTTTCACCAAAGTTATGTATAGATTGGTTCCACTTTTCAGTGAGACAAGTCATCAAATCACCAGTGGACCTGTTGCTATGAAAACCGTACTGCCGGTCATTAAGAAGTTTTTGTGATTCAAGATATTTCATAAGCTGACGATTAATCAGCGTTTCCATGACCTTAGAAAGAATTGGAGGGAGAAGAAGAAACGCCTTTTTTAGGGACAGGCTGGACAAATGCAGTTTTCCATCTGCTCGGAAAGAGACCTGAAGCGTAGGAAAGATGAAAAAGCTTACGCAGTGGTTTTGCCAGCGTGGAAGAACACCTCTTCAGAACTATAGGGGAAATGGAGTATTTGTCAGGGTGAGAGGTGAGGAACAAGTCCAAAGTGTTGGCTTTGTGACATGCAATGTCTGGGATTCTTATTTGCTCATTTACTAGCTGGGTTAAATTGTTTAACTCAGCGAAGATTTCAACATACCTTCCTTCGGGTGTTGTCTGACCAGAATGTCGAAGCCAGTTAGAATTGTGTATATTGAAATCGCCCGCAACGACAATTTCAGTATGAGGATATAGGGATACAATTCTTAAAATGGAGTTGGACAGCTCATCAAACTCGTTAAAAGTAGATGAACTGTTCCGGTTTGGACTTCTATAAATGAAACAGTAATGAATTGTTTGCTTATGGACGTAGAATTTGAACCACATGAAATTAAATTCCGGATTGGAACATTGACCGTATTGTGGTTGAAGTTGATAAGCAATATCATTACGTATATATACGGCGATACCACGATGGGAGAAGAATAATGGCACTAAGCTATATCCAGGTAGGTCAAAACCAGAGTTTTCACAAACCTGTGTTTCGCAAAGTGCCAAAACAGCTGGTCTAAATTGATGTATGTGGGCGTACACAGCAAAGAAATTCTTTTTGAGCCCGCGAATATTGCAAATGTCGACTCTAAAATTCCTACACATTGCAACCATCAGCAGCTCAAAACTCAATTATCTCTAAGCAGAGTTGTAACGTTAACATCCAATTCCGAGTTTCCAAAACATCCACCACAGGTGTTATGCCCATGTGATGGAGTGTATCAGTTACCCGGCTTGGTGTTTACTTACAAAACCGCTTTGCGCGAGATGTTTTCTATTCTCAATCGTTGCCTAGCCGAATGTTGACATACGGCAACGGCAACGACCAAGAGCCGTGAAATGTGCTCACATTATGTTTTAAAGATATTATCTTTGAAATTGCTGGTTGTTTGAACCTGACGTCCATTACTTTTCTTAGGATTTCAGGTCCCAGCGCCTTCACTTCTTCTCGAATATTGGCCTTAAGCTGTTGTATGGTGCTTGGCTTGTTGGCATACACCTTTCTTTTAAGGTAGCCATAAAGAAAATAATCTGGAGTCATTAAATCGGAGCAACGCGGTGGCCAGGAAAGCCATTGTCGGACGAGCTGTATGAGCTGTGGTTCAATCAATTTTGAATTATTCTCTACCTCTTAAAAAAATGTCAATCATTCCCCGGTATTGAAAGCCATCCACATTTACCACAACTTGATCATCGTTTTCGAATAAATATGGTCGAATGATTCGTCCCGAGGTTCTCCCACGTAATACTGTGCATCTTTTTGGATTTTCGGTGCCCTATATCTAATCATAGCTAATTATCTTATGAAACTAATATGCCTCGGCGACACGGATGTACGGAACCAACAGACCAATTCAAACAATCGGACAGAAAGTAAATTTAAGACACAAACTACTCGTTAGTTAGTAAGAAATATGTTATGATAGAAACTCAGACTATTGTCAAAAGTATGACCTTTATTTTGAAGACACATTTTTCGCCAAGGTATTATGCTAAGACTTATCTGGTAGTACTGAAAAAAAAACCTCTCTCGTTGAAACAGAAGTCATAAAGCCATTAAACACGATAAATTGGCACTGCAAATCGACTCCATTCGATTTTCACGCTATAAAAAAGGAAATGTTATTTTATGTTTATGGATTGTTTTATGTTGGGATACAGTGCGCCAGAGGATCCAATTATATTCTATAAGGCTCCACAGTTATACATGAAAGAAAGTGGAATAATAATTTTATACTCAACGTGCGCCCGTAAAAAGGAAATAATATCGATTTGTTAAACCTTAAGGCAGTGGCCAAATGAGCATGGAGAAGAACGATACACCTTTAAGGGTGCAAGATAAAAACAATATTTCTACTTTTCAGGCACACTGTCGTCCAAAAGTTTCCGGACAAATTGTTTTTCTTCACAATTATAGGTTATTGATTTGCGAAGTACTTACACGAGCAAAATTCTTTCACCTTTTAATGATCGAAATTCGACTGTATAACGCCTTAATATATATAATACTGCAAAGTGTCAGTATAAGTCGATGTAACGTAATCCATTCCGCCGACAAAAACGACCACGTGCTGATAGAAACGCAAGTCCCTCGTCAGGCATTCTGAATGTGTGACATTTCAGAGGGGCTAACGAAGTTTCTGAACACTTCTTAGAAGCATCTCCACTCAGAGTCAGGCTGTCTTATGTTAGAAACACTTGTGACAACTTACTGCTTCCAAGCATCACTTATAAGTTATGTGTGGTATGATGACACGACGCTACAAAGAACTAAGTAGCAACGGGAGATTACGGAGTAAAAAAGAAAAGAACCGCATTCCCCCAGCTCAAGGATATGGAAAACTCTAAGAATATAAATATTACAAGTAATTTCTACAAAAAATACAAAAGCTATAAAAAAAGCAAGCAACTCCTTAATTTTGAAGGAAATCTTGTCACCGAATTGCGGGGAATTGTGAATAGTACTCAAGAGAGAGTTGCAGGTTATAAAGAAAACCAAATTCCAGCCGATGAACTAATTAACCAAACCAACCATTTGGTGTGACCCTAAATCATGTCCATGAAGTTAGAACCGACATATTGGAATTTCAACTTAAAAAAAATTGTGCTAAAATGTGCTTGGTTTGTGCTATCACGTGCCGTATCGCAAAAAAAAATTTCTTAAAGGATTTAATTTTTATAGGGAGGTCCTTTTTCTCATGTGAAGTTGGCCCTGTGTTTTGATTCGATAGGAACGGCAATTAGTGTGCCTAGATGTGCTCGGCATGTGCTACCATGTGCTGAAAAGAAAATGATAAAATAAGGAAAACCCAACTCACTAAGCATTTTTTTTCTGAAGTTAGGTTTATTATAAAAATCTATACTGCAGAACAATGTGATCAACTCTCAAAATCCTGTGCAATAGAACAAAAATGCATAAATAATAAATTTAGAGACTCCTCGATCAAACAAAAAAAAACATCTTATCCTGGAACGTTACTCCTCCATTTTTTAGAAATATTAAAACTCCAGCCGCATAACAATTTTAACTAGAAGCAATTTTCGTTAGAATGTCGTTTCAACGTCGGCGAACAAAAAATTGTATTAGCTTTGACGGCGTAGATTCAGTTTCAACGAAGCAGAAATGGCCTTGACATTTCTATGAAGAGATCGCATTTCGCACGGTAAAGCCCTTTTGATTATCACATGAACTGTAAACATCGACTTTAAGTGTATATAAATCAATCTTCTGAAGAAGGTTAAGAATTAAACATTCGCCGAAAACGACACGACATTCTTACGAAAATTGCTTCCAGTCGTAACGTTAAAATTGTTATGCGGCTGGAGTTTTAATATTTCTAAAAAATGGAGGAGTAACGTTCCTATCGAATCAAAACACAGGGCCAACTTCACATGAGAAAAAGGACCTCCCTATAAAAATTAAATCCTTTAAGAAATTTTTTTTTGCGATACGGCACGTGATAGCACAAACCAAGCACATTTTAGCACAATTTTTTTTAAGTTGAAATTCCAATATGTCGGTTCTAACTTCATGGACATCTGAATTCCCCATTAAGTATCAAGAGGATGGATAAAATTTTCAAATGTGAAAATCTGATCATTTTATAATTGAACTAAATGTCCAAACATAGAAAAAACCTTAAAAACAAAAGTTTTCCTAAAAAAACATTCTTTCATATTTTTTTTATTTTTAAAAAACAAAGACATTTTAACATCTTATTTTTGGATTTGACTAAAATTTCATTAGAATATTGAAAGAAAAAGGTGCACTTAATAATGTAAATTTGCATTTAATGCAAATCACCGTATCTATACGAATAGTATCTAATCGTTTCGTATCTTACACGGAAGAATTTTTTTTCCAGGTAAGATATAAGCACCCTTTGTTTTTATTTTAAGATCTCCAGAATACAACATATATTTTTGTTTTGTGTCTTTGAATAATTTTTCGATCTCGTTTGTTAATCTAAAAACCTGGTCAGTCCTTCAATGTTTGATCCTGAGACCAAATTGATGTCCTGGAATAAGACTTCATTTTCGTTATCGATCGTCCACCGGTAACGTACGAGTGATCTTTATGCAATATCGGCCAGATATCTGCAGTTCTGGTTTCGTTTTTGTTTACTTTGACGTTCAAGTTTTGAACCAGATTTCTGCCTGGCGTGCGAAATTAAATCGTGGTTGGGATGCTTTTTACTTTTCCTGCGTTTCTGGGCGCCTGGTGATCTGGCCGGATTTGATGCAATATCGGCTTGTTTTTGTTTACTTTGCCGTTCAAGTTTTGAACCAGATTTCTGCCTGGGGTGCGATATTAGAGCGTGGTTGCGATGCTTGTTACTTTTCCTGCATTTCTGGGCGCCTGGTGATCTGGCCGGATTTTATGCAATATCGGCTTGTTTTTGTTTACTTTGCCGTTCAAGTTTTGAACCAGATTTCTGCCTGGCGTGCTATATCAAACCGTCGTTGGGATGCTTGTTACTTTTCCTGTGTTTCTGGGCGCCTGGTGATCTGGCCGGATTTTATGCAATATCGGCCAGATATCTGCAGTTCTGGTTTCGTTTTTGTTCACTTTGCCGTTCAAGTTTTGAACCAGATTTCTGCCTGGGGTGCGATATTAGAGCGTGGTTGCGATGCTTGTTACTTTTCCTGCGTTTCTGGGCGCCTGGTGATCTGGCCGGATTTTATGCAATATCGGCTTGTTTTTGTTTACTTTGCCGTTCAAGTTTTGAACCTGATTTCTGCCTGGCGTGCTATATCAAACCGTCGTTGGGATGCTTGTTACTTTTCCTGTGTTTCTGGGCACCTGGTGATCTGGCCGGATTTTATGCAATATCGGCCAGATATCTGCAGTTCTGGTTTCGTTTTTGTTTACTTTGCCGTTCAAGTTTTGAACCAGATTTCTGCCTGGCTGCGATATTAAATCGTGGTTGGGATGCTTGTTACTTTTCCTGCGTTTCTGGGCGCCTGGTGATCTGGTCGGATTTTATGCAACATCCTCTTGTTTTTGTTTACTTTGCCGTTCAGGTTTTGAACCAGATTTCTGCCTGGCGTGCGATATTAAATCGTGGTTGGGATGGTTGTTACTTTTCCTGCGTTTCTGGGCGCCTGGTGATCTGGTCGGATTTTATGCAACATCCTCTTGTTTTTGTTTACTTTGCCGTTCAAGTTTTGAACCAGATTTCTGCCTGGCGTGCGATATTAAATCGTGGTTGGGATGCTTGTTACTTTTCCTGCGTTTCTGGCCGCCTGGTGATCTGGCCGGATTTTATGCAATATCGGCTTGTCTTTGTTTACTTTGCCGTTCAAGTATGAACCAGATTTCTGCCTGGGGTGCAATATTAGAGCGTGGTTGCGATGCTTGTTACTTTTCCTGCGTTTCTGGGCGCCTGGTGATCTGGCCGGATTTTATGCAATATCGGCTTGTTTTTGTTTACTTTGCAGTTCAAGTTTTGAACCAGATTTCTGCCTGGCGTGCTATATCAAACCGTCGTTGGGATGCTTGTTACTTTTCCTCTGTTTCTGGGCGCCTGGTGATCTGGCCGGATTTTATGCAATATCGGCCAGATATCTGCAGTTCTGGTTTCGTTTTTGTTTACTTTGCCGTTCAAGTTTTGAACCAGATTTCTGCCTGGCTGCGATATTAAATCGTGGTTGGGATGCTTGTTACTTTTCCTGCGTTTCTGGGCGCCTGGTGATCTGGTCGGATTTTATGCAACATCCTCTTGTTTTCGTTTACTTTGCCGTTCAAGTTTTGAACCAGATTTCTGGCTGGCGTGCGATATTAAATCGTGGTTGGGATGCTTGTTACTTTTCCTGCGTTTCTGGGCGCCTGGTGATCTGGTCGGATTTTATGCAACATCCTCTTGTTTTTGTTTACTTTGACGTTCAAGTTTTGAACCAGATTTCTGCCTGGCGTGCGAAATTAAATCGTGGTTGGGATGCTTTTTACTTTTCCTGCGTTTCTGGGCGCCTGGTGATCTGGCCGGATTTGATGCAATATCGGCTTGTTTTTGTTTACTTTGCCGTTCAAGTTTTGAACCAGATTTCTGCCTGGGGTGCGATATTAGAGCGTGGTTGCGATGCTTGTTACTTTTCCTGCGTTTCTGGGCGCCTGGCGATCTGGCCGGATTTTATGCAATATCGGCTTGTTTTTGTTTACTTTGCCGTTCAAGTTTTGAACCAGATTTCTGCCTGGCGTGCTATATCAAACCGTCGTTGGGATGCTTGTTACTTTTCCTGTGTTTCTGGGCGCCTGGTGATCTGGCCGGATTTTATGCAATATCGGCCAGATATCTGCAGTTCTGGTTTCGTTTTTGTTCACTTTGCCGTTCAAGTTTTGAACCAGATTTCTGCCTGGGGTGCGATATTAGAGCGTGGTTGCGATGCTTTTTACTTTTCCTGCGTTTCTGGGCGCCTGGTGATCTGGCCGGATTTGATGCAATATCGGCTTGTTTTTGTTTACTTTGCCGTTCAAGTTTTGAACCAGATTTCTGCCTGGGGTGCGATATTAGAGCGTGGTTGCGATGCTTGTTACTTTTCCTGCGTTTCTGGGCGCCTGGCGATCTGGCCGGATTTTATGCAATATCGGCTTGTTTTTGTTTACTTTGCCGTTCAAGTTTTGAACCAGATTTCTGCCTGGCGTGCTATATCAAACCGTCGTTGGGATGCTTGTTACTTTTCCTGCGTTTCTGGGCGCCTGGTGATCTGGCCGGATTTTATGCAATATCGGCTTGTTTTTGTTTACTTTGCCGTTCAAGTTTTGAACCTGATTTCTGCCTGGCGTGCTATATCAAACCGTCGTTGGGATGCTTGTTACTTTTCCTGTGTTTCTGGGCGCCTGGTGATCTGGCCGGATTTTATGCAATATCGGCCAGATATCTGCAGTTCTGGTTTCGTTTTTCTTTGCTTTGCCGTTCATGTTTTGAACCAGGTCTCCGCCTTGCGTGCGATATTAAAGCGTGGTTGAGATGCTTGTTACCTTTCCTGCGTTTCTGGGCGCCTGGTGATCTGGTCGGATTTTATGCAACATCTTCTTGTTTTCGTTTACTTTGCCGTTCAAGTTTTGAACCAGATTTCTGCCTGGCTGCGATATTAAATCGTGGTTGGGATTCTTGTTACTTTTCCAGCGTTTCTGGGCGCCTGGAGATCTGGCCGGATTTTATGCAATATCGGCTTGTTTTTGTTTACTTTGCCGTTCAAGTTTTGAACCAGATTTCTGCCTGGCTGCGATATTAAATCGTGGTTGGGATTCTTGTTACTTTTCCTGCGTTTCTGGGCGCCTGGAGATCTGGCCGGATTTTATGCAATATCGGCTTGTTTTTGTTTACTTTGCCGTTCAAGTTTTGAACCAGATTTCTGCCTGGCTGCGATATTAAATCGTGGTTGGGATGCTTGTTACTTTTCCTGCGTTTCTGGGCGCCTGGTGATCTGGTCGGATTTCATGCAACATCCTCTTGTTTTTGTTTACTTTGCCGTTCAAGTTTTGAACCAGATTTCTGCCTGGCTGCGATATTAAATCGTGGTTGGGATGCTGGTTACCTTTCCTGCGTTTCTGGGCGCCTGGTGATCTGGTCGGATTTTATGCAACATCCTCTTGTTTTCGTTTACTTTGCCGTTCAAGTTTTGAACCAGATTTCTGCCTGGCTGCGATATTAAATCGTGGTTGGGATTCTTGTTACTTTTCCAGCGTTTCTGGGCGCCTGGAGATCTGGCCGGATTTTATGCAATATCGGCTTGTTTTTGTTTACTTTGCCGTTCAAGTTTTGAACCAGATTTCTGCCTGGCGTGCTATATCAAACCGTGGTTGGGATGCTTGTTACTTTTCCTGTGTTTCTGGGCGCCTGGTGATCTGGCCGGATTTTATGCAATATCGGCCAGATATTGCGATGCTTATTACTTTTCCTGCGTTTCTGGGCGCCTGGTGATCTGGCCGGATTTTATGCAATATCGGCTTGTTTTTGTTTACTTTACCGTTCAAGTTTTGAACCAGATTTCTGCCTGGCGTGCTATATCAAACCGTGGTTGGGATGCTTGTTACTTTTCCTGTGTTTCTGGGCGCTTGGTGATCTGGCCGGATCTTATGAAATATCGGCCAGATATCTGCAGGTCTGGTTTCGTTTTTGTTTACTTTGCCGTTCATGTTTTGAACCAGGTCTCCGCCTGGCGTGCGATATTAAAGCGTGGTTGAGATGCTTGTTACTTTTCCTGTGTATCTGGGCGCTTGGTGATCTGGCCGGATCTTATGAAATATCGGCCAGATATCTGCAATTCTGGTTTCGTTTTTGTTTACTTTGCCGTTCATGTTTTGAACCAGGTCTCCGCCTGGCGTGCGATATTAAAGCGTGCTTGGGATGCTTGTTACTTTTCCTGCGTTTCTGGGCGCCTGGTGAACTGGCCAGATTTTATGCAATATCGGCTCATCTTTGTTTACTTTGCCGTTCTATTTTTTAACCAGGTTTCCGCCTGGCGTGCTATATCAAAGCGTGGTTGGGATGCTTGTTACTTTTCCTGCGTTTCTGGGCGCCTGGTGCTCTGGTCGGATTTTATGCAACATCCTCTTGTTTTTGTTTACTTTGCCGTTCAAGTTTTGAACCATATTTTTGCCTGGCGTGCTATATCAAAGCGTGGTTGGGATGCTTGTTACTTTTCCTGCATTTCTGGGCGCCTGGTGATCTGGTCGGATTTTATGCAACATCCTCTTGTTTTTGTTTACTTTGCCGTTCAAGTTTTGAACCAGATTTCTGCCTGGCTGCGATATTAAATCGTGGTTGGGATGCTTGTTACTTTTCCTGCGTTTCTGGGCGCCTGGTGATCTGGTCGGATTTTATGCAACATCCTCTTGATTTCGTTTACCTTGCCGTTCAAGTTTTGAACCAGATTTCTGCCTGGCTGCGATATTAAATAGTGGTTGGGATTCTTGTAACTGTTCCAGCGTTTCTGGGCGCCTGGAGATCTGGCCGGATTTTATGCAATATCAGCTTGTTTTTGTTTACTTTGCCGTTCAAGTTTTGAACCAGATTTCTGCCTGGCGTGCTATATCAAACCGTGGTTGGGATGCTTGTTACTTTTCCTGTGTTTCTGGGCGCCTGGTGATCTGGCCGGATTTTATGCAATATCGGCCAGATATCTGCAGTTCTGGTTTCGTTTTTGTTTACTTTGCCGTTCAAGTTTTGAACCACATTTTTGCCTGGCGTGCTATATCAAAGCGTGGTTGGGATTCTTGTTACTGTTCCAGCGTTTCTGGGCGCCTGGAGATCTGGCCGGATTTTATGCAATATCAGCTTGTTTTTGTTTACTTTGCCGTTCAAGTTTTGAACCATATTTTTGCCTGGCGTGCTATATCAAAGCGTGGTTGGGATTCTTGTTACTGTTCCAGCGTTTCTGGGCGCCTGGTGATCTGGCCGGATTTTATGCAATATCGGCCAGATATCTGCAGTTCTGGTTTCGTTTTTGTTTACTTTGCCGTTCAAGTTTTGAACCATATTTTTGCCTGGCGAGCTATATCAAAGCGTGGTTGGGATTCTTGTTACTGTTCCAGCGTTTCTGGGCGCCTGGAGATCTGGCCGGATTTTATGCAATATCAGCTTGTTTTTGTTTACTTTGCCGTTCAAGTTTTGAACCAGATTTCTGCCTGGCGTGCTATATCAAACCGTGGTTGGGATGCTTGTTACTTTTCCTGTGTTTCTGGGCGCCTGGTGATCTGGCCGGATTTTATGCAATATCGGCCAGATATCTGCAGTTCTGGTTTCGTTTTTGTTTACTTTGCCGTTCAAGTTTTGAACCATATTTTTGCCTGGCGTGCTATATCAAAGCGTGGTTGGGATGCTTGTTACTTTTCCAGCGTTTCTGGGCGCCTGGAGATCTGGCCGGATTTTATGCAAAATCAGCTTTTTTTTGTTTACTTTGCCGTTCAAGTTTTGAACCAGATTTCTGCCTGGCGTGCTATATCAAACCGTGGTTGGGATGCAATATCGGCTTGTTTTTGTTTACTTTGCCGTTCAAGTTTTGAACCAGATTTCTGCCTGGCGTGCTATATCAAACCGTGGTTGGGATGCTTGTTACTTTTCCTGTGTTTCTGAGCGCCTGGTGATCTGGCCGGATTTTATGCAATATCGGCCAGATATCTGCAGTTCTGGTTTCGTTTTTCTTTGCTTTGCCGTTCATGTTTTGAACCAGGTCTCCGCCTTGCGTGCGATATTAAAGCGTGGTTGAGATGCTTGTTACCTTTCCTGCGTTTCTGGGCGCCTGGAGATCTGGCCGGATTTTATGCAATATCAGCTTGTTTTTGTTTACTTTGCCGTTCAAGTTTTGAACCAGATTTCTGCCTGGGGTGCGATATTAGAGCGTGGTTGCGATGCTTGTTACTTTTCCTGCGTTTCTGGGCGCCTGGTGATCTGGCCGGATTTTATGCAATATCGGCTTGTTTTTGTTTACTTTGCCGTTCAAGTTTTGAACCAGATTTCTGCCTGGCGTGCTATATCAAACCGTGGTTGGGATGCTTGTTACTTTTCCTGTGTTTCTGAGCGCCTGGTGATCTGGCCGGATTTTATGCAATATCGGCCAGATATCTGCAGTTCTGGTTTCGTTTTTGTTTACTTTGCCTTTCAAGTTTTGAACCAGGTTTCCGCCTGGCGTGCGATATTAAAGCGTGGTTGGGATGCTTGTTACTTTTCCTGTGTTTCTGGACACTTGGTGATCTGGCCGGATCTTATGAAATATCGGCCAGATATCTGCAGTTCTGGTTTCGTTTTTGTTTGCTTTGCCGTTCATGTTTTGAACCAGGTCTCCGCCTTGAGTGCGATATTAAAGTGTGGTTGGGATGCTTGTTACTTTTCCTGTGTTTCTGGGCGCTTGGTGATCTGGCCGGATCTTATGAAATATCGGCCAGATATCTGCAGTTCTGGTTTCGTTTTTGTTTACTTTGCCATTCATGTTTTGAACCAGGTCTCCGCCTGGCGTGCGATATTAAAGCGTGGTTGAGATGCTTGTTACTTTTCCTGTGTATCTGGGCGCTTGGTGATCTGGCCGGATCTTATGAAATATCGGCCAGATATCTGCAGTTCTGGTTTCGTTTTTGTTTACTTTGCCGTTCATGTTTTGAACCAGGTTTCCGCCTGGCGTGCGATATTAAAGCGTGGTTGGGATGCTTGTTACTTTTCCTGTGTTTCTGGGCGCTTGGTGATCTGGCCGGATCTTATGAAATATCGGCCAGATATCTGCAGTTCTGGTTTCGTTTTTGTTTACTTTGCCGTTCATATTTTGAACCAGGTCTCCGCCTGGCGTGCGATATTAAAGCGTGGTTGGGATGCTTGTTACTTTTCCTGCGTTTCTGGGTGCCTGGTGATCTGGCCGGATTTTATGCAATATCGGCTTGTTTTTGTTTACTTTGCCGTTCAAGTTTTGAACCAGATTTCTGCCTGGGGTGCGATATTAGAGCGTGGTTGCGATGCTTATTACTTTTCCTGCGTTTCTGGGCGCCTGGTGATCTGGCCGGATTTTATGCAATATCGGCTTGTTTTTGTTTACTTTGCCGTTCAAGTTTTGAACCATATTTCTGCCTGGCGTGCTATATCAAACCGTGGTTGGGATGCTTGTTACTTTTCCTGTGTTTCTGGGCGCTTGGTGATCTGGCCGGATGTTATGAAATATCGGTCAGATATCTGCAGTTCTGGTTTCGTTTTTGTTTACTTTGCCTTTCAAGTTTTGAACCAGGTTTCCGCCTGGCGTGCGATATTAAAGCGTGGTTGGGATGCTTGTTACTTTTCCTGTGTTTCTGGGCGCTTGGTGATCTGGCCGGATCTTATGAAATATCGGCCAGATATCTGCAGTTCTGGTTTCGTTTTTGTTTACTTTGCCGTTCATGTTTTGAACCAGGTCTCCGCCTGGCGTGCGATATTAAAGCGTGGTTGGGATGCTTGTTACTTTTCCTGTGTTTCTGGGCGCTTGGTGATCTGGCCGGATCTTATGAAATATCGGCCAGATATCTGCAGTTCTGGTTTCGTTTTTGTTTACTTTGCCGTTCATGTTTTGAACCAGGTCCCCGCCTGGCGTGCGATATTAGAGCGTGGTTGGGATGCTTGTTACTTTTCCTGCGTTTCTGGGCGCCTGGTGAACTGGCAAGATTTTATGCAATATCGGCTCATCTTTGTTTACTTTGCCGTTCTATTTTTTAACCAGGTTTCCGCCTGGCGTGCGATATTAAAGCGTGGTAGGGATGCTTGTTACTTTTCCTGTGTTTCTGGGCGCCTGGTGATCTGGCCGGATCTTATGCAATATCGGCCAGATATCTGAAGTTCTGGTTTCGTTTCTGTTTACTTTGCCGTTCAAAGAATGGACGTTACAGCACGATAACGCTGTCATGCACGCTTCAGCATACGCAAAAAGCTTTTTTAAGTCGAGAAATATCCCCACTCTACGTTGGCCTGCTCTAAGTCCTAACTTAAACCCAATAGATGGGTATATTGAGCATATTGTCGAAGAGGGTTTACTCAAAGGGACGCCAGTTCGAGTTTTTTTTCAGTTAAAAACCGCTCTTTAGAAAGAATTCAAAATTAAATTAATTTTTTGCCCCGTCGCTTAGTAGCAGTAATAGCAAGAAAAGGAGGAAGAATTAATTGTTAAAATTAAATTATCGAAAAATTTTGCACTAATTCGTGCTAGAGTTCTAAGTTTGTTTTGTGGTTTGAATGGATTTTTGTAGCACTGCTGTGAAGACATAATACTGAATGAAAGCAGGGTGTTGAGTAAATCCTTCAAGCTTTCAATAAGTCAAATATAAATATATAATGTAAATATCAAATCATCCGTCCCATTTTCGGGCTCCACCCATCGAATCGAATTGAAACCAAATAAGTCTTAGTTTCTCAAACGACTACAAAAAAAAATCGTTTCCTATTTTTCCACTCGCTCTGTGATACTTGCACAATAAGAGTATTCATAACCTCTTGAGAGCGAGTAAATTATAAAAAAAATTAAAGTCAAATGGACTTCTATATGAAGTTCTTGTCCGCTACACTTTTTTCGTTCGAAAGTTCGTAAATTTGTATTTAATCATTTGTAAAATAACATGCATTGACTAAGCAGCATTCGTTAGAATGTCGTGTCGTTTTCGGCGAACAAAAAATTGTATTAGCTTTGACGGCGTAGATTCAGTTTCAACGAAGCAGATATGGCCTTGACATTTCTATGAAGAGATCGGATTTCGCACGGTAAAGCCCTGTTGATTATCACATGAACTGTTAACATCGACTTTAAGTGTATATAAATCAATCTTCTGAAGACGGTTAAGAATTAAACATTCGCCGAAAACGACACGACATTCTTACGAAAATTGCTTCCAGTCGTAACGTTAAAATTGTTATGCGGCTGGAGTTTTAATATTTCTAAAAAATGGAGGAGTAACGTTCCAGGATAAGATGTTTTTTTTTGTTTGATCGAGGAGTCTTTAAATTTATTATTTATGCATTTTTGTTCTATTGCACAGGATTTTGAGAGTTGATCACATTGTTCTGCAGTATAGATTTTTATAATAAACCTAACTTCAGAAAAAAAATGCTTAGTGAGTTGGGTTTTCCTTATTTTATCATTTTCTTTTCGGCACATGGTAGCACATGCCGAGCACATCTAGGCACACTAATTGCCGTTCCTATCGAATCAAAACACAGGGCCAACTTCACATGAGAAAAAGGACCTCCCTATAAAAATTAAATCCTTTAAGAAATTTTTTTTTGCGATACGGCACGTGATAGCACAAACCAAGCACATTTTAGCACAATTTTTTTTAAGTTGAAATTCCAATATGTCGGTTCTAAGTTCATGGACATCCCTAAATCAGCTTATAAATGACAACGCTTCTGCGTCAGAGAGTATAAAAGCTGAACTTTTTAAATGTCTTGTATTTATTTATGTCAAAGTGAATGGTTTGGATTATAAGCATTAAATAAAGCTGCTAGAGAGGGACAATCAAAATGACCAACTATGACATCACTTACCAGCGCGATTGTACAATAAACTCTTCTAATATGAAGGAGCCTTAGAGCTATAAGAGCACATCGTGCTGAGTAGGATGGTAAGGGCAAAGTCCACTTTAGCCTTTTAAGAGCACGGCGCGTAGATCTTTTTTGAATTTATAAAATGGGGACCAAACTACGGAACAATATTCGTGAATAGGTCTCACTAAAGCAATGATAAGTGATTTCAGCGTATATGGACAACAATTTCAACTTTCAATTTAATTATTTCTTTATTCTCACTTAAAATATCATTTACAAAATTCATAGCTAGATAAGAATAGCTAGTGGGATCTGCTAACAATGTGTAGCTTGAGATGATGCCACATTAAAGTGTAATTTCATTTGTGGGGTGAATACAGAAGAATGAAAGGGAATAAAAAATAAATTAAATAATGTATACTATATGTAAAAAAGACTATAAAGAGTCTAAAAGAAATTCAAATTATTATATATTACTTAAGATTAGCTGAACTAAATTTACTTAGTTGCTTCGAAGGTTTCTTGCATTAGAATTAGGGCTGTGCAAATAAGCACCTCTAATGAAGAACACTTTTAAGACTTTGAAGTAATACAAATGTCGCAGTGGAAGAATTTTTAAGTTTCTAAAAAGTTCTATTGTATGAGCATATCGATAAGTCTTACAAATTTTTCTGATTACGGATTTTCGGATGATTGAGAATGGTTGGAGCTTATCTAAATGAGCACCGCCCCAGCAGCAGAGACCGTACTGTAGCTTTGATTGAAAGAAGCCATAATAAACTATCTTTAATAGATTCATAGAGCAATATTTTTGCAGCCTGTAAAAGCAACGAGGAGTATTGAGCAGATATTGTCTTAAGTTTAAAATATGTGCGGACCATTTCAGATTTCGGTCTATAGTAACACCGAGGTATTTTAACTAATTAAAACATTCGATATTAAAACAGCTGATTGAACGCGATATGCACTGCATTGACTATTAATGAGTACCTATAAAATTTTTACAGTCAAATGAATGAATTTTCATATCCAAATTTGGGTTTTCAGCGCCCACTAGGTTAAAAAACATTACTTTAGTCTTTTTACTAACAAAAATTTCGTGTTCGGAAAACCAACATCTTAACAAGTGAACATCATGATTTAACTCTGCAATAGGAGGAATAAAATGGGACCAAGTACAGAACCCTGAGGAACACCAATGTGACTTTTTGTTGGTCTACTAACACTGCTACCAACCCTCACAGACTGTTTCCTGTTTTTAAGGTAAGACTCAAACCATTTGTACACGAACCCTCTGAAGCCCATTTTTTGCAATGAATTCAAAAGAATTTTGTGACTGACCATGTCAAAGGCTTTCATTATGTCAACAAATAGGCCAGCACAACAGTTTTTGTTATCTAGACCTTTTTGCAGAATGCAACAAAAATCCAATAATATGTCTTCAGTTGAAAGAACAAAAGTCAGTAAAATTCCTGAATTTAAAACCAAGCATGGAAGAATCTTTTGAGATGATATAGTCTAAGTGCATTTTGAACTCCAATTTAGGATGTAAGATGACACCCAAGTCCTTTTGGTTAAAAACTTTTTTAAGTGGAATACATCTAATTTTATAACAAAAGGCAACAGGACGACGGATTCTAGCGAACGTAAGGATAGAATATTTATTTGTGTTAAAGTGCAATTGGTTTTTATTACACCATTTGATATGTCTGCATTGCAAAACAATCAACCCAAGAACAGACAGACTTAAATGTTTTGACATCATCTGCAAATATCAAACACTCAGATGATTTAACATTTGGAGGTAAGTCGTTGATGAGGAACGTGCAGCAAATCATCATTCAGATTTTGGAGAATAAAAGCATGTCTGAATGGAATATCAGCTTTATCCGTCCCATGTACAAATATATAAATCTTATGTCTTGAAAAATCTGTCAAGGCATTTCCTGCTGAACGTCGTTTACAATTTCAGCTAAGTGCGCTCGTAAAGCCCTTCTTAACAGAAAGTTATATGAGTCATTAACATAGGTTGGTCCATCTTTTTGTTTCTTTTTAAAAAAGCTAATAAAAAACTTTACTTTATATGTTTCAACGATATCTACTTTTTTGAAAGTGCGAGAGAACCTTTCGATTAATTACGGAATATTTTTTTATTCAGTAAGCAGTAGGCCCTCCTGTCAGCCAAATTTTTAAATAAAATGTTTTGCTTGTTTCATATTGCTCCTAAGTGCTGGCGTTAAAAAATTAATTAACTTTATATGAAATAACTCGATTGTAGTTAAATCGTTCTGGAATCATAGTTTGTCGATGTAGCGCTCTTCACTGGTTGCCACGTTTCTTCCTAGTCTGAAAAGATGAGTAAAATTGACATGAACTCCAGCTCTAAAATCTTAACATAGTACCATAACTAAAGCAGG
Organism: Orthonevra nobilis; assembly: GCA_963555765.1. Taxonomy (NCBI): domain Eukaryota; kingdom Metazoa; phylum Arthropoda; class Insecta; order Diptera; family Syrphidae; genus Orthonevra; species Orthonevra nobilis. The sequence continues at coordinate 47,207,200 of OY743224.1, read as the reverse complement.
AGCTGATTTTATTTCAATTCCTAAAATAGATCTTTATGTAAAATTCTCCGCAGGCTAGTGCCTTGACACCCAGATTTGCCATGGGAATATGCTCGGTTGCCACAAGCAAGCTAAAGTGCGTATATACATCATTTTGGTCAATGTTTTATTTTGCACTATTTCGGAAAAACAGAATCCACTGTGTTAGGTATTTTGCAATAATTGACAATGTTTTACGATCGTTTAGAGTCCACCTTACAGATAAACTTTCTAAACGGGACTAGATAACTACCACTGGGACTCTTTTTACAATTTACTCATATATCGCACTATTTTGTCCAGTTCTCTAAAAGATAAATGGCGATTTTACCATCAATTTAAAGTTTTACCCTGTTCAGTATCTAGAATTTCAAAAACTTGATGCTCAAAGTCACGTCTGAAAAACTTTTCCCATATAAGAGCATGTGTGTTCGAAAGAAAGTTGAAAACACAATTTTCACACCTTACTGCGTACCACCCTAATGATGCCGCGAATCCTCATGAAAATGGGTCGTGTTCGTGCAGACTTCGGATTGATCCTTTTTGAATATTAAAAAAATTAACCGGATGCCTAAATCCAACTTCCATTTTGGTAGGTTTAAAAATTCCATTTGTAGAGCAAGGAATGCCTAATCTCTGACATGGGCTCATGTGGAGTACTGACAGATTTAAAAGTACTCTGTCAACATGTGACAAATTGTGCTCTTCCTGCACGTTTATAATTTCGACTGCAATTATTGTGTGCAATTGCCATGAATCCGCCAGTTCTTATCCTTAATGAATCATTGTCTTTTGTTGACTGGGAAACACATATAGCTCTAGGACAGCTGGTCAGAGAGGTAGAGAATATTATTGATGCCGTATGAAGTATTAAGGTACATCTAGCCTTGTTTTATTAATCGCTCAAAGTGACCGTAACTAGTATAAAGATGGGCAATAGGAAAAGGAGATTTCTTTTATGATTTTCGCGTTTTTAAGGGATTATGACTACCCTTATAATACATGATGCATAGAGCTTGCTGTGTTGTGGCTTAACACCCAGATAAACTTTCTATTCGAGAGGTGGAGTAGCCATTGAGGCGGAGAGTTAGAGATCGAGTTATTTTCATTTGCTCAATTCCAAGTATTTTGTTCGGAAATCGTTGATGTCCCAGGAACTTCAATTCTTTATGTTTTGTTGGAAGATTTCGACATCAATCTGTCGCCGATTTGTACTATGACAATACTCCAACAAAAGACTATTGGATGCTTCCGGCGTGTTTAGAATTGACAATGTCTTTCTAGACCTTGTGAGGAATCATTTTGCACGGTCGAGTGATGTTATTGATGACATTAATGGTCTGCTACAAGGCACAGTATCCGCACCAATACTCTTTAATATTTACGTTTCTAAAATGCTGAGGGACTTGGTTGGCTCAATAGCATTCGCCGACGACGTCATTCTGTATGCTTATGGTTCAAAAATTTGCGAAATTTGCGATTGGGAACTAAAAATAAACAATTCTAAATGCGAAACCATACTGTTCCGCACCCCAGTAGGACAGGGCAATTCAGACTTGCAATGCAATTGGAGAAATTTGGTTATAACATCTTCAAATGGCCCTCGAATCGAATCAAAAAGTGTTGTGAGGTATTTAGGAGTTTACTTAGATAAATTCCTGTATTATAATGATCATGTTAATATCCAATTAAAAAAAGCAAGGGCAGCATTTATGTCGCTGAAGAAACTTTTTTATTCCAACTATTTGAGATCAGATGTGAAGGTCATTTGTAACCAAGCTTTTGTGCGTCCAATATTGACTTATGCGAGTCCAGTGTGGTGGAACATAAGCCCATCTTATATGGAGAAGTACAGAATTTTTGAGAGGAAATGCCTACGAGCATGCACGGTTCATTCTGACTTTCGGCGCTACGTCTCCAACAAAAGACTATTGGATGCTTCCGGCGCGTTTAGAATTGACAATGTCATTCTAGACCTTGCGAGGAATCATTTTGCGCGGTCGAGTAATGTTAGTGCGAATGAATTCATATCGGAATTATTTTATCCTAACCCTGGGAATTTTAGGAATTCATTGATAATACGGATGCATATGGCTTTCAGACTCGAGTAATGTCCCTATCATATAGCATGCTGCCAAAAAAGCAACAGATAAACGAATCCTCCATGTGCCTGCACTCCAATATTTGATAATACTGCATGAGCGCACCTGATAGAGATGTAAATAATGACAATAGGTCAAATTTAAATAAATACTGGTGGCTAGATTGGGTAGAAGCTGACAATCAATCAATCAATTCAATTCAATTTTATTTATTTGACAAAAAGAACATGGATACATTTATTCTTAATTAATTCATTTTATTGAGAAATAAATTTATACATTCTTTAGTTTAATTAACTAGTATCGAATGTATTGTGTGGAAGAATAAACTTTAGCATATTTAATATAAAGGTTGTGGAGTGTTTAGTAGAGATACCAGCAGATTGAAGAAGGCAAAACAAAAATAAATACGTCGAAGGAAACGTTTAAGTAATATTAGAAACAATAGTAGGAGATATTAGTATTATACTTATTATACTACTAAGCTGATTAGATTATTGATTTGTTCGAAATCAAAGCAAAATAACCAGGTTTTGATTATTTTATGAAGAGAAAAAGGACTTGAATTGCTTCTTAAATCAGGAGGCAACTTGTTAAATAGCCTTGGTGATACCGAAGAATAAAAATTCAGGAACTGCTGCGTATAATGCCTTGGAATAATAGCTTGCCAGCTTTCATTTCTTCGTAGTTCGTATGAAGTAGATGCTTGATTAAAAGTATAACCGCTTCTTACAAAAAATACCTTGAGCGCTTTCTAAAAGAAGAGATGTTTTAAACGGAGAATGCCAGAACACAAGAAAAGTGGGAAGCTATGCTCTCGACGTCCTTTTTTCCATATAATTTTTAAAATATGGTTTTGTGCCACTATCAGGGGTTGTATGTTGTAGTTATAAGTGCCACCCCAACACACTAAACCATATTGGATTTTAGACTGGACTAGACCATAATAGACAGTTTCTAAAAGTTTTTTGGAACAAAATTTTCTTAGATGATACAATATACGAGTAGTCATTGATAAGTATTTTTTTAGGAACGTAGTGTGCATATTCCAATTCATTTTGTTGTCGTAATGTCGAACGTTTTCAATCTTGAAGCATTTCGTCGAGCAAAACAAATTGAATTAAATGTATGAGGAGTCTTGAACGATATACAAACCTCTGAGCTCACACAGATATTTTGACAGTCACAACTGTGGAAAACGAGATCTGGTGAAACGTGTTCAAAAGTTGGTAGATTAAAAAACATCAGCTTTGTTTTGTCGCTGATTCAAGCTTATGAATGGAAAACCAGTGTCTTAAGATTAAATCTAAAACGGATGAATTAGTATATACACATGCAATGTCATATGTAAAACCAATTAGTTTGGCCTTCAAAGGCAGATTAAAGATAGAATTAATCTATATAAGAAATAGTATAGGACCAAGAACAGATCCTTGGGGTACGCCAGTACGAACATCAAAAATTTCGCTGAATTTAGTGCTTAGTTTTACCATTTGTTTTCTATCTTTGAGGTACGATTCAAACCAGTCAAGAATAAAACCTCAAAAACCAGTTTTTCTTAAATTTGACAAAAGAACACGTAGGCTAAGTTAGGTTAAGTCGTTTTATCTAAGTTTGTAAGTACTGTTTTTCGTTTTGTTTTTTTTATTCTTTGTTAAAAAATATATTATAATGAGGAATTTTTTAACCTCCACCTTTTCTTCTCACAACGGTAATAATAAATTATAAAATATCTCAAAGCAAAATATGTTTTATTAATTTAGTCTAAGTTATTATAATAAAATTATATTTAATGAGATCCAATTTTTAGTTGGCCATTTACGAAAATGTAAATTTATTGATTTAGCGTGTATCTTGTTTCTCGCTAAGAAAGTTGTTAAAATTATGGTGGAAATAAACAAGTTAAAAAAAAGTTGATCCGCCATTATTTACTAGTTGATTTATCAAGTTCGCCACCCAGCTGTTTGTGGCGAACTTAGGTTTCAGGAGTTGGTTAAAATCGGCATTTGAAGGTCAGTCAAGAGTACCAGTCAGCAATTGATGAATTTCGAGGGCATGTAGATTTATAAGTTTAATCCGGCTAAATAAAGAGGCAGGCTTAAACTATCTGCTAAAATTAGACCCGATGTGCATGATTACAAATTGAATCAACAGAGGGAATTAGCCTATGGAAGATGTTAATGTGAGTGAGAGTCATTCTGCAATTGATAACAATCATAGGAACAATGTGTTTGTGTTTGTTTGCTAGGTAGACATGTCTGAGTCAATGGCGATTTGCTCGACATCATTAATTGTTACAATGAAGATTATTGTCCAGAGTGACTGCCCTGAAGTACACCAGAAGTAACAAGAACAGATCAGATACTGGTAGGCATCTTAAAGATTTCATCCGCTTCTTTGTTATATGTTTCCTTACTTTGGTGTTGATCTTGAAGGTTCTTGCTTCTTTTGATTTGTTACATGAATCAAACCATTTTATCCAGGGTGTCTGTGAACACTTCACATTCAACACTCCATTTTCTAAGGAATCCACTGCGACATCTTTAGTTGACGACAATTCTGTGCACTTCCCGTGCAATTAAAGAAGTGGATGTGAGCGATACGTTGATTATCCGCCTCCTTTGGCGAGTTTCCGATGTTGATGTGAAGTCTTCAGTTTAAGAGTTGCATTCTGACTCGCTTTGTATTTACAACTCAAGTCGTTTTCTCTTTCTCTTGTCCCTTTCTTCTGCTGGTCACATGTAGGTTCGTTGTAACCTTATGTTTTTTGCCATTGGCAGGTTTTTCTCCTCATATTTTCTTTCCTGCATTAATTTTTTTTTTGGTTAATTGGTTAGGAGTCCATTTAAATTCTTCTTGTCGTGTTCCGTATGGAGTTCCTACTAAGTTCCCTTACCATGACAAAATGGCCAATCGCTGAAGGCATCTAATTGAGAAGTGGCAAGCCAAAAATATTATTGTATGTACTCGGATCTCCTTCCAAATAAGTTTTGGAAAGGTCCCCAAAATTAAATCGTATTCAAAAGCAAAAAAAAATATTTAAACGTGCCTTTAGACCCAATCTCAATGCCTTTTAACTGGCATGGCATTTCTCACCAAGAATTGCTCATTATCTGTCTTAAAGCCAAAAGTGTCTTCCCGTCCGGCGACAAAGTACACTTAAAAAAAGATTCAAAGAAGCGGTCAACTAATCCGAATAGCCCACTCACAAAATAATGTCTTCGTTCAGTGTGGGCTCTTATTTTATGTCTATTCTGTCGATTCACTTTACTCTTATTGCCATTCCATTAATGGATCCAAAAGTGCCAGAACAGCATCACCAAGGACAATTCTGCCACCCACAACTTGTCTCTTCTTGAATACATACATACATATATATATTTCCGGGTCAAATGCGATTGCCTTATGGCTTGTTGATGCCATGAAACACTTCATTCGCTTGGAGGCATTGGAATCAAACTGGAGACAGAAAACAGGACGACTTAACCCACTCTTTAAATGCAGCGCACAGCAATGGCGACCTCATTACTTGTGAAAGGAAATTGTCATTTCTTTTTTATTTTGCTTACGAAAATCGAGAATCCAAGGAAAATGATATCCACCAGAGGGTACTTAATCTGAGCTCATTTGAGTATTATCCAAGGACACCATTGATCCAATTGACACTTGAACCCCAAAAATTATTTCGGCGGTGCTAATGTAAAATAAATAAAAGGATAATTTGTCTAAAGAGAATTATGCGCGTCCTTTGGTTGGGAATCGTTAAAACCATTTCTACGCAACACTTAAACTTCATCATAGTTTCGTATTTCCAAGCACTTAAATGTCAAAGCGTAAAGTGCCAAAGTCAAAGCCCACAAGTCAGGAAGGTTGTCCTTTCTCACTGCTGAAAAAAAACAAAAAATCGTCTCACTGGGTTATGACTTTAAGTATGAGAGATGAGAATTTATACATAGATATCTATGGAGCTGGAATTTAGTGTTCTTGGGTAGCTGTAGGGCAATTGTGGTGAGTTGGAATCTTTAATAAGGGTCCCCCCGTTGTGTGCACTAACAATAAAGAGGATTTTAGGGTTCCCGAGCACAAAGGTTGAGGAATTCTAGTTTATGAGAGAATGGCGATGGGTTGTCTTGGGGAATGCTTACCAAGTAAGTTGAATAAAATCATGAATAGAGCCGCCTAAAGCCTCTATTTGTTGAATAATAATGTTGACGTATTTAATCCGGGTAGTGTGTGCTAATCCATTTATTGCTGGACATTTGTTTGCAATATATTTGCTTGCTTGTAAATAAGTGCTTGAACATGGGATGAATATTTACAAACCCACGTGAATGGACAGATGTGCATAGTTTTGCGAATTCAGTTGACTCCTTAAGAATTTTTCTTAGATGGGAATCTATTGAGCTGGAATTGAATGAATCCATAGTGCTTGCTCGCTTAAAATGTGGCACCAAAACAAGACTCGAATTTTGGAAGCTGATTGGCATGATTTTATCGATGTAAAGAAAGCATACTATGCTAACTATGGGGGCGTTGGAGAATGACATGGAAGAGCTCACTGAAGCACGGTTAGGTGCTGGTTGTTTAAAACCAGATGGATGACAGTCAAGCTGATATAAGCCATTCCTGTGAGACCCCTGAACAGTCAAATAATTTTTGCAGTGGATCAACCTATTCCGATGGTTGTACGCTGAGCTAACATCTCAATTGCATGAATCAAGCTTCGTTGCGGATAATTGGACTCTGAAAACAGAGACGATGTGACAAAAATATGTGACACAGGAGCAACTCATATATTGGAATCTATTGCGAGATAAAATACAATAGTTATAGGGTCACTTAACAAGAGTAATTTCCTCCACTGTAAGTGTATGAGAACGATTTTGCTGGTGATCAAAAGGAGGATTAACTTTTTAAAGCGCTTCCGCGATAGTTTTATCATATTTCACTATTTCAACAAGTTGTATATTCGTTTATTTCCCATTCAATTGTTCCATGTCTCTTGTGAAGCTAACAGATGCAGATTTCGACAAGCCATGGCACCCGTGGCTATTTTAACTTGGACAATATTCTTTCACAATTTGGCATGAGCGGCGGGGCCCATTTCTATCTAAACGAATACCCGTTTCGGACTCCGTTTCGTCCCGTTTCGGACTCCACCCACGGAAGTGTGTTGAAACCAATTACACCTGAGTTTCTCAAACAAAAACTTTCATTCTTCTCCTAATTCTTCCGCTCGGTCTGTGCTACACGCATTATAAAAATCTTAATATCCTCTTGAAGAGCGAACAAGTAATTAAAAGAAAAAAATGAGAAAATTTTAGAAAATGTAAAAGAGAGTGGGTGACAAAACGTAGCCCTGCGGCGCACCAGCATTTATATCCAAGTAATAAATTGTATACAGTCCCAAGTGGCGGACACTGCGGTTTGAAGGAAAAGACCTTTTGTATCTTGGGGAGTTTGTCTAGGCTAACAGACATTCCATCCTTCTGTTGAAAGTCAGAATATTTTACGCATTGAATTGTCTTCTGTCCAATGGCGAGCATATCTCTTTGAGGAATATACGCCTTCTTAACCATATTAGAGCTGGACATTCAGAAAGAATGTGTACAGGCGTTTCGTCGTCTTCCAAACTCGGCATTCAGTGGTTGTACTGAGCCCTAGTTTGGTTAGATGTGATCTCAAGCGGCAATGATCTGAGAGGAATCTCACGAGCTTTCTAATGTTCTCCTTGTTGAGATTAAGGATTTCTCTGTAAGAGAAGAGATTGATTAGTAATTTAGATTGTCTGAGTCCCTGTAGATTTCTCCAGTGAGCTATGCGTAGCTTGTTTTCTCACTTATTGGTCAGACTTGTGGCCGTAGTCCAGCTTATGCAATAGAAAGTTTCCGGACCATTGAAGGCGGTTTCAGAATTAGCCCCGGCTAGTTTGTCCGCAATTTCATTGCCTTCGATTCCATGATGACTTGGAACCCATCCTAACCGAACTTTGTTACGTCGGGCCACGGATTGTAAGGCGTCGTAGCAGCTTTTGATACATTTGGATTTCACTAGATTGGATGACAGTGCCTTGAGCGCTGCTTGGCTATATTAGAATTCTGGCCCTTTATGGCCTTTTGCAAGGTTTTCTATGGCCCAGGATTCAATTGCTTGTAGCTTGGAAAACACTTGGATGTTTTCCCATGGGTAAAGAGATTTTAGTGTTTGGTCCATAGACACCGGCTACTACTCCATTTGCCATTTTTGAGCCATCAGCATACCAGATTAAGTTTCTGTGGTCAGGGGCAAGTATGTTGCTCGACTATTGATCACGGTTAGAAATGTCTTCCACAAAGAGACGCCCAAAGCAGTATGTGGCCTTCATCCAATCTGGGATCGATCAGAACATGCCTTTATCCGTGATGAAATTGATTATTTGCAAGTGTCTCGTTTGGTCACCTGGTTTGTATTTCATTGCCAGTTGCATCTTTAGGGCATTTCTTTTTGCACAGCCAGAAAAGCATCTTAGGTTTGAGACCCCAAGTTATACTGCAGAACCGCTAACAGGCCCACATGGCCTTGGTTTGCGGATTCCGTGACGGAGCTGATATGTGAAGTCCAGTTCAGTTTCATATCTAATATAAGACCGAGATAGTTGACTTCACTGGACCAGAGAGGTTCACTCAATAACAATTAGAGACAGAGTCAGTTGTCTCCTCATTGTGAAGGGAACCAGAACGATTTTGCTAGGATTAACAGAGTCCTTCACGCTTACAACATTCTAAGATTTGCATTAATGCTGAATGCATAACGCTGGTGATTGTAGTGTCAGTTTAATATTTACCCTGGCTCCATTATAATATTGGAAAACCAAAGTTTACCGCAAAATACTCTTTTGAGACTATTTAATGTCTACAGTTTAAAGTTTAAAGGATCAATTGAATTTCTCGTTTTCAATAGTGGAAGAGAAATTTGAATATGCAACACGATATTTACTTGCCCATACACTTGAGTGCAACAAAGCATTAAATCGATTGAGCATTTATAAATTTTGAAATGTTCTCTTTTTTTTTTGCTGTCAACGTTGGTTTTCTGATTAAGAACTCAAATTGAATATATCAATGTGAAGTATACGCAAATTCAATCGATTCTCTTGCATTATTTTAGTCAACTCGGGCGACAATGCTTCAAGCAACCTAAAATAAATGTGTGGGTGTGTCCCTCTGTATATTCACAACGAATATCTCAAAATGTTTTTCATGCTCCAAGAAGCAACATACCCTCGATTTCATCAATAAGACTCACAAGACAACATACCCAAGGAATTCCGATTCCGATTCACGAATGCTCAAATTGCGTTCAGCAGAAATGTAAGGATGGCAAAATGGAAGAATCCAACAAACCACATTCCCCCTTGAGCCAGCAATACAGATACATATAGATACGAAATGGATGAACTAGAAGTCCAAGGGTATGAATATGTACATTTTTCCAACATTTGAAATCATAGTAGAAGTTCCCTTAAACCATTAACACAGTGCTATGATATTTTGATTTAATTAAAAGCGTATCCTTTTAACGAAACAACGTCCACCTCATTGTTTCCAAACCAAATGGATGTTTCAGGTGCTCATTATCTCCTGTTGGACATTAAGTTTCCCACTAACACAATTCTAGTTGAAAATTCGAAACTTAAACCATTTTTCGATGAAGACGTATCCAACAATAGTATTTTGTTTGCTCAGAAAAAAAAAACACAGTGTAATCAGGACAGATGGACGACAATGAATTGTTGGGCAAACACACAAGTCATTTATCCTTTTGAAAAGCCTGCTTGTGCATGTGTAATTCAATTTGTTACTCGTAAGCCAAAGGATTTATCTATTGTGAGTGGACCTAAATTATCGTATATTTGTGGACAAATTATGCAAATTTATGGTCGTCCAACTGAGCAGCATAATTGCGTATTTTTTTTATTTTTTTTTGTTGTAAATATTATCCTGCTTCCCATTACGAAGTTTTTTCTTTCCCATCTCTAACCGATTCAAGGCAAGAAACAAAAAAAAAAAGGTAAGAATAAAAGCTTGAAGGGATTTTTCTCACAAAGTGTTTTTTTTACTTATCGCAAAGGATAACCGAAAATGACATTTCACATGGGTCAAAGGAACGGTCGGGGAGTAAAAGAGTTAGAGTGCTTGTGTTATTTGAAGTGTGGCGGATTTGAAATGTCCTGAAAATAAAACTCTGCGCAATGATTTTTTATTTTGAGATTTACCAAGGTGCTTTTGCAAATGGATGGCGAAATATAAAGCAAAATTCTGTCAATGTCCCGCAGAGACTTGAAACAGAGAGACTTTTAGGAATGCGGGGTATTTATCGCGTGGGGTGAAAAAAGGCCAATATTCATACCTTAGGTGAAAAGTCACTAAAGTCGGCCCGTGACTTCAAATTAATAAGTCACTGGTGACTCGTGACTGATATCGAAAAAATTGGTTTGGGTGCGAGTAGACCTGCCCATACCATGAACTGTCTCATCTCATGATAAAAAAAACATTAAGGTGCTATTTAATTTGCTCCCAACATCAACTTTAAGATACTCACTTTTTTAGTTCCCCGTAAGTTTATATTTGTTTTCGCATCTTTGAATCATATAAAATACGATTTGCGTCTTAAGTATAGATTAAAGGGTATACTATTTATATATATATATATATTATATTTACATGCTAACACAGTAAGAAATGCTTATAAATCTGTGAAAGATTAGCGATGTAAAAAATACATTGGTTAAATTGAATGAAAACGTATCAGACTAATAAATTAAAAATGGGAAAGACTTACAGGATTCACATTTCTGAAACAATTTTCAAAGAACTTCCGTGGAAATTTGGTTCAGGAAATAGAGAAAGGGGCACATCAATGTATGAAATGACCTTAACTAAATACTGTTTTAGTCTTTTTGGTAGTCTCTTAGTTTGTAACTTACTTCGTTTAGTCAATTGGCTAAATAAACATAATATTGATGAAACTTTTGGCATTAAAATTGAACAAAAAAAAATTTTTATATGAATTTGTCCGGAAACTCATGAACGGCAGTGTATATATTTATGGACTTTTTTTTATCTGATAAGTTAGCTGTTAACTATAAATTCAATTAATTTTGAACTTTTTTTATTAGAAAATTAAATTGGTTTTAATTGAAGAAGTGAAAATGACCCTTTTTTGACAGTTTTTTCGTCATAAAATTCAAATTCAGGTGATCTTTATGCACACACGTTTCGAATGAAACCAATTTGGCTTCGATAGCTTGATTTGTTCTCGAGTTAGGCTGTACGAAAGAATCCGCACAAACACACACACACAGACATCTTTCTTAAAATAATGGAATCCGACTACTGGAACCTCCAAACGTGGAGAAATGTAAAAATTTTGAATTTCGAAAATCGGACCGATTACAAGAACTTCCTGATGGGAAGTTAATAAGCAGCAGAAGCAACGAGCATTCATTTTGTAGCTCGCAACTCGCATACCTAATTACCAGAAAGGACTCATGCTAAAGTCGTTGATAGGATTGAGGAGATTTTAACATTTTAAAGATGAGGCCTATAAGCGAAGGCAAATATAACAAATTTTGCGGATTTAAGCTCAATCAAAAAACATAAAATACGATTTTCAAACCTTCTCTATGAATTGGAGAGGGTCGATCTTTCCTTCAGATAAATAAGATGAGCATAAAATGGTATGATTTATAATGTATGTATGTATGTATGTACATATGTATGTGCTTGGTCCAAAATGTATCACCCTATTGCTATTGCTTTGTTTTGATAATTATGAGTTAAACCATTGATGGCCTTTTGTTTTTTTTAAGGTCGCCGAATACTTCTGATTATAATTTTATAGAAAAGTTTTCGGTTTTGATGCAATGTGAGCTTCGGCGCAGATTTCTCGTCTATCTTACGAATACTGGTTCAACACTTAGTGGCTTCACAAATTCCCCGACAAACAAAAGTTGTATTTCTGTGGCACTGATATACGTGTGTTTCAAAATCACTGCATAGTTGTAATCGGGCCCCATTTTCTCTAGTGCGTCATTGAGAAAAACGCTTAGTTTGACTGGTGAGGCTTATATTACGTTTTGTAAATTTGCTAATGTGAACGCTGCAGAGTTTTTTGCTTAAAAGAGCAAGCGTCAGACTTCGGAATGTCTTTAAGTAAATATCCGACAAGAAGTTTTCAGTAAAATGATTGAAAATGCCTTTGATCAATATCATCTTGAAAAAGCGATGGAGAAAAATTCCACGGTCTAAACAGCACGATGAAAAAGTCAAAAAAGCATCTGGTAAGCTGAGTGGTTCTGAGCTAAAATGTATATGAAAATAAAATCACAGCTTCCCTGGCTATATATTTACAATGTTGCTCCGACCAAATAATTCCTATGGTATACGTGTTTGGTGCACAACGAGCCTTTAAAAGTGTACAATGGCCAAATAAGCAAGAGTTCTAGGAACTTATGTGCCCTACACACTGCCCTACCGGAAACATACCATCTGCTACAAATAATTTTCCCAGTGGCAAACAAAGTGCCACTCTCTGTTTCTCTAAGCCGGACGCACGAAATGCTCAATGAATTGGATTTTGATAATCCAAGCAAGGTATTATTTCCTGCCAAGGAAGAATGGGAAAGTCAAGCAATCTTCCGTTGCCGTGGGCTTGAAAACAATATATGGTTTGGGTTCCTACGGATTTTAAAGTGTCTCTTGAACCACTGAACTCTTTTAACGCGTTTCAGAGATTCAGAGGAACTCAGTATCGGAATGTCCAAGCAACACAAATCAGGGATAGGTGTCTGAGGAAATATGCAAAAACACAAATTCTGGCAGAATACTACAGAATCATCGGGAATATTATAGAAATACTGTTTGAATGCAAGGGCACTGTCCAGAGTCGTAACAGCGGTTCTTGAAACTTCTTTTCAGCATAGTAATTTTTTGAGCTGGAGTTTTATTTTCATCTGTAGTTTCAGTTTGACTTTTATTTAAGTGGAGCTAGACTACTGTTTGATCCTTCATTCTTAGGAAAATATTGGGTAACTAACCGTAAACTTGGTCATACATGCTGTCATGGTGAACGTCGCCATTTCTGGATTGGTTACATCAATGGGTTAAAATCCCAAAAATGTTATTGGATGTGAGCCTGAAAGCTGATGTGCATCGTATATATTGAAAAGAGAAAAACAATCAATATCAATGCGAAGTTATTACAAAGTTTGAGAGCTGAAACCAAAAAGTGTTGTCAATAACAGCATTGGATAAGTTCATAAACCTGCTATACATCTCAATGTGGTTCAAGTCTATAACAGAAAAAAAAATATAAAATAAGGGATGTTTGAAGTATAAATCACGATTATAAGAATTTTTGATTTTGCAAGGGTTGGTTAGGAACTAAATCATATATCCTTCGATTTAAAAGAGGAACATTTAAAGACCCGCATTCATTTTCGATGCATGGTTATTGCTGGTCTCTAAGATGGATTCAATCTTTTTTATTGTGTCTAAGTCGTGACATTCGAGGAGCCTAGAAACCTTCACTGTACTCAAAACCACTTAAAGCGCAAAAAAAAAACAAATCGAGATAAGCATTCTCAAGGCTAGTAAATCATTCCAAGGGATAAAATCATGCCAACATTTGCCGCTATTAATCAACATGAATACTTAACTTGTTGTAAACACATTAGAAGCGGAGTTTCCTTTATTCCGCTCGAGGTTTTGTGCACTTTCAGTCGCCCATTTGAAGTTGTTCAGAGTGATTTTCAGAAGTGCGTTCGTTTAACCTTGCAAACAGTAAAGGAAAGAGGTGATTAAATTAAATTTCATTCCTTATTAAAATTTGCATAAAGTTTACATTGTGGCTCTACACAAGCCCTAAATCGAGTGAAAACCTTTTATGTACATGGATACCATTCATTTTTTTAATGTGGGTTTAATTGGAAAAGCTTTTGTTAAACAGTGAGTTCACTTTTTTCTTATTTTATTTATTTAAAATGAATTTATGTTTAAATTTGGAAGTTTTCATTTTTCTTTACAGAGTATTTTAAAGTCATGCAGACCAACGTCCAGATAGATTCGAAAAACCTGCGGAATAATGACAACTTTCGGGCCAGAGGTCACCATTACACAATAGAGGTAAGTTCTGAAATAAAAACTGATACATGCTTCCAAGTCGTCTGCTTGGCCATACTTTCGAAAATATGCGGTTATTTAAGTGGAACAAAGGATGTGGTTGAGGTTATTTATATTGTCAGAGAAGTTTAAATTTAACGTTATTTTTATTATTAAGTTTTTCTCTTAATTTAATATAACATGGAGAGCCTAGAATAAAGTCAAGATCAGTATACTGATGGAATTATTATGGCAGTGAATTATTAACTATCGACCCGAGAATTCGTACGCCGTTTTTAAGTATTCTTGTGTTTGTTCTAAATAATCCATTATATAAAAAATTTATTTAGGTGCGATTCTTTCTTCTCCACAATAAATTTCAAATCTGATAATGAAAATAAGTATATACTTAACATAAAATTTATATCAACATTGGGCTTATGAAGGGTGGGCGATGAATAAACATCCCAAGTCTTTTGGGAATCCCTGCACTTGGAGATACTTTAAATGGCTTACTTAAATCAAATAGTTTGTGAAAGAGTTGCGAATCTTTACGGATTTCAAAATCCCGGCTTTTTTTGTCGAAAAATGTTTATGGGGCTTATTTTCCATTATTATCATTTATCAAAATCCTATTTAAATTTTTTTATTATATTTATTATTTTAAGTTGAAACATAAACAATCCAAACATAAAATTAAAAAATAAAAAATCAAGTTTTTTGGTCGACAATTTTCGTGTGCTGTAGTTTATGATTTTCAGGTGAGTTTTTTTTTAACAAACCTGATTTTTCTGACCCCGTAATGTTAACTTAAATGCAAATAATCTTATTTTAAGTCGAAATTTAAACAATCCAATGTATAAATATACAAATTCAAAAATCAATTTTTTGGTGTAAAATTTTCATGAACCATAGTCGATGAATTTCAGGCTGTTGTGTTATGTTATTTAACTAGTCTTATAGTATGTCGAATTATAATTAATCTTTACATTGAAATACAAAATCAAATTTCTTATTTTTGGTGCAAAATTTTGGTTGGCCTGATCACAAGCTTGATTTCAATTCAATTTATTATTAATACAAAAGTACAAATATGACTTGTGTCTTCTATAGTACATTAAAATCGGCTTATACAGGCGTAAACATAAAAGTGAAAAATTAAAATTCAACTTAAAACAATTTTGTATATTATACATTATAAGGGTAGTAGTTATTAATATAGCAAATTTATAGAATAGGGAAAGAAGGGAAGAAAAGAGAAATAAAAAACATAAATACTGAAATGTGTAGGAATCAACAACTGTTTTTTTTTTTAATTCGGTTCACCAAAATATTTGGTGATTACGGTTTTAAAACTATTTGCTCCAGCTATTTGCTTTGCTTCCAAGGGAAGAGAGTTCCAGAGCCTGGCGACGTGGACGAAGAAAAGACGTGACGAGTTTAAATATCTTGAGGCAGGAGTTATCAAGTTACATGTTCGGGACGACTGAGCAAATTTAAGTTTTTCGGTGAGATACCCAGGCAATTGGTTGTGAATGGCCTTGTGCATGAAGATGCAGCATCTTATATCAATATATTCACCTAAAGTGCACCCAAGAATTAGCCGATGATATTCAGAGACATGATCATACTTCCGAAGTCCGAATATGTATCTTGCAGTGTCATTAAAAGCGACAAGTAACTTTTGCTGGGACTGGGAATCGGGTTTGTAATAAACTACCGCAGCATAAGAGAAAATCGGTATAATTAGGGTTTTGACCATCCTTAATTTTGTCACTAATGGATTGAATGCCGCAGACAGCCAAAGTTTGCGGAGAGTTGCATAAGTGCGTCCCACCGTATAGTTCACATGATCTGTGGCGGAAAGGCTTCTGTTTATCTTAAACCCGAGACTGGTCACTCCGTCTACATACTTAAGTCGTATGTGCGTTAAGAATACTGATGGTAGCAAGTCTGTGTCATTAAATTTATTAGAAATAATTATAGCCTGTGATTTATTAGGGTTAAGTTTAAGACCATTACACTAAGACCAGTTATTTATTTCCAACAAGTCTTCATTAAACCTGCAAACGAGAAGCTTAACCAGTCCAATGGGCCTAGATAAGTGTACCTGTACATCATCGGCATAGAGATGTAAGAACACATTTTTACATACTTTTGGTAGGTTATTTATATACAGACAGAACAGAATATGTCCCGGAATAGACCCCTGGAGGAATCCTGCCAATAAGTCCAAATAATTAGAGGCACAGTCACCCACACACACCCTTTGCATTCTGTTTGATATATAGCTGCTAATAAGCTACACAGAACTTTCACTAAATCCAAAATACAACCGAAGTTTTTTACATAAAGGCTTTAGAAAAATCAAGCAAACATAGCACAGTGATATGCTCCCGATCGAATTGCATCCTTATATCGTCTAGTACCTTAACTGTGGCGGCTGAGCAACAGTGGTGCTTTCGAAAACCAGACTGCAGAGGAGACAATAAATCATGGGAGTCTAGATGACTTGAGATTTGCTTACTAAGAGCTTTTTCTAGAACCTTTGATAGGCATGGCAGAATGCTTATTGGGCGAAAGTCAGATGCAGATGCAGAGTTAGGCTTTTTCGGCACAGGAATTACTTTTGCAATCTTCCAGCTATCATGAAAAGTGGAAGAGTAAATACAAAAATTTATAATATGTGTGAAAGAACGGAGTACATAAGGAAGAATAAGTTTGACGAATTGAAAGGGAATTCCATCTTCACCAACAGCATTGGACTTGAGCGAACGAATACAGTCCAAAACTTCAATTTCGGTAACAACCTTAAAATTAAAAACCTTTAAGGAATCTGAAACGATACTGGGGTTGGGCACAAAGCCTGCGCCAACACCACCAGTAGCCAGAAATTCCTTGTTTAGTTCATTTAAGTCAGGATTTGGATTCAAATGATATGCTGATATCTACAAAAATATTATTTAACTTGTTTTATATCGAAAGATAAATAATTTAAACATTAAAATACAAAATTCAATTTCACGTTGTTTGGTGCAAAATTTTCATGGAACATAGTCCATGATTTTTTAATTCGTTTTTTTTCACAAACATAATTTATGTTATTTAACTAGAATTATTTCAAAATATAAATAATTTAAACATAAAAATACAAAATCAAATTTCAAAGTTTTTGGTGCAACATTTTGGTGGGTGATTTTCAGGCGGGTTATTTTCACAAACCTGATTTTAACCTCAAATGGCCTGCTGTTGTTAACCAAATTGTTTTTTAACTTATTTAATGTTGAAATATAAACAATTCAAAGTTAAAAAAAATACAAAATCAAAAATCAACCAAGTGATTCGGATCACCACTCATATGTATCAGAGTATACTTAGGTTTGCACCCTTAAAGGCCTTTGTTACAAGGGTCTACAGCCGTTCGGAGTCGGCAAAAGACTGTAGGTTCAACCCCCGACATTTGAGAAAAATGTAAGACGCACACACAAATGGTGAAGCTAGACCCAGTTCCTCAACGGACCTGTTGTAAATTGTTTTTAAGGGCCTTACCTTATTCCACTCTACTATGAAGGTGATCGCAACAATTGTGTGGTGCAACATAGACAAGAAACTCACAGGTTGCACGTACGCGACTGCAAGGAGGCACTAAACAATACCAGAAAACAATGGTGAGAAGTCAAACAATGAAATCAAGACAAAGGTTTTCGTCACAATTCGCTGTGATTCTTGAATAATTAAGGTGCTCGTTGTTATTTTAGAAGGGTGTGTACCCACGAATAGCTAAAACAATTCGTTATGCTTTGGAGTATCTAAATACTTAGAACAGAGTAGTTTCAAACTAACAAAGTTACCACGCAACCATTCAGTGGTTGCCTCATGGCATTTAAATGCAACAAGTGTTTTCAAGGAGCGAACGGCAAAGCCTCATGATGTTTATTCAAAGCGATGTAAATTAATTCGACTTGGAAGTAAAATGAATGGGGAGCATGAATGTTTAAATGTGTCGTAGTTTTTTCCTCATTTTTTAGCGGTATTTTCTTCTAATTTGCTGCTTGAATGTGTTTCGAAAACTGAGCTATGAAAAAACTTATGCCATTTTCCAAATTAAGACTGTGCATAAAACGAGCGGAAATATATGTTAATGGGAGCAGAATTAGTGGAAGGGTTTGTAGTTCAGATATATTAGGTTAAAATTGTTGTTTAATATCCTATGAACGTATAGGTTTGGAGAAGTTGCTATCAGTTAACTTAAAGGAAGCTGATAGCAACTTCTCCGAAGCAAGAAGAAACAGTACTCTAATCAGAAGCTTCTTTTGAGACTAGAGGACCTCAAAAACGAAGTGACAACGATTAGTTGAGAAAGACAGTCTTTGCATGTTCACAATGAACTCGAGGTTTGTGTTTTTTAGTGAACTACAGTATTTTACGGTTTGTATAAGGTTTGGATCTGGGACCCATTTAAAGTGAAAATAGACGGCAAAGGTCTCGCGAGAAAGAAGAGCACCCCAATTAAGAATTAAGGTTTGAAGAAAATATCTTTTCCGGCTTTTGACACTTGAACAGAGTGCAACCACCTTCAAAACAGTCACTTTACATAAGAAATGCTCAATTTTTTGGATGAAGGTGAAATGTTTAACCGTTTACGATAGTATTATAGATGTGGTTTAAGTGAAGAGCTTTCCCGGCTATACAACGAAGAGGTATTCTACATTTCAGTAGAAAAATTATAGAGCACGCAAATTGGGGTTGACGGATAAAGATGGCAAACTATGGGTCTAGAAGATCAATGGTCTTCGTTTCCACACTAAGGAGAGATTTGAAGAGTCCATGAAACCTCCGTACTGTTCATTATCGACACGTATGAGTGAGTAAGGAGGTGAGTTTCGCAATTAAAGTTTGTATACACCTGGAAAACGCACTAAGATATTTATCGTTATAAAAAAAGTGGTGTACTCGAAAATGCAAAAAAAGCTCATTGCTGACGATGACAAGGTTAAAAAAGCACTGTACAAGTATGAGCAGTTTTAGAGGGAAATGCATATCTTATTGTCCAATAGTGAATGAGTATCTGTGATGCACCATCTCTATCTCAATACTATTCATTGTTTAAAAAAATGCTTAGTGTAGTCAAAAAAGCTATTTATGGAAAAAGAATTCACCAACTGATGTTGAAGCTCATATTGTTCATTTTTGATGAGAATGTGGTCAACCATCCTTTATATAAGGTCCAGACTGATAATGTACGCATGAAGTCAATTTAAAGTTAAGGACTTACTAAAAATCAAATGATTGACAAGTTCCTTGCCTCCCAATATTTGACTTTGCAGTCAATAGTTCAGTTTGGAACTATTTCAAATATCCGACCAGAATTACATCTTGCGAATCTCAAAAACACTCTGCCTATCAGTACTTTTCCATAAACCCTCGAAAATAAAGGAACAGTGATGAATTTGACGCATTTTGAATTGTTATATTCATTTTATCATTTTTAAAGTTAAAGTTTTAAAGTTTGAAATATCGAATCGGTTACAAGCAGTAAAGTGTTTCTTTGGAATGATCCTTTAAATCATTTTTACATCTGACCGGAATCGAATTATTTAAAAGGGCTCCAAGTCAATTGTATGCAATAAATATGTTTAAGTAATTTTCCTTCGAGCAATTGACACGATTGTTAACTTTTATATCAGTCCTGCCGGAGGTGCTATTGCGACTGCAGTAATACGATGTTCATGAGAATTTCGATTGTCAAACAAGTGTCTTCAGTTACTGTTATGCCCATAATTCAATTTTATGGATGCTTATATTACCAATCAGTATTGTTAGTCGTAGAATTGACATTCTTCGACGGTTCTGCATTACGCCCGATCATTCTTCCTTGCTGTACCCACAATCTGTCAATTTTATATGCAATCGCACCCAGGCAAAGGATTCACATTTCATACAAATTGCCTTTTCCCCATAAACATCAGCAGCCGCCCTGTCTGCACACCCCATCTCCTTTTTGTTCCTTACTCTCTCTTATACGTGCCTGCAAACGCGTGCAGAAAGCATAATTTTCTGTTGAAAATTTCACTCAGAGAAAAATGCAAATCAAAAGCTTTCAATCAGCTGTTTCAACCAC
This sequence comes from Orthonevra nobilis, assembly GCA_963555765.1. NCBI lineage: Eukaryota > Metazoa > Arthropoda > Insecta > Diptera > Syrphidae > Orthonevra > Orthonevra nobilis. The sequence goes on along the minus strand of OY743224.1, from coordinate 47,186,819 downwards.
AGACATCTTCACTTACTCATGTCCTGCACCACCATGACCGCGCTAGAGAAAGACATCCTTGTAGCCATACCTAGCATTATATCAAGTCACCTTGGGTGGATGCTTTCAATGTTGCTCTCCGGTAAGTCAAATTTCGTGGATGGGGGTGGGCTGAGAGTTTAATGGTATACAAACATACAACTGGAACGTGGAAACTTTTACGTGTGTGACGAAGGAAGGCGGCACAAGCACAAATGCCACTACGACAGCGAAGTTCACGTTCAGTATCCTACTGATGATTGAAAGGACTTTCCTTTCAGTCGAAAGATATATTCTCGAGCGTGTTGACGCGCGCCATTTTGCTTTTTAACGCTGTTCTAAATCGAATCCTTTCATTTTTCTTCTACATCTTTGCTTCTTTACGGCCTCTTTTTGTTTACACTTAATTCTTTGTGTTTTTGAGTTTCGTTTTTTCTTTTGGTTTATTGGTTTCGGTTTCGGTTTATTGGTTTTACATTTTGTTCATTATTATTGTTGTTGCTGCTGCCTCGGCTTGCATTACGTTTCGTTGTGTTGTCCGTTTCGCGGTTCAAATAAACAAAATAACAAAAATAAGTTTTGTTCAATTTCGCGAATGATAATCAGAAAAGTAAAAGAAAAATCTTGTCAATCGCAAATTAACCATATCGAGTCTCAGTTACTTTTCCCTTTTGTTTTTATCTGTGTTTAAGAGTTTTGTTTGTTGTTCTTGTTGAGTTCCGGATCAAGTCATGAAAAAGTAATAAAGACAAAGTATGTTGGTTCCACTTGAGCTATTTTTACAACACCATTATCGTTGTCGTCATCATTTAATAAAACCCTACCTAGTGCTACATCTGCTGTGCTCTTCCATTCAAAAAGTTAACATCCTACTTCATCATTAATCAAATAATCTCGCAACCTTCCGCACAGCGATATAAATTCACAACAAAACAAAACAAAAAAAAAAACATTGGATAAAGGATTCGAAAAAAGGACACAGTAAATTGAGATCCTTAAATTTAAATTTATTTAAATTGGTCTAAAGTGTTAAAAAAAAAAATAAATAAATAAAATATTAAAAGGCAAATTCTTTGCCAGCACTATGAGCGCGAAGAAGGAAGTGATTTGATGTGTTCGAAGGATAATCGGTAATCGCATTTGTATTGTTGTTGCTTAATTGGATTGAATTCAATTCAATTGCTTTTAAGTGCCACCGGAAATGGGAATACGAGTACTTTTGATTCGATGGAAATCAATGTGACTTTCTGTCATATGGAAAGACTAAAGAGGACGAAGAGCCGGTAAGAACAATCTCATCCCTCGAAACGTACACATGTCAGCTGCGCTGCGGGATAGAACAGAGTTACATTGAAAATCGACATTTTTTTTGGCTCCTTATTTCACCTTAGAATCGATTGATGTCAAGTGTTGTATATGGATTTGATGTCTGTATTGGACAAGACGAGCTTCTGAGCAAGGGATGATGATGAACTGATTGATATTCCGTAGAGGAAGAGCTGTTTGTGTTTTTGTTTTTTCATTGTGTTCGGATTACTTGATGAGGGACAAGTGATTAGTTTCAATTTTGAGTGCGAAGAAATGCAAATTCGACAGTCCTTTCGGGGGTACACAATATTCAAGGGCTGTCAAACGCAAATGAGTCGAATATTTAACAAATCGGGCAAAGGATAAAGATGTTGACACAGTTTGTTTCAGGCTTGTTTCTTAATAGATTTTCTTCCAGAGGATTTGCCTAATGAACAGCTTGTTTGTTTATGCTGGGCTTAAATTTTGGATGTTGGAATTGCAGTTTAATTAATCAATGTCAGCGCGTTTTAAATAAAATTTCCCATGGGAAAAGTTTGAGTTGTGCTACAGCTTGCAGCGTATTTGGAATTTGTTTTTTTTCCTTCAGTTTTTTAGACAACATTCTCGGGAGGATTTTCTTTTTTTTCAACGAGGAAATTGAATGAGCCCAGATACTAGGTCAAGTTGTGATAAATTAAAAAATTGATTGAAATAATCTTTTTAATTTTTTTAAATTCTGTTTTCGTGCTTTGGTCAGCCATAAGGTCCTTGTGAATTTTTGCAAAAAATATAAGAAGTACTAACGCGGCTTAAAGTTGATTAAACCAATCTTTTGTGCGTTGGCGATAGCTTGATCTACAATCCGAAGATTTGGTGCTCGTGAACCTTACTGTTGGGGTTCGAAGACACATTTAGCTGGAGCATTATTCTCCAGTCGCTCGATGTGCCCAAGCAATTGTGGTCTCATGTATCCGACGGAGAATTTTAAATCTCGTATACTGTCTTGCTAATTCTCCAACATTCGGTTCCATAAAGATGAACTAGAAAGATGAACCTGTTGTGGAGCATGATAATAATCCTTTCCGTAAAGAGTTTTTGTCTAGGTTGTTTGGACAAACCGAAGAATAATCAATTGCCTGGGATAAATCTTCATTAATTCTCTCCGCAGGTGTCATTTGTGAAATTGATATTAATCCTTAAATAGATAAATGATATACTATAGCTGTCGATTGTGGTGTTTTGTCCAAAATAGTTATCTACAGATCATGTTCTTGTCGACAGAATGAATGTTTTTTGCTTCAAGCTTGAAAATCAAGTATTTTGACGTCCTCTACAATCGCCGTTAAATCTTCATGGACCACACGTTGTGTGCGGTGGATAATGGCAGTCTCACCAAAATATCTTATCATCTGGATTGAGTGAAAAAGTTGTTGCCTTTCGTATAACTTCACAATACATTTTTAAGAATAAGGTTCAATATATCAAATTACCGCCCATCTCCTTGCCGGAATCCGATGAGAGCTTGCTTTAATGCGGATCATTAGATTGGGGACTCCAAATACGGCCATCGCATTCTATACTTCAGTGTATTTTTAAATTCTTTTTTTCATTATATTGCGGAATGAAACAGGCTTCAGACGTTGACACAAAACACTGGATAGGATCTCGTAAGTGACACAAAACAGCTTCAATAGTTGGTCTCTATTATAAAATATTCCCCATATTTGAAAAGGTTCAACTTGTTAACTATCATAGTTTGTAGCTTTGCTTACCTTAAGCTTTCTTATGACGATACCACTTTTTCTACAATAGGTGGGGGAACTTCTTCATCAGCTGGAGAAGGGTTTACGTCATAGGCCATCACTCTCTCTTAGCCGGTATCGTTTCGAAGCTGTTGCGTGGATACATTAACTAATCCCCGTAGATCGGTTGCTAGATTTCCTTCACAATTACATAGTGACTGAATTCCTTCTGTGTTCAATTTGTTATATTCTTGTTCCTAGACTCTTCCATATCCTTGATCTGGGAGACTGTGTAAGCTCTTTTCTTATTTTGTGGCCAGAATTTGAGAATTCAGACTTTGGTGGGCTATGGTTCAAGTAATATGGGGCTACTTGCCACACAAACAATCCAACAATCGATGCAATGCAAAAAAGCAAGACACGATTCACGGATTTAATAAAAATATTGGTTTAACTTTTCGTAAAAAACGTAATGTAGAAAAATCGAAATTTTTGTCAAAAAATGGGTTGTGTCCAATTCGGAAGGTTGAATCTTTTCAATAAAGCAGACGCACTTAACAGATGTCCCATCTGACAAAAAATATTTTCGGATTTTCTTAATTTTCTCTGTAATTAAAGCAATGTTCAGAAGATGTATAAATTTTACGAGAAACGAAAGCATGTACATGTTATCTTATTTTCAGAAGATGCATTCTAAATTTAATTTTAATGAATAATTAATATATCCCAGACGTGTGAATATGCATCATTGTTATAAAGTTTACAGTCTCAAAGTACCGCGAAAACAAAAATAAAATAAATTTAAAAAAAAATAAATGCACCTTGTTCACACTTCCCTGATGACTTTTTTTCTGGTTTACCAAAATTCCAAACCCTGATAAATTTTGTTGATTTAATACTTCAAAGCTTTTTTACGTATCTTTAATTCATGCAGTTAAATTACTTTCAGTTTCATAACGAAAACATTTGTTTTTTAAAGTTAAAATTTAAACATATGTCAACTGTTTTTCGCGCTTGTAGGAAAATATTTTAACATGGTCTTTGTCGCAACATGACAACATAAAACGGATATCCCCATACGACTATTCGTCTGTTCACACTATACTTAATTAATCCACTTTAACGCCTTATAGAATACTAATTCTAAAGTCTGTCTGTGCAGCGATGTGAACACTCAACAGGCGCAAGTGACACGCAGATGGCGTGCCTTAAACACATTTGGCTTTAATGGAATTACTCATACTCCATACGCAAAATGAGCCTATCATCACATTTGGGGTGGTGTCTCTAATCCACGGATTCGGTTTTTTTATGTTCTTTGGTTTTTTTCCATTGTTACTCGTAACAAGTCGGCCTGTTTCCTGTTTGACCTGTTGTAGTTTTTATTCAAGTACTTTTTCATTTTCATGATAACATAGAAGAGGAATAGGAACTTGGAAGATATACTGGGCTTTAAATTTGTGCCAAAGAAGATATAAACTTTTTTTTTGAGGTTCAAAGTAATGTTTTCATTCAACAATATTATTTCTTGTGAGCTAAGTGAAAGACGATTAGCTTACGAGGTTTATCCAACAAGTCCCAGGCCGCAAATTTAGATATGAGAAAATTGGACGTCAGTCAATTCATCTTACGATGAAGGCACAGATAATTACATCTGGAAACTAGGCACCAACATTTTGGAATTTTTTATGGAAAGAAATGAAGTGCAATGTGACCAAAACGTACTATCATTTGCCGTATTAAATTAATGGCTTATTCGAATAAATGGCTTTTAAAAGAATACGTAAGATGATGGATTTTTGTACTGCTGTAACAGTGTGCGATAGTCAAACCGCATTTTGAATACTGCTCAACAATTTTATACGCAGCCTGGAATAGGGGACAAATCGAGAGAATTCATGAGTTGCAAAGTAAGGCAATGAGGTATATATATAATGACTTGAATAAGGCACGTGTTACACAAACTTAGATGGTTATATAAGCTAATGGCTAGAGCTGAATAGTATCCTGACCGTTTTTCATATCAAGGATGGTTATGTGCCCATTAATATTACAAGTGAAGTTAGACATGTGGGAGAGCTCAACCATTTCATTTGCTGAATAATAACAACTTAAGACTGCGTCATCAGAATTCAACAAACGTAATCATTTTTTTAACAACAAGCGGTATTTAATTTTATCGAACGCCTTTGAGAAGTCAGTCAGTCATTCAAATGACATTTCTGTGAATCTTTTTTTTTTAAAAAGGTCCTTTTCTTCAAGATCAGTTAGTACCGTAGCATGACTCTTTCAAAACTGGCTTGACTATTCTGAAATTGTGCGAAAGTCGGAAAGAAAAAAAAAAAAATTATTCTTCGAATTAACGAGAGAAAAATTATTTTTCTCAAAAAGATAGCTCCTCTTTGATACTTACTTCTGGGAATAAAAATTTTCACATTCCTTCCTCCTTTCGTCCTTCTTATATTTTTTCTAGTCCGTTCACTTAATGACAACAAAACACCATCAAACATTGTTGGAAGTACAAAAATAGATGAGGTACTTTTTTTTAACCAGAAGTATTTTTTTTATTTATTATACCCTTAATGCGATTCTTGATTTGGGTTTTAGTTTCATCCTTAAGAAATGAGTGCTGGATTTGCCAAATTTTCTTATGAATGTTATATTTCACTCTAAAATTTTTAGGTGTAAACTTGTGCAGTTTGATAGGGTAAGGACATGCTCGTATGTATGAATTTTTAGAATGTATTTCTACTTCCAATATCATTCGCTTAACTAACTAGTACGACAACTAATGTTGGCAATCGGTCTCCTGCAAAACTAAGTTTCTCTAAAGTAACGTTGAATTATTGCACACCTTATGATAGAAATCAGTAAACGAGCTTCCTGAAAAAACGTTTTTCCTGATTTAAAATTCGTTGAACATCGAAATATCTTAAGCAAGGTCCTCATACTTTAGATAAATATCATAAGTAATCACAAAAGTGAAGATACCTTCTGAAGTAAATTTAATTTATTTCTATAAGTATTCTTATTCAATTAAATTTCTCTATGAATTATTTTGCACTTATTAAATCTAGTTCGAACCATTATAGCCAAAGAAAAATTTCAAACAAAAGGTTACTTAAACATTAAAATTTTGATCTTTCACAATAAAAATAAAGCAATGAAAACTCAATGCATTCGTAGTACTCGTAGTACAACTTCGTTATTTCAAAACACTCTCCTTAAGACGACCGAAAAATTTCAGAGCTATCCGATTTTTTTCCGACTTTGGCACAGTGCACCTCAGTGTGGTTGGTTTTGATGGATTAATGAAACGGTGTTGACTGAACCTCCTCCTCATATGAAAAACATTGCATTTTCTGAGTATTTTTTTTTTAATGCATTTCATGTACATTTTGGGCACATTAAATCACATTTTTTTCCATGAAAAAAATCCAAAATATTTTGGCCAACTTCAAGGTGTCGATTTCTTGGGATGCGTGTGCAAAAATGTTGATTGATAATCTTCAACATTTTTATTCGAATTCATTGCAGCATATAAATGATGAAATCCGAAATAACGATCTCATTTACCCAAAAAGAAAGCTTTGATTTAGCAGAAAAAAATATATCAGTCCACATATCATTTTGATATGGTTAAGCCTATGTTGGCGATTCTAGATATACCTTCGAAAAGCTAGTACCCATTTGTCCCATTAAGTTTAACGGTGGAGAGCTTGAAGTCATTCTGATGACCTTAATTCTGCATGGAGAGAAGTTTTAAAACAGTCCGGGTTCGCACTTTTGTCATTAAAAATCAATCATGTTTTAACTCTTTTATCCCAGTAGAGTTGTTGAATCCTCAAACCTTCCGAATATGGACAAAGAAAAGTGTTTAATTAGTCTCACAGCAAGGCAAAAAAAAACCTTGGACCATGCTTCCAAATAGGCATTCAGTCCCTTCTTATTACGAAGTAAAGTTTGTCGCCAATATAGCGGAGATCATCTGTCAACTACAAAAGGACGAGGTCTTGTTACAATTTTTGGAGTATATCGCTACTTAATATCTCCTAAATGATTTGACTCCGTGGGTCATTTGAACGTCGGAGGCTGATTAGTAAAAACAAAGCGTCGAATCCATTGTGGCCTAAAGCATGGAAAAACTGTTAAACGAACGTTCACACTGCTCCAAATATCAGGAAAAACGAACCAAATTTCAAATCAACTTAAACTTACCAACTTTTATTCAACTTCAAAGCTAACATTCATCGCATTGATCCCAAGAAAACTCATTCGCCTATCTCGCAAATGGCTCTAAGAATGAACTCTGTATAACACCAGATATCCACCGGATCTCGACAAGGACCTTCGCATGCATTTGATCTTTGAAATTTTTTCTTGAGCAGATATTGCAAAGGGCAGGTGCCAATAGGGTAGGCGATATAATTTTCACGTCGTTCCAGCTGTTTGGATACATCATTACTCGCAACCAATGTGCCGAATCGCGTCAAAGGCAATCGATGCTATCCAAAAACCGTGGATAAAAATTATTGACAATACTCAGGAGCTCAGGGTCAGCTCTCAAAGGAGAAAGGAACCTCTTCCTCGTTTTGATTTCAGTGAATTTTAACCAACTTGATTCGCTTATTTCTACAATTTGGAAGGTCACGTTTTTCTTTCGATTTAATGCACCTTTACCTCGCTTTCAAGTGCCAATTTAATTTGCCAATGTGTTTGGTTACTTGTTACGAGATTTTATTTTTCCACCTTATTGCATGCCCACGCATAGTGCTTTTGTTGTCCTGTTAATGATTTTTTCTTCTATTAAAAGTCGATATGCAAATGCATCTATTCGTTTTGTGAGCAAATGGATCAAGCTTTCATTTAAAGTTGACGCAAGTCTTAAATTTTAAGATGTTCACATTTAGCCTCCAACAAAATGCCGCCGGGATTGAAGATGGATGAAATGGACTTCTCGAAATTTAAGTGTTAGAGTGGGCAGTGAAAGTGCTTACTGGTTCTTGGGGCATAACACTCAAGGAACATTTTAAAAATATTCAAAAGTAAAACAATTTAAGTGTCTCTTCGCATAAAGTCTTAAGACGCAAAGTTCCGGTTTAGATTATTTTTCCCACAGTTCGCTCATGGCTCCCATGAAAAAAAAAGAATTCCTTTGAATTTAAACTTTTTTCCTTAGTTGATAAGCCCAATTTGTCATTTTCCACAAACTGGCGTCATACATTTAAGGGGGAATGAACGTTTTTGCTTACATTGCTTAATTTACATCGCCCTCTTGAAATGTTCGTGTAGCATGGAACTTCTTGAAACTTTTTTTTCAAACGTAAACTTAAAAATATGTTTACATCGGCAAAGTTCAAATACTTTTGTACTTTTTAACGACATGGTTCACTTTAAGTTGGTCTATGAGCCTGGAATTGAATGAGAAAATTGCAATAGAGCAGAAAACTTGTAAAAAAACAAAAAAAAAACTCTGGTGTATATTTTTTTATGTTTGTTGCACGAAAAAAATGCTCAAGCATGTCATATGACGTACGATTTTAAGTAAGCTAAAAGTATGAGATGAAATGTGTCTTGTGATAACTTTTTCAATCGTTGGAAGTCTGTCTGCAATGCGCCATCCGTGCTACCTACGTCGTCAGTATGAATATGTTTATTTTCCTCCGTCAATCCCCTGCCTCTTGTCACATCCTGCATATTGCATGTCGTCAGCCACATCAGTTCTGGGTTGCAAGAGTATTTTCTTTGCCACATCGTCATTTAAATGTGCAAGGAAGGAACTTCAGTGAAAGGGAAAGCTGTACTCATTTTTCACGTGACTGCCCAACCGATTTCACATAGTTTGAAATAAAGCTGGACTGTGATTTAAAAGTGCAAGTCATAAAATTCCTGTGAGTCTTGTGCAAAAAAAAAATTTAAAAATCCGTTTGCACAGAATGTGCACTTCAATTAATTTATGAACCTAGGTCGTATACGTAACATTTTTTTGTAGTATGGAATTGGCAAATATTTATGCTCGGGTGAATGATGATGTTGTATTTTGTTGCGCAGATGTTGCGGGTTTTGCAGGCACCATCTGTGAAATGTCATGATTATTCATTAAGAAAATAATTAGGGTCGAGAAGTCCTTTTTGGTTTGGATTTCAAGTGGGTGCTTATGATCCGTAGCGAAGCAATTTGTTTGCATGCGACATTTGCTTGTCGTTTAGTAGCCGGGAATATGAAAGCGGAAGTAGAGCAAAATCAAAAGTCCTGTGATATTTTTCTCCTAAAAATCGATCAACCTTTTATTTGCAGTGCTTCTCGGGAATGAAATTTACCATCGTGCTTCTATTACATATTTGATAGATGATTTCAGATCTAAGCCCTTGAATTAAATGTATTATAACTTAAAATATATTGATCATATTAAGCTTGTAAATTTACCAAATAAATGAAATGGGAACTGTTAGTTTGGTTCTAACTACAGACATAGATAGTGGTTATGAGATTTTTTATAAGAATCTTCATCATTGCATTTTTCATTTTAAACACAATAAGAATTTGAATCTTTCATTCCTTGTATGCCTTGGTTCGACGGCAGTATAAAAAAGTTATAAAAAAGAAAAACAAGACTACATTTACATGAGCATTTGTGAATTTTGGGGAAGGATTACCCTGGTTTGCATTCAAAATCACATTTGAAAACAGAGTTCTCCGCATTCTTTAAAAATTTTATGGAAAAAATTTGATTTTTTTTATTATAATTTTATTAAGATATGTTTAAAAATTACACAAAGTGTTTTTATGAACATTTGCAGCCTTTTTCTTGCGAAAATACCTCTTTCGCAAAAATGCATATCAGAATCATCAAAACGGTCAAAATCATGAACAGTAGCCCATGAACATTTTATGGAAAAATAAATTGATTTTTGTAATTATATACTAATTTTATTTATTAAAAACAAAAAATATTAAAAAAAACATGATCGTCTCTGGCCAACTTTTTAGTGAATCCATAAAAACTTCTTCTTTCCCTGCGGCTTATAATTGTTCCTAAATTAATTCATATCTTACATCACTGTGGCTTTAACAAATTTTCCTGCATGCCCAAACTGTTTGAAAGAATGAACACTCTGAAAACAATTATAATTTTCTATAAGTTTTTGAGTTGCTTCTCCGCAGCATGGATTTGTCAAACGGAATTCCACAAACACAAATTTACTCGAGTTCATAAGCTGCGTTATAAATATATCCGATAACATTTTCTTGACATCTATTAAGCTCTTATTAAGGCAAATAATATTATTCTTCTGCCTTACTTATAAAATTCCCTTAACGGGCTGAACTTAAATAGTATTTTGTAGAAGTACCAGTTCAGAAAATATACAAATTTAGCACTCCAAACTTCACGGAAGTCACATTAGTGCTTTATTCTTTATTTTGTTCATAAGTGATTAACGTGAGTTTGCGGCTCATTCCAAAACATAACTCTATGCTGATGATGCAAAAATTATCTTCTGTGTGAAGAATCCATCAGCATTACGATTCAAAATGGTATTGACTGAGCCTTTCGATAAGCCAACTTCATCAGCAAGGTCTCTAATCGTTAATCGATGGTGTTTCAACACCAAATCTTTGATTTGTTGGACGTGAGCTTCATCGGTTGAGGTTGATGGTCGCCCAGAACGCTCTTCGTCTTCGACACGTTCACGGCCGGCTTGGAAATCACTATACCACTTGTAAACATTTTTTTTAGATATAGCCTCATCATCAAAGGCTTTCTGCACCATCCTCAACGTATCCGCAGCAGAAAATTGATTCCGCAAACAAAATTTAATGCAAATTCTTTGCTCAATAAATTTCGTCATCGCAAAAAACGAAAAACTCACTTTTAGCAGCTCACAGAACGACGCGTATCTCAAATACTATGAATATATTTTGACATGAAATTTCACATAGATGTCACTGACAGTACTACCAACCTAAAAAGAAAGAAAAATTTCCAAATCCTTCGACGCGCGCAGTTTAAATTCATATGTCACCTTATTTTTTGGACACAGTAGTATGTTTGTACATAGGAGGATGACATAAAACTGTTATAGTCAAGCAATGCTTTTGCTGGAATTCTTTTCTGGGCTTAAGATACAAACATGTCTCAACCAAGCATTATCTAGCTTGGGTAAGTTCACTGGTGCCATAAAAATGTTCTCTAAAGCGATGCTGGTTGCAATTCTCACCCATGATCCTTTACAATTTTCAATAATAATGGACTACCGATTGAAAATGTCGTTATTGCAAACAACTTCATATCTATTACTCTGAGGTGAATTTTGACCATGACAGCTGTCACATCAGAAACTTCGTGTCATAGTCTAATTATTTCAGTCTAGGTTATTGGTCATTAGTGAAAATACACAAGTTTTTGTAAAGCCGTAAAATTTCTACATTCGCGCCATCAAAACAACATTTGCGGGAAGTTTTAATATACTTCTTTCATTTAAAGAAAAAAGCAACCGAAGCGCATCTATTGCTTACCGAAGCTTACCTGGGCTATACTTTAGACGTTAGAATGTGTCAGCGTTGGTTTAAGCGGTTCAAAGATGGTGATTTCGACACCGAAGACAAAGAACGCCCCGGCCAAGTGAAAAAGTTTGAAGACCATGACTTGGAGGCGTTGCTCGATCAAGATCCGTCATAAATGCAAGAGGAACTTGCAAAATCACTTGGCGTCGCTCAGCAAACCATTTCCGATCGTTTGAAAGTAATGGGAATGATCCGAAAGGTAGGGCATTGGGTGCCATATGAATTGAAGCCACGAGACGTCGAACGCCGATTTTGCATGTCCGAAATGCTGCTTGAACGCCACAAAAAGAAGTCTTTTTTGCATCGAATCGTCACTGGTGATAAAAAATGGGTACAATACGATAATCCGAAACGTCGGGCAACTTATGGTTAACCCGGACACGACGGCCGTTCAGAATATTCATGGCCCGAAGGTTATGGTGGGACCAGAAGGGTGTTGTGTATTATGACCTGCTTAAACCGAATGAAAGAATCACAGGCGAGGTCTACCAACGACAATTGATGCGTTCGAGCCGAGCACTGAAGGAAAAATGGCCGGAAACGGTCGCAAGACACGAATTAGTTATTTTGCAACATGACAATGCTCGGCCACATGTTACAAATGTCGTCAAAACTTACCTTGAAACGCTCAAATGGGATGTCCTACCCCACCCGCCGTATAGTCCAAACCTTGCGTCATCCGATTACTATCTCTTCCGATCGATGCAACATGGCCTGGCTGACCAGCACTTCCGTCATTTCGATGATGTCAAAAAATGGATCGATTCGTGGATTGCAGCCAAACCGGTCGAATTTTTCAGAACGGGTATCCATGAATTTCCAGAAAAATGGGAAAAATGTGTGTCTAGCGATGGGCCATACTTTGAATATTGAATATTGAGCATATGGATACGAGTTTATTGAATGAGAGCATTGATTTTTGAAAAAAAACGACATTTTCAACCGATAGTCCTATTAATAGAATCAAGTCTGAGTGCTATCCCCAAGGTTCCAACTTACTTCAGTATGTGCTCACGAATGGCGACTTTGACTAAGTGAATTGTTCTCGCATCTTCATCTTCTCGGACATCTAAGTTTCTATAATGACCCTAAACTAGCATTGTATTGGGATAAACCTAACTAGTTTGCGAATGTTTCCACCTACTTGAAAGCCTAGGCATCAGTTACTCTCGATACCAAGTCTGGAGGGATTTCATCTTTATTTTACTTCCTAAAACTTATTCAACAATTTAAGATTCTGCCAGATGTTTGAAGAAAGTTCTTTCTTTTACTAAACAAGACTTAAGATCTGTTATAATTTGAAAAGCTAATAATGTTCATGTCCTTAATCTGCTTACAAATCTTGATTATCCAAAGATATATTTAAATAAAAGTTCCGCAGCTAAGGACAAAAGTCAAAGGGCGTCCTCCATATAAATTGGGCAACAGAAGTGTCCTCCTCATGCGATTGCTCTACATAAAAAATGTATGCCGTAAATGCAAAGTTATTATCAGGATAAGTCAAACGTTAAGTTACTTAGCTCCTTATGCATCAACTGAAGCATATGGATACGAGTTTATTAAAATATCATAAGAGTCCTTATAATCGAATCATGTTAAAGAAACAAATCCCTAATGGAGAAATACGAAACCACACCAAAGCGAGCAGCAAAAATCGATATAAGGCCTCTGGATGCTAAGGTAATAGGTACACCAATTACAAATGACAGCTGAAGTAGAAGTAAAGTGGATTAAATTACAATATATGACTATGTGGCGTTTCCTTAAAGCAAGCTTTACTGTATCTATATTGACAATAATAAAATAATAAAATTAACATAAACATGCACGACGACCGACATGCAAGCTAAAAATGACATGAAATGAATACGAAAACTTGAAGAGCTTCTATAAAACTGCGAGATATGCCAAATTAAATGTTTGTGCTTGGGGCGCTTAAAAAGGTGATGACTATTCACTATGAACTGCAGATAAACTTATATATCCCTCGAGATTTAAAGCAATAAAAATAAAAAGAAACGTTGGACATAAATGACATAAGACATTAGTCTGTCAACAAAGGACATTTGTGCAAAATAAAAGATCAACATAAAATCATAAAGGATATCTTTAAATCGAAAATGATTTCCAACATGGCTTGGTTGAATGACTTCGATTATCCCTGTTGGTAGGATGTGAATGTCTTAAGGATGCTTTAGAGGGTAAATGGATTTTTCAATGTCTATTCATCAATTTTATTCTAGGAATTTTGGGTTTTTCAGAGAAATGTTCGGTCCCAATAAACCGTTGGTATTTAACATTGAAAGGACGAAAATATTAATGGAAAAAAAAAACTTAATTGAAACCCGATCTAGTTAAAATGTGCCTTTGCAATCTTTAAGAGGACCGAGAACGAACGATGTTGCTTCCACTGTGCCGATAAACTCCTGTGACTTTGCCCTTTTTTGTGCAAACAAAGTTGAATTTTTATCGAGTGAGCCTTATCATGTTTGACTTAACACTCTGTGGGATGTATCACGTAAAGCGATTGAAAGGCTTTTTAGGAGTTACGAGGTTGAAAAAGAGAACATTTTTTATCTATTTCTCTGTTTATTTGAATCAACCTTTTGAAAATTTTAAAGAGCTATAATTGGTATGACCCTACATTGAACTAAGGCCTTAATGCAGACTTGAAACTTGATTTTTATCCCAAAAGTCGGTTAGCGATAGTATGGCTATAATTCGCATCGAGGAAAAATTAAACAAAATCCGCTTTTTATAAGGAAAAGTTCTATGATCTTTGGACGGATGAAGCTTGTCCGAAGTTAAAATTGACGACCGCAATGCGTTCATGGTACCTCAGCCTTTATCAGGAAACTGCCGCTTTTGTATACCATTGACATTCGCTTCAGATAAGGCGGTTGAAAAGACACTGCAAAGAAAAATTCGAGCAGTAAGGATAGGGTACAGAAGAATAAACTACGCATTCTCCCAGCTTCAAGATTCCCAAAAGTCTAGGAAAAGACATATATACTATATTTTTTAAATAAAAAAGCCTTACTGCAAACTTCACAAGAAGTGCCCAGTCTCTACGTTATTGAGTAGGAATTCGTATAGCAGAGAATTGTGGATGTATTCAAGCAGCAATTGCAGTTGCACCTTCTTGACCCATCTCCAGTCGGTGAAGTATTTCTGTAAAAGATGTTGTGCCTACAAAAAGATGAAAAATTAGCAACGTTACGAGTTTAGATTGATCGGAATCAACATTTTTTTAAATGTGGCATGCTAGAGATCATCTGTCGGGTTGAGGAGGAAGGCGATCGTTTTCTGGCAACATTAATAAAGGTACATCGCTGCTTTATGTTTCTTGCAAGATCTATCCATTATATTGTGTAGGTTTGAAGGCCTTTTGCTCACACGGATCGCAAATTTGTTTAATGATTTGCTCGCTCTCGGGGGATTATGACTTTGCAAAGAGCGATTGTAAGGACTAAGATGATAGGATAATGAAAGATTTTTTTGTAGTGATTTGAAGTATTATGCCTTCGCAGAAGAACATAATAATTTTTGCATCAATTCTGTGAGGATGTTGGGATATCCAAGATTCTGGCATCAAAGCTGGCACCCAACTTATGTTTCACGGCGATTAGAAAAGAGACATCACAATTGACAGGACAAATATCAAGCTCCATAAATGATTCCTTGGAAGGAATTTGACGAAGACTAGTCGCAGGCTACCGCTTCAGGTTGGCCAAGCAACTCATAACCCGAAGGACAAAAATAGTCCACAAAACGATCACCTTGCACATTCTTCTTTTTGGAGCCGAATGTAGGATGAAAAACCAAGCAGTTCTGTTCTGCTGCTTCGAAAGAAAAATTCTTTATGAGACAACCAGTTGGCGAATGGAGGAGAAGTAACATTCGCCCACTCTAGGAGATTTACAAAGATGTGGATCCGTCAACTACGGTTGCCGCATATTATTGTTAGCTTTTTCTTAGAAAAAAAAATCAAGTGATGTGCTAATGACCGTGAAGTATCCTTCAAATATCTATGGCTTGAAATGTAAGCAAGCGTTTTCAAACAATCAAATTTTTCACTTAAATTCATACTAAACGAAATTGCGTTGTGATTAAGGAAAATAAATATCTTCTAAAATTAAAAAAAAAATACACTGAAAGCTGAACATCTCACCAATCTTAAATATGTTTGAAGTTTTGAGAGTTATTTGCATCGCAAGCGAAAATCCAACGAACCCTCTTGAAACCTTTTCGAAAAAAAAAATAAAAAAAAGTTACGTATACGCCATAGTGTACGTTTATATTTCTTAGAATGTAATCTGATGACGAGTGAAAATCCATAGCCACATTTTTTTTATATTTTTAATGCATGAGAAGTTATGAGGTCAAAAAGTTATCGCATGCAGGAGAGTTATGGGAAAAGCGCATATTACTGCTTTGAAAATGGAAAAAAGGACTCGCAATAATAGAAAAATTCATAGAAAAAACTAAAATGGTGTTTAATAACGTGTTTTTCTGTTTGCAAAACTATATGATGAGAGAAGTGTGTTTCTGAGTAGGTTTCTTATAGCTTATTTCAAATATATTATATATTGTCAAGCAGACTTTTTCTGCTTACATTGTTGTTTTCACACTCATAATTTTTATCTACCGCCATTTGTGGCATTAGTTCTGAACAATTGCGGCAAATAGAAACGAACGCCCTCGAAATTTTGTATTTTTTTTTGTCTTGCGGAGAGATATTAAAGTCTTTCACCACCTCTTCAATCGACAGT
Organism: Orthonevra nobilis; assembly: GCA_963555765.1. Taxonomy (NCBI): domain Eukaryota; kingdom Metazoa; phylum Arthropoda; class Insecta; order Diptera; family Syrphidae; genus Orthonevra; species Orthonevra nobilis. Next base: position 47,170,432 of record OY743224.1, on the reverse strand, counting down.
ATGTCAATCTTATTTGTTGAAATCCGATCCCTGCGACAGATTATATAATAGAAAAATAAATCATTTCAGAATTGAATTCACAATGGAAGTGTGGCTAGTAATTCATGGATCTCTTAGCCTTGATTCTGGCATTGTTTGTTTAAAAATCATGAGCCACCATAAAACGTGATTATGTTCATTATCTTATATCTTATCTTATCTTATATTAATTCTTTTGAAAAGGGTTTGTCTGAAAAAAATACGGTTGACTGTTTTAACCTATATAGATTTGTCTGGATTAACTGAACTCTCATCATAGGCATTTTTAACTCCCCATGGGTTTAATTTCCGGAATTTAAAATTTTGAGGTTTTTTCATATTTCGGGGTCCCCAGAGTCGGATTCCATTGTTTTTAAAAGGATGTCTGTGTGGGTATGTGTGCGTACGTACCTTCGTGCTGACTGTTTCGTTTCGCATAACATGTGAATAAGTCAAGATATTGAATGAGTGAACATCTCAAAAGGTGTTTGTTAAATTTGACAGGGTGGATAAAAATTTTATACCAAAAAATCAAATTAGTTTTGCAAATAAGTTCCTTAAAAAAAAACTGTCTGAAAAACGCATGTAAAATTCTTTGTCTTTTTGAGTTTCATTATTAAAATTAATTGTATAATTCATATAGATAGATAGATATCTTTATTTCGAAACCAATTTACAATATTGCGGTTACCATACGTTTTACATTACAGAGATTCGATATTAAGCTTTCTTGCTACTGAAACATTATATTGATGAAGTTGAATTTTGATATGAACAGAGTATATCACGAAGGAAAATTCGAAAAAATACCTTCACTGAAGAGTTGTAAAAAAAAGAGAAAACAAAGAAAAAAATATATATAATAATACAGATACTATATAATGACTACATAGAGGAATGTTATGAATAACAATAATATTGAACAATTGTTGACATCGATATTATAATAAATTAAATAAATAAATGTATAGAAAATAAAAAGAACAAATTAATAAATAATTAAGTAAGTAATAAATAAATAAATAAATAAATAAATATATAAATAAATAAATATATAAATCAGTTTTATATTTATTGAGTCAAATAACCAATTCAGGCTTCCTTATTACTAACTTTCAATCGATGAACTTCTTAATGCTTTTTAATATTAATTATCTCAAGAATACTAAAAAGATCTGTTTGACACTGTTTGAAAATCTTTCTCTCAAGTTCGTCCGAAAACAGTTTTTACTTGAGGCCATTTCATATTTTGAGCAGCCTCTTTCATTATAGTCGTGGAAAATTTTGTTTCCTTAAAACCTTTACTTTTCCTTATTTATGATTTGAATGCAATACTGTCGCAAGAGAAACATCCTAAGACATCTAATAACAACGATTGACTGTTTGGATGGCACATCTTTAGATCAACAATACTTAAGCAAGGCGGCGAACATAAATTCGGTCTTTTTAGCGCTTTTTTTTATCGTTCAGTTCAACCATATAGCGAAAAGAAGCTGATGGGGTAACATCTATGAGTCAATTTCGTAAGCGAAGCATCGAGAGATTGTAAAATCATTTTGTTAAAACATATGGATAAAATTACATTACTTGTACATTAAAAAAATCTTGGTGATATCACAATACTAGAAGTTTGATATGATTGATTATATTGAAAAAAATTCTAGTCCACCGTAAGCAACCGATACTGTTTCGAGTATGCTACGTCACGTACACCATTTCCCCCATAAAAATTTGGCTTATACATAATCACAGTGCATTGTTCTTTATTAATTATGGTCCATAGACTGCATGTCATTTACAGCGATATCTGCAGAAGCTGGATTAATGAATATGAAGATGTTATTCGGTTTAGGAAGAGATCATCTTGAAGCATGTACGGCATCGACTGCAATTTTTACTGTGACAAGATGAAAAGAGGACCAAAAGTTTACCAACTTCCATGTTTCGAGAGCGATTCAAGTCGAAAAAAATTAATAAACAGACTGTGTAGTGCATACAGTGCTATCTGCCTCTATTTACGTCACCGAAGTCCACACGCAATCGAATATTCAAAGGCTTTTGTCTTATATGTCTAGCCTCTCAGTCACTGTACCTGGAAGTTTTTAACTTGATGCAAATTACTGTGTAGCCAACATTTTCTGTCGACGTCCAGAGAAATAAAGTCCAGATTTTGTCAGCTTTACGAGAAGAAGAACCATAAGTCTTCTGATTGAATGGCCTTTGGATACAAATTATGAGGAAGCGATAACCCCTAATCTGGTTGGTCCTATTGTAAAGGATCTGATTGAATATTATTCCTATAAAAGAAGAATGGGTATAAAGTAATGTCTTTCAAAATCCACAATCTAGTATTGGATTGTGTTCTATTATCCATCATTACAGAAGCCTTTTGTTTGTTAAAAAGTAGGCAGAGTCCTGCGCTTCGACTGCTCTACATTTGCAGCAAATATTCAATGCCTGCTTTTCATTTAAAATTTTATATTTCTGATTTTGACGATGATAATTTTCTAAATAAGCTCGAGAACATTAATCTTTTCTTAAACTAAGCAGATATTTCATCATGAATGCCATGGCCATAAAATGTCGAGTGAAATAAAGTACATAATTATTCAACGACTCATTACAAGCAGAGTTAATTAAATTCCATTTTACTCAATTAAAGTTATACGTATATTCGCCCGCTACATTTTACGTGATTGCCTGAAATTAACGACGCTTCCCGACACCGCACTAAAAACGTTTAACACTGGAAAACCTCACGAAATAATTTGTTCGGATGGTGGCTTGGATGTAAATGAATTTAAGGAATGCCAGTTCCATATTCTTTTTCTAAGCAGGGAAACATAAAATGTTTATTAACACTAGTTGGGAATCAAATCATTCATAAGACAATGAGCAACATTTTTGCAAATTAATTTGTTCATTCAAAATCGTGGAGAAGACTGCGTTCTAGGACTGCCTGAATCCTCAGATGTTATGTTAAATCGTATAACATCTTTGATTTATTTTACCAGAACCCCACTTCATTTGTATCCGATAGCCAGTTCTATACTTGTTGCCCTGTTGGGTGTTATAGAGTGGCATTATTTGACAGCAAAGTGATTGACTTAATCTGTCTTTCGTTTCGTAGGCAATTTCGAAACCGAATATTTTATTGGCTAAGGAAACAGCAGCCTAATGAGTCGTTTTCCTTGCTATTATCCAGCTGAAAAGGATCTGCTTTCAGCTTTCATTTCCTTGTGAAATAAATTTAAGTGATTAATTGATTTGGTAAAATAAAATAAGTGGAACCATAAAAATGTCCAAGAATATATTCATTCATCTTGGAAAGTATCTGACTTACGAAAATCTCAGATCAAATGGTTTTTCCTAAAGCCCTTGAGAACTTGCAGCTCATCATCTCAAGGTCGATAAAAAATTGATGTCAGTTTGCAACCGTTGAATGATTCTGGGAAGGACTAAGAGAAATAGTGTTACAAAAGCTACAATGCAGAGGAAAGACTAACATCATTGGTCGCTATTTGATGTATGTTCATCAGTTCATGAACCAGTCAAAGCTAAATGGCAAAAGGATTTTTCGAGTTTATTAGAAAAAGAAACACGTTATTTGAATCCATTTTGAAAATTACTTGCTTTCGTGGATTTGAATCTAGATCGCATCATTCTACGCCTTTCCAAATGAATTGCTTAAGTTTAGGCTTTTATAAATCTCAAGTCATACATCATATTCGAGTTGTGAACGATTAAGCACGTATCTCGATGGAGTATATTTTCCAGACTCGAGACCTTTGAAACTAAAGCAATAATTATTTGGAATTTCTTGACACAGCTTCAGGTTTCTTACCGTTTTGAGTCGCATGTAGCCTTTGCGGTTAAATATTTTTGGTAGCCTGAGAGCAATTGGACTAAACTTTCTTACTGAGGAAAGTCTGCGGTTTTGTACCCCAAATTTTTCAATTCATGCATCATGTTGTTTTCTTGGTAACTTGATCGAGTATTATATGAAAGTTTTTTGTGGAGCGCTGTTTATAGATATTTGAATTCGCCTCGCAAGATCGAGGTTAAATTTTACATCTTGATATATCTTAGGTTATTTGTTTCTTGCATGCAGATTGGCACAAAGACCACTAGTGCTGCCCTGTGCCTTGCATTAACTTCGATAAATTCCACTATCCTTTTCTATAGCCTCACGAAAAAAATTCCACATGTTCGGCTTTAACGGACTTTCTGAAACCAATAGCCCTTTTCAAACGCAGTGCGCGATTGAGCTCAAAACTTTAAGCAGGATCGTGATGACTATCTCCTAGTTAACCCGTAACCATAAGCAAAGATAAATTGTTTAATTATACAAAGTTCTTAACTGCCTTTAATTTGAAGTATAATGAAAAAAAAAACATTCTTCTATCTAATAAAATAAGAATAAGAACTCATGGCGCCGATCAAACATCGCGTTAATTTATTTATTCCCCAAGTAATTGGTGGTTCCAAGCAGACCTGTTAAATCTAAGTACAAGTATAAGTACAAATACAATTCCCCGTACTTTCGTTTTTATAAGTACAAATACAATTCCCTGGTACTTACTACTATACTTTTCAAATATAAAATTGTAATAAGTTTGTACTTACAAATTAACAAATAGGAATAATAAGTAATTTAAAGGAATTGTAGAGTACTGAAGGAATTTTAGAGTACCAAAGGAATTGTAGAGTACTTGAGGAATTGAAAATCAATTTTAAAGTACTTTTGGTATTGCAAAAGGAATTACAAGTTCATTTTCCATTACTTGCACTGGTAATTGATTTCTTTAAGTAAAAGTACCAAGGAATTGTATTTGTACTTATAAAAACGAAAGTTAGGGGAATGGTATTTTTTTTTTAAAGATTAAGCAAAGTATAATTTTCCAATTATGGTTTTGGCAGTCGCTCATTATAAATGGACCCAATTTGTATTTAATTCAATAGAATTATCAAGCTTTTGAATGAGACTTACAAAAAAGCCTGAGTTCCATGTACATTCTATTTTCCGTGCTGCGTTCCACAAAAAGTAGTTTGAAGATTATATTCTCTTCATTATATCTAGCTTCTAAAAAAGCTTTGAGAGACAATGGTACAATGTCTGTATTTCTGGTCGTAATCACCGGCCACCGTGATATGAGGCAATCATCCGAAGAGACATTTTTTTATGCTCGCGAGATCTCCTTCTAGGCCCTTTCTCAATTATACATAAAAGTTTTTGTAGTGATCTCAATTGAAATTAAAATTCTTCAGTTTAGCATAAATAAACAATGCCTCGATGTTTCCTTAACCAACGACCCAGATGATACACCTTTTAGCCCTGGTTAAGATTGGTTAGAAAATCAATGCAATTAAGTCTCCTTGCAGTGCTTTTATTGTAACTTTATTCTTATCATAGTGAGTTCATAATTCTTTCATGCTTTTTCGTTGTCAAAATTTCGGCTCATAAGAAACATATATTCGGAGGTCCGTGCGACTCCTACGCTTGCAGAAAAATTTGTTGAATATTTAATTTACCATTAACAGCCTTTGGATATATGTGTTATATTTCTCCGCCTCTTCAATAGTGTTCCCATGTCTTTTCTGCTCGTGGAACTTGCGGGTAGACGTAGTCTTTGAAAGCTACTACCCCCTTCCGTACAAACGAAGATATTATTTTTAAATGAAAATTTGCATCTTTTAGAGTGTATGGAAAAAACAGACAAAATAATAAAATTTATCTCAAAGCGACGTATAATCAGGCAAAACTTTTCACTTGATCTAAAAAAACAGTATAAATTTCTTCAACGCAATTGTTAACAAAAATCAAAAAGCAAAAGAAAAAAATCAAATAGTTTACAAAATAGAAAAATATCAAAAGAATCACAATTCCCAAGGACCAACTAATCAGAATCATAATAAAACTTCAAATAGTATTGTGAAAAATTACATATGTAAAAACGAAAAAGCTTTAAATCATATTCCACATATCTGACCCTTTTTATTCTGTCAACATTATAATAAAAAAATTAAATAGCGTCCCTCTAAACCACAACCCACCAATCAACACTTGAAAATAATAAATTATACAAATTTAATTTAAATACTAAAACAAAATGTCAGTGGATTTGAGCAATCAACCGGAACCAACTATTTCAATAGTGACAACAGTTCCGACCGTCGCACAAAATGGGGGTGAAATGGATGCATTGCTCCTGGGACGCATCGGGGTAAGTTGGTCTTTTTGTTCATACAATTAAACATTTTCATTCTTTTGTTTAAAATTTATTAGAAAACATATTCCATCATGTGTTCGTGTTGTAGATGCGTGTGCATGAACTGATTAATAAAGTTAACCAACTTTTTATTCGTAGTCAAAATTTAAATAGATTAAATTACAAATTTAAATAATACATTTTAACTAAATTGCAAATAAAAAAAAACGTAAACCAATTTTTAAACATCACGTTATAAGTGAATATCATCTACATTTTTGCTAGCTTTTTTAAAAATTAAAATTTTAATATTTGATCTCACAAAAATTTCTTTATTTCGAGTAAAGGTCGAAACTTTTATACTTGCGCAAAGGACCTTAAAAGAAACTAAGCCTTGCTTCATTAACTATCGCCTACTCTTTGCCATCTTGTTTATTTCTTTACAAACTATATTTTTTCGCATTCGTTTTTTATACTCAAGGGTTCTTTTTCTATAGCGCACGATTCTAAAATGTCACAATCTCAGGTTATGTTGTTAAATTGAAGCTGCTAATCGGGACACTTATTTGAAACTGGTGTACCTTTCAGGAATTTTGAGGTGATACGTTTATTTTTAACCAAAATCGATTAACAATTTTAGCCTTGAAGTATTAAATTTCAAAAAAAGTTTCATCGAAAGACCAATACCGGGATTAGGAATTGCAATGAAGCAGCCTAATTCTATGACCTGAAAAAGCAAAATTTGTACATAACATCACCTTTCTAAATACTTCAGCAGTTCAGTCATTTATTTGAAAGTCACTTCCAAGAAAGGGATTATTTTTTTTAATTCATTTAGCTTTAACGTTTCATTTCGTCATTCTGGTTTTTCGCAATGTTGTTGTCGAGTTCACGGCGTTTTGATTTTCTTTTAGAAGAAAAGACTCGATATTACGGGTAATAATACTTTGCTTAAACATCTTGTGGATCTGAGCCTAGGCGATGACACCGCAAATCATTTCCTTTACGACTGCGTATACTATGTTCGAAGTAGGCTGCAGATATGTAGCCCTGGTCTATTGAGTAAGAACATCTTAATTCGTCATCACTAAAAAGATTGTTCGCCTTCTCTGAGCGGAGGTATAAATCGCAGTTGATTTATTTTAAGATGCTTCCAACACCCCAAATTCTGCGTTAACAAAATCTATCAGTCGAACCTTAGCTAGGACACCACATCGCAATGGAGATCTATAACATTGATGCAATAAGAAATTTAAGCAGGCTTTGGGCAGAAATAACTCCACCAACGCATTGGGTGGGAATTCCACAAAGACTCGAATGAACAAACTAAAAAACACTAATCTTGTCAGTTTTGTTTGGAACCGAATAATGGACGATAGACAAAAATGCAGAACAGACTTTCGAAAGAAAAATTATCAATCCAAAATACGGTCACGTCAGATTTGAGGGCGAATGAAGGATGAGTTAAAACCACGAGCTCTATGAGCTTTATAATGAGGGAAGTCTTCTGCTAATAGTGTCTTCTTTTATCACTCAAAAAGTTCACAAAAATGAGAAGAACGAATCTCATGCCACCTGCTCCAGGCTTCGATGGTCTGATAAATAAAAAGTTATTCCGAATGTAACACCAGCAGCCTCTAGTTATAACCAGACCAACTTGTAATACCGCCAAGAGGGAGACTGAAAAGATCTGACCGAAAAAGTTACTCTTTTGTAATTTTGGGTCCTCCGAAGCGAGGTATTGTTGCAAATGTGTTGCAAATGAGTGACTTGCGACCACCATTACCACAAGTAATCAAATCACTATACTAATTATGATCTGGGGACCATGTGAAGTAGTAAGTCTAACCCACTCTGGGTTTTTTCTTCAGTTTTGTATTTAGCAAGCTGAAGTTCTATTTCGATTCCAGTCAGTTTTTGATCTGGAATAACGCAATGCTTGCAAAAGTTTAAATTTCATTTAACTCTTTGGCCACAGCTTTCCTCTCTGAATGGAAGGCGGAGGATAGGATCGTACAGAAAACTCTAACACATTGGGCAAACTACTGCTCCCTGTGGGACACCGGCTTGGATATTATACCATTTTACACCAACGCCAACGTCGGCATTATACAATAGCACTCCATTGGACAGATAACTTCCTATAATGTGCTCTAGGTACTTTTGCATTAAACTCGAATGTGCACAACAAGCGCTGTAGCTGTCCAGGGTTATTATTACAACCAAGTTTTTTTCTCACGTAAATCCATTCAATGGATCTTTTGGGTATCTTCAAAAATTGTGGTTTAAGGTCGATTGGGGATGCTTTCAATCTGAAATTCCCCTGAACATTATCTTTATGTTTCTCTAGACGGTTCCTAAGAAAAAAGTCTGCTTCATGCATTCACCTGAATTTTTTAGATTAAACTTCTTTTCAGTTTGATGGCACGCATTGTTAATTCTTCTGAAGAGACCTGAAACTGCCGTTTAAGAAGATTTCAAAATATTTGATCGAAGTTTTGCTATAAGGTGCTTCAGATATTTCTTATCAAAAGTCATACCAATGTTGACAGCGTTACTAAATTAGAAATGACGCCTGTTGGATGGTGGTATATTTACATGGATGACTCTGTATTTTTGATTTTGGGTGGCACTAAGCCTTGAAAGACATTTCCTTAATTTAATTTTGCATTATATCGGGAACTCACGATTGAAGTGCTTACTTCGAAGGGGGTTGGAGGCATATTTCATCGTCGAAATATGAAGAAGCGATTTAGGGGTGCTCATTCGAGGAATAACTAAACTCAACATAAAAGTGGACGCATATCATCCTGAAATTCAGGAAAACGACAAAGTGGACAAAATGATCCTGAGTTAGACTTTCAAAAACGACGACATCATTTTTCAGGAAGCATAAGTTTTTAACATAAAGAATTTAAGAGTATCCTTAAAGGACCTATTGACCAAATGATTGGTAACTTCTACTCAAGCATTTAAAATGCAAAGAGCATAAAATTTCGTTAAAAATTGCCCTACGGACGGAATAGAGCATCGCAAAATTACTTTTCCAGTAATCAATCTAAGGAATGCGATTCGTACTTTTCCAGTCATAAGAATTTGAAGGAACTTTACCAGTGTGACAAACTTTTTTATGAAAACAACGACCTTGACAAGTTGTATACGACTCTGCTTATTTTACAACCATTACGGAAGGCATCTAATAAAAGACAATAAAAAAAACTATTCGATAGTTTAACAGAGCTTGGCACTAACTATTCAATGACGAAATGGATCTCAAGTTCCCTTCACTAATTACTGCACATACCCAGGAGGTATATTTTACATCTGAAAAAAAACTCAATCTAAGTACACATTAGCAAACAACGTGCATAATATTATTCCAACAATTCTATTCACTTGACTTTAATGAAGGTCGTGTGAAGCACACGAGTACTTGCATATTCCCTTGGTTCAATGAGCATGTGTACATTTTACTTGAAGAAAGACTACTACTCTCTATGAAGCACGAATGAATTTCATGAATTCTTCAATAGACGAGAGCATCGCCATACTTCCATATTGACATGCAAACGTATTACAAGGACGAACGCAGCAGGACTCGTGTTCTATTTCATGTTCGGTGGAAAGGCAAGCCGTTTGGGATTTCCAATTGAATTCCATTATAGTAGGCAGAGCGGGCTTTGTCCCTTATTTTAATGTGAACTATATTCACATGTAAATATTTAAAAATAAACAGTCTTTGAGTGAATAAAGTTTATGTAACTGCGATTGACAGCAATCAGATGAATATTTTAAAAATCGAACTGGAGGCCTGGCAGGACACAGATTTCCATTAAAAATGAATCAAAACGTATCAATTTGGAAATGTATCTTTTACTGTCGACAGTAGCAGTATTTAGCGATGGTGAGGGAGTTATGGGTCTTGCTGCAATTAGTTTTTTGGCGTCAATGCTAATGTAATGCAGATTGAGTGTGCGTAGCTCAAGGCTCTTTGCTGTGATTTTGTGTGTTTATATAAAAACAATAGTGCACCTGGCATTCGTAATGAATATTAAATTTATCGCATGATATTGACTATATTTACTTTCAGTCAGATGTAAATGTTTACCCGATTTTTTTTGTTATCTTTTGAGATTTGAATAACAAAAGAAAAAACAAGGTTCGTTTTGATACGTTGGGCCATCGTTATTTACTTACGTCGATGGTTCACAGTCAAGGAATTCGTAAGTAGGAAGGTATCTTTTTGTGAATGGCCTTCAGGATTGTACGAATATTTTTTTCTGGAAATGTTTGCTGTCGATAGCCAAAATTGAGACTATTTTAAATAATGAATTTAAAAAAGAATATAATGCGCTTCTGGGAGCGTAAAGCACTTATGACAATAAGTTAAAACTTTTCCTTTTTAATAAACTCGACAAATGAGTGCGCCGTGAACTGAAAGAGTTGCAAAAAGTACGAACCCACTTTCGATATGGTTTCCGTGATAGTTTTACAAAAAGCATTGGTTTTTTGACATACATATTGCATAGTCTATTAATAAAAAATTTGAAATTTTTCCGCTGGTATCTTTGGTCATCTCTTAACTTGTAATATTTAACAACAAATTGTAAAACATAGAATCACTACAGCAAATCTTACCGATTTCGTATTTAAAGGTCTGCAAGTATTGGCATAAGGCAAATACGTTGATGCTATAAATACTGATTTCAACAAAGCATTTTGAAATTAGTTTGATTACATTTCTAATGAAATCACTTACTTTTAACTTAACCAGGGTTATCTTCATACACTGGTTATCTTTGTCCGTCATCTCCTGATTTTAATTAAACTAAGAAGATCCAAAGTATCACTTTCTTTTTAGAACAGAAGTGCTCGGCCCTTTTGTAACCATCTTTGGAGTTCCTCAAGGAAGCCACTTAGGACCCATCATTTTTATTCTTTCTATTCTTCCTACATAAATATTGTTATTTCAAATTAATTCAATTCAATTTCCTGCAAAACGACTTGAATCAGTTTTTCATTTGGTGCAATAAAGTTCTCTTGGAACTCAGTATTGGCAAATGCAAATATATATTCGCACAAGCGTCTAGCTAATTTTTTCGCATATGCAACCTTCCTTAACGGATCTCCTGTTCCACTTGTCGATTCAATGTACGATTCTGTTGTCCTCACTGCGATAGAGAGCTTAATTTTGTACCGCGCATTGATCCCATCACAAGCAATGTAAACTTTACCCTTGATATTATTAAGCGATGTTTGTGCCCGTTGCTCAGTGACAAGTACTTCAGCTGCTGGGCGTAAGCGGGTTCGAAAATGGGGTAAGGAACATTTGGCGTTATTTCATGGCCTTACCGAGTTACTGAGAATTATCCAATGAGTATTTTTTATTAAGCGATGGTCGAAAGAGTTGTCTTATCCTTATGTCTCTGAGTCCCTTTATGTCAATTTTGTGTGCCCACTTCTTTCATTTATGGTTTCCTTATAATAGTGCATACATAATTAAGAATCGTAGCAGTTCAACGAAGGTTCATCCCTTTTGCCTTGCGCCTCCTGCCTTGGGTTGACAGTTACAACCTAAGTCCTTACGAAAACTGGCTGAAATTGAATAATTTACAAACCCTACATCAATTGCAATCTGGAGCAATGTGTGTAATTTTAGATCACTCTTGCTCGTCCGCATAATTCCCCATCCCAAGAACTAGTGCTTCTTGTCAGCCTTTGTCAAGAATTCTGTACTCAACAGAATTTCTCGAAAATCTCCCCTAAAAGCTCTCGTAACACGTTGATCAGATTTCCAGACTCCTCTCAAATCCATTTTCGGCAAAGCTATCTTTTCTGTCATTCTTAAGAGTTCTGTACTTGATTTGAGCTTAACAATACCATGGGACAGAAATATTTTCGCACTCGTACTGAAGAGGTGTTCCTTCACATTGGCAAAATCATTGGTTAGATTTTTCATCGGTCCCATTCTTCCCGAGTTGATGGAAAACAGTATTTGTCCAACCCATCCCTATAATAGGGCGAATATTCTTCTCCCTCCAACTATCGACCCATTGCACTGACGTCGTTGCCCCTTTTTCGCAGGTCATGGAAATACTGATAAATCGTCAGTTCATAAAATATCTCGAAACAAGAGAACGTCACAATGACCAGGTCCACTGGCGATTTGATGGTATACCACAGGGAAAAGTGGAACCACTTTCTGCATCTTTCTGTTGAAAACAAGATTGTTGCACTTGATATTTCTAAAGCATATGACAGAACTTCGAGTCAGGCTCTTTTGTCGAAAATGCGTGCATTTGGTATAGACGAATCTCTTATTCAATGGATTAGAAATTTCCTTTGGGTCCGTTAAATCCAAGTAGTATTGGACGGTACCAAATCTGAAATCCACCATATAAATGCTGGTGTCCCCCAGGGCTCCGTTTTGTTACCGACTCTCTTTTTAATATTCATTGCCGATCTTCTGTCTGTTGCATCTAATCCAATTTACTCATACCCTGATGATAGTACTCTCAGTTTTCAATATTCGTTCAAAAATGCACGTCCCTCAGCTTTAGCCGTGCAAATGAAACGGCAGCATATGATGAACTCATTAGATTCCGATATTAACAGCATATTATCATAGGGCTCTATAAATAGAGTGAAACCTAATGCCTCGTAAACTCAATGTTGTCTCCTGTCACTAAAGCGAAATTACACTTTGACTTTGCTGAAGGCGAAAAACTTTCAGTATCTTAGTTGGAATGATCACATAACCGATATCGCCAAAATTGTTGCCCAGGTTTACTGAAGCGATGCCAGAAATACTTCATTCCATCTGATGTGGCTGCATATACACAGCTTTCATTCGCTCTTAACTGGAGTACAACTTCCATTTGAGCCTACTTGACAGAATTCAAAATCGAACAACAAAATTCATAGGCGGCAAAATTTCACAAAATCAATTAACTCTTTTAACCACCGTCGTTGCCTCTCCAGTTTAACCATATTTTATCGCTTTTATCACAAGTAGTATCACATTCAGGACTACACTCACCTTGCCAGGAATGCCCATCAGTTCAACCTTGAGCCCAAATTTGGTCGTACGTTCGATTCGTTTTTTGTCGCACAACAGGAATGTGGAACGTTCTACCACACTCGGTATTTGCTACGCGGGCCTTAAAAAAATATTAATAAAGTCCTTTGGAGAACTTTATCTTGTGTTATATCTCAAGTTCCTCGAGCAATTGGAAATAGGCCGAAATACATCACATTAATGTAATAAAGTCAACATTGCTTATGCCAGATTAATCAATATAGTCAAATCCCTGAAAGAAAGTTCTAACAATAGTTCCACGGTATTAGTTCAATTAGTCAAGACAGAACCTAGTTTTCTTCCTTCAGCATACTCAGTGTGATAAATTTAGCTAACCAAGTTACGATTTTCCTTCAGATGACTAATTGGATTCAAGCCAGGTACCAGTACCAAGTTTACAGTCCCTCAAATACAATAGTTTGGCAAAGTCACAGGAGAGAAGAACACACAACACCAGGCGCCTTGGAGTAAACATTGCTCAAGGCTGAATCAACAAATATTTGTCGCTTCGGTAGTTTAGCAGCAGAAGTTTTCCTTCGCCCAGCGAGATTGCTTATGGATTCACTTCCAATTAATATCCAACAAGTAGAATTTCACACCGCATAAACGATATTCGATGACATTCCTTGCCACTATCTTGGCAAACTTTCAGTGACATAAAAATAACTTTCGGTTTAGTGTTCGTTAAGAGTTCCAAGCACTTTAAACTTATTGGAAACTTTTCCCATAGGTACAGTATCTAGACCATAATCATGAGTGTCAGTTATGGATTTTTCGCGGCGAAAAGTTATAACTCAATGTCGTATTTTATTGAAAATTTCTTTCCTTCCATGACCCAAAAAAAGAACACACTATTTTTATTCCACGCGTTCGTTTCAAGGTCAAAATATATTTTTAAATTAATTCGAAATGTTTGTTAATACAATTGTCGACAAAAGGATATTAAAAATGTCGTGTTGATAATTATAACAATGCGACAAGTACCCTGAATCCAGATACATGAACATGTCCTTGTATTATTTAACCTGGCATCGTTTAACATGAGCGTGGGCTAAGGCATAGGCATGAGAATGGTTGTTTTTTATTTTTTTTTTTTCTGTGTAGATTCATTCAGGAGCATCATCAAAGGGATTATGACGAAATAAAAGACATTTTCGTTTCACAGCACTGAGAGACTAAAGCCTTGTCTGTAGCTCTTGCGATACCCATTCCATGAGCTTATTGTGTGGATTCCTTTATACGAGTAATGACAGCAACATAATCCCCTAAGCGTTAAGTTAATTATGAAAAAAATACTCATTTTAATGTCATACTTAGCGAGCAGTATGCTCGTATAATTGGAAGAACCTTTGTGAACATCAAAGCCAGGACAGGACGAATAAATAAAATTTTATTTTTAAAACAAGCACTGCGATACTCATTAAGGGCTTTGTGTTTTTTAAGGGTTAAACATTGTTCAACGCGATACTTAAAACCAGATGTGGCAACCCTTATTGAAACGACGAGAGGGACAAATATGGTTCCAAGAAAAGTCAAAGATACGCAAAGGAATAAAAGAGTTCATGATTTAGCATAAATAATTTTTGCTGACACAGAATGAATCACCTTATCGGAGGGTACTATAACTTTTGCAACTTGGTGACACTTGCAAGTTTTGTTTTGATGTTAATGAAGCAAAAAGGCCCAAAATATGCCCACTTGTCTGTGATTTTGAGTCAACATGAATTTTGGCGCAGATTGCTATATCAGCCTAAACCATTTTGTCAGATACTTAGGGGCTTAGCTGCTAGCCTCGAACAGATTCGAGCAAAACGTAGATGTGGAGAAGCCTTGTTTCGATGAAAATATCGCCGCGTTGGCTGAAGGTATCGCGTATGATAACATGCCATGCAACTGGATACTAAACATTCATCTCCGCAGCGTATTTAAGAGAATGAATTAAGTTTTTAAATTTTTTACTATCATTTAATAAGCTTTTGCCTGCAGACCTTCATTAGCGTACAATCTACGCTCACGCTCGTCCCAACCCGAACGAAGCAGGGTATGATTTGCGGTGAAACTCATCATGAGGGATGAGCCTCACTTTCATCTTAACAGACGATCTGTTAAACACACAAAATTTACACTGCGAATTTACATGCAATTAATGACGAGTCATGACCACTCATTCAAAGTTAGAGTATCTCATTTATGTAGGAGGTGTCAGCGGGCCTCACATTTTCGAGGATGCTGTGGGGAACACGGTTACTGCGGTTGGTGAGTGATTCATAACAATGATCAACGATTTTTCAATGCCACAAGTTTGACGAATTGGCTGGAATTGGAAGACACATTTTTCTTACCACACAAAAAGCTCGCTCGACAGTGGACGTTTTGAAGTATCCGTTTCCGTAAAGCCTTATTTCTAGATCACTTGTCGGCGAGAGGAGTTTGATGGATTATTTGAGTTATTTGCCCAGCATTTTTTAAACACCTTTCAATTCTGTGTTAATTGAGAAGAATTTGGTTGCGTCGTACTAGTCCCAATTTTCTTTTTCATAATGGCAGGAGTAAGATTGGCTTAAAGTGAGAAATGAAAAACGGTTTCGGTCAGAAATTTTATTCTGCTCAGTTGCGAGCACCACGGGTATCTTCTCACTGCAGAAGCAATAGTCTTTCGGGTAATTTTGAGTACTATATTTAACCATTTCAAATTTGTCTATACTAATTAAATTTTCTTAAACGAGCAAGATACAAATAATAAAAAAGAAGATGCAATGGATTTTTTTAAAGATATCAAATTAAACAAACGACCAAGTGAGAGTCGATTTTAAACTATTTCTGGCTGAAAATTGAGTTTTAATTTTTTTTAAAAAGGCTTGATATATAAAACTTTTTATTATTTCGATTAGATGTTAATATAGCAGCCTAAGGATTAAACGTTCTTTGAAAATTGCAAGTGTCTACTTATAACAGATTTGAAGAAACAGCTCTTCGACAGACGACAAACAGTGGAGACTTATTAATAAAGTAACGCTGAGAATGAAAACCCAAAATGAAGTGGTCAAACTAGAAAAAAAATACACAATCCATAGTTTAACACTTAAGTACGAAATTTTATTTATTAATTGACATCACTTCATGCCTTAATACAAACGTATGAAAACATGCCTTGGGTATGCAATTTAGTAAAGGGTGATTTTTTAAAAGCTATAGGAAAGTTTTTTAAAAAAAGACTTTATTTGAATCAATAGTACGATCCATATAATTTAATGTTTGAAGATTATTTCATGCAAATGTTGACCTTGACTGCGCCTCAAATGGTCCATCCGCTTAGTCCAATTTTGGCATACTCTTTTCAACATTACGCCAGGTATCTCACGAATAAATGCTTCAATGTTGTCTTCCAATGCGTCAATTGAAGCGGGATTGTCTGTATAGACATGAGCTTTAACATAGCCCTACAAAAAATAGTCTAAAAGCGTTAAATCGCACGATCTAGGCGGCCAAATGACCGGTACCGAACGTGAAATAAAATGTTCACCGAACTCGCCTCGCAATAAGTCCATTGTTGCGCGTGCTCTGTGGCATGTGGCACCGTCTTGTTGAAACCACATGTCATGCAAGTCAAGCTCTGGCACTTTGGGCAAAAAAAAAATTGGATATCATCTCACGGTAGCGCTCACCATTCACAGTTACGTTACGAATCGCATCATCTTTGAAGAAGTACGGTCCAATGATGCCACCAGTCCATAAACCGCACCAAACTGGGACTTTTTCTGGATGCGTTGGTAGCTCTTGCAATGCTTCTGGCTGATATTCACTCCAAAATCGACAATTCTGCTTATTTGCATACCCATTGAGCCAAAAATGAGCTTCGTCGCTGAACACAATTTTTCGGTAAAAAAGTGGATCTTCGGCCAATTTTCAAAGAGCACGCATTTTGATAATAAAATTCAATAATTTGCAGCGTTGTTCGTTTGTAAGACGATTCATGGTTAAATTATAGACCAAACTGAAGATGATTGACAGTGAAACAAAACACGAAACGTGCGTCAGCTGTTTAAACCAGTGTTGCCAAAAAGATAATAGCTAAAAATCACCCTTTATAGGCGTTAGACGGTGTATTTTTTTTAGACTTAAAGAACTTGTTTTTAAAAAAAAACGCAATTTTATTTCGGCAACAAAAAGCAAAATGTTAGCTTGTTATAAGCTTACTGCAGCTGCCTTCTCAGAGTTCCCAAGTGACTTTACACACCTACCCAAAAAGGAATTAAATCGCATGATTAAGAGGGCCATTTCTTGAAATAATTTCCCAATAGAGTGTTGGTTTAATACTACGATAGACTTTCTGCGCGATTCTGCTGAAACTATTTGAAAAATATGGGATGATTTTACCATTTCACTATATTAATTGAGATAAATCATAGTAGCTGACTGTCATGATTCCATCTGGCTTAATAAGGGAAGATCATACCACCACCGGCATGCTAACGACACCGCACAATGACCTTTTCGGTCTTAAATTAAGAAAGAATTAGAAATTTTATCAACTCTCTGCCAGTGAATGTCGAACAAATGTCGAGGACCAATCCCTTATCAGAGTAAGTTCTTAGTCGAAATATTATTGCTATTTTGGAGCAGTAAGAGCGCCGGCACACGGCAGACTTTCTGCCGACCGATAGTTTGGACGGGCCGTTAATCAGGATGAAGATATATGGGAGTGCGCACAGTACAACGAGTTGGTATCGGCAAATAAAGAAGTTTGATAGGCTACACAACTGCGTTAAAACTAGAGTATTGGCCTAAATAAGCCTGATGCTGAAACGCGTGCACACTTCCGATTCTAAAGTCGTCCGGCAGCTCAGAACTTTGGCGTTGAATGGTTATATTTTTCATGATGGCGCCGTCAAGTTCTTCTCCATCGCTGATTGTTGAAACCGAAAATCGTAGATTCTCTTCTTGGTTCTCATTAGTTAATAAGTGTGTGCACTCACCGCCAATCTGACAAATATCGCCAGTTTCAGCGCGAGACCTCGAATTCTTAAATTCATTATTCTTAAACAGAATGTGAGCAAATTATTAGTAAGATTTAGGTAAACAATGATTCGTACATTTTGATCTCTTATATTTCAAAATCCTCATTTTCACATTTTAAGAGTTGAATTTCAAAGAATTTTTTGGGAAACCACTTACCGTCTACGTCTCTATCCATTGCCACCATGGCACTGCATTCTTGTGTCAGGATTCATTACAGTCATGCGTCCTTTTGTCATCTGCCCATACTACCAACTGCATTTAATTAATTGAATGGTGCCCCTCAAAATCTGGCTAAAAGCACATTTATATTCTCGTAAAGTTGTGGGCAATTTCTGGTCCAATTCCCATGAAAAGCCCAGAATCACCGCTTTACCTCAAATTTGCTTAAATTTGGGGCATGCTGCGGTTCCTAGTAGCCTTCCGAAACACAGTCCTTACAGTACATAAGCGAACCTAGATACACACATACTCGTATCTGGATGCAGATGTGTATAAGAATGTTTTGATTTACGACCGACTTTAATGAACCCAAAGCCTAGTGGGATTGGCGACTGCTTTCGTTTCTGTCTATTATGCACATGGTTTATCCCCGAGCGTACTTTTGATGGGAGGCGATGCTCATTTGGTTGTTCCATTGTCATATGTCGTACTCCCGTCACGTGCCTCAGAGATATATGAACACAAAGACTTACGACGTGCAATAAAACGGTGGAGCTGTAGCGTAGTTCCGTTCGCCAGCCAGAAACGGCGTTAAGTCATAAAAGCTTAGAGTTTGTCAACTTTTCGGGAATGGGTAAAATAAAACAAAAATAAATGTGAAAAAAAATCAAACAGCTCAGAGGATGATTCCGTAGAAGATCTTTTAAAAATGCCCATTGGGAACTTATAAATCATTCTTTTATTTTATTACACCAGGTTTTGTCTTAACGTCTCCGTTTGCCATTGCCGACTAAGCCCGTCGTGGGCCTGCATTTTCCATTAAAAATCATTTACACGGAACATTAAACTTTATTCTTATGCATAAAACCATATGCTAATGCATAACCCATTATTTCTATTGTATCTCAAGAGACAGACAGCTGAGTTTTCAATAACGAGGTTATGATGGCTTTAAGGCTTAGTCCAGTATACCGTCTTTTGCATAATGTATATAAATAATTTTAAGAAACCTTTTTAAACTTCTATTAGGAATATTTATAAACTTTGAGGCAGCTCAAAAGAGTAACATTCTGTGCAACATAATATTCCAGTGCGTTTATGAAACATTGAAGATTGTGGGGTTCCCTTACGAGTCCCAATATCTTAGTTGCAAGTACGAACTTTCTATACCGTCTGTCTATTGAAATGCAGGTAAAAAGTTCAAAAATATCTGGGTTTTTAACGTTTTTTAAAGGGTTCACATTTCACTGCATCCCTACTGATCCGCGGTTGTGGTTCGCCGGTTAAGCCTCGAAAACAACTAGCGATGTGCTTTTCAATTTCCGATCACTTATGTGATCGAGGTGAACTTAGGCATCGATTTGCTTTTCGAAGGGATTCATAGGATCTCTTATTCGAAAATTACGGGAGCGACTGATTTGCTTACGCTTTACTTTAACTGAGATTGAAGGTTTTCTCGTATCTTTTTAACTCCTACCGTCGTATGTGTCATCTTCATAGCAGTTTGTAAAATCCTGTCAAATTTTAAATTAAATGTTAGTGTAGGGGCTCCCTTTCATTCACCGAAAAAAGCGAAGTTTTACAGCATTTTCATCTAGACAAGTTATAAAGAAATGATCATAGATTCAACTTCTATTCAAACATTTATCTGGAAAAGGCCGAAGTGAATCAGAGAACGGGCAGGTTTCCAGTTCTTTTCGACTTTAACGATAACAACCATATTACAGGAAACTTTGGTCCTTATTTATGATGGCTCCTTCGTCAGGCAAATTGGCTGTCATTCAATCAGTCTATTTAACCATGGACGGATAAAGCATTGAACAACACGTGCAAATAATAAACTTGTTTTATTACAATGAGCAACGTTCCGCGCGCTTCGTCCATTTTTCGGTCGCCAAAATCATCCTTCCCAGAGACTTTTCGCAGTGTGATGGATAAATTTCAGTCCACTGATTCTGTAAACGCCGCTGTCCGTGAGAGTGTGCAGGAGAATCCGAGGAAGTCGAATTCGCCTCGCTCACAAGAACTCGGCCTCAACTGACCCAAGAGCTGAAGGCAAACGACGACGAACAATGATGTGTGTTCGCCGAATGTTCTCTAGAGCAGTTGTATACTGACTCTTATTATCATCGAAAAAACATCTTCAGCAGTATTGTAGAATTTGGGACGATACCAACCCACATGAGATCCAAGCAGTTCCAACGCATCCCCAAAAAGCCATTGTTTGGCTTGAATTTTGAGCTTTCAGCGTCATCGGTCCATATGTCTTTGAGAACGACGTTGGCCAGGCCATCAACATCAACGGGGAGCGCCTAAGGTCGATGATTACCAATATATTTTGGCCTGAAATCATATGGACACCAACGACATGTAATTTCAATAAAATGGCGCTAAGTGCCACACAGTTCACGCCACATTTGACATTCTGCATGAGCGATTCGAGGACATTGTCATCTCACGTGGAAGTGATGTCATCCGGCTATCAAGGTCGTGCGATTTGTCCCCGTTAGACATTTTATGGTGGGGTTTTCGGAAGTCAAAGGTCTATGCGAATAAACCACAAACCAGAGCGGCCTTCAAAACCATGCCATCCTCGAATCGCTCAAATTTAACCTGATTTATACGCCAGTCAAAGAAAATTTGACATTTCTGGCCAACCATCGCATCAGCAATCGCAGTGAATAACTACCACAACTCCTTATAAAGGTTTTGTCCGTCCAATTCTTCCTCATTCTGCCTTTGTGGCATCCCATAGTCCTCTTTGAACTGATTAGCTCAGAACTATTCTAAATCTTCGTGGCTTTCGTGGGTTTCGATCCTGACTTATTTTCGACAATTTAATTCGATTGATTCTTCATTTTTTGACCCAAGAGGTGTTTCACGAAGGTGAACTTGAAGATGGGTCTGCCAGAGCGGTATAAAATGTTGAGCAAGTTATGGCAATCACTATGTTGGCTTTGAAAATTACAAATTCGTTTCCAGGCTTTCAGAAATTCGCTACTGGTATGAAGGCTCTCATCATGCGACCTTATTTTATGTGAAGCTAAGAAGATGAAAAAGAGTCTCATGATGGGAAGATAAGCTATACCCATAGAAGATATTCCTTTAACCTTTGTACATTTGCAGCCGGAGGTGTCCCATTCTTGATTTAGACCAAATTTATTGGCATTTTTAAGGATACTCACAACGTGAAGTGTATAAAGTTTTTTGTGTCTCCTGACGTGTTTCAATTGCGAGTGAAAGAATCCAGCTGATTTGCTAAAACCCGTTGGAAACTGAAGAATCGTTGTTCTGGTGACCTGCATTTGGAAATTTTGTTGAAGCATCGAGAAGCAAAGCATGCTTTTATTCCTGTCAAGATTTGTGATCCTCTTCTATTGTCTTTAAACAAGATTTACAAATCTATCTAATCTAATATCATATGCAGGTAGTGTGTGTAAGTTTTAATGCATGAGGTTGTTTTCGAAACTACTCTTCTGATTTTAAAACTTTTTCAACAATATTTACAATGGCCTTCAAGATGAACATAGGTTGTCCATTTTTCCATTAAAGTTTAAGGGATTTTCTTGGAGACCGATAACGTAACTTAAGTCAATGAAAAAACGGATTAGCGAATGCGTTTTTTGCAAACGCAACAAAAGACAAAAGTGTTGAAAAGTGTTAGAACTGAAAAAGTTCTTAAAATACTCCGCGATGACATACCATATCTCTTTACGTAAGGGTTAATACATAAAGTGTTAAAATGTAGCTGAAAAATTAATTTAAGATTAATTTAAATATGATATTATTTTTAGTTAAATGTTAAGTTTTTAAACAGCATTATTTGGACAAGTAGTACGCTTTGCTGTCAATGCACGGCGAAATGCCTTTTTGAGTCCTAAAACTTTTCTACGTACACAAAATCTACGCGAACGAAGGCACAGGCGCCGGTTCGGTTATTGTTTATAAAGACAGTATCTGTTCCCGGAGATCTTCCTTATACTGAGAACGGACTATTTCAAGGCCCGTGCTCAGTAGCTCGGTAAGGCTATTCACATTGGTCAGGCATTCAAACCGCATATCGTTTATTGTACGCTGTAGCTATAACATCATAACCTGATGTAAGTGGTTAATTAATATTGACTATCCCGAGGTTTGAGGTTGGTGATATTCATGGTGTAATATATTTCAAATATATTGTAAGTCATATGCCAATATTCAAGGCCTTTGGCTTTACCACTAGGAGGTGGAAAGGCCTTCTGCCAGTTCGTTTATGAGCATTGACAAGTTTTCTTGCCGGCCACTAAACCGGCCTTTAGATTTGAAATAATTTTCAAATTTTATATTTTCAAAACAGTGTGGTGATAAAAAAACAAGGAGCAGGGTAGATTTTATTTATACTGTGCATAAACGTTCATAGCCACTTCATAAAATGTATATATTTCTAAAATGAAAGCCTTCTTCACTGATGACCAAGTCTTGTTAAAATCAATAAGGCGCTGATATTGTGGCAATATAATCTGACCATTAATATGGAACCATTTCGTTGCTCACAAATCCTTCTCATCTTGTTGAAATTTTATTTTTTCTCTCTGATTCGAATAAATTGTTTTTTTTTTTTATATCGTAAACACAAAACCTTCCCAAAAGAATGTTTTCTTCATGTTTGCGTTTCGACATCCATTGAACGAGTCACGTAAAATCACTAGAAAGGATGTTAATGGCGAGCTCTATAATCATCAATTTCGAAAAAAATACACTGAATCCAAATCGAATGTTTTTGCTCGTAAGCTGACCATTATTGAGTGTAGAAATGGGAAGGTGCGGGGACACTCGTATGATTGATCGCCCCTTTTTTTTGCATCGTAAAATTTCGAAGTATTTGCCATTGCAATCGATGTTTCCACATAAATTTCGATTCGAAAAACGAATTAAATCGAACCACGTACAGCACGTTAATGGAATTTTCTTTACTCTTGATGAAGTGTTTAGTCCAATAAAAGATATAAATACCCAATTGTAAATGATGACTTCGTTTAACAAGGCAGGTGTAAAAAGGAAACATTCATCATCTTACAGGATGTTCCAGTGTAAAAAAAAATGTTCATGTCGATGAGAATCAAAAAAGTATTGATGTGGCCGCGAGACGTTGATTTTTGAAATGGAGATTCGGTGTCTCTCGACACTTGAAGGCTGTGTTTTGAAGATTTTTTTCATTCCCTCCATGTGGACGAACTACTATAGCTGCAAATCATAAACCGCGAACTCCTTAATTCGACCTTATCACAAACAGGCAGAATATTTGACGAATAATGATGTCTCATGCCTCAAGAAGGAGCTGGAACGATTTCTCGATTATAATGCTTTCTATTCTGCCCTGCGTATTTTCTGTTCAAGCGAGAGATTGAAGAAGCTATATGGTAATGTATCTCCTTGCCTCCTTCGTAGCCATATTTTACTGGTAGTTTTTAAGTACCAAGCTGCGGAGCTGAATAATTTTTACCGTATTATGCATTCAGTCGTAATCTAGTAGACCTCAAGATGATGAATAGATGTTCAGTTACGCCTTGAAAATCATTGGTCTTTTTCAGGAGTAGGCCTTAGAGTGATCTGCCAGACCGAATGCGACATTGTGTGTTGCAGAAATGCTTCAGCCGTTCATTCACAAAGTGTGTTGGATATGATTTGACAAGTGACATTAAGCAGTGTTATACCTCGATAGACCTTAGAAGATATAAGATAGCCCCTTTTTAAGATGCGGCTTATACAGCTGATATTCCAATATTGATGATTTGGTGCAAGCTCCCTGTTAGAATATTTCTTCAGCTTCTCGAGAGATTAACCGAACTTTTGAAACCTGTGACGGGGGATGTCTTCTACATTGACTGGGTTGATGCGAGTTTTTTTCTTACCCTATCAGTTTTTCGGTCTGATATCCTTTAAGCATTGATGCTCAAACAAGATGCTCATTGTTTGAACACATGTTCTTTTCTCCTTCTTCCTTCAACTGCTTGATGGGCTTATGGGCTGCCAATTTGCTTGGCTTCTTTAAAAAAAAACCAGATGTTGTGCCTATCGCGGAACTCTTGTTGTGATTCGTAAGTTTTGTGCGTGTGCATTGCACACTTCTACTCTTGAATGGTGGTGTGATGCTGGTTCGACACATTTTTGGCGTTTGACTAAGGCATAGTGGAGAGCCTCTTGCCTTAAAAAAATCATTATAGGTTTTAGCTACTCTAGTGCCAAGGCTTCCAATGCGAAATTGATGTGTAGCCTATTCTTATTGGATAGTTGAACTCATCTTAAAGCTTGCAAATTTGATTCTTGTCTCGCGCCTATTAGCGCATTGTGGAATTGGTTAGTAGTTTGAATATCTGGTAAAATACTCAACACAGTCTGTAGACTCGCTCCAGGAGGCTGAAACTTACAACCGCTTTCTAAATATTCAAGGCTTCCATCAGGATTTCAACGTGGAAGCTGTAAATAGATCCAATTGAAGGGAGAGCACTTAACCAACTGAGTTGCATACCAACTTCGATTGCCTAAACTCTTCATCGGCAGCTATTTTTGTGTTGGTTGGTGAAAATCAAGAACGTGAGAAACGTGATCCCTGGAGTTCGAAAATCCCTTATTCGAATCTTCTGTGCATTTAAGTAGTGATGCGGGTCAATCGTGGCTCATCGGAATGTCCAGGTCCAGAGTACTTGAAGAGTGTCTCGCATCGAACGGAACGTTATCAATTTTTTTGAAACGTCCAAGGAACCTGGATATTAAATGTTGGAAAACATGAGTTTGTTCCAATATGATTTCGTGCTTGAAATATGACGACATCTTATGACTGAATTAAGGGGTTACACCACTGTGGGGCACGAATGAAATTAGTATTTCGGAAATTGTGTTCGACGCAGAAAATAGATGAATTGAAACGTCTTAAATGGTATTAAAAAGGAATTATGAAGTACGAATAAAATTTTTCAAGTTATTTTATAACAAACTGCTTAAATCAAGATACCCAGCTTCCCACTCCACTGTCTGAACGATTAACCGCATGCTCTGTCCATCAGTGGTAAGTACCTAGGTATTACCTTGGATCCTAAACTTGGAAGCTTAACGTTGATCAGCGAGTTAAGAAGGCCTGCATAGCTTTTTACGCCTGAATTAGAACCTTTGGCAAAAAAAATGGGGTCTCCAATCAATTTTGATCCTGTGGATGTTCACGGCGGTGGTTCGCCCGATTCTTACATACGGATTCCAAGCATAGTGGCCGACCCTTAGGAAAAAATACATCATCATTAAACTTAACAGGGTACAGAGAACAGCATGCATAGGTATCACAGACTCTCTGCGAACAACTCCATCAGATGCTCTGACGGTAATACTGCATCTCCTACCTTTAGACCTACACATTAAAAATACTACAGCACACTGCGCTATCAGGCTCAGAGAGTCTGGATGCTCGACTACTTGATCTTGTATAAAGTGATATGGTATCATCAACAACGGACCATACGGTCCCAGGAATTTATCCATCAAATAACTTTGACATTCTAATCCGAGAAAGAGCGGAATGGAATAGTGGGCAGATTTGCATGGATTTTAACTGGATAATCTACACTGACGGCTCTAAGATGACGGTGGATTCAGTGCGGGTGTGTTTTCAGAATCTCTGAACATCATTGAAGCCTATAGGCTGCCCGACTATTCCAGCGTTTTCCAAGTGGAACTTTTTGCAATTCAGGAAGCATGTCGTCAAATCGAAATACATCCAAATATCCAGCCAAGTCAGAAGGTTGCCATATGCATTGATAGCCAAGCAGCTATCAAAGCTTTTGCCTCTTTTACTTCACATTCAAAAATAAGTACAGGAATGCTGAGCTGAAATAGCATCGTCAGTCAGCCCTTATATAAGTTCTCCGTCACAATGTCATCCCAGGTAATGAGAGGGCCGATGAACTTGATACGCAGGGATATGCCCTTCAGCGCTCGCCTGTAGGGGAGGTTTTCGTCTCCCTGAAGAAGCAAACCTTCTGACGTACTGTGCAACATCAAGGAAAATATGGCTGAAAACAAACAATCAAAAACAAAAGATCTCATTCGGCGAACTTGTCATGATATTGCAGCTACAAAAACATAGCTGAGAGGTAAACCCTAACACACTTATTTTCCACCCGTCCGGCCCTTGCTAGGGCTTGAAAGCGAGCGCTTGGTAGACACTTCTTCAATTCAATAGATGAGATTTCTGCTAAGGACATTAAGCAACTTATGTCCTAGTTAAATATCTCAGTCTGGATTTAGAGATATCTCAT
This sequence comes from Orthonevra nobilis, assembly GCA_963555765.1. Classification (NCBI taxonomy): domain Eukaryota; kingdom Metazoa; phylum Arthropoda; class Insecta; order Diptera; family Syrphidae; genus Orthonevra; species Orthonevra nobilis. The sequence goes on along the minus strand of OY743224.1, from coordinate 47,143,664 downwards.
ATGAACCTCATAAATAAGTTAACAGAGCTGTGGCATTAAAACCGCAAATAGTGTTAATATTTTATAACCTTTTACCACTTTATAACAAAATGACGGCTTTGAAACACTTTCACGCCGGCTCTTTTTTATCGAAGGGGTCCACGGCCGAAAATTTAATTTCCGTTTCCCGTTGACCAGGAACGAAAACCCAGCAAAATTTTGATTTTTTGAACAAAAGCAAGAGATGTTGCAAGAGCCATTTTAAATATACTATGAAAATTCATAATCGATCGGTTAAGATTTGGTCGAGTTATATTTTCGGCCAGCTAAAAAAAAGTAGTTTCGAGAGAAAAAGTTTCTAATATTAAAGCTACACAGACGTATTTAACATGTAAGTTACTAATACTGACCCCTACAGTTATGCAGATAAATGTTTGACATTCTACAGTATTTGAGAGACAGAACTCTTGTATCTGCTTCCATACTTCTAAATTAAAGGAAGCGCTCAGAACACAAAAGGCCCTCGACTGAGAAGTGTTGCGGCAGAATTGAAAATTTGGACATTTAAACATTTTTGCCGCTTTCCATCTTTTGGTATATAATTTTTAAGTCCCTAAAGTACCTTTCAAGTCAAGAAAAATTTGTTCGATTCTTTGAAAATTCTGCAGTGGTAAAACCCCCCAATACAAATTTGAAAATGTGGGGTAAAAGGCTTACCATTGGATCTCGTGCTTTTCGTGACAAATGGCAAATCTTTGAACACACCTTTTGGCTTAAGTTAATTTTATAACTTAATTAATGGAATAAACTCGAAAAATATCAGATGGAATTTCCAACACGAACTCTGATTTCATTATCGTGAACTCATTTACTCTTTATCGTAATTGGTAAAACGCGATTTGGTAAATAGCGAAATTAAAGAAGGTAGCCGTCGCGTCGTATTCGTAAGTTATTCCCGAAACCCCCCGTGAGCGTTGAACTATTAAACAGGCGATGGACACAATATTCGAGGGGTACAAGACGAGCACTTCGTTAACAAGCTTATTTGACCTATTGCGTGCCTTTTTAGTACCATGGAACACTTAAGGATTTCGTTCGATGGAGTTGTAAAAGCTTTGTTATTATGTTACAGACGGGAAATGTCAAATGGTATAAAGGTGACAGGTGTTTTGGTTATGCGATTTTGTAATCTTTGCGTAAAGTAATGGTTAGTAAAATCACGTTCGTGTCCTGTGACTAAAGTTGGGTAATAAATTTCAGCTAATTGGTTATTTTTTTCGCTTCAGTTCGATAAGGGTAGTATAATCCTTGTACAGCTGGATAAAAGAACCCCATTGAGAGTTTGACATCCTGCATATTTATGCATTTGTATTTGTTAGCAGGTACCATATAAAAAGGGAATGGTGAAATTGGCTAAAAATTTAATGCAAAGACATTGAAGGATATTGGCGTTCATATAATATGTTTTTGTTTGTGGAATAAAAAAAAAGAATTGGTTTGGGTCCGATGCGGCCTCCTCCCACCATAAACAACAGAGATAGATGTGGTTGTAAAAGATAAGATTAGATTCTCATTTCCAGACTGCAAACATAAGATCCATTGTGAATCTCTTCAGTCAGAGAAAACAGAAACCGCACTCTTTTACCAAATAACTTATGAATCAGCTCGTGATTTAAAAGAATAAAAGTGCCATTTGTGTAGGCTTAAAAGTCATCCTCGCAACATTTGCATATAAGTTTTTGCGAGGTGTGCAACTTGAGAAGCATGGTCTCAATGGTGCGTTATGTAAACATATTTCCGTTAAAAAATATAGCATGACCTATCCCATGTCCTGTGTGCTTTTATTGTCTCATTTTTGGAAGCAATTCTGCATTGGAACCTTTTAAGTCTGTTGCAATGTCTACTTCTGCATCTGATATCGGCGGATCAAATGATTTGTTTGCTTCTACAACTTTGATTGAAGACCCATGTCCAACCACTTCGTTCGCTGCTTCATTTCTCCTGATTTTATCCTATCCAGGATGGACAAACCTTAAAGATATTTAATGTGTGATTGCGGCTTTACTGTTTACTGGCTGATAACATATGAAAGGGCTAAGAGTTGCTTTTCTGAAATCTGAAGGACTCAAACTGCATTTTGTTTCCAAAGGTTTTTTTTTGACAGATAGGAAGTTTGGAGTCAACGTCTTTTCTCTAAACAGAAAAATAAAGGCTATTTCGAGATGAGCTTCTCGTCAGTAAGGGTGCAGCTCAGCTGGTGTAAAGCACTATTTCGGTCTGCCAGAGGTTCGCTCGAAATCTGTTTTCGTTTACACCTTTTGGTAGTCCCTGTCAGGCGGATCATCTGTGATGCATGTGTCACTTTTTCATTTCATTTGTGTAAAAATCTCTACGATTTTGTACATGGTAAATACACATAACAGTAGTGGATTGACTTCTTCATCGGGGGGATCTTTAGTTGTGATATTTTTTGTCGACTTTGTTTAATGTTAAAGTTTACCTCAGTTTAGCATTCGGTGATAAGGACAAAATCGCGATTTATTGGTTCTCAAATTTGAATGCTAAATCAACGCCCTCGTATTTTTCAGAAGAAATGCTACGAGCATTGCCCTCTTCATCCTGCAACCTTTTGCATTGGTGTAGCAATATTTAAAAAATTAACCCCATTATTTTTTCATGCTTCGGATCTTATTCTCTGCAAATTTTCAAATACATTGAATCTGTTTTTTTTTTTGCATATGATTCCATGTCTGTTATGTCAGGCGCTACTTGGCTTCATTCTCGTATTGGTTTGGAACAGATCCTTCTAATCGTTTTTGTTCTAATTGTAAGGATTCTTATCTAAGTTTTTAGTTGCCTTAGCTTCAAAGTCAACCGAACTGAGCTATTGTTTTGAACAAGTGAAACTGTCCATTTATCTTCCTATCTGGAAGTCCCTTATATTTTTTTTTGATTTAGTTTGATATAAAAATATAAAAACAAAACCACAAAAGCAATTTTTACAAAAACTTTTTCACTTGTTGATTGCGAGAAAACTGTCAGTTTGGATAAACGAAACTTAAACGTTTGCATAGACACAAATTTACTTAGTTTTCTCGCTAAAGCTATAACCTGGTTTCAACAGGGTTTTGAGCGAAGAAATCTTTCCAGCTAGGTCGATCCTTAACTAGATGCATCCGGTGAAGATTCAAAGACACTTCGAGACGTTGAATTGCTTTTCATTTACTGGAGCCTAGAGCCTAGACAAACGATAAACAAACTGTTTTGATACATTAGTGATTTTGTTTTGACGTCATATGCTTTTGGTTGTTTGAAAATGTCTGATTTTGTACCCAATAATGGCGGCTGAAGCGCATTGAGAGCTCCAAAAAGTTTTGGGTTAAACAACGCGCCGAGAGCTAAGACGTTGAATTGGAGGCATTGCTCGATATGGAATCGTGCAAAATGCAAGAAGAGCTGGCTTTGGCATATGAAGCTACCTGCCAAGGCATTTCCAAGCAATTGCATGCATTGGGAATAATTCAAGAATAATTAAAAAACAAGGAACCCCTATGATTTGAAGCGAAGAGACATTGTGCGATGTTTTTTCGTATTTGAACAACTGCTCCAGTGGCAAAAAAGGAAGGATTTTCTTCATCGCATCGTGACGGGTGATGAAAAATGGATTCACTGCAGCAACCCATAGAAAAGAAAGTCATGGGGACTGCCCGGTCATGCTTTAAAAGTTATGCTGTGTATTTGGCGGGACCATGTAGGTGTCATTTATTATGAACCGTTGAACCCCGACGAACTATCACTTGGCAACGTCATCGACTTCAGTTGATGCTAGACAAAAATTCTCAAAAGATGAACACTTTTACCGAAACGATATTCGAGCTCGACCTGAAAGATGAGAAAAAGTTGAAAATAGCGATCGGCAACACTTTGAATGATTCATTTGCAACCATTTTTGTCACAATCAAAAGGCATATTTCTCAAAAAACAAAAACAAAAGCTTCTAATAGATCCATTTAAGGCTTTCGTTGGAGTTCTCCGTTCTCCAATTCTAGAATCAATTTTAATGTTTTTGTTTTCTGGGAGCAACAAAGAACATTTTCATCCGCCTTTGGTTAGGTTTTCGCCTCTACGCTGAAACACAAGACCGGGACGAAAAGGATTACGCATAGTGTCAGTTTAGTCATTGGCAAGATAGGGCATCATTGCTCAACTTTTTCTTTACTTTGAATTTAACAGGAAGACTTATTTTTAGATTGATTTCACCGCGATGAAGGCCATATTCGTCTTTTGTGAGGTTTTTTATGCCCGATTACAATCGGGAAATAGTTCAATCTAATTCTAGGGACGTAAAAATTTGACATTTCAAAGTTAGAATCCAAAACAGGAACTACCATAAGATAAAAACGTTCTTTTGTTTTTTTTCGTTCACTAAATTGGCAACAAATTTGTAAAAAAAAAATCCTTAAAAACTAGGAAATCATTTTTGAATGCCCTGATAAAAATTGCATGTAAATATTTTAGCTTTTCGTTAAAACATAATGCTTTTATTTAACTTCTTTACTTTAAGCCTAGCTACAAACTCTAGGTTTGTTTAACCTCCAACTCTTCTAATCTGCATGTGGGTTAAAAGTTTCAACACTATTTTTAGCTGAAAAAATTGGGCTTAATAAAAAAAATCAAATTGATACTTGAACTAGAACTATGCGTGTATCTTTGCTTGCTGGAGGCTCTCTATCTCTGGTTTTCTGAGAAGCTAAATTCTTTTATTGATTTTCACCTAAGCATTTTCGCATAAAGGGATTCTTTAGACGCATTCCTTTAGTTAGTTAACAACTTTATTTATTTTTCCATCAATTTCGTTTGGACTCTTATATTGAAAATATTAATTGATATTATTTTTCTTATTCCCCCAAACACAAACAGCATTCGGTAAGTGTTTTTTTTGCTTTTTCTAAGTTTGTTTTTATATAATTTTTATTCCAATATATAGGCAAGAGGATTCAATTCAATTTATTATCTCCAACATCAGTTTTCTAAGGAATATTACAGTTTTCCTTGAGATGATGGAACGTAATAAAACAGTTTAACGATGCCATCTTTTTCTCATAATATAACTTGATTTCAAGAAAAAGCATTTTCAATCCATTCCGGAATTATGAGGGGTGCAGATGGTGTACAGCTAATGGAAACCATGTGCATCGGTACAAGGAAAGTCCTTACCGACTTCAACTACTTTTAGTTTTAATTATTACACCTCGTTGGCATCTTGAGCAGGAGGGAAGTTGACCTGAAGTCTTATTCCTTGTGTTTACCAGTACAGCCATATTCGCTGCCTGTGTTTTATAATAAGTACGTATCGTAAAGTTTGCCAGCCATCTGTTGATACAGGGAGTTTTGGTTAAAAAATTGCAATACTTTTTTCCTTGAAGGCGAGGTTACGTTCCGAGCATAGAGGATCAGCCTCCAATTCTACTGCAGCCTTATTGGTCTGCTGTTAACAAAATTGAAGTCTTTGTAAGCGTATTAAGACCAGCATATTTTACTCTGTCGTATTTAAACATTCATTGCCATTGTCTTTTTGGCGACATTCGATGGATCTCTTTTTTTAAACACGGCTGTGCTAACTGAATCAGTCTCGCTGCGTTTTTATTGAGTTATAAAAGGTTTAAGCTTTGATACTTTGTATACTTGTGTATACTGTATGATAAGATATGTGAGTTCCAGAAAAATAACTCCAGTATACAGTCTGCCTCTTGGTTAAGGTGACATTTTCGGTCACAGAAGACAGCAAGGTTTTCTCACAATTCCTTCCAGTCTAAGATTCAGTTTTGTTTGGACTGATGCGAAAACCATACATCAAATGCTCTTTGCAGGGAGTTTGATACTCCATGGCCCAATCTACAACACAGAATAATTGATGAACTCTGAGTCCATCGCTTTTCGTTCAAGCTGGTTATCTAAACAACAATGAATGTGGAAGGATTTAAGACAGTACGCTGGTGCTCAATTATGTTTATTGGGAAATTTTCGGTTACCGCCACATCGTACATTTGCTCCCTAATATGTGCTCCTCTTTTCTTAACGCCCCCCAATTAGATCTCTTAGTTATTTATGAAACTTTTTTTCATTATGAGCTTTAACAATGTAGGAATGTAAGGAACCACGATATTTTTTCAATTGTGATCCTCGCGCTGCATCTGTGGAAAATAAACCTGCAATTTTTCGCAGTACTTGACCACCTTCATTGTGTCATTCAGAGCAGCTCTTGTAATTATTAGCATCAGGGATCTATATTAAAGCCCTATTGCTACACGCGCCATTTGCGGAAAAAATAAAACTTGCACCCATGAATGATGAAGCCACCAGCTGGTTTTTAAAGGAGGGCGGTTTCGCCATGAGTTTTGAATCTCTCCATATTTGGATTCATTTATGCAAAACATGATTTGAATATCAGAATTTGCAATCGTTTTTTGTTAACTTACTAAAAATCGAAGAACACATTTTTTATGCACCTGTTGTTGTGCTGTAACCCGAGCTGCTCCACATGAAGACCTGCAATGATTGTTGTCAAGAGCTGCTTCCTGAAGTTAACCCAGCGATTGATACCAACCTCGAATTATTTTTTTTAAATTGGATATTTATACGGCAATCATAGCATTTTTTTTCGATTGTTCTAATGTCTCCTTTCGGCTGTTTCTAGGTCGAAAAAAAGGCGTCACAGGGTGCCAATTCAAACAAATTAGGCGACGGTCCGTTTTCATAGTGCAAGCCTTTTGAGCTCTTACCCCTCAAGGGTGGTGTGTTTATGCGAGTTGCTTTCGCATTCATAAAGCCTAGTCTCGACTCAAGCTATTGTACATTAGACGAATGTCGGATCGACATCGTCTTCGCCATGACACTTCTTTAGCAATCAAAGAGTCTTGAACTGATGCAGAAGCATTAAACCATCTGCTTCTTTGGTTTTTTTTTAAATTTTTTTTTAAATTATTTGCTTGCTCTTCAAGAGGATATTAAGACTCTTATAATTTGTGTAGCACAGAGCGAGCGGAAGAATTAGGAGAAGAATGAAAGATTGTGTAGTGGCTTGAGAAACTCAGGTGTAATTGGTTTCAACTCACTTCCGTGGGTGGAGCCCGAAACGGGACGGAAGATTTTGATATCGACCAATTGGCTTTAACCTAATTCACAGGATTTTATTCGACATTGGTTATGATGTATGAACTTTGAAAGTTTGGAGGATTTAGCTTAAGCACCCCGCTGTCAGTGTTATCACTGCAGAGCCATCTACACACAATATACACAAACCGCTATTTGGAAAACACGAAATAGGAACTAATCCGATACAACAACCACTACAACAACGCCACCCATTAAGTCAGACTACTATCATTGGTTGACCAACCCAGTGATAGTACCATCAACTTGATCCCAATGGCAAATGGTGACTGGACCAGATTCGAAAATCTACTCCACTACTCTAGGAATCGAACCTGGGACCTATCAATTGAATCAATTGAAAGGCAGGTGCTCTACCAACTTCGCCACCGAGCTGTTAAACAGTTAAACTGTTATCAGTTTGTTTTTTTCGGCAAATATTTCTTTGGGTTTTCCTTCGATTTTCGACAGCCTACCCATGTAGACGTTTACCTCGCCGGACTCGTGAACGGAACTCTTTTTCAAAGTCCACTCTAGCGAATCAGTTTTTGAAAGAATATTTGATATCGTAAAGAATAGAAAACGCATACGGAAACAGATTTACTCCCGCTATTAATGCCAAAGCTTGGAGAGAATGTTAGCGCCGGATGTTGAGACTTCTGGTAGTTCACTGCTATTGCCTGTTTGGCCTGATTCGATCTTCAATTCTTCCAATTCATAAATCTTAGGCTGAACTTATGCCATGTCCATCATGAGCACTGTTCGAGTCCTTCACAAAAGTTATGATCTGCGAAATTCCTTATGGAATATCGAATTTAAAATTCCTTTTTTTATTCCGAACATCTTTTCGAATCATTCAATTTTTAATGAGTAGACGAGATTGGCCATCTTCGATGACTCGAAAAACGCATAAACGCATACGTGAATGATTTTGATATCTGGGGATCTTAAAAGAGCTGTCAACAAGAATATGTATCTGGTTATATTTGACCTCGACATTGTGCTCTCATGTAGCCTCCTCCTATTTATCGTACCTTCATTTACTGAAAGGACTGCATTTATATTTCTGGCCAAAAGAAAACGAACAACACCCTGTAAGAAAAATGCTGAGATTTAAGTGCATACCTCATAAAAAAAATCAGAACGCAACGAATGAGTTGTTAAGTTCCTCGTCGCTTTTCTTTCCTCGTCGTATTCGTTCGTGCATTTTCTCTGAGGTGGGTCTTTAAAGGATTTAATTTCCACATTTTTACACTCCACACTAAACTGTGAATTTTCGCTACGCTTGCAGTTTGCACAAATTGAGGACAAATAGAGGGCATGTAAGGATGGATTTGAACTCGTGTTTTCCTTTTCAACACATAATCGCTGTGTGCCCGTAAAATGACAATACAAACGAGTCCATGCATAATGCATATCGGATAACAAAATTGAAGGATTAGCATTTTGACTTGGAAAGCAGGAGAACACGGTTAAAAGCTAATTTAAAATTTTCCGGAGTGTTATCACGATACGAGAGCTTTTTAATAGAGGCTCCGACACTTTGCGAAGATTGAAGATGGCTTTAGCTGTCATAAAGATAACTTAGCTGGGGATTGAGATCATATAATGACGAGGATATGGTTGTAGCGGACGGGGTGGTTGATGTATAGAATAGAGTTTTTAACTCGCTCTTGTGGCAGGAACAAAAGATGCCGGCAGGACTTCCTTAACTTTTTAGGAAGTGAATTATTTTGCACCCACTTACTGGTGGGAAGTATGAAAATGGATTTTGTGAATCACACCAGGAAGTGAATGAACAAAATAATGTAGGTTTTTGTTTAAAATGTTGATGTGTTGGAGATGAGCATATAAACTTTAAATATGTTTATGTGTGGGCTACATTCGTGTTTTCCACACATTTAAAATGTCATGCAATTACTTTGCAAACTCGCACACAACTGTTCCCTTAACAACAATAACATAAACATTAATTGCAGAGTATTTAAGCAACCTCAGCATACATTAAGTATTCCGAGAATCACCATGCTCGTGAGAGAGTTTAAATCGTTCACTGACCTAAACGTAATTTTAGAGAAGCTTAAAGCAAAGGCTTGTGGAGATCATCAATGGCTTACAATACTTTCATTGTCATTGTGTTTAAACGAGCCTAAGCCCATTATTCCATTAATCGCTTGGAAACATTGATTGACATGACTTTTGGGATGGATTCCTTTGTTCTCTTTTGAACTGAATCGATCACACTACACTTTCAGTACTGGACGTGAAGCCTTAATCAAATTTTTGGACTTTCTTTTTAATCAAGTTAATACTCCTGCTAATATGCAAAGCCTCTTCATCTCACATGATGAAAAGTTGCTTGCATGCTTTTAATAGACTGTTCAAAATGGCGACTTAAACTTGAAGTGCAGAACCTTCCTTTCAGTCAAGGAGGTATTTTTTGGTCACAAAAGAAAGCGGAGTTTTCCAAAACATTCCGTTCAACCAATGCTACCGCCATTATGAACTTTGTAACTACCATTGGCTTCACTCTTGATCATTTATCTCATGTCAACTTCTCACGCCATGAAATGACTTTTCAAATCAAACACAAGTCTGGAACAAATGAAAAACAATGGACTTGAATGGACTTCATGCAAATTTCTTGCTGGATGCAATAATGAAGCTTGGCGATCTCAACAACAAAAAGGTGGTAGTGACGGTCTGTGCAATTGAAGCTAGGAATCCTTCTAATATGATTATGGCATCCGAATCATGTTGAAAATTGAATCGGTTTCAAGGCGATCATCTGATCTTAGAATAGACTCCTGATAACTTAAACCCTTACGCCGAATAATCGCAACTATCAGTTGAGTCTGAAGAGGGATTCCGAATTTAAAATCGATTTTTTTGCATTCGTTCGATTCGCAGTATTTTATTCGAAATCATATGGTGCTTTGGCCGTTTGCGTTATCGCTCTGATATCAGTGTTTTGCTTTCACATAAGAGCCAATGAAATCATCTTCACAAACCATTATTTTGAGGACACGAGTTCGGAATTTTAACATGATAGCATGGCCACTAACTTTGTCAGACTTTTCACAGTGGCCAAACAAGACTTACTCTGAGATTCGAATCAAGGATCAATTGATCCAACTTTTTCGCCGTACAGTCGTCAATTCACATTTCACAGAATGCAGCTGAACTTGCTTCTCCTTGCATTCTGTGGATATGTGGACTACGTTCCTGGGTTTCATACAAATCTAAAGTTGTCTTCCTCGAGAGATGTCTTGCTGTTGTAAAACGTTAAAGTTTAGATAAATTTTATTGCTATGGCTCTCTTTATCAAGCTCATTTCAGCACTCACTTCTTAAATGTTTGTACCCACCTTGGGAACATCAAGGGTTCACATTCAATCAATCAAACATTTCGTATTATTCTTTCTCAAGATAACACGTACAAACAAAAAACAAAGAAGAAAACTCGTATAATCTCCTAACAAAGATTCTAAATTAAGTTTCCTTTTTGTTGTCAGATATCTTATGCATTGTCTGAATATTAATAACAAGCTCTTAATATCTGTCACCTCTAAGCGGATGTAGCATTGTCCTTATGGGGTTGATTTATCCATATGAGGCCCCACCATCTAATAGCTTCCTTCCGAGCCTCTCCCATGCAAATGTTTCCCTTCTGGTTAAGATTACCACTTTTGTCTCCATTCAGATTGTTGGCACATGCGCAACTAAGGATATATTAGATTTTCTAATTCACACACACTCAAAGCTGAATGAAATTTATAATTTTTGATAAATGGAATGAATGTCCTTTTTATTTGATTAATTACCAATAGCATTGTATCCTCATAATTTGTGGTGAAATGATTACATTCATAATGAAATGTACACACGTATTGAATTTCAAGTCAAGGGGAATTATTTTGTGGTGAAATTCATCCGAGATTCATTAAGTTGTGCAGGGAAGGCGCCCTTTTTCACGTGGTCGTAGCTTAATTGTAAGTTTTAAATAATAAATTTATTTACTGAAAAATTGTGTTTAAATAAATATATTTTAACGCGTGGGGAAAGAGTGTTTCCTTTTAAATAATGAAGAAGATTTTAAATGAAGGATACGAGTTAATTTAGTTTGCAGTGTGAAGTGAAGATGGACGAAAATGCTGGATTGCAGATTACTTCGATTAAGTGCGGCAACAAGCTGTCCAATATTCTTATATGCATGTCAGAGAAAAGTCAACGTCGTTTTTATGAAAATTTTAAAAAGCTTCCGATAGACTATCTGTGAAATCAGCTCTCAGACTTGCACATGTTTTTGTTATTTATATACTGTATACAACCATGCAGGTATTTTTACTTAAACAACGTGGTGAAATCGTTGAAAATGTTTTCAATTCAAAAATTCAAATTTACTAAGGTAATTATTCATCTGAGCAGCTTAAATGCAGCACTACCGTACTATTAATCCATTTATGTCTGGTTTACTCTTAGAGAACATTCTTCTTACATGAGAGCATACTTTGTTTACCGAAGAAAACATCACGTCGCTTGAGATGAATGTAATCGTGAACCCAAATTTATCGAATCCCACTATCCGTAGATCGAACTGGTGTAGCTACCAAAGCTCAAATTCGAACCAGATTTTTATCTTCAAATCATCTTAAGTGATGAAGGCAATGTTTATATGTGAAATTGCCGTTAAAAGCTGTCGCCAAAATAGATTCATTTCTTTACAGTCCGAAGATAGAGTCAACATTATAGCCAAATTTCGAGCAATAAAGTCAAACTTTTCTTTTTGGATAAAATAATTCTCTTAGAGACCAAAGTTTTCAGAGGACCTTCGATTTTTTGGAACAAGCATATATCTGATGGCTCAACATTTGGCGAGTTATTGCCAGTCAATTAGGATGTTAGGTATAAGGCTCTGGAAATTCGATCAGTAGGATGGCCCTCATAAAACGCTGCGATGTTGGCTTTCAACCACTTAATGCTATAAACAAAGCCAAAGCATTGGCCATTTCCAGCGTTGCCATGTTTTTTCTGAGCCAAAGCACCGTTCCTAATATTTTCAGCGTTAATTTTGATATCTTGGGCACCAGAAAAATTATTTTTTTAGTTTCCCAAAAAAAAAAAAACATTTATTAAGTTCTAGTCATAAATAGGTGTTACCAAGCCCTTGTTCGTCGAATTCTGACCTATGCGAGTCCAGTATGGTGGAACGTAGTATAGAGTTTTCGAAAGAAAGTGCTTGCGAGTTTGCATGCGATTTACAGAAGCGCTCATTTCAACTTCCGGCGTGAGCAAAAAACAAAAGACTATTGGACGCTTCCGGAGTGTCTAGGATTGACAACGTTCTCCTGGGCAAATGTAATTGAGAACGAACTCATGACGGGAATATTTTATCATAACCCGGAATATTTTACAAACTCATTAGATAAGGGACACATACCACCTCAGGAGTTTTTGTATTAAGACGCACATAGCTGCTTGTCAGATACAAGCAATATACCTGATTATGCTGGAATAACAGACAAAAGAGTCCTGTAGAGCTCCTGACTAGAATTATTCTATGAAAGAGATACACTATATAATGATCGGCTGAAACCCAGCAAATACTGGTGGCTCGATTGGGTAGAATGTTAATTCTTGTATATTGAAGTTAGTTTAAAGTTTAATGTTTAAGAAGTGTAAAAAAATAAAACAAGTATTTTTTCCCACTTTTTTTTTACTTATTTAACAACATTTACACAAACATTTTAGTTATAATATTGTATAAAGACCAATTAAAAATATGTAAAATTTAAACTAAGTTATTAGCACCGTCATTCATCGGACATTAACTTTGTACATATCATTAGTTTATAACTATTGTTATATAAGTATTTTAAGTGATAACATATAAGGCTTAAAAAAAAGTGCTTGTTTATTTCTAAATAATTGCATTTTTTTAACTATAATTTCTACGATTGCACGAAAATCAAATAAATAATAAATTTATTCAAGTATTTAGGTACAGCAAAAAAGATGTGCCATTAAATAAGTTCAGAGTTATATGACTTTAAGGTTCACGCTTTCAGGAAAATTGAACTATTACAGCACTTTTGTTTTCTTTGCAAACCAAAGCGAATTTGCAAAATTGCATTTAACATCTCCAAAGTCATTTTGTTCCTAAGTTTGCTTGACTCAAAACCCTTTCAACAAACAAAGCAGTGGTGGCAAACAAAGCAGTTTCAAGGTTAGTTCGCAAATATTTGCATAAGGATATTGGGAGGTTTCAGCGTTAAAGAACAGAGTTAATGAAGCACTTAAAATAAAATGAAAGGACTAAAAGAACGCCCGAGCACTATTAGCACATTTTGGGCACTGAAAACATTTTTTGAGCACTGAAATTAAAGCTGAAAGCACTAGCTTGGCAACGCTGGTCATTTCATTAATTTTCTGTATTTAATTTGTAGTTAGATTTGGAGCTATATATAATTCTAACAGACTTAACTTTACACGCGAATGTTCTCCAATGCTCCATTTCGTTTTCGATTAAAAAAAACCGAAGCCTATGACATTTAGTTCCCATATTCACAGCAAAAACAAAACACCACAAACATTTTGTATGGGGTTCTGAAAACGAAAAAACAAGTTGAATTTTGGGCTTGCAGCTAACTATAATTCATGAATGGCTAGAATGATTGATGATCTTGCTTAGAGAGGTGCTGAAAAGATCTTCCAGAACCAGCTCAAAAAATAAAAAAATCGAGGGCCTCGAAGACAAGCGGCTAGACTTAACACGGGCGTAATTTCTTGTTTCAGAAACAGTAATAAATAACACAATATGGAATTTTATCCCACACTCGCCATTTAATTTGTTAGAACACTCTGATGTTTGTGTTATGCCAACTACCAAAATATTTTTGGGATTTTTTTGACTTTTTTGGCGATGAGCTGATAATAAGGGTATTTCAACAGCGAAGCTACAAAAGTAGGGCGACAGGGACAGCAAACGAAGCCATATTTCTTGCCGCTCTTTTGACATTTCTCTTCAGTAAGGTTTGCCATTTCAAGATGGAAAGATATACGAGCCAACAACGAGTCGAAATTATAAAAATTTACTATCGAAATTCGGGGTCAGTGGCCTTAACGTTAAGAGCGCTACGTCCAATTTATGGTCGTCATAATCGTCCTAGCAGATCAACAAGTGAGCGCCCAGTGGAAAAATTTGAATCCAAAGCCGCAGTACAAAATGTTCCCGTACCAGTGAGACAGAGAAGTGCTCGAAGTGTCGAGAATATTGCTGCCTTCACTGTGGCTTCAGTTGCAGAAAGCCCAAATGTGTATCTCATACGTCGTTCTCAAGCGTTGGGCATCTCTGTGACGTCGTTGTGGCGAATTTTGCGAAAAGATCTTGGCCTACATCCTAACAAGATTAAATTGACGCAAGAACTGAAGCCGCATGACCACCAGAAGCGTCATATGTTAGTGAATTGGGCTCAGCAACAACTTGAAAATGATTCGGATTTTCATCGAAAAATCATCTTCAGCGATGAGGCTCATTTCTGGCTGAATGGCTTTGTCAATAAACAAAATATGCAGTAATGGTCAGGAGCAAACCACACGAACTCCATGAGACATCATTGCATCCCGAAAAAATTACGGTTTGGTGTGGTTTATAGGCCGGCGGCGTGATGATCAAGACCAGCACGTTACTGTGAATTGGGATCGCTACCGTTCAATGATTATCGAATATTTTTGGTCCCAATTGGATGATATGGACTTGGGCGACATGTGGTTCCAACAGGACGGCGCCATAAGCCACACAGCGAATGTCACAATCAATTTATTGGAAAAAGTTTGGAGAACGTGTTATCTCACGAAATGGTCCAGTCGTTTGGCCGCCTCGGTCGTGCGATTTGACGCCGTTAGACTATTTCCTGTTGGGCTACGTCAAGTCTATGGTCTATGCCAACAAGCCAGCGACGATTGATGAACTTCGTACGAATATCGAACGTGAAATTGCAGCAGTATCGGCCGATTTATGTATGCTGAAAACCGTGGAAAATTGGGTTCAGCGTCTGTACTTCTTCAAGCGTGCCCGTGGTGGCCATGCAAAAGAAATCGAGTTCCATACATAATGGCATCGAACATACTTTCACAGAAATAAAGAATTTCATTGTTATCCAAAACTGTTTTTGTTTTATTTAAAAAAACTTTTATTACAAAAATCAATGTAGAGCTCGTACACGTCAAGGGGAAACAATTTCACAAAGGCTTTCTCCCTCGATGTGACCAAGAACATTTTAATTAAGACTTATGATCGGACATTGTTAGTTTGATTATCCATGATAGGGCTTAGTAACTTATTACTCCTTATTCGATTTTTGCGATGGTGTCGTGTCTTCAATAAACTGCCTTGACAAGGCTTACGAACGGAGCAACCAAACACAAATACAAATTCTTGGCATGACAATACGTCGACGGGGCCTAGTTTTGTTAGCTCGTACAGTTTACAGCCGGCCCTACTTAAATTGGTTATAACTTCAAAAAGAAATAAACCGCATTAAACAAATTATTTTCAACGGAGTTATTAGCAACAGCAGCACTTATGCTCGAAGAAGCTTTTAATCCAAACTCGCAAGTAATTTTCTTCCAATTTAAACGTAAAAAGATACTTCCCCACTCATCCTTCGTTGCAATTTTATTTGAATTAAATTCTTTGAGTGACTTTTGAAATGGATTGCATCCGCTTACCACAGGGATACGAAATAAACTGATCTCCATACAGAAGGAACGCAGTCATGGATATGATTTTTTTCAAACCAAGTGCACTTGAAGGATATTAAATTTGAACATCAAGGCAAATACAGAGTTCTTTTTTTGCCAGATGCTCTACCTTCGAGTTGGATGTGGAAAAAAATGTCATTTTCTGTCTCTGAAGACATGTCGCTTTAATGAATTGTCATCTCTTCCCATTATGGTCCTCCTTTTCTAATTATAGACTCTTTCTATCTTTTTGGAATTTACTGTTTTTTTTCCCTACATTGTTGCATAACAGTGAACAAATATTACGTGGGATAAAACCATCCTCTTGAGCAAAGGACAAGGAATAATAAGGCTAAGCATTATTGTTAGTCACCTGAGCGAAGCATTTGGATTAACGTGGCTGTAAAGTCATCTATTTTGGTGTACTTAAAAGTTGTCCACACTATGTCCTGTAAGCAATTCACAAGGGTATGTTTAAGATGCTTTGCTTTGCTGCTTATTATAAAGTCACAGAACCGATTATGAGTTTCGTGCTTATATTTTTAACGTTTACTTGCTTACTTACTTTGATGGCAACTTTATTCCGGGTGGACATGTCACTTTGGTGCACATTCAAAGACTCTTTTGGCGAAAGTGTTAACTTCCATCCACTCTTCATATACTAGCCACTTGAGTTGTTGTACCTCGAATCCCTGCCTTAATCGGCACTTTCATCATCACCCATCCTATGAAAAGGAGACCTCAAATCAAAGGATGTATTTTACTATCAGACATTTTCATCTGGTTGTGATAAGGTTTAGACTCCTGACCCGTAGACCGAAGGCTCCTCGTGTCGTTTTTCCAATTATACTAATTATGGCAATATCTTCTGGTCTTGCACGTAGCGAGACAGAACGCGCTTTGGATGTTGGTGTATGAGTTTCGATTGATTCTTTCGAGAATGATGTCACACAAATGGCATGACACCGCGTTCGTCTTTCTGGCATCGAACGACTCGATAAGTTTCCATGTACATCTTGCACAATCAGATGAGCTTGGCGGTTGTTGAGTCTTCTGACCTAAAGCCGTACTTCTGTGGACCAAACTGGTTATGGACCATGGGTATCTGTTCAACATTTTTGGAGAAGAGATTTTTAAGGTGACGGCCTCATAAGCAGGGTCTTTAAATTTTCAAATTTGTGTTCAGTTAGGGATGCTCGTTATTATAAATATCATAGAAATCGTCTTTTGCAAATTCGGGAAAAAAGTCCATTTTGAAACCATGGGCTATAGTCCAGCAGAATTAAGCAAAAAAGCCTCGCATTTCAAATTTCTGTATTTTGGTCAGTAATTGATCCTCATTGCTAAATTTTCAAATTTGTGTTCAGTTAGGGATGCTCGTTATTATAAATATCATAGAAATCGTCTTTTGCAAATTCGGGAAAAATGTCCATTTTGAAACCATGGGCTATAGTCCAGCAGAATTAAGCAAAAAAGCCTGGCATTTCAAATTTCTGTATTTTTGTCAGTAATTGATTCCCAGAGCTAAATTTTCAAATTTGTGTTCAGTTAGGGATGCTCGTTATTATAAATATAATAGAAATCGTCTTTTGCAAATTCGGGAAAAAAGTCCATTTTGAAACCATGGGCTATAGTCCAGCAGAATTAGGCAAAACATCCTCGCATTTCAAATTTCTGTATTTTTGTCAATAAAAGGTTCTCAGAGCTAAATTTTCAAATTTGTGTTCAGTTAGGGATGCTCGTTATTATAAATATAATAGAAATCGTCTTTTGCAAATTTGGGAAAAAAGTCCATTTTGAAACCATGGGCTATAGTCCAGCAGAATTAAGCAAAAAAGCCCCGCATTTCAAATTTCTGTATTTTTGTCAGTAATTGATTCCCAGAGCTAAATTTTCAAATTTGTGTTCATTATAAATATCATAGAAATCGTCTTTTGCAAATTCGGGAAAAAAGTCCATTTTGAAACCATGGGCTATAGTCCAGCAGAATTAAGCAAAAAAGCCTCGCATTTCAAATTTCTGTATTTTTGTCAGTAATTGATTCCCAGAGCTAAATTTTCAAATTTGTGTTCAGTTAGGGATGCTCGTTATTATAAATATCATAGAAATCGTCTTTTGCAAATTCGGGAAAAAAGTCCATTTTGAAACCATGGGCTATAGTCCAGCAGAATTAAGCAAAAAAGCCTCGCATTTCAAATTTCTGTATTTTTGTCAGTAATTGATCCTCAGAGCTAAATTTTCAAATTTGTGTTCAGTTAGGGATGCTCATTATTATAAATATAATAGAAATCGTCTTTTGCAAATTCGGGAAAAAAGTCCATTTTGAAACCATGGGCTATAGTCCAGCAGTAATTGTCAGTAATTGATCCTCAGAGCTAAATTTTCAAATTTGTGTTCAGTTAGGGATGCTCGTAATTATAAATATCATAGAAATCGTCTTTTGCAAATTCGGGAAAAAAGTCCATTTTGAAACCATGGGCTATAGTCCAGCAGAATTAAGCAAAAAAGCCTCGCATTTCAAATTTCTGTATTTTTGTCAGTAATTGATCCTCAGAGCTAAATTTTCAAATTTGTGTTCAGTTAGGGATGCTCGTTATTATAAATATAATAGAAATCGTCTTTTGCAAATTCGGGAAAAAAGTCCATTTTGAAACCATGGGCTATAGTCCAGCAGAATTAAGCAAAACATCCTCGCATTTCAAATTTCTGTATTTTTGTCAATAAAAGGTCCTCAGAGCTAAATTTCCAAATTTGTGTTCTGTAAGGGATGCTCGTTATAACTCGTATCGTAGAAATCGTCATTTGCAAATTCGGGAAAAAAGTCCATTTTGAAACCATGGGCTATAGTTCAGCAGAATTAAGCAAAAAAGCCTCGCATTTCAAATTTCTGAATTTTTGTCAGTAATTGATTCCCAGAGCTAAATTTTCAAATTTGTGTTCAGTTAGGGATGCTCGTTATTATAAATATCATAGAAATCGTCTTTTGCAAATTCGGGAAAAAAGTCCATTTTGAAACCATGGGCTATAGTTCAGCAGAATTAAGCAAAAAAGCCTCGCATTTCAAATTTCTGAATTTTTGTCAGTAATTGATTCCCAGAGCTAAATTTTCAAATTTGTGTTCAGTTAGGGATGCTCGTTATTATAAATATCATAGAAATCGTCTTTTGCAAATTCGGGAAAAAAGTCCATTTTGAAACCATGGGCTATAGTCCAGCAGAATTAAGCAAAAAAGCCTCGCATTTCAAATTTCTGAATTTTTGTCAGTAATTGATTCCCAGAGCTAAATTTTCAAATTTGTGTTCAGTTAGGGATGCTCGTTATTATAAATATCATAGAAATCGTCTTTTGCAAATTCGGGAAAAAAGTCCATTTTGAAACCATGGGCTATAGTCCAGCAGAATTAAGCAAAAAAGCCTCGCATTTCAAATTTCTGTATTTTTGTCAGTAATTGATCCTCAGAGCTAAATTTTCAAATTTGTGTTCAGTTAGGGATGCTCGTTATAACTCGTATCGTAGAAATCGTCATTTGCAAATTCGGGAAAAAAGTCCATTTTGAAACCATGGGCTATAGTCCAGCAGAATTAAGCAAAAAAGCCTCGCATTTCAAATTTCTGTATTTTTGTCAGTAATTGATCCTCAGAGCTAAATTTTCAAATTTGTGTTCAGTTAGGGATGCTCGTTATTATAAATATCATAGAAATCGTCTTTTGCAAATTCGGGAAAAAAATCCATTTTGAAACCATGGGCTATAGTCCAGCAGAATTAAGCAAAAAAGGGTCGCATTTCAAATTTCTGTATTTTTGTCAGTAATTGATTCCCAGAGCTAAATTTTCAAATTTGTGTTCAGTTAGGGATGCTCGTTATTATCAATGTCATAGAAATCGTCTTTTGCAAATTCGGGAAAAAAGTCCGTTTTGAAACCATGGGCTATAGTCCAACAGAATTAAGCAAAAAAGCCTGGGATTTCAAATTTCTGTATTTTTGTCAATAAAAGGTTCTCAGATCAAATTTTCAAATTTGTGTTCAGTTAGGGATGCTCGTTATTATAAATATCATAGAAATCGTCTTTTGAAAATTCGGGAAAAAAGTCCATTTTGAAACCATGGGCTATAGTCCAGCAGAATTAAGCAAAAAAGCCTGGGATTTCAAATTTCTGTATTTTTGCCAGTAATTGATTCCCAGAGCTAAATTTTCAAATTTGTGTTCAGTTAGGGATGCTCGTTATTATAAATATCATAGAAATCGTCTTTTGCAAATTCGGGAAAAAAGTCCATTTTGAAACCATGGGCTATAGTCCAGCAGAATTAAGCAAAAAAGCCTCGCATTTCAAATTTCTGAATTTTTGTCAGTAATTGATTCCCAGAGCTAAATTTTCAAATTTGTGTTCAGTTAGGGATGCTCGTTATTATAAATATCATAGAAATCGTCTTTTGCAAATTCGGGAAAAAAGTCCATTTTGAAACCATGGGCTATAGTCCAGCAGAATTAAGCAAAAAAGCCTCGCATTTCAAATTTCTGAATTTTTGTCAGTAATTGATCCTCAGAGCTAAATTTTCAAATTTGTGTTCAGTTAGGGATGCTCGTTATTATAAATATCATAGAAATCGTCTTTTGCAAATTCGGGAAAAAAATCCATTTTGAAACCATGGGCTATAGTCCAGCAGAATTAAGCAAAAAAGGGTCGCATTTCAAATTTCTGTATTTTTGTCAGTAATTGATTCCCAGAGCTAAATTTTCAAATTTGTGTTCAGTTAGGGATGCTCGTTATTATCAATGTCATAGAAATCGTCTTTTGCAAATTCGGGAAAAAAGTCCATTTTGAAACCATGGGCTATAGTCCAGCAGAATTAAGCAAAAAAGCCTCGCATTTCAAATTTCTGTATTTTTGTCAGTAATTGATTCCCAGAGCTAAATTTTCAAATTTGTGTTCAGTTAGGGATGCTCGTTATTATAAATATAATAGAAATCGTCTTTTGCAAATTCGGGAAAAAAGTCCATTTTGAAACCATGGGCTATAGTCCAGCAGAATTAAGCAAAAAAGCCTCGCATTTCAAATTTCTGTATTTTGGTCAGTAATTGATCCTCATTGCTAAATTTTCAAATTTGTGTTCAGTTAGGGATGCTCGTTATTATAAATATCATAGAAATCGTCTTTTGCAAATTCGGGAAAAATGTCCATTTTGAAACCATGGGCTATAGTCCAGCAGTAATTGTAAGTAATTGATCCTCAGAGCTAAATTTTCAAATTTGTGTTCAGTTAAGGATGCTCGTAATTATAAATATCATAGAAATCGTCTTTTGCAAATTCGGGAAAAAAGTCCATTTTGAAACCATGGGCTATAGTCCAGCAGAATTAAGCAAAAAAGCCTGGCATTTCAAATTTCTGTATTTTTGTCAGTAATTGATTCCCAGAGCTAAATTTTCAAATTTGTGTTCAGTTAGGGATGCTCGTTATTATAAATATCATAGAAATCGTCTTTTGCAAATTCGGGAAAAAAGTCCATTTTGAAACCATGGGCTATAGTCCAGCAGAATTAGGCAAAAAAGCCTCGCATTTCAAATTTCTGTATTTTTGCCAATATAAGGTTCTCAGAGCTACATTTTCAAATTTGTGCTCAGTTAGGGATGCTCGTTATTATCAATATCATAGAAATCGTCATTTGCAAATTCGGGAAAAAAGTCCATTTTGAAACCATGGGCTATAGTCCAGCAGAATTAAGCAAAAAAGCCTCGCATTTCAAATTTCTGTATTTTGGTCAGTAATTGATCCTCATTGCTAAATTTTCAAATTTGTGTTCAGTTAGGGATGCTCGTTATTATAAATATAATAGAAATCGTCTTTTGCAAATTCGGGAAAAAAGTCCATTTTGAAACCATGGGCTATAGTCCAGCAGAATTAAGCAAAAAAGCCTCGCATTTCAAATTTCTGTATTTTTGTCAGTAATTGATTCCCAGAGCTAAATTTTCAAATTTGTGTTCAGTTAGGGATGCTCGTTATTATAAATATAATAGAAATCGTCTTTTGCAAATTCGGGAAAAAAGTCCATTTTGAAACCATGGGCTATAGTCCAGCAGAATTAAGCAAAAAAGCCTCGCATTTCAAATTTCTGTATTTTGGTCAGTAATTGATCCTCATTGCTAAATTTTCAAATTTGTGTTCAGTTAGGGATGCTCGTTATTATAAATATCATAGAAATCGTCTTTTGCAAATTCGGGAAAAAAGTCCATTTTGAAACCATGGGCTATAGTCCAGCAGAATTAAGCAAAAAAGCCTCGCATTTCAAATTTCTGTATTTTTGTCAGTAATTGATTCCCAGAGCTAAATTTTCAAATTTGTGTTCAGTTAGGGATGCTCGTTATTATAAATATAATAGAAATCGTCTTTTGCAAATTCGGGAAAAAAGTCCATTTTGAAACCATGGGCTATAGTCCAGCAGAATTAAGCAAAAAAGCCTCGCATTTCAAATTTCTGTATTTTGGTCAGTAATTGATCCTCATTGCTAAATTTTCAAATTTGTGTTCAGTTAGGGATGCTCGTTATTATAAATATAATAGAAATCGTCTTTTGCAAATTCGGGAAAAAAGTCCATTTTGAAACCAGGGGCTATAGTCCAGCAGAATTAAGCAAAAAAGCCTCGCATTTCAAATTTCTGTATTTTTGTCAGTAATTGATTCCCAGAGCTAAATTTTCAAATTTGTGTTCAGTTAGGGATGCTCGTTATTATAAATATAATAGAAATCGTCTTTTGCAAATTCGGGAAAAAAGTCCATTTTGAAACCATGGGCTATAGTCCAGCAGAATTAAGCAAAAAAGCCTCGCATTTCAAATTTCTGTATTTTGGTCAGTAATTGATCCTCATTGCTAAATTTTCAAATTTGTGTTCAGTTAGGGATGCTCGTTATTATAAATATCATAGAAATCGTCTTTTGCAAATTCGGGAAAAATGTCCATTTTGAAACCATGGGCTATAGTCCAGCAGTAATTGTAAGTAATTGATCCTCAGAGCTAAATTTTCAAATTTGTGTTCAGTTAAGGATGCTCGTAATTATAAATATCATAGAAATCGTCTTTTGCAAATTCGGGAAAAAAGTCCATTTTGAAACCATGGGCTATAGTCCAGCAGAATTAAGCAAAAAAGCCTCGCATTTCAAATTTCTGTATTTTTGTCAGTAATTGATTCCCAGAGCTAAATTTTCAAATTTGTGTTCAGTTAGGGATGCTCGTTATTATAAATATAATAGAAATCGTCTTTTGCAAATTCGGGAAAAAAGTCCATTTTGAAACCATGGGCTATAGTCCAGCAGAATTAAGCAAAAAAGCCTCGCATTTCAAATTTCTGTATTTTGGTCAGTAATTGATCCTCATTGCTAAATTTTCAAATTTGTGTTCAGTTAGGGATGCTCGTTATTATAAATATCATAGAAATCGTCTTTTGCAAATTCGGGAAAAATGTCCATTTTGAAACCATGGGCTATAGTCCAGCAGTAATTGTAAGTAATTGATCCTCAGAGCTAAATTTTCAAATTTGTGTTCAGTTAAGGATGCTCGTAATTATAAATATCATAGAAATCGTCTTTTGCAAATTCGGGAAAAAAGTCCATTTTGAAACCATGGGCTATAGTCCAGCAGAATTAAGCAAAAAAGCCTGGCATTTCAAATTTCTGTATTTTTGTCAGTAATTGATTCCCAGAGCTAAATTTTCAAATTTGTGTTCAGTTAGGGATGCTCGTTATTATAAATATCATAGAAATCGTCTTTTGCAAATTCGTGAAAAAAGTCCATTTTGAAACCATGGGCTATAGTCCAGCAGAATTAAGCAAAACATCCTCGCATTTCAAATTTCTGTATTTTTGTCAATAAAAGGTTCTCAGAGCTAAATTTTCAAATTTGTGTTCAGTTAGGGATGCTCGTTATTATAAATATCATAGAAATCGTCTTTTGCAAATTCGTGAAAAAAGTCCATTTTGAAACCATGGGCTATAGTCCAGCAGAATTAAGCAAAAAAGCCTCGCATTTCAAATTTCTGTATTTTGGTCAGTAATTGATCCTCATTGCTAAATTTTCAAATTTGTGTTCAGTTAGGGATGCTCGTTATTATAAATATCATAGAAATCGTCTTTTGCAAATTCGGGAAAAATGTCCATTTTGAAACCTTGTCTATAGACCAGCAGAATTAAGCAAAAAAGCCTGGCATTTCAAATTTCTGTATTTTTGTCAGTAATTGATTCCCAGAGCTAAATTTTCAAATTTGTGTTCAGTTAGGGATGCTCGTTATTATAAATATCATAGAAATCGTCTTTTGTAAATTCGGGAAAAAAGTCCATTTTGAAACCATGGGCTATAGTCCAGCAGAATTAAGCGAAACATCCTCGCATTTCAAATTTCTGTATTTTTGTCAATAAAAGGTTCTCAGAGCTAAATTTTCAAATTTGTGTTCAGTTAGGGATGCTCGCTATTATAAATATCATAGAAATCGTCTTTTGCAAATTCGGGAAAAAAGTCCATTTTGAAACCATGGGCTATAGTCCAGCAGAATTAAGCAAAAAAGCCTCGCATTTCAAATTTCTGTATTTTTGTCAATAAAAGGTTCTCAGAGCTAAATTTTCAAATTTGTGTTCAGTTAGGGATGCTCGCTATTATAAATATCATAGAAATCGTCTTTTACAAATTCGTGAAAAAAGTCCATTTTGAAACCATGGGCTATAGTCCAGCAGAATTAAGCAAAAAAGCCTCGCATTTCAAATTTCTGTATTTTGGTCAGTAATTGATCCTCATTGCTAAATTTTCAAATTTGTGTTCAGTTAGGGATGCTCGTTATTATAAATATCATAGAAATCGTCTTTTGCAAATTCGGGAAAAATGTCCATTTTGAAACCTTGTCTATAGACCAGCAGAATTAAGCAAAAAAGCCTGGCATTTCAAATTTCTGTATTTTTGTCAGTAATTGATTCCCAGAGCTAAATTTTCAAATTTGTGTTCAGTTAGGGATGCTCGTTATTATAAATATCATAGAAATCGTCTTTTGTAAATTCGGGAAAAAAGTCCATTTTGAAACCATGGGCTATAGTCCAGCAAAATTAAGCAAAAAAGCCTCGCATTTCAAATTTCTGTATTTTGGTCAGTAATTGATCCTCAGAGCTAAATTTTCAAATATGTGTTCAGTTAGGGATGCTCGTTATTATAAATATCATAGAAATCGTCTTTTGCAAATTCGGGAAAAATGTCCATTTTGAAACCATGGGCTATAGTGCAGCAGAATTAAGCAAAAAAGCCTGGCATTTCAAATTTCTGTATTTTTGTCAGTAATTGATCCTCAGAGCTAAATTTTCAAATATGTGTTCAGTTAGGGATGCTCGTTATTATAAATATAATAGAAATCGTCTTTTGCAAATTCGGGAAAAAAGTCCATTTTGAAACCATGGGCTATAGTCCAGCAGAATTAAGCAAAAAAGCCCCGCATTTCAAATTTCTGTATTTTTGTCAGTAATTGATTCACAGAGCTAAATTTTCAAATTTGTGTTCAGTTAGGGATGCTCGTTATTATAAATATAATAGAAATCGTCTTTTGCAAATTCGGGAAAAAAGTCCATTTTGAAACCATGGGCTATAGTCCAGCAGAATTAAGCAAAAAAGCCTCGCATTTCAAATTTCTGTATTTTGGTCAGTAATTGATCCTCATTGCTAAATTTTCAAATTTGTGTTCAGTTAGGGATGCTCGTTATTATAAATATAATAGAAATCGTCTTTTGCAAATTCGGGAAAAAAGTCCATTTTGAAACCATGGGCTATAGTCCAGCAAAATTAAGCAAAAAAGCCTCGCATTTCAAATTTCTGTATTTTGGTCAGTAATTGATCCTCAGAGCTAAATTTTCAAATATGTGTTCAGTTAGGGATGCTCGTTATTATAAATATAATAGAAATCGTCTTTTGCAAATTTGGGAAAAAAGTCCATTTTGAAACCATGGGCTATAGTCCAGCAGAATTAAGCAAAAAAGCCCCGCATTTCAAATTTCTGTATTTTTGTCAGTAATTGATTCCCAGAGCTAAATTTTCAAATTTGTGTTCAGTTAGGGATGCTCGTTATTATAAATATAATAGAAATCGTCTTTTGCAAATTCGGGAAAAAAGTCCATTTTGAAACCAGGGGCTATAGTCCAGCAGAATTAAGCAAAAAAGCCTCGCATTTCAAATTTCTGTATTTTGGTCAGTAATTGATCCTCATTGCTAAATTTTCAAATTTGTGTTCAGTTAGGGATGCTCGTTATTATAAATATCATAGAAATCGTCTTTTGCAAATTCGGGAAAAATGTCCATTTTGAAACCATGGGCTATAGTCCAGCAGAATTAAGCAAAAAAGCCCCGCATTTCAAATTTCTGTATTTTTGTCAGTAATTGATTCCCAGAGCTAAATTTTCAAATTTGTGTTCAGTTAGGGATGCTCGTTATTATAAATATCATAGAAATCGTCTTTTGCAAATTCGGGAAAAAAGTCCATTTTGAAACCATGGGCTATAGTCCAGCAGAATTAAGCAAAAAAGCCTCGCATTTCAAATTTCTGTATTTTGGTCAGTAATTGATCCTCATTGCTAAATTTTCAAATTTGTGTTCAGTTAGGGATGCTCGTTATTATAAATATCATAGAAATCGTCTTTTGCAAATTCGGGAAAAATGTCCATTTTGAAACCATGGGCTATAGTGCAGCAGAATTAAGCAAAAAAGCCTGGCATTTCAAATTTCTGTATTTTTGTCAGTAATTGATCCTCAGAGCTAAATTTTCAAATATGTGTTCAGTTAGGGATGCTCGTTATTATAAATATAATAGAAATCGTCTTTTGCAAATTCGGGAAAAAAGTCCATTTTGAAACCATGGGCTATAGTCCAGCAGAATTAAGCAAAAAAGCCCCGCATTTCAAATTTCTGTATTTTTGTCAGTAATTGATTCACAGAGCTAAATTTTCAAATTTGTGTTCAGTTAGGGATGCTCGTTATTATAAATATAATAGAAATCGTCTTTTGCAAATTCGGGAAAAAAGTCCATTTTGAAACCATGGGCTATAGTCCAGCAGAATTAAGCAAAAAAGCCTCGCATTTCAAATTTCTGTATTTTTGTCAGTAATTGATCCTCAGAGCTAAATTTTCAAATTTGTGTTCAGTTAGGGATGCTCGTAATTATAAATATCATAGAAATCGGCTTTTGCAAATTCGGGAAAAAAGTCCATTTTGAAACCATGGGCTATAGTCCAGCAGAATTAAGCAAAATAGCCTCGCATTTCAAATTTCTGTATTTTTGTCAGTAATTGATTCCCAGAGCTAAATTTTCAAATTTGTGTTCAGTTAGGGATGCTCGTTATTATAAATATAATAGAAATCGTCTTTTGCAAATTCGGGAAAAAAGTCCATTTTGAAACCATGGGCTATAGTCCAGCAGAATTAAGCAAAAAAGCCTCGCATTTCAAATTTCTGTATTTTGGTCAGTAATTGATCCTCATTGCTAAATTTTCAAATTTGTGTTCAGTTAGGGATGCTCGTTATTATAAATATCATAGAAATCGTCTTTTGCAAATTCGGGAAAAAAGTCCATTTTGAAACCATGGGCTATAGTCCAGCAGAATTAAGCAAAAAAGCCTCGCATTTCAAATTTCTGTATTTTGGTCAGTAATTGATCCTCATTGCTAAATTTTCAAATTTGTGTTCAGTTAGGGATGCTCGTTATTATAAATATCATAGAAATCGTCTTTTGCAAATTCGGGAAAAATGTCCATTTTGAAACCATGGGCTATAGTCCAGCAGAATTAAGCAAAAAAGCCTGGCATTTCAAATTTCTGTATTTTTGTCAGTAATTGATTCCCAGAGCTAAATTTTCAAATTTGTGTTCAGTTAGGGATGCTCGTTATTATAAATATCATAGAAATCGTCTTTTGCAAATTCGGGAAAAAAGTCCATTTTGAAACCATGGGCTATAGTCCAGCAGAATTAAGCAAAACATCCTCGCATTTCAAATTTCTGTATTTTTGTCAATAAAAGGTTCTCAGAGCTAAATTTTCAAATTTGTGTTCAGTTAGGGATGCTCGTTATTATAAATATCATAGAAATCGTCTTTTGCAAATTCGGGAAAAAAGTCCATTTTGAAACCATGGGCTATAGTCCAGCAGAATTAAGCAAAAAAGCCTCGCATTTCAAATTTCTGTATTTTGGTCAGTAATTGATCCTCATTGCTAAATTTTCAAATTTGTGTTCAGTTAGGGATGCTCGTTATTATAAATATCATAGAAATCGTCTTTTGCAAATTCGGGAAAAATGTCCATTTTGAACCCTTGTCTATAGTCCAGCAGAATTAAGCAAAAAAGCCTGGCATTTCAAATTTCTGTATTTTTGTCAGTAATTGATTCCCAGAGCTAAATTTTCAAATTTGTGTTCAGTTAGGGATGCTCGTTATTATAAATATCATAGAAATCGTCTTTTGCAAATTCGGGAAAAAAGTCCATTTTGAAACCATGGGCTATAGTCCAGCAGAATTAAGCAAAAAAGCCTCGCATTTCAAATTTCTGTATTTTGGTCAGTAATTGATCCTCATTGCTAAATTTTCAAATTTGTGTTCAGTTAGGGATGCTCGTTATTATAAATATCATAGAAATCGTCTTTTGCAAATTCGGGAAAAATGTCCAT
Organism: Orthonevra nobilis; assembly: GCA_963555765.1. Taxonomy (NCBI): domain Eukaryota; kingdom Metazoa; phylum Arthropoda; class Insecta; order Diptera; family Syrphidae; genus Orthonevra; species Orthonevra nobilis. Next base: position 47,115,125 of record OY743224.1, on the reverse strand, counting down.
TTTGAACCCTTGTCTATAGTCCAGCAGAATTAAGCAAAAAAGCCTGGCATTTCAAATTTCTGTATTTTTGTCAATAAAAGGTTCTCAGAGCTAAATTTTCAAATTTGTGTTCAGTTAGGGATGCTCGCTATTATAAATATCATAGAAATCGTCTTTTGCAAATTCGGGAAAAAAGTCCATTTTGAAACCATGGGCTATAGTCCAGCAGAATTAAGCAAAAAAGCCTCGCATTTCAAATTTCTGTATTTTTGTCAATAAAAGGTTCTCAGAGCTAAATTTTCAAATTTGTGTTCAGTTAGGGATGCTCGTTATTATAAATATCATAGAAATCGTCATTTGCAAATTCGGGCAAAAAGTCCATTTTGAAACCATGGGCTATAGTCCAGCAGAATTAAGCAAAAAAGCCTCGCATTTCAAATTTCTGTATTTTTGTCAATAAAAGGTTCTAGCTAAATTTGCAAATTCGGGAAAAAAGTCCATTTTGAAACTATGGGCTATAGTCCAGCAGAATTAGGCAAAAAAGCCTCGCATTTCAAATTACTGTATTTTTGTCAATAAAAGGTTCTAGCTAAATTTGCAAATTCGGGAAAAAAGTCAATTTTGAAACCTGGGCTATAACCCAGCAGAATTAAGCAAAAAAGCCTGGGATTTCAAATTTCTGTATTTTTGTCAGTAATTGATCCTCATTGCTAAATTTTCAAATTTGTGTTCAGTTAGGGATGCTCGTTATTATAAATATCATAGAAATCGTCTTTTGCAAATTCGGGAAAAATGTCCATTTTGAACCCTTGTCTATAGTCCAGCAGAATTAAGCAAAAAAGCCTGGCATTTCAAATTTCTGTATTTTTGTCAGTAATTGATTCCCAGAGCTAAATTTTCAAATTTGTGTTCAGTTAGGGATGCTCGTTATTATAAATATCATAAAAATCGTCTTTTGCAAATTCGGGAAAAAAGTCCATTTTGAAACCATGGGCTATAGTCCAGCAGAATTAAGCAAAACATCCTCGCATTTCAAATTTCTGTATTTTTGTCAATAAAAGGTTCTCAGAGCTAAATTTTCAAATTTGTGTTCAGTTAGGGATGCTCGCTATTATAAATATCATAGAAATCGTCTTTTGCAAATTCGGGAAAAAAGTCCATTTTGAAACCATGGGCTATAGTCCAGCAGAATTAAGCAAAAAAGCCTCGCATTTCAAATTTCTGTATTTTTGTCAATAAAAGGTTCTCAGAGCTAAATTTTCAAATTTGTGTTCAGTTAGGGATGCTCGTTATTATAAATATCAGAGAAATTGTCTTTTGCAAATTTGGGAAAAAAGTCCATTTTGAAACCATGGGCTATAGTCCAGCAGAATTAAGCAAAAAAGCCTCGCATTTCAAATTTCTGTATTTTTGTCAATAAAAGGTTCTCAGAGCTAAATTTTCAAATTTGTGTTCAGTTAGGGATGCTCGTTATTATAAATATCATAGAAATCGTCTTTTGCGAATTCGGGAAAAAAGTCAATTTTGAAACCTGGGCTATAGTCCAGCAGAATTAAGCAAAAAAGCCTGGGATTTCAAATTTCTGTATTTTTGTCAGTAATTGATTCCCAGAGCTAAATTTTCAAATTTGTGTTCAGTTAGGGATGCTCGTTATTATAAATATCATAGAAATCGTCTTTCAAAGTCCATTTTGAAACCATGGGCTATAGTCCAGCAGAATTAAGCAAAAAAGCCTCGCATTTCAAATTTCTGTATGTTTGCTAATATAAGGTTCTCAGAGCTAAATTTTCAAATTTGTGTTCAGTTAGGGATGCTCGTTATTATCAATATCATAGAAATCGTCTTTTGCAAATTTGGGAAAAAAGTCCATTTTGAAACCATGGGCTATAGTCCAGCAGAATTAAGCAAAAAAGCCTCGCATTTCAAATTTCTGTATGTTTGCTAATATAAGGTTCTCAGAGCTAAATTTTCAAATTGGTGTTCAGTTAGGGATGCTCGTTATTATCAATATCATAGAAATCGTCTTTTGCGAATTCGGGAAAAAAGTCCTGGCTATAGTCCAGCAGAATTAAGCAAAAAAGCCTCGCATTTCAAATTTCTGTATGTTTGCTAATATAAGGTTCTCAGAGCTAAATTTTCAAATTTGTGTTCAGTTAGGGATGCTCGTTATTATCAATATCATAGAAATCGTCTTTTGCAAATTTGGGAAAAAAGTCCATTTTGAAACCATGGGCTATAGTCCAGCAGAATTAAGCAAAAAAGCCTCGCATTTCAAATTTCTGTATTTTTGTCAATAAAAGGTTCTCAGAGCTAAATTTTCAAATTTGTGTTCAGTTAGGGATGCTCGTTATTATAAATATTATAGAAATCGTCATTTGCAAATTCGGGCAAAAAGTCCATTTTGAAACCATGGGCTATAGTCCAGCAGAATTAAGCAAAAAAGCCTCGCATTTCAAATTTCTGTATGTTTGCTAATATAAGGTTCTCAGAGCTAAATTTTCAAATTTGTGTTCAGTTAGGGATGCTCGTTATTATCAATATCATAGAAATCGTCTTTTGCAAATTCGGGCAAAAAGTCCATTTTGAAACCATGGGCTATAGTCCAGCAGAATTAGGCAAAACAGCCTCGCATTTCAAATTTCTGTATTTTTGTCAGTAACTGATTCTCAGAGCTAAATTTTCAAATTTGTGTTCAGTTAGGGATGCTCGTTATTATCAATATCATAGAAATCGTCTTTTGCGAATTCGGGAAAAAAGTCCTGGCTATAGTCCAGCAGAATTAAGCAAAAAAGCCTCGCATTTCAAATTTCTGTATGTTTGCTAATATAAGGTTCTCAGAGCTAAATTTTCAAATTTGTGTTCAGTTAGGGATGCTCGTTATTATCAATATCATAGAAATCGTCTTTTGCAAATTTGGGAAAAAAGTCCATTTTGAAACCATGGGCTATAGTCCAGCAGAATTAAGCAAAAAAGCCTCGCATTTCAAATTTCTGTATTTTTGTCAATAAAAGGTTCTCAGAGCTAAATTTTCAAATTTGTGTTCAGTTAGGGATGCTCGTTATTATAAATATTATAGAAATCGTCATTTGCAAATTCGGGCAAAAAGTCCATTTTGAAACCATGGGCTATAGTCCAGCAGAATTAAGCAAAAAAGCCTCGCATTTCAAATTTCTGTATGTTTGCTAATATAAGGTTCTCAGAGCTAAATTTTCAAATTTGTGTTCAGTTAGGGATGCTCGTTATTATCAATATCATAGAAATCGTCTTTTGCGAATTCGGGAAAAAAGTCCTGGCTATAGTCCAGCAGAATTAAGCAAAAAAGCCTCGCATTTCAAATTTCTGTATGTTTGCTAATATAAGGTTCTCAGAGCTAAATTTTCAAATTTGTGTTCAGTTAGGGATGCTCGTTATTATCAATATCATAGAAATCGTCTTTTGCAAATTTGGGAAAAAAGTCCATTTTGAAACCATGGGCTATAGTCCAGCAGAATTAAGCAAAAAAGCCTCGCATTTCAAATTTCTGTATGTTTGCTAATATAAGGTTCTCAGAGCTAAATTTTCAAATTTGTGTTCAGTTAGGGATGCTCGTTATTATCAATATCATAGAAATCGTCTTTTGCAAATTTGGGAAAAAAGTCCATTTTGAAACCATGGGCTATAGTCCAGCAGAATTAAGCAAAAAAGCCTCGCATTTCAAATTTCTGTATTTTTGTCAATAAAAGGTTCTCAGAGCTAAATTTTCAAATTTGTGTTCAGTTAGGGATGCTCGTTATTATAAATATTATAGAAATCGTCATTTGCAAATTCGGGCAAAAAGTCCATTTTGAAACCATGGGCTATAGTCCAGCAGAATTAAGCAAAAAAGCCTCGCATTTCAAATTTCTGTATGTTTGCTAATATAAGGTTCTCAGAGCTAAATTTTCAAATTTGTGTTCAGTTAGGGATGCTCGTTATTATCAATATCATAGAAATCGTCTTTTGCGAATTCGGGAAAAAAGTCCTGGCTATAGTCCAGCAGAATTAAGCAAAAAAGCCTCGCATTTCAAATTTCTGTATGTTTGCTAATATAAGGTTCTCAGAGCTAAATTTTCAAATTTGTGTTCAGTTAGGGATGCTCGTTATTATCAATATCATAGAAATCGTCTTTTGCAAATTTGGGAAAAAAGTCCATTTTGAAACCATGGGCTATAGTCCAGCAGAATTAAGCAAAAAAGCCTCGCATTTCAAATTTCTGTATGTTTGCTAATATAAGGTTCTCAGAGCTAAATTTTCAAATTTGTGTTCAGTTAGGGATGCTCGTTATTATCAATATCATAGAAATCGTCTTTTGCGAATTCGGGAAAAAAGTCCTGGCTATAGTCCAGCAGAATTAAGCAAAAAAGCCTCGCATTTCAAATTTCTGTATGTTTGCTAATATAAGGTTCTCAGAGCTAAATTTTCAAATTTGTGTTCAGTTAGGGATGCTCGTTATTATCAATATCATAGAAATCGTCTTTTGCAAATTTGGGAAAAAAGTCCATTTTGAAACCATGGGCTATAGTCCAGCAGAATTAAGCAAAAAAGCCTCGCATTTCAAATTTCTGTATGTTTGCTAATATAAGGTTCTCAGAGCTAAATTTTCAAATTTGTGTTCAGTTAGGGATGCTCGTTATTATCAATATCATAGAAATCGTCTTTTGCGAATTCGGGAAAAAAGTCCTGGCTATAGTCCAGCAGAATTAAGCAAAAAAGCCTCGCATTTCAAATTTCTGTATGTTTGCTAATATAAGGTTCTCAGAGCTAAATTTTCAAATTTGTGTTCAGTTAGGGATGCTCGTTATTATCAATATCATAGAAATCGTCTTTTGCAAATTTGGGAAAAAAGTCCATTTTGAAACCATGGGCTATAGTCCAGCAGAATTAAGCAAAAAAGCCTCGCATTTCAAATTTCTGTATGTTTGCTAATATAAGGTTCTCAGAGCTAAATTTTCAAATTTGTGTTCAGTTAGGGATGCTCGTTATTATCAATATCATAGAAATCGTCTTTTGCGAATTCGGGAAAAAAGTCCTGGCTATAGTCCAGCAGAATTAAGCAAAAAAGCCTCGCATTTCAAATTTCTGTATGTTTGCTAATATAAGGTTCTCAGAGCTAAATTTTCAAATTTGTGTTCAGTTAGGGATGCTCGTTATTATCAATATCATAGAAATCGTCTTTTGCAAATTTGGGAAAAAAGTCCATTTTGAAACCATGGGCTATAGTCCAGCAGAATTAAGCAAAAAAGCCTCGCATTTCAAATTTCTGTATTTTTGTCAATAAAAGGTTCTCAGAGCTAAATTTTCAAATTTGTGTTCAGTTAGGGATGCTCGTTATTATAAATATCATAGAAATCGTCTTTTGCGAATTCGGGAAAAAAGTCAATTTTGAAACCTGGGCTATAGTCCAGCAGAATTAAGCAAAAAAGCCTCGCATTTCAAATTTCTGTATGTTTGCTAATATAAGGTTCTCAGAGCTAAATTTTCAAATTTGTGTTCAGTTAGGGATGCTCGTTATTATCAATATCATAGAAATCGTCTTTTGCAAATTTGGGAAAAAAGTCCATTTTGAAACCATGGGCTATAGTCCAGCAGAATTAAGCAAAAAAGCCTCGCATTACAAATTTCTGTATGTTTGCTAATATAAGGTTCTCAGAGCTAAATTTTCAAATTTGTGTTCAGTTAGGGATGCTCGTTATTATCAATATCATAGAAATCGTCTTTTGCGAATTCGGGAAAAAAGTCCTGGCTATAGTCCAGCAGAATTAAGCAAAAAAGCCTCGCATTTCAAATTTCTGTATGTTTGCTAATATAAGGTTCTCAGAGCTAAATTTTCAAATTTGTGTTCAGTTAGGGATGCTCGTTATTATCAATATCATAGAAATCGTCTTTTGCAAATTTGGGAAAAAAGTCCATTTTGAAACCATGGGCTATAGTCCAGCAGAATTAAGCAAAAAAGCCTCGCATTTCAAATTTCTGTATGTTTGCTAATATAAGGTTCTCAGAGCTAAATTTTCAAATTTGTGTTCAGTTAGGGATGCTCGTTATTATCAATATCATAGAAATCGTCTTTTGCAAATTTGGGAAAAAAGTCCATTTTGAAACCATGGGCTATAGTCCAGCAGAATTAAGCAAAAAAGCCTCGCATTTCAAATTTCTGTATTTTTGTCAATAAAAGGTTCTCAGAGCTAAATTTTCAAATTTGTGTTCAGTTAGGGATGCTCGTTATTATAAATATCATAGAAATCGTCTTTTGCGAATTCGGGAAAAAAGTCAATTTTGAAACCTGGGCTATAGTCCAGCAGAATTAAGCAAAAAAGCCTGGGATTTCAAATTTCTGTATTTTTGTCAGTAATTGATTCCCAGAGCTAAATTTTCAAATTTGTGTTCAGTTAGGGATGCTCGTTATTATCAATATCATAGAAATCGTCTTTTGCGAATTCGGGAAAAAAGTCCTGGCTATAGTCCAGCAGAATTAAGCAAAAAAGCCTCGCATTTCAAATTTCTGTATTTTTGTCAATAAAAGGTTCTCAGAGCTAAATTTTCAAATTTGTGTTCAGTTAGGGATGCTCGTTATTATAAATATCATAGAAATCGTCTTTCAAAGTCCATTTTGAAACCATGGGCTATAGTCCAGCAGAATTAAGCAAAAAAGCCTCGCATTTCAAATTTCTGTATGTTTGCTAATATAAGGTTCTCAGAGCTAAATTTTCAAATTTGTGTTCAGTTAGGGATGCTCGTTATTATCAATATCATAGAAATCGTCTTTTGCAAATTTGGGAAAAAAGTCCATTTTGAAACCATGGGCTATAGTCCAGCAGAATTAAGCAAAAAAGCCTCGCATTTCAAATTTCTGTATGTTTGCTAATATAAGGTTCTCAGAGCTAAATTTTCAAATTTGTGTTCAGTTAGGGATGCTCGTTATTATCAATATCATAGAAATCGTCTTTTGCAAATTTGGGAAAAAAGTCCATTTTGAAACCATGGGCTATAGTCCAGCAGAATTAAGCAAAAAAGCCTCGCATTTCAAATTTCTGTATGTTTGCTAATATAAGGTTCTCAGAGCTAAATTTTCAAATTTGTGTTCAGTTAGGGATGCTCGTTATTATCAATATCATAGAAATCGTCTTTTGCGAATTCGGGAAAAAAGTCCTGGCTATAGTCCAGCAGAATTAAGCAAAAAAGCCTCGCATTTCAAATTTCTGTATGTTTGCTAATATAAGGTTCTCAGAGCTAAATTTTCAAATTTGTGTTCAGTTAGGGATGCTCGTTATTATCAATATCATAGAAATCGTCTTTTGCAAATTTGGGAAAAAAGTCCATTTTGAAACCATGGGCTATAGTCCAGCAGAATTAAGCAAAAAAGCCTCGCATTTCAAATTTCTGTATTTTTGTCAATAAAAGGTTCTCAGAGCTAAATTTTCAAATTTGTGTTCAGTTAGGGATGCTCGTTATTATAAATATCATAGAAATCGTCTTTTGCGAATTTGGGAAAAAAGTCCATTTTGAAACCATGGGCTATAGTCCAGCAGAATTAAGCAAAAAAGCCTCGCATTTCAAATTTCTGTATGTTTGCTAATATAAGGTTCTCAGAGCTAAATTTTCAAATTTGTGTTCAGTTAGGGATGCTCGTTATTATCAATATCATAGAAATCGTCTTTTGCAAATTTGGGAAAAAAGTCCATTTTGAAACCATGGGCTATAGTCCAGCAGAATTAAGCAAAAAAGCCTCGCATTTCAAATTTCTGTATGTTTGCTAATATAAGGTTCTCAGAGCTAAATTTTCAAATTTGTGTTCAGTTAGGGATGCTCGTTATTATCAATATCATAGAAATCGTCTTTTGCGAATTCGGGAAAAAAGTCCTGGCTATAGTCCAGCAGAATTAAGCAAAAAAGCCTCGCATTTCAAATTTCTGTATGTTTGCTAATATAAGGTTCTCAGAGCTAAATTTTCAAATTTGTGTTCAGTTAGGGATGCTCGTTATTATCAATATCATAGAAATCGTCTTTTGCAAATTTGGGAAAAAAGTCCATTTTGAAACCATGGGCTATAGTCCAGCAGAATTAAGCAAAAAAGCCTCGCATTTCAAATTTCTGTATTTTTGTCAATATAAGGTTCTCAGAGCTAAATTTTCAAATTTGTGTTCAGTTAGGGATGCTCGTTATTATCAATATCATAGAAATCGTCTTTTGCAAATTTGGGAAAAAAGTCCATTTTGAAACCATGGGCTATAGTCCAGCAGAATTAAGCAAAAAAGCCTCGCATTTCAAATTTCTGTATGTTTGCTAATATAAGGTTCTCAGAGCTAAATTTTCAAATTTGTGTTCAGTTAGGGATGCTCGTTATTATCAATATCATAGAAATCGTCTTTTGCGAATTCGGGAAAAAAGTCCTGGCTATAGTCCAGCAGAATTAAGCAAAAAAGCCTCGCATTTCAAATTTCTGTATGTTTGCTAATATAAGGTTCTCAGAGCTAAATTTTCAAATTTGTGTTCAGTTAGGGATGCTCGTTATTATCAATATCATAGAAATCGTCTTTTGCAAATTTGGGAAAAAAGTCCATTTTGAAACCATGGGCTATAGTCCAGCAGAATTAAGCAAAAAAGCCTCGCATTTCAAATTTCTGTATGTTTGCTAATATAAGGTTCTCAGAGCTAAATTTTCAAATTTGTGTTCAGTTAGGGATGCTCGTTATTATCAATATCATAGAAATCGTCTTTTGCAAATTTGGGAAAAAAGTCCATTTTGAAACCATGGGCTATAGTCCAGCAGAATTAAGCAAAAAAGCCTCGCATTTCAAATTTCTGTATTTTTGTCAATAAAAGGTTCTCAGAGCTAAATTTTCAAATTTGTGTTCAGTTAGGGATGCTCGTTATTATAAATATCATAGAAATCGTCTTTTGCGAATTTGGGAAAAAAGTCCATTTTGAAACCATGGGCTATAGTCCAGCAGAATTAAGCAAAAAGCCTCGCATTTCAAATTTCTGTATGTTTGCTAATATAAGGTTCTCAGAGCTAAATTTTCAAATTTGTGTTCAGTTAGGGATGCTCGTTATTATCAATATCATAGAAATCGTCTTTTGCAAATTTGGGAAAAAAGTCCATTTGAAACCATGGGCTATAGTCCAGCAGAATTAAGCAAAAAAGCCTCGCATTTCAAATTTCTGTATGTTTGCTAATATAAGGTTCTCAGAGCTAAATTTTCAAATTTGTGTTCAGTTAGGGATGCTCGTTATTATCAATATCATAGAAATCGTCTTTTGCGAATTCGGGAAAAAAGTCCTTGCTATAGTCCAGCAGAATTAAGCAAAAAAGCCTCGCATTTCAAATTTCTGTATGTTTGCTAATATAAGGTTCTCAGAGCTAAATTTTCAAATTTGTGTTCAGTTAGGGATGCTCGTTATTATCAATATCATAGAAATCGTCTTTTGCAAATTTGGGAAAAAAGTCCATTTTGAAACCATGGGCTATAGTCCAGCAGAATTAAGCAAAAAAGCCTCGCATTTCAAATTTCTGTATGTTTGCTAATATAAGGTTCTCAGAGCTAAATTTTCAAATTTGTGTTCAGTTAGGGATGCTCTCGTTATTATCAATATCATAGAAATCGTCTTTTGCGAATTCGGGAAAAAAGTCCTGGCTATAGTCCAGCAGAATTAAGCAAAAAAGCCTCGCATTTCAAATTTCTGTATGTTTGCTAATATAAGGTTCTCAGAGCTAAATTTTCAAATTTGTGTTCAGTTAGGGATGCTCGTTATTATCAATATCATAGAAATCGTCTTTTGCAAATTTGGGAAAAAAGTCCATTTTGAAACCATGGGCTATAGTCCAGCAGAATTAAGCAAAAAAGCCTCGCATTTCAAATTTCTGTATTTTTGTCAATAAAAGGTTCTCAGAGCTAAATTTTCAAATTTGTGTTCAGTTAGGGATGCTCGTTATTATAAATATCATAGAAATCGTCTTTTGCGAATTTGGGAAAAAAGTCCATTTTGAAACCATGGGCTATAGTCCAGCAGAATTAAGCAAAAAAGCCTCGCATTTCAAATTTCTGTATGTTTGCTAATATAAGGTTCTCAGAGCTAAATTTTCAAATTTGTGTTCAGTTAGGGATGCTCGTTATTATCAATATCATAGAAATCGTCTTTTGCAAATTTGGGAAAAAAGTCCATTTTGAAACCATGGGCTATAGTCCAGCAGAATTAAGCAAAAAAGCCTCGCATTTCAAATTTCTGTATGTTTGCTAATATAAGGTTCTCAGAGCTAAATTTTCAAATTTGTGTTCAGTTAGGGATGCTCGTTATTATCAATATCATAGAAATCGTCTTTTGCGAATTCGGGAAAAAAGTCCTGGCTATAGTCCAGCAGAATTAAGCAAAAAAGCCTCGCATTTCAAATTTCTGTATGTTTGCTAATATAAGGTTCTCAGAGCTAAATTTTCAAATTTGTGTTCAGTTAGGGATGCTCGTTATTATCAATATCATAGAAATCGTCTTTTGCAAATTTGGGAAAAAAGTCCATTTTGAAACCATGGGCTATAGTCCAGCAGAATTAAGCAAAAAAGCCTCGCATTTCAAATTTCTGTATTTTTGTCAATAAAAGGTTCTCAGAGCTAAATTTTCAAATTTGTGTTCAGTTAGGGATGCTCGTTATTATAAATATCATAGAAATCGTCTTTTGCGAATTTGGGAAAAAAGTCCATTTTGAAACCATGGGCTATAGTCCAGCAGAATTAAGCAAAAAAGCCTCGCATTTCAAATTTCTGTATGTTTGCTAATATAAGGTTCTCAGAGCTAAATTTTCAAATTTGTGTTCAGTTAGGGATGCTCGTTATTATCAATATCATAGAAATCGTCTTTTGCAAATTTGGGAAAAAAGTCCATTTTGAAACCATGGGCTATAGTCCAGCAGAATTAAGCAAAAAAGCCTCGCATTTCAAATTTCTGTATGTTTGCTAATATAAGGTTCTCAGAGCTAAATTTTCAAATTTGTGTTCAGTTAGGGATGCTCGTTATTATCAATATCATAGAAATCGTCTTTTGCGAATTCGGGAAAAAAGTCCTGGCTATAGTCCAGCAGAATTAAGCAAAAAAGCCTCGCATTTCAAATTTCTGTATGTTTGCTAATATAAGGTTCTCAGAGCTAAATTTTCAAATTTGTGTTCAGTTAGGGATGCTCGTTATTATCAATATCATAGAAATCGTCTTTTGCAAATTTGGGAAAAAAGTCCATTTTGAAACCATGGGCTATAGTCCAGCAGAATTAAGCAAAAAAGCCTCGCATTTCAAATTTCTGTATTTTTGTCATAAAAGGTTCTCAGAGCTAAATTTTCAAATTTGTGTTCAGTTAGGGATGCTCGTTATTATAAATATTATAGAAATCGTCTTTTGCAAATTCGGGCAAAAAGTCCATTTGAAACCATGGGCTATAGTCCAGCAGAATTAAGCAAAAAAGCCTCGCATTTCAAATTTCTGTATGTTTGCTAATATAAGGTTCTCAGAGCTAAATTTTCAAATTTGTGTTCAGTTAGGGATGCTCGTTATTATCAATATCATAGAAATCGTCTTTTGCAAATTTGGGAAAAAAGTCCATTTTGAAACCATGGGCTATAGTCCAGCAGAATTCCTCGCATTTCAAATTTCTGTATGTTTGCTAATATAAGGTTCTCAGAGCTAAATTTTCAAATTTGTGTTCAGTTAGGGATGCTCGTTATTATCAATATCATAGAAATCGTCTTTTGCGAATTCGGGAAAAAAGTCCTGGCTATAGTCCAGCAGAATTAAGCAAAAAAGCCTCGCATTTCAAATTTCTGTATGTTTGCTAATATAAGGTTCTCAGAGCTAAATTTTCAAATTTGTGTTCAGTTAGGGATGCTCGTTATTATCAATATCATAGAAATCGTCTTTTGCAAATTTGGGAAAAAAGTCCATTTTGAAACCATGGGCTATAGTCCAGCAGAATTAAGCAAAAAAGCCTCGCATTTCAAATTTCTGTATGTTTGCTAATATAAGGTTCTCAGAGCTAAATTTTCAAATTTGTGTTCAGTTAGGGATGCTCGTTATTATCAATATCATAGAAATCGTCTTTTGCGAATTCGGGAAAAAAGTCCTGGCTATAGTCCAGCAGAATTAAGCAAAAAAGCCTCGCATTTCAAATTTCTGTATGTTTGCTAATATAAGGTTCTCAGAGCTAAATTTTCAAATTTGTGTTCAGTTAGGGATGCTCGTTATTATCAATATCATAGAAATCGTCTTTTGCAAATTTGGGAAAAAAGTCCATTTTGAAACCATGGGCTATAGTCCAGCAGAATTAAGCAAAAAAGCCTCGCATTTCAAATTTCTGTATGTTTGCTAATATAAGGTTCTCAGAGCTAAATTTTCAAATTTGTGTTCAGTTAGGGATGCTCGTTATTATCAATATCATAGAAATCGTCTTTTGCGAATTCGGGAAAAAAGTCCTGGCTATAGTCAGCAGAATTAAGCAAAAAAGCCTCGCATTTCAAATTTCTGTATGTTTGCTAATATAAGGTTCTCAGAGCTAAATTTTCAAATTTGTGTTCAGTTAGGGATGCTCGTTATTATCAATATCATAGAAATCGTCTTTTGCGAATTCGGGAAAAAAGTCCTGGCTATAGTCCAGCAGAATTAAGCAAAAAAGCCTCGCATTTCAAATTTCTGTATGTTTGCTAATATAAGGTTCTCAGAGCTAAATTTTCAAATTTGTGTTCAGTTAGGGATGCTCGTTATTATCAATATCATAGAAATCGTCTTTTGCAAATTTGGGAAAAAAGTCCATTTTGAAACCATGGGCTATAGTCCAGCAGAATTAAGCAAAAAAGCCTCGCATTTCAAATTTCTGTATGTTTGCTAATATAAGGTTCTCAGAGCTAAATTTTCAAATTTGTGTTCAGTTAGGGATGCTCGTTATTATCAATATCATAGAAATCGTCTTTTGCGAATTCGGGAAAAAAGTCCTGGCTATAGTCCAGCAGAATTAAGCAAAAAAGCCTCGCATTTCAAATTTCTGTATGTTTGCTAATATAAGGTTCTCAGAGCTAAATTTTCAAATTTGTGTTCAGTTAGGGATGCTCGTTATTATCAATATCATAGAAATCGTCTTTTGCAAATTTGGGAAAAAAGTCCATTTTGAAACCATGGGCTATAGTCCAGCAGAATTAAGCAAAAAAGCCTCGCATTTCAAATTTCTGTATGTTTGCTAATATAAGGTTCTCAGAGCTAAATTTTCAAATTTGTGTTCAGTTAGGGATGCTCGTTATTATCAATATCATAGAAATCGTCTTTTGCGAATTCGGGAAAAAAGTCCTGGCTATAGTCCAGCAGAATTAAGCAAAAAGCCTCGCATTTCAAATTTCTGTATGTTTGCTAATATAAGGTTCTCAGAGCTAAATTTTCAAATTTGTGTTCAGTTAGGGATGCTCGTTATTATCAATATCATAGAAATCGTCTTTTGCAAATTTGGGAAAAAAGTCCATTTTGAAACCATGGGCTATAGTCCAGCAGAATTAAGCAAAAAAGCCTCGCATTTCAAATTTCTGTATTTTTGTCAATAAAAGGTTCTCAGAGCTAAATTTTCAAATTTGTGTTCAGTTAGGGATGCTCGTTATTATAAATATCATAGAAATCGTCTTTTGCGAATTCGGGAAAAAAGTCAATTTTGAAACCTGGGCTATAGTCCAGCAGAATTAAGCAAAAAAGCCTGGGATTTCAAATTTCTGTATTTTTGTCAGTAATTGATTCCCAGAGCTAAATTTTCAAATTTGTGTTCAGTTAGGGATGCTCGTTATTATCAATATCATAGAAATCGTCTTTTGCGAATTCGGGAAAAAAGTCCTGGCTATAGTCCAGCAGAATTAAGCAAAAAAGCCTCGCATTTCAAATTTCTGTATTTTTGTCAATAAAAGGTTCTCAGAGCTAAATTTTCAAATTTGTGTTCAGTTAGGGATGCTCGTTGTTATAAATATCATAGAAATCGTCTTTCAAAGTCCATTTTGAAACCATGGGCTATAGTCCAGCAGAATTAAGCAAAAAAGCCTCGCATTTCAAATTTCTGTATGTTTGCTAATATAAGGTTCTCAGAGCTAAATTTTCAAATTTGTGTTCAGTTAGGGATGCTCGTTATTATCAATATCATAGAAATCGTCTTTTGCAAATTTGGGAAAAAAGTCCATTTTGAAACCATGGGCTATAGTCCAGCAGAATTAAGCAAAAAAGCCTCGCATTTCAAATTTCTGTATGTTTGCTAATATAAGGTTCTCAGAGCTAAATTTTCAAATTTGTGTTCAGTTAGGGATGCTCGTTATTATCAATATCATAGAAATCGTCTTTTGCGAATTCGGGAAAAAAGTCCTGGCTATAGTCCAGCAGAATTAAGCAAAAAAGCCTCGCATTTCAAATTTCTGTATGTTTGCTAATATAAGGTTCTCAGAGCTAAATTTTCAAATTTGTGTTCAGTTAGGGATGCTCGTTATTATCAATATCATAGAAATCGTCTTTTGCAAATTTGGGAAAAAAGTCCATTTTGAAACCATGGGCTATAGTCCAGCAGAATTAAGCAAAAAAGCCTCGCATTTCAAATTTCTGTATTTTTGTCAATAAAAGGTTCTCAGAGCTAAATTTTCAAATTTGTGTTCAGTTAGGGATGCTCGTTATTATAAATATCATAGAAATCGTCTTTTGCGAATTTGGGAAAAAAGTCCATTTTGAAACCATGGGCTATAGTCCAGCAGAATTAAGCAAAAAAGCCTCGCATTTCAAATTTCTGTATGTTTGCTAATATAAGGTTCTCAGAGCTAAATTTTCAAATTTGTGTTCAGTTAGGGATGCTCGTTATTATCAATATCATAGAAATCGTCTTTTGCAAATTTGGGAAAAAAGTCCATTTTGAAACCATGGGCTATAGTCCAGCAGAATTAAGCAAAAAAGCCTCGCATTTCAAATTTCTGTATGTTTGCTAATATAAGGTTCTCAGAGCTAAATTTTCAAATTTGTGTTCAGTTAGGGATGCTCGTTATTATCAATATCATAGAAATCGTCTTTTGCGAATTCGGGAAAAAAGTCCTGGCTATAGTCCAGCAGAATTAAGCAAAAAAGCCTCGCATTTCAAATTTCTGTATGTTTGCTAATATAAGGTTCTCAGAGCTAAATTTTCAAATTTGTGTTCAGTTAGGGATGCTCGTTATTATCAATATCATAGAAATCGTCTTTTGCAAATTTGGGAAAAAAGTCCATTTTGAAACCATGGGCTATAGTCCAGCAGAATTAAGCAAAAAAGCCTCGCATTTCAAATTTCTGTATGTTTGCTAATATAAGGTTCTCAGAGCTAAATTTTCAAATTTGTGTTCAGTTAGGGATGCTCGTTATTATCAATATCATAGAAATCGTCTTTTGCGAATTCGGGAAAAAAGTCCTGGCTATAGTCCAGCAGAATTAAGCAAAAAAGCCTCGCATTTCAAATTTCTGTATGTTTGCTAATATAAGGTTCTCAGAGCTAAATTTTCAAATTTGTGTTCAGTTAGGGATGCTCGTTATTATCAATATCATAGAAATCGTCTTTTGCAAATTTGGGAAAAAAGTCCATTTTGAAACCATGGGCTATAGTCCAGCAGAATTAAGCAAAAAAGCCTCGCATTTCAAATTTCTGTATGTTTGCTAATATAAGGTTCTCAGAGCTAAATTTTCAAATTTGTGTTCAGTTAGGGATGCTCGTTATTATCAATATCATAGAAATCGTCTTTTGCAAATTTGGGAAAAAAGTCCATTTTGAAACCATGGGCTATAGTCCAGCAGAATTAAGCAAAAAAGCCTCGCATTTCAAATTTCTGTATGTTTGCTAATATAAGGTTCTCAGAGCTAAATTTTCAAATTTGTGTTCAGTTAGGGATGCTCGTTATTATCAATATCATAGAAATCGTCTTTTGCGAATTCGGGAAAAAAGTCCTTGGCTATAGTCCAGCAGAATTAAGCAAAAAAGCCTCGCATTTCAAATTTCTGTATGTTTGCTAATATAAGGTTCTCAGAGCTAAATTTTCAAATTTGTGTTCAGTTAGGGATGCTCGTTATTATCAATATCATAGAAATCGTCTTTTGCAAATTTGGGAAAAAAGTCCATTTTGAAACCATGGGCTATAGTCCAGCAGAATTAAGCAAAAAAGCCTCGCATTTCAAATTTCTGTATGTTTGCTAATATAAGGTTCTCAGAGCTAAATTTTCAAATTTGTGTTCAGTTAGGGATGCTCGTTATTATCA